>CM056813.1:3937500-4615000 GCA_029852735.1 Persea americana
ATTAGAAATTTCTGCGGAGATAATTAGAAGTGTCTTTGACACGTGCTTCAGCATCTACGCAAGCCCTAACCCTAAGGCCTGCATCATAAATACAAGATGGACATAAGTTCAATTATACAAATTAAGAAAATGATCCAACTTTGAGAACTAGTTCATTCATCAATTTCAGACATCCATTTTAGTTGAAACAGAAAAGATATTTACCAATGGACGAGTGGGATCATCAGAAAGTTTTAGTAGCTTTCTTATAGCATCCTTGTTCTTTGCTTTGCCTTGAAGAGCATTGGCAGTGTAGTGAAATCTGAGGAAAATATCAGTTGAAGGGTCCCATGCACCAGTATCAATTCCGTTGAGAATTCCAACAAATTTCTTGGAGTGAGAATGTATAGTAGAATGGAGGCCATGACCACCCTAGAAAAAAAAAGAAATGAAGATCATAGATAAGAAAATGAGGCACGCCTTTTATGAAGATTTAACGCAAAGCTTGCATATAAGGAGATAAACTAGAAATATGTAGGACATGGAATACATATAGCAACTGTCACTGATGACTAAAAACACAAGGAAGAAAAGCACAAATTGTTTTTATATGTAATGTAACATTAAAACCAGATCATTTAAAAGACTAGGCGTATTCATACCTCTGCAGTCCCCACCTCTTTAGCATAAGTTGGTGATACTGTAGTAACAATGTTGGAGAAAACAATTGCACCCTGAAAGGTCGAAAAATGTAAATGCTTTGCACCTTCATGATCTAACAATATAGAGATAAGTTTACCAAAGAACAAAAAACAATATAGTGATCATTGAACTTCCTCACCTTAACAGGATTGACTCTATCATGTGCAGCATTATCCTGCATCCTATCATGTTTATTTAGTTGATTAACATCAAGGCCGCATGATCCCAACTCTGAAGCAGGTGCTGTTCCCTGATATTCAAAATTGTGGCAGGTAAAGCAAATTCTAGCTGAATTAAGACCCTTTTGGGCATATAAATCCCAGTAGAGTGGAGCCTGAAAAAAAAGGTTACTTCGCATCAGAAAAAATGTAAAATAAAAGATTTTCGACAACAGACTCTACATGAAAATACAAGAAAAAAAATCATGCCCATGGAGCTCATATAATTGAGAATTTAACCGTTCTGAGTGCCTACAATGAAAGCTGTCTGCCAGTCATGGCAATGGATTATATCTGGTTTCTTGCTAGCTTGAAGAAGCAATTCAAGTGCTGCTCGGCTAAAAAATGAGAACCGTTTGAAATCATCATGTTCCCCATAAAACTGTCCTCTCCAAAAGAATTTAGCAGGATGAAGTGGTTCGACGAGATACACAGGAAGGCCTACACCATAATAATGCTGACCAACATGGATTATCACAGTATTAACAAATAGAAATTAACAATAAAGAAAGGCATATCTTGACCTTCAATCGTTCCAACCCAAACTTTATTTCTGAATAATTGACCATCAAAGTATGACTCTACCACCACATCTAGGGCCTGTACAAGTAGTTCAGTTATGAGCCTAATTAATTGAAACATTAAATCTTCTTTCTGAATAATCAATATACCTTTAAGTCACTGATACGATCATATTGCATGCAATCATATTTTGGAAGAACAATTTCCACAAGGTGCCCTTTTTTCTGCAATGCTTTACTAAGACCAGACACGACGTCACCCAGACCACCAACCTTGAAACAATTGAAAAATAGGTCAGAAACTAAATATAAAACTGGAAGTAGAATCTTCTAGTCGCTAAAGTAAATTCCTTTTTTAATTCACACACACACACACACACACACACACACACACACAGAGAGAGAGAGAGAGAGAATAAAACTACAGACGATAAAAAAAGATGTGAATTTTGCCCAAGCATATACAATAAATGATACTTTAAAATAAAAGGAAGATGAACTACTAAAAAGCACTGGAAGAACCTAAATAAAGAGGAAGTCATGTTACCACTACAATAAGACAAGATACCTGTCAACAATCCTGGAAGAGAGGAGATGGTGTCGACTCATCGTTGATGAGAAACCTTTTGTGGAGATTGGTCACTGATTCTTATGTTGAAATGTGTATAGGACACCCAAGGGTACACTATACAATACTATAATATTTTTACCCATTTAAATAATTTTACCAAGCTAGGGCTTGCTAGAAGAAACTGATGATCATCATTGTCATGAGAGAGCGAGAAAGAATCAATTAGATCAAACAACCTTCTTATATTGAAAACTCAAGAGCTGATATATTACATAAATAGCCAAAGAAAAAACAAGAAACTAGACAGCTAACAAGCCATCACTTAGAATACTCCCTCAAGTTCTCCCTCAAGTTCGACCATAAATGTCAATCATGGCAGCTTAGCTACAGTCTACCCTTTGTTTCTCTTTTTGATCAGTAACAAAAACTTTCATCAATAGACCAGGACAATACAAAGCAAGCGCCAAACTAAAGGATTGGGCAGAAAAGGTATAAATGTAATGTACGAATGCAAGAAAATAAATTATATAGGACAGAGGACCAAAGGAGAAGATCTATGCACCCCTTGCTTAGCTGGAGTCCACCATCACATTAGTGGACCACCCAACATGCTTAAATTCCTCTTGAATCACTGAAGCCAACAACTTTATCTCGTTAGAATAGAAATGAAACCTCCCTGAGGTAATCATAGAAGAAGACACCCAAGAAGTAGTATTCAATGAGTCGCTTCCCACATAACAAGGATATCATGGAAATGAGGCACAAAGATGAGGAGAGCTTCCAATATAGCCGAAACTTCCTCCTTGTTTGATTCCAAAATGCCAACCTTTTCAGAAAACATTGCCAAAACATGCCCTTCACTATTGCGAAGAACCCCTCTTATTTCAGTTGGACCAAGTTTTCACCTCACCGCACGAACCACATTAAAATTTAAGACACCACCTGAAGGAGACGACCAACTTAATACTTCCTAACCTTGGATGGCCCATAAGACAGAGTAGCTTCCCAATTGTACAAAATACATTCAACTCTTGAATTGTCAAACTCCTTTCTCGAGGAGGCCCATACAACAATTCTCAAAATGACAATAGAAATGAGGTTTCAACTGGCATAGACATTATCATTCCTATCTTTCCATACAGACCGCAAAATGGCAAACAAGACTAACTTTGAATGTTGGGTTTCGAATTCGAATGGCCTCCTGTTTGAGGGAGGGTGTTGATATACATTGTTATGACGTTCACTAACAGCTCAAGCTTTTGGTGCAACCCACATTGCAATCGTTAACGGATGACTCCATTGGACACAACTCCAAATAACCTACAAAACATAGTAAATAAAGGATTCACTCCCAACCCAATCATCCAACCAAAATTGCACTTTTATACCCTCCCTTTGAAACCCACCCCCACACACTGGGCAAACCCCCAAACCCCAAAACATTTCTCCACAAACTCGACACCCGATATGTATGGTAGGGACGCTACAAGGAGGCAACCTCTATCCATCCACCCCATATTTAAAAACAATAACCCTTCTCCACCGAGCTTCTTTCTCCTTCCCAAATCTCCATCACCACTTATCTAAGAACACTCAATTTTTCACCACCAAGTTTTCCAAACCAAACCCCCAGCATCTTAGGTTTTATAACACCACTCCACTTCATAAGGTGCACTTTCGTTTTATCATTACGCCCAAGGGCAGAACTAGATGGAGGTAGGGGGTGGCCATGCCCCCTCCCCCTCTTTTGAAATTTCAAAAAACGCCTTAAGTTCATTGGAGATTTTTAATTTTCTTTTTACATTGTTCCGCCCGCGCCCCCCACACCCCCCCCCCCCCCCCCCCCCCCCCCCCCCCCCCCCCCCCCCCCCCCCCATTTTTATGGTTCCATGACTAACTACATGAAGCCTCTTGTTATGGTCCAGCTTTTCTCTAACCACTGCTGACATCAGAAGAAAAGATACGTAATATATGGGCAAATTAGAAAATGTGGCCCAATTTAATGTTTTTTTAAAGAACGGTAAAAATTTATGGATAAAAAGAACTTTTAATAATGGTAAAAATTTATTGATAAAAAGAAACAAGCGAAACAGGGACAACCAAATGAGAAAAAAAAAGGGAGATCAATACAAAACGGAATAACTAAAAATCAAACGAAATATGTAACCAAAAAACCCCTTCCCATGCTAGACCATCCGCCATATCATTAGCTTCACACATGATGTGATTAAAAGAGGCTACTAATTGTGACAAAATATCTTGCACCTCCTCCACCAAATCCGCAACCTCCATGGAAAAGGAGATTTTCCTAAACATCATTGAATAGCAGAGAACAAGTCACCTCCAAAAATTGTGTTGTAACCTCCCAACATAAGCAACTCACTGCATCCAACCAATATAGCATAAACTTCAGCACCATTGGAATCCAACGAGCTCACCGGACCAGAGTTGTTTTTAACAACAGTCCCAAATGAAAATCCCAAATAACACATCCAACACCTCCCAAATGGATATGCTTGATATAACTACTATCAAAATTTAGCTTGAGAGACCAGCCAGGGTTTAAAAAGATGGACTTGGGACCCGACTCACCCATGGCTGAGTCTGAGTTGACTCGGCCAACTCAGCCGAGTCGCATGGGACTCAACCAAGTCGGGCCAAGGCCCTATTTGCAGGGCTTAAAGAAGATGAAGAAGAAGAAGAAGAAGAAGCTGTTGAAGGCTTGAAGCAGAAAAAAGAAAACAGAAAAAAAAAAAAGAAAAAAAAAGACGAAGAGGTGTACCAGTCAGCAGAGCAGAGCATCAATGTAGCAGCATGTAGAAAGTAACAGCAGGAATGACAACAACAATAGAGCCAGGCAGCAGCAGTAGCAACACAGCTGGCAGGCAGCAGCATGTCAGAGGAGCAACAAGACAGCAATAGCAACAGGCCAGCAATAGAAGCACAACAGAGCAGCAACCAGCCACCATCTCTCTTCTATTTTACCCCAAAACTGCCAAAACCCTTCCCACTTTTCACTTTTATGTTGCTCCCCACCCCCCTTTCTTTCCCTCTCTATTAAAGAAACTTACAAAACAGCCCTTTGTTTTATTTATTTATTTTTTCCTTTTCTACTATATTTTCAACTTAAGTTCTAAGCCGAGTCCGAGTTACCGTAGACCCGACTCGGACTTGGCCGATTTTTTAAACCATGAGACCAGCCGGTGGAGAAATACATCTGATTCTATGCACAGATCTCCGAGTCGACCCAGGCTGGGCCGATTTGTCAAACCATGAGACCAGCTGGTGGCGAAATCTGTCTGATTCCATGCACAGACTAGGGATGGTACCCCCCCTCCAAAATGGGCTGCCCAAGATCTATTTAAATCCTCCAAATCCACACCAAATTCTGCCTTCTTACTTGCCCATTCTGAGACATTCCAAATATTCGACTAAACAATCTAGGCAATAGATTTGCTCTTATTTATGAAGATTCTATTGTTCGTCTCGAACCATAGTTTTCGAAGACCAACATAAAGAGAAAACCACCACAAGAAACGACCATGAACTGAAGATCCCCCGTGTTTCCACTGTTAAAACAACTCCATAACATTATTAGGCATAACCCAACTCATGTCAAAATAGTAATTAAGACCACACTTTATGCACAGAAGTATAATGAATCTAAAGATGGTTAGTTGTTTCCTCAACACTTAAACACAAAGGACACCCATTAACTATAATACAAATTTTCCTTCTCAACTAATCCAAAGTAAGAATCTTTTGCAAACTTACCACCCAACTAAAAACTTGGAGGAACGTAAGGATCCCAAACTTGCCTCCAATCAACTATCCTTACATCATCACCTAACAAGGCATTATAAAAGGATCTTACTGAAAACTGTCCTTTGGCATTAGGCTTCCATATTCTTTCATCCCTTCTCCCTGCTGAAAGATAAACCCCCTCTAGTAAAGAAAGCAGTCTTACAAGATCAATGACTTCATGATCATGCAAGTTTCGATGGAATAGAAAATCCCATACAATAGAACCACCCATTGTTTGAAAATTTTCGGCTATAACAGCATGTTTCCTCATATCCAAGATGTAAAGAAGAGGAAACTGAAACCTCAGATTCGGTTGCCCACACCATTCTTCATGACAGAAAGGAATCCGATGCCCATCATGGACACAATACCTAATCCACTGATCAAAATCGTTCTTAATAGAAAGAATAGACTTCCAAAAACCCGAAGCCTTGGAGTTCTGGATCAAAACAGACCACCCATCCCTTCCAATCTTGCACTTTCCAATAAGGATTTGCTTCCATAAACCTTGAGATGAATCGCACATCCTCCATAACCACTTCCCAAGTAAAGCATTATTCATCTTGTCAATGGCACGAATACCCAAACCACCTTGAGCTATAGGTTTACAGACAACCTCCCATATAACTAAATGATACCTCCATTGTTCAATAGAATCATTCCAAAGAAAATCATGTTGGAATTTCTCTATTCGCCGCACCACACTTTTATGACATTTGAAGAAGGATAAAAAATAAATGGGGATACTTGAGAGAACTGACTTGATAAGGACAACACGACCACCCAATGACAAATATTTTCCCTTCCAAGAATTGAGTTTTTTATCTAACCTCTCCACAACCGGATCCCATAAACTTTTCTTCAGTAAATGCAAACACAAAGGCAAGCCCAAGTATTTTGCAGGAAGCTAACCAACTTTACAACCGAAAACATTTGCCAAGTTTTTAACATCATATTCCTCTATACAAAATACCAATCAGCTCACATTTCCCAAAATTAATCTTCAAGCGCAACAACATCTCAAACCATCTCAAGATATTTTTCAAGCAATCAACCTGATCCAAAGAAACATCACAATAAAATAATTGTATCATCAGCAAGCTGTAAATGAGTTACCTCATAGGCAGCATTATCTATAGAGAAACCAGAAATCATCCTTGATTGATTAGCTCTTTCCATTAAAGCATTAAGAGCCTTCGCTACGATGACAAACAGCATAGGAGATAGGGGATCACCTTGGTGCTACCCCCTAGAACTTTTAAAAAAGCCCTTCAGAGACCCATTTACTAAAATGGAAAAGTAAGCAGAAGAAACACAACTATTTTTCCATCCCTGCCATTTCTTTCCAAACCCCATCCGAGTCGTCACATACTGTAAAAAACTCCAATCTATCATATCATGACCCTTTTCAAGGTCCAGCTAACAAACCAACCTAGGACAATGTTGCCTTGACCTTGAATCAACACACTCATGGGTTATAACTTATAAGCATGTTGTCAAGAATCTGATGGCTGTTTACCTGCCCTGCAATAAAAGTTAATTCCCCCTCCACATAATAATCTTCCTACTGAAATTCTCCAACATGTGATCCCAATATTCGCATTCCACCAAGTTTTCCTAAACTATCTTGGTAAAACCGAATGTGAGTTTGGACTAACCCCCAAAAGCCCATTGGCCTCATACCCAGCAGAACCATAGCCCACCTGGGCCCAAATACTATGCAAGGAGGACTGCCGTGAAAGCTCGTGAGTCATGACACCCACTTAGGTGCTGAAGGAAGCATACAGTACAAATGGGTCACAATGTTGGCACATGACATGTATAACATATTGGGACCACATAAAGGATAACCTATAGAAACTGGGCTCGTTCCCCTTGCAGATCAATGGGCAACCTATAGATATTGAACCTTTGTCAGAACAAACCTTGTTACTCAAATACAGAGCTAAGGCTCTTAGCATGTCAGATTTGTCTCATGCATGAAAAATTCTTGAATAACTATGTATTCTTAAAGCCCAATGCTAATCAGCACAGTATAGTTGACAGGCGCTTTGTTGCAAATGAAGGTTTTTGCAGGGATGACATCTACATTATTTCTTACTACTGCAAATCAACATGCAGACGTGTTCACCAAGGCTCTAGAATGGTCGTCTTCAAAACCATTATGATCAAGCTAGGAATGGTAGACATCTACACACCACCCACTTGAGGGAGGATATAGAATATCACACATCCA
Organism: Persea americana; assembly: GCA_029852735.1. Lineage (NCBI taxonomy): Eukaryota > Viridiplantae > Streptophyta > Magnoliopsida > Laurales > Lauraceae > Persea > Persea americana. Next base: position 3,945,532 of record CM056813.1, read on the forward strand.
CAAGAATAAACATTGATGAGCATGGTCAGTGTTGAAAAACTTAGGAAATTAGCTTCTTATCCCTCATAACCATAGATGTGATTATGGAGTATTTTTTATGCAATGTAGGGGAGTAGCTTGTTATCTTTTCATAACCATTGTGATTATGGAATATATTTGGTGTAAGTATTTAGTTTCTTTGGTAATTAGTACAGGTTATGAAGGGAGATCATATCCTACATTGGGATACATGCCAGTAGCCCCCATTCGTCTCTCTCTCTCTCTCTATATATATATATATATATGAAAATTATCCTATGCACACCTTGTGCATTAGTAGGACCCATCTGAGTAGACCAAACCCACCCACCCCTATAGTATACATGCCCCCTAGGTTTGCACCCAGCTGAATGGACTAGACCGTTGGATCGACTGAACACTCATCCAAAAAGATTGGACTTGTGGGCCCGGATGATAGGGTTAGGATGATCGGATGGGCCATTGTTTGTACATAGGAGGGCCCCAACAAGATCTTCCAATCCCCCCAGGTCCCATCCCGAAATGGACCAGCATGTGAGCCCCATAGCAAGGTGTGCGCATGGAATGCACGTAATGACTGTGTGTATGTCTATATATATATATATATGCTTCATCTTCTCTTCAATCTTTCCATTTGCTATTAGTGTGCTCTCCAAAACTCACAGATAGAACACGTATCTCACGTACAGAGATCTCCTAAACCGGCTCAGAAAGCTCATCTAACAAGAGCGGCAAAAACTAAGAGTACACAACAAGAGCAATGTCAAAACTCAAAACCATGCAAATGCAGAAAGATCTCAATTTGTTAGAAGGGGAATATATGTAGCATTAGTTCAATGGTGATCAAGTTTACCTTTGCAGCTGGTGCCATCTCTGCTGCAATATGGACAACATGCAATTTAGGTCTGTAAACAATGCAACAAAAGAATGTCACACAACAGTTAGAGGACAAAGCGAACCCACCTGTTCCTCAGCTGGTTAGGGACATATTATAGTGTGTGGGTGCAAGAATTCAAGTCCATAATAATAATAGTGCAAAAGAAAAGAGACGCTAGAGGACAAAGTGATCAAAATCCTAGGACGGCCCATCCACCCTGTTGAACTCAGTTAAAAGAGAAAAGTGCATACCGTGTCCTGGATGATACCAGTTTGAGAAATGTAGTCAGCGCTTCATGTTCACCTTTGTCCTTGCAGGCAAAGCAAGCATCGCGTATTCGAGCATCTCTCTTCCATGCCATATCTCTCAATAACTTTGCATCATCAGAGGATATTTTCTTCTCAAGCAACCAAGCATCTAAAGAAAGTAATAAGCGGCTCCAAAACTCCCATGGCAAATCCTCAACAGGTTCATCCTGTGCCCTTTTCTTGCTTTCTTCTTTTAAAATATTAATTGCACCTTGAAATTCATTCACTGAATCTTGATACATCTGAACATGAGACTGTATCTTTTCATCTGAATTCTGGATATGCTCTTCTAAAAGTTCTACTTTCTGTTGCAAAAGCTCAATAAACTCTTGTGGGCATTCCAGTGAAAATTTATTCGTGTTTGCTTCTTCCAGCGATGCTTCCAGCCTGTCAATCTTCTTCTGGAGCCAATGATTTTGTTGGAGTAATATTAAAGCTTGATTAGCTTGTTTGGTCTCCTTCTGAAGTAATTCTTGCAAATTTTCTACCTTTTCCTTTAGAACATTGCATTCATTTTTTACAGTAGAAAGTTCTGTAACATCCTCCTGATCCAACTGTTTGAGGGCAGCCTCCAACGAAGATCGTTCCTTCTCTAGCAAAAAAATTCGCCCATCCATTTCCTTAATATTAGTAAGCTCCACCTTAAGTGTTTGTATATCACCCTTCAAGGACATGTTCTCTTTTCTTACTAAATCAAGCTCTATGATGGGAGAAGTAGAGCCAGCAGCATGTGGCATGGGAGATTCCACATCTAAATTTTTTTTATCGCAGTCACTACCTTCATCGTTTTCAGGCATTTCATTCTTCAGCTTATCAACCTGATTTTCAAGGAATTCATGTATCTTCTCTTTTGCCACACCTTTAATCCTTGCCTCAGCTTCTGCCATTCTTGTCTCCAAGGTGTTAATTTGCCCTTGCAGAGCCTCTTTCTCAATAAGAATCTTGTCAAGATCCTCAAGTGCACGAACATGAGCGACGTTGAGATGCAAAACATCTAATTTTATTTTTTAAAAGAAGAAGAATAAAAATCCCACAATAAAATAGCAAACGTATAATAAATTATTAAAGAATTCAGCACTACAGCCAAGTAGTACTTACTTTTTTCAGTATTTCTTATCATGCCTATCAAATCCTCAAGTTGAATACTCAAGAGTTGATCCCCACCACTGGCACTCTCAATCTGTCAAATGAAGAGCACATTCACTACTGATCCTAAAAAGGAAGTTCACTACAAATAATCAAACTCTGTTTGTTACTTAATAAAGAAAATATTCATTAGATAAAACTTCCCTGATAACCCAATTCAACAAAAAATCTTCCACACAAAAACACATTCTGTTATCCACTGTTGATATATGTGCAGCATTTCATAATCCCATTTGGTTGACTATGATTACTATAGCATTAAAACAAAATAAAACCTATCAGTGATATGTTATGCACATCCTGAGAGGACAAAAGCAGGCGATTTTTTAATACAGAATCTAAATGAAAATACAGAAACTAAAAAAGGATGGTGGCAGTTAAATTTAAAAGTATTTTAAAGAAATTAAATAAAGAATTCCATGCAAAAACAAGGAAACTCAGAGTGATTTTTAGTTCCCTACAGTATTTCATATATGGGAAAAAAGACATGCTTTCACATCCATGGCAAGGGCTGGGGGAAAGTAAGAAGATACTAAGGACGTGTTTGTGGAGGGGCACTTCAGTGGGAGTGGCTGCACTGCTCTTTTGTCATATGTCCAGTGCGATCCTTTTTTCCACAGAAAAAGGTTAAATATGCATTAAAATTCCTCGCTAACAAGGAGATGTATTTCCAACAGAGGACAAAAATCGGGAAATGGATCAGATTAATGATGGAGTATACACAAAGTGGCTGGTCAGTTTTGTTGTAACACACGGCTGGGTAAAACCTAGAAGGTGATTTGTAAAGACAAAAGGAAGGGGACCCACTCTAAATATTTGTTACTGAGGATGCCACAGGAAGTACATATATACATTGCATTTTCCAATATGCATATATGAAAACTGCTGGAATCTTTTGTTCTGTTACAAATATTTATTTGTCATGGGCAAAAGATAATCATAATAGATCGAACCCTTAATGGCTCACTTCACTGAAACATCCATACCAAATGTATCATATGAACCGTAGAACATACCGGGGACTTCGTCTCCACAGAAAGATTTAAACTGACAGAATCTTCTAGATTGGAGTTTGAAGTGACAGCATTAGTGTCAGCGCCTGCAATAGACTCAGCATCCTGATGAGAATCTGAGACCATATCTGTAACTTCCTCTCGAATGATAGCACTTTCATCATCACTTGGTTGATAGTTCACGTCAAATGGGGGACTTCTGCAAGGAACTTTCTTTGCCTGGTGTCTCCTACTATGAGAAAAGCTGAAAACATAGTCAGTGGAAAAAAAATATGGTCGGGAATAAACACACAATTCATCATCAACAATGAATACCTATCCCGTCTATTTGCGATCTATAGTCGGATCAGAAGCACTAGGAGCCTCACTATTTACTAAACCGGCATAATTCAAACACAAGCGTGACCGACTCATGGTATATTCCATAGTCATTTTCATGAATAGCCAGATGATTCGTGAACTTGGAACAGTCTGACAAGCGGGGCCTACCTGGAAGGATGAAAATCATTGGGGCTGTAGGGTCTCCAGGCCTCCTATGAGAAGAAAATGGGAAACATCTGAACAAGGGAGGTACAGTTTTAAGGGAGTTGAAGTTGTCTAAAATCCTAGCCATTGGATAAAGTTGGAACGGACAATCAGTGTGTAGGGCTTGTTAGATTGATCATAGGAGGATGCTAGAGTGTTCCAAGAGGTAACTCAAAATTTGAGCAATTAATAATACATTATATGTATAAGAAATTCAGAAGATAGAGTGGCAACTGGCAACAGTATACAGTTCATTTTCATAATTGAGATAAACTCTTGGGGATTCAATCTCAAATTAAATGGAGGAAAAAAAAAACTATCTTGGAAGCTAGACTAGAAAAAATTATTTATGTAGCAATTTTAACAAACTCAAGAAAGCCAAAAAGAATTCAACAAGCCCACACATACAAAACGAAAACAACAAATACAAATAAAAACACAAACACCAATCATTTCTTTCATACAAAAAAAAAAAAAAAAAAAAAAACAGAAGAAAATACAAAGAAAACCATGAGTTCCAAGAAAACCCCAGATGGGTGTTTTCAGTCATTCGATCGATACCCCACAAATAGGCCATGAACATCAACCATGGGCCACCCTATAACTTCAGCTAGATCAAGGTTATACTTTCCCAAAACCATATGCATCAAAAGGTGGTAAAAATCCATACTTTGAGAAACAGAAACGATAAACATGCCCCACCTTGGCAAGGAGAAATCCGGAAACAAACAAACAAACATGTAGCAGACAAATAGAAACACCCATCGTTTGTCGCATGGGGAATGATAGAAAACGATCCAAAAAAAAAAAAAAAACGCCCAAGCAGCATGAAACCCACGAAATCCAAGAGGACCCCAGATGCAAACAAGGCCCAACGAATAAAAAAAAAAGGTCAAAATGCATTCTTTTTCAATAGACCTGAGATTGCTGGGTCGCCTCTTGCAGGAGATGGCAAGGAAGGAACGAGGGCGAAAGGACAGGTGGGCATTGGAGTAGTGGTAGCATCTTCGATGGCCATGGCCGGGGATGAAGGTCGAGAAGAAGACCCTCGACGCCATGAAAACTGGAGTGAAAGCTGAGAGGTTCTTTTCTTCGTCTATGCTTCTTCTGCTGCTTCGTTGCTTCTCTCTCTTCCTTCTTTTACGCTTAAAATCTCCATCAGTTAACTGTTTCCGCAACAGTCGCTTTACTAAGCAACTGACGGCTCTTCTTGTTTTAAAAGGAATCGGATCTCCTGGCAACTTTTAGAAGCTCGGCCCACAGATGCAGACAATAAGGGCTCCTTTAATTATTTCTAGACTTCTTTTTTCAACTTAAGTTCATGCCAGGGGTTGATCGCTAGGAGGAAAATCCACCACTACAGCCGCACTTTGCGGGGCTTTGTAGCTTCCGAACCCCAAAACACCACTTAATGTTTTATAATGGACACCATTTCTTTGCACCCAAAGCCTCTACCATCTCAAAGCTTGGACACCACCAAGTCCCCACCTAAAGCCTCTACCGGGATTCAAAGTAGACACCTCTAGGTTTACAACGAGGAGCCGACTGGACTTTTTTTTTCTTATGACTTGGGTATTGCCATGGCATTTTTACCCGATAGGACTATTCAATTACTACTTTAATTTTTTTTAGGCTAAGTCTCGAAATAGTCTGATAAACTGTCCGATCACTGTGCTCAAAAATTCAATTGGGTACCATTTTATAATAAGTATAGAGTTTTTTTTTTCTTTTTTGCTTAAGAGGGTTTATGGCCTCTTAAAGAACCAATTATTTACCCGGACACATGAAGTCTCTATCTTCCCCACGCAACAAAGGCTTTTTATGAGAGCAAATGCCCCTAGGGAGGGAGCACGGGTTTGAAATTACAACCTCTAGTTCGTGAGTCGTGGTCCTCCATATAGTCTAAAGAACATGCATTTTGCTGCTTTAATTTTGATAAACAACACTTTACAACTCTTTTCTGTGCTGAAAACGCTTATAAAATACAAGAATTCAGATTCAAGAGCCAGTTGAAGAAAATGAAATTATGATAAAACTAAATGTATATATAAGCAACAAAGGGGATTAAGATAATAATAAATCAAAAGATAAAGGGAAAATAAAGAACTAAAAATAAGATCTGTGTTGTTGGGCTCACCACCAAAAGATGATTTCGCATTGATGGATATTTAAAATCATGCTTTATATAGATTTTTATATACCCACTTAGAAGTTGGTCGAGCATAAGGCATGGGTTTGCTCCCCAGGTCTCGTGTTCGAAACCGGCCAAATTTGCTTGATGTGTGTTTGTGATATATAATTAAAGAATGAGTCTGAATCCTTTGTTTTAAAAAATGGAACTCCACAGTGGAGCTCCCTCATCGAAAATCCAAGCTACTAAAAATTAATGCCTTACCTATGCATAGGATATCCAAATTTCAATCCAATGGGAGTTAGTCCCATAGTAAGATGGAACATTAATTAATAACTTGTTAACCACACTATTTGTCGAATGATCAATGGCAGCAAACTCCTATTGCAGTGAGATTTTTTAAGAAAATACCATATCAATGGAGGACATTCATTTTTAGTGGCTCAAATTTTCAATAGGCACGCCCTCGATAGAGTTTCACTTCTGCCGGGACTAATTCCACTCCTTCTATGTTGGGACTTGCTCCCATTCCAAATGTTCGGAAAACTTTGGGATTCTTTAAGTGTTGTCCCACACATGGAATGACAAAATCCTCACGGGCATTTTGATATGTTAAGGGGGTTGGAAGTTCGAGAACTCTCACCAATCAGGACCATTTCAACATGGCCGACTAGCACAATTTTTCCTTTTTCTGCTTTGTAATCATTCATTTTGTATGCAGTTAACTCACTTGTCGTAAAAGACAAATCACTTTCGAATTTTTAGGTCATATGTGATCAACATTGTATCATCTGTGACCATCCACAATACCTATAAGTTGCTGCATTGGGCCTACTGCAATTGCCTAACTGGATAGATTTGATCATTGATTGTTAGGATTTTCCAAGATTTGCTATTCAATTGTTCTATATTAGACCCGCAAACTGCAAAAGACAGCATGAACAATATTTGATTATTTTGTATGATTATAGTAATGGTCAGGTTAGACAGATTGTATCAAATTAAGGTGATTGCCAATTCATGTGGTCTAATTAGCATAAGGGGCCAGTTTGAGCACAGGAGAGGCCAAGTGGACCCCTCCAGCTAGGCCAAGCCGGTTTTGGATGGATTGAAGTCCCCATCAACATCAAATTAAGCAACCCAGAACAAATCTATAGAAACAGATTCAAATAAGAGTGCAGCTAAATCTCACACTGTACTACAAACTACAATTTCTTCTGACCAAAAAGTTGAGATTTTAGCTAATCACCAAACAATAGTGTGAAACTCTGGAACAAGGCCTGAATAATTCCATTATAGGAGTTTGGGGCAATACAATGGTTAGGCAATTTAGATTAACTGTTACAGATGAAAGAAGCCTAAAAGGAAAATCTCTCCCACTTTGAGAAACACATAATCAAAGATGAGCCCATAGAACAATAGGTTGTGGTCATTGTCAACCAGGAGGTTGTGGGTTTGGGCCATGTTGCCTTTAACAATAATAATAGTAACTACTACTAATGGCATATCATTCATGTGATTCTAAGTTAATAATATACCCACCAATTGGGAAGTAGAAAACAATCAATGGGCACAGACCAAAAGCCAGGGAGTTCTCTTATGTACAGTTGATCAGAACAGAATGCTTGAAACAAATAGATATTTTGATCAAACCGCAACTAAGCTTTAACCAGCCACCATTAAACGTGCTAGAAGGCTCTGAAAAACTATTGAAAAGTTAAACAGATCAATGACTATGTTGCCAAATCTGGTGTGATTGCTGAGATGGGCCGCCCTGGGAGGCAGTTAGGGACCTATTATTCTGTGTTTGTTGATGTTCTTGTGGGACCCCTGCCTGAGAATGGTAAAAATTTGAGTACCCTAAAGCTCCAAAGTGAGAGGGCTGGTGACTTGGTTGTATTACCCCATGCTGATTCTGTCCCCGAAAGCCATAGTATGCGCTGCCTGGAAGGGCTGACATGGATCTTGAACCAGACCCATTGGACCACATGATGGAGGCTTCGTTCTGGAAATGACAGACAAACAAAGGAAGTTCAGGACAATCAAGAAAACTGAAAAAAAAAAAAAAACCACACACACACAAAAAGAAAAAAAACACTCTTGCAAAGTATAATTTGTGATACTTTATCCAGGTAAACGGGAAAAGGCTTCCACATGATGCTGATGATGACTAAATCCAGCGGCTCATTTGTTTGACCAGTTCCAAATGGAAAAATGGGGTTTCAATGGTCAAAGTCAATCATCTAGAGGTCTCAACAAGGGATGGGGTATGCCTCATTGTCTATACTATCAGATGCTGAGAAGTTCTCTCCCGTGGACGTTCCAGCATACAGACGTCCACAGTCATCACAATTGGCACCATATAAATTCAGGGAGAAACCCTGAGCCCCATATGGCTTTGACGGACAGATGGGAATGTCAGCCAGTAAAGGTGGAAAATTCACATAGAATGCTATCTGATTGGTAGTATCTTGCAGCTAGGCAATGGCCCTATTTAAGAAGGGCAAAACAAGTGGTTGCAATCATCTAATGTGAAAAATTCGACTGTCCTATGCAGGGAAGTGCACATTATTTGAACAGTTCATCACAAAGCTTGGCCTCATGTACAAATTGTAGAATTCAAATCATGGTAAGATGAAACATTGTGTCCTCTCCACTTGTAGTTGTACCTGCTGAGAGCTATAATGGTTGATGTCTTTGGTAGTTGAAGGGTTCTGAAAGCTTTCAGGGATGTTTGTTGAACCTCCAAAGCTTCCATAACCTGAAGCTACAGCGGCAGGCTGAGGTAAACTGCCGACTGAAGTACCGTTCTTGTACTGTGGAAGTGAGTACTTTATGCCAGTGCTCTGTACTGTTGCTGGAGATTGATGGTAAACACTGTTGGCAGCATATCCTTGTTGGAAAGCAGATGGCACATACGTATAGCTCTGATGCGGGAATGGATATGTAATCACGTTGGCAAAAGGAGTTGGATGAGAATAAGGGTGCATTGCTAGATGTTGAGGAATTGCAAGGCCCGTTGGAATCATAGCACTGGGCAATGTCTGAGGGGATGGCTGAGGTGTGGTAAAGTCGCTCGGCTTCATGACCTGCATTACAGGAGGGTTATGAGAATAAGAATCATGATCCATAACATTTTTAGTGGTCTTTAAACTCTGATTTCCTGCACATAACAGAAAAGATCAATCCAGGGACTGGATTCACCATGTGCTAGAGCGAAGTATGATTCGGCAAACTCGAGCAGGCCAAAGAAACAAAACCTAGCCAAATCCTAGTCATTCCAGTTCCAATTAGAATGTTCTCACTTGGTTTCGGCAGCCCAGTACCCAGTACTTCAAAATCATTTTTTAGTTCCTTCAAATCATGCAAATAGCAGATGCCAGCTGATCTTATAACTATGTCAAGCTCAGCAGCTGAATCACCAATTGCCCGGGCCAAATGAAATCAGATGAGTGAAGACACAGCGAAATTTGAAACTAGTAATACTGAAGTAAGCAAACCTCTGGCGCAGAAATGGTTGGCTCGCTGATGGAAGTCATCCCACTGCTATAGTTTGTTGGTATTGGCTGTGTATCAGTGAATTGTGAATAGGGAAAATCAGATTCTCGCACAGGTTGAACAGCTGATGCCAATAAATTACTGGGTAAAGAACTTGCAGATGATGGCTGTACACCAAAATGATATGTCAATTCAAAGTATATTCCAATTTATGCAAGAAAAAATCAAATAAGCGACTACAACTTTAACAATATGTATTGAACATTCAAATGTCAAAGTAGAAATGAGTGATTCCTATGAATTGAACATTAAAAGTCTTTTTACAGCACACATCAAGACATGCTTCATTACCAATACACTTGAAAAAGAAAGGCTCTGCATCTGAGAGTTTGTTTGAGAGTACAAGTATCCTGCAGCATTCACTTGTGCGGCACTTTCAATTACATAACTGAGTTGGGAAGAGGGAAGGGGGTACTGATGCCCATGTGTTGCTTCCACAGCACCATCTTGTTTTAGAACCTCAGGTTGTGAAGATGAAGGGGGTCCAACATTTTCTTTTGAGGTTTCATGATTTCTGCCAGGAATGAAGGACATTTAATTCGAAACAACATAAAAGTACACAAAGACAGTGATAGCTAAAGGGTTTAGTGGAGACAGCACCTGGAATCCAAATGTTCAACAGAAGAATCATCTGGTGCAGTAGAGGCTTCATCTGAGATACTTTTCAGGGTCTTCGACAAAAATGATGAAGAAAAACCAGCACCATTACCAGGCCCAAAGCTACCAAAGCTCAAGTGTGAGCAGTCTGGAGTTGGGACCTGCATATGACTTGGAATGATCACAGCTGGGTTGTCTCCTGCAGGTGGTGCGCTAATTTCTTGCTGTAAACTCAGTTGCTGCAAGCCTGCACCGGCAGATGATACTGCTCCACTAATATCCTTGACTGAAGCAGGATCAGGGTAACCTGGAATCAGTAAAAGTGAACAGAAAGCAGTTAGTTTTAGTACTTGGGAGCACATAAAACATTCATATTTTTCAACAAAGGAAAAAAAAAAGAGTTCTCCTTAATGGATACCGCGTTTCCGCTTATAAATTATAATCACACCTGATACACATGACCCTTTTACAATTTCAAAGCAGGGAACTTAAGAGATCAGTAACACTGCTGCCAAAACTGCAAGAAGCCACATGCTGCCTTAGTTCTTTTCATGATTTGACTAAATTGGGATCATAGGGTGGAGCTGTATGTAGGCAATCTTTGTATGTTGTAGATGTGTACAGGTGCAAAAATATGCAAATTCTTTTTATGAAACACCTGCAGGTTTCTTAACTGTCTTTTAAGCTCAAGGTACTTGTGACTGAATGTTAATGCAGCAGCTGCATACTCATAGTTTACAGTGGGTCACTTACTCACTATAACTCTGCAAACACACGACCGTAATGCGATCCAATGAAAAAAAAAATGCAATCCATTAAGGATCCACCCAGCAACAGAATGTTTTTAACTATAACCAACTAGAGCTTCTAATGGGTTAAGTGTTTTTAATAATTATAACCAACTAGGGCTTCTAATGGGTGTCTCCCCTATGACAGCTATGCTGTGGCAATTGACTTTGAACTATTGTAAAAATAATGTGTTATAACTACTGTAAAAATAATGTGTTATACTATTGCGTGAACTCATATTCTTATTTATGAAATCTACATGAACTCTAATATTCTTATTTATGAAATATCCATCACATTCAAGAGAAGGTACCTTGGTTTATATTATTTGCAGATGATATAGTGTTAGTGGATGAATCGAGAGATGGTGTGAATGCAAAACATGAAAGATGGCTGGAGGCTTTAGAATCCAAGGGCTTTAAAATAAGTTGTACAAAGATAAAAATATATGGATTGTAATTTTAGTGGGCATATACAAAGAGTTGAAACTATGTGAGAATTGGAGCTTAGGAAATACCGTAAAGAGATTCATTCTAATTCCTTGGCTCAATAATTGATAAGGATGGAGAGATTGAGAAAGATGTCGAACATGGAATAAAAGCGGGATGGTTGAAGTAGAAACTTTCTTTTGGAGTGCTTTGTGATCGATGCATATCAACAACATTGAAGGAAGAATTTAACAGGACAACAATTAGACCAGCTATAACCTATTGCGCAGAATGTTGGCCAATCAAAAGCAACACATGCACAGAATGAGTGTAATAGATATGAGAATGTTGAGGAGGGTGTATGGTAAAGCCAGGAAGGATAGAACCAACCATGAGTGCTTTCAAGAGCATTTAGGGGTAGAATCAATAAGTAATAAAATATGAGAAACCCGTTTGCATTTGTTTGGACATGTCCAAACATAGGTTAGTAACGGCGCCGGTGAGGAAGAGTTTTTTTATACAAATTAATGGCCCACCGAGGGGGAGGGGTAGGCCAAAGAGGACGTGGATGGAAATAGTAAGAAGAGATCCTAAAGAAAGTGCAAGCTATCCAAGAATTTGGCTCATGATAGATCGGAGCGGAGAACTAGAATTCATGTAGCTTACCCCAACATAGATGGGAGAAGACTTTGATGATGATGATGAAATATCCATCATCTCCAAAGTGCGAGAGCAAATGTAGTTAAAATTTTACACGACTTAAGCATATGAAATATATATAAATGGGTTAAAAAACCCAAAAGTACAAGGAGATCATTTTTTATTTCTTTATAGTTTTCCAACCCAGTGGGGCAGCTAGGAACCCATTTGAGTCGAACCCAGATATATAGAGGAAGAGGATGACTATGTTGGATTGAGCTCGAGCTAGAAGAGTTATGGTTGCAACCGAGTTGATGCACCTGGTTGATTTGTGCCTTGGTTCGACTCGATGTGGTCTAGCCATGTCAAGCAGCTTGTCCCAAGGCAATTATCCTAGCATATTAAAAAGCAAAGGCATACATACTGCATCTAAATCTCACAAAAATAAAACAGAAGTCAAAATATATTTGAATGGAAATTGAAAAATGAATTACATTCAGATAATATAAAATTTTCTGTACAATGGGCAAATTTCTGGATTTTACATATTCATTTACATTTTAGTTCTTATGAATGTTTTTATATAAAAAATATATATAAATTACTAACTCACTTAGAGAGTTGTCAAGTTCCCTGATTAACTTGATCTGACAATTAGCCGATTCCAGTCAATAACTGAACAAAAAACTAAGACCTAAGGCTTGTTTGTGCAACGAGAGGGTTCCTAGCTCCACATATTACTTTTTCCACAATAGAGAGAACTCATGCATTCCAACCCCTTCAATAAGAAATCGAAATCCTCTCCACTAAGGATAATCAGTTCATTCCTTCTCTACAAGGAACATGTGTCGCGCCAAACAAAGGACGGGTGGGCCCCAAAAAAACCAAAAACAATTTTCCTCTCCAACGCGTAATCCTCTCATAAAAAAAAAAAACACACACACACACACTTAAAAGTACCAAAATTCTCTGTGTTAGAATACATGGACGGAACTAGATATGCATATACAAGTTGACAAACACATCTCAAGTTGCTAGCCAATAATCCTAAAACCAATTGGTGATAGGAAACTGCACAAACAACTTACGTAACACCTGTCCCGCCCGAACCCGAAGCACACGCCCGCACAAGAATACAACGGGGCATAGGGCCTTCTTGCCCAACACACTTGCACCTGTACAAACACACAACGTGGCATGGAGCATTTTTTTTGCCCTACGTGGTTTAGAAACCTGTGTTGGCTCTACTGCTCTGATACCATCTCAGAGTTGCTAGCCGGTAATCCTAAAACCAATTGGTGATAGGAAATTGCACAAACAACTTACTCAACAACACACATGAAAAATTATACTGTTTTCTACTTTTCTTCGCCTTCAATGAACTGACTAGGGAGGGGAATTGCAGATTAGATAGAGTCAAACAATATTTTTTCTTTAACCCTTTAAAAAGATGTAGAATGGACGCTTGTAGCACCAGGTGCTTGCCAGAGACATCATTGTGGGGTGTTCGGGTTCAAATTCATTGCAAATTTATCAAACAGGTCAAGAAAGGAAAGACATTACCTTCTTGATGATCAAATGCAGGACTTTGATATTGGAAGGGATAACTGTTTTTAAATGAGGTGTCATCAAAACCGGAAGAACCCCCATAATTATCCACTTGTATTTGTCTATCAGAAGCAGCAGCAGATCCATTGGAGCCTAGCATTTGACTTTCAACAACAGTTGCTCCTGTTACATGGACCTCATCTGACTCAGTTGGATGCAAACTAACTCTATCAATATACAAGTTAGATGCCGTAGGATCCTCATAAATGACAGAAGCACAAGATGGTTCAGCAACAGATGGCCTAGTTGCAGCTGGTGACTTCTCTACCTTGGGCCAATCACCAGGAGAGATATCCTGGGTTACAGCCACGCTTGTCTCAAGAATAATATCTGAAACCTTGAAAGCGGGATCTTGAGCTGAGTGAAAAACATGGTGCGAATCTGATGGCAAGTGTGTGGGTTGTAAGTGATGTTTGGCACTCTGATGTGATGAGTGGGAAGTTGCAATCGTTGGCATGATGGAAGTGTTGGCACGTGGTCTGCCCATCTTCACAATGTCAGCCATAGAAACATGATCTGGGGCACCCAACCAAGCAGGCTGAAATCCTGATGATGGTTTTGATGACAAAGAAATTCCATCAGATGCGCCTATTTCATGCACTGTTGTCTCCATGGAAATAGGTTCGCTGTAACAGATATATAAGAGGAATGTTAGTGGTCAATGAGGAGTAACAGATGGGGTAAGTTGAAAAAATAATTATAAAATATAACATCCCAATGGACGACTACCATAAAGTTCATACTCAAGATAGAGATGATACATAGCAATATACCAATTAAAAGAGATGAAAGATGGAAAGCACAGGAGAACTATGTAAGTAACATGAGATATGCACTGCTTCAAAGTAACTTGTAGATTTATTTGGAAAATCTGAGTCACCCTACACACTCACTTTTGAGTGGGACCCCGTGTGGCTGGACCTGATTTACCCTCATCCAAAGACTTCTACTTACTTCTAGACCATTAGATTGAATGTGAAAAGCTTATTTCATTAAGTTTGCATCTTCAATAGGTAATCCAACAGTAATTGTGGCACAATTGAACTTGATCAATTTTTTTATTTTTTTTTTGAAAAAGAACTCGATGATATAGTTCGGTCATCAAAAAGTCTATCTTCCCCACACTTTATGCCTAATCCAAGCCCTTCATTAAGCTTTATAGCCTGTTAGTATCACATTTGTGCTGAAATTACCTTGATTTAACCATGGATCCCCCAACAGGCCAATCTCTCTCTCAGGTTTTCAAACATTGGGGGCCATTCAAACCTTACAACCCCCACATACTAATGGTGACTTGCAAAGAGATAAGGGAAAAAACAAGATGGGAGGACTGTCGCATGTGGCATCCCCAGTGAGTATTACTGGATATGCCTCCTTAAAAAAAGTTGGCGAGGGTGATGCAGGACAAAATGAAATCTAACCTAATATGGCATGATGAGTCAGATTTAAAATTAAAATTAATATAAACTTGAAACACACCCATTCATATCAATAAACATTGCAATCTAATGGGAAAAACAATAATTGATCCAAAACAGGCTTGTAGTCCTACAGTAAAAGTCCTTCTCAAATGAATGGGTAAGATCTTAATGGAAGATAGAACTCCCAAAATGCTTAGGGAAGGTCCACTTGTGTAGATCTTGTGTTTCTTGTGATTATCTGGGCAGGGGCTGGGTGAGATGGACTAATGGGAAAATCTGGGAATGAGATCTAGTGACAAGGGTCACAGATCTGATGATTGGGTTCAGGGTTAGTACAAGAAGATTGCTCGTAGGAAAAGAAATAGAGAAAGAGAAGAGGATACTTTTGATTGGGCTCTCACCAAACTCCGATCCGAAGGCGTTACGTCCTTTGAGCAAGAGGAAGCCCAAGAGACTCACAGAGAAGAAGAGGGAAAATCCATTCCTTTCATTATTCTCAAAGTTTCATTACAAGATAGCATAGCATAAGAAAGAAAGAAAGCAAGACGGTTTATTATTATTAGCCCTAAGTAATGACATCATCACATAATAAAAAAAAGGAAAAAAAAAAGACAAAATAAGAAATGGAAAAGAGGGAGGACTTGTGCAAGGTCTCGGATTCATGCGCAAAAGGATATGCGCATGAATCCCCAGGCCCTTTTCTGTTAAGTGGTGGCCCCCCTATTCTTCTCTTCTTTAATGAACATGGGCCCCTTTTTATGACTCTATTCTTCATTAAATAACTTGGGCACCTCTCAACTTTAAAAACCCTTTTATTTCAACCCATGTGGCACTTCCCAAAGTGGGGCCTTCTATGTGATTGCATACATGGGGCCTTCTCTCCTTCAAATGATAGATCCGCCAAAATCCAACTGTCGGATATCATTGTAATGGTAATCCAACGGTGGATTTATGACATCTTGGCGAGAAAAGTCAAGATACACATCATCCATCCACATCATAGCTTGATCCGCCACCCTACGCTTCCTCCTTTGGTAGACCTTGAAGGAATTTGGGGAATTAGGCATGATGTCCCCATTAGAGGGTCCTATATCCAATATGTCACACCTTTGAAGGGGCATCTTATCAGTCAAAGATGATTTCCTATCTTTGATATGCTTCAAAGTGGGTTTGGGTGACATGATCCGCTTTTGGAATTACACTCGGGTGGGATATCTCCCGCTTGTTGTGCTTCAGAATTCAGATAGTCTGGCTATGATCAGCTCTTACCTTTCCAAAGTGGGCAATAGAGATGTCTGGGGGCCCACTTCTAGAAGAAATTTGTTAGAGATTGGGGCAATTCAACCAAACATTATGCTTTCCTTACTAGAAGACATCTATGTCCCGTTGGGGAGGGTTGATAGGCGGTTATGGGAAGGGACGGTTGATGGCTCCTTTAGGGTGAAAACCTTTTTCTATCTCCTTGATGGAGTTTCTATCTCTCTTTCTCCCTTTGCAGACATTTGGAAGTTTAAGGCTCCTCCGAGAGTTGTGGCATTTGCTTGGTTGGCCCTTTCTGGATGCATCTTGACAAAGGATAATCTACGTAAAATAAACATCATTTTGGTGAAAGGGTGTCCTATGTGTCTTAAGGAACCAGAGTATGTGGATCAGATGATGGGGTCATGTGAGTTTCATCATTCTTTGTGGTGTGCTGTCTTCCAATGGTTTGGCTTGAGTTGGGTGATGCCTTCATCCCTTGGATACTTATTCCAAGCCCGGAAGTTTTTTAAGATGCCAGCTAGAGGTAAGCAGATGTGGAAAGCTTCATTCTTGGCTATAATCTAGGGTATATAGAAAGAGAGAGATAAAAGACGTTTTGAAGACTCTTCTTTGGTGGTCAAGGTGTTGCATAGCGTTAAATTTCAAGTGGCTACTTGGGTGTCCGTTCTTCCAAAATTCAAAGGTATCTCCATAGACACCATGATGTCTAGTTGGAGTGAGATTGTCCTTTCCTCTCCTTGGTGTCCCAGGTCCCTTCTTAGGTGGTCTCCTCCAATTCCAGGCTTTCTCAAGCTTAACTTTGATGGGAATGCTGGGGGTAATCTAGGATTGACATGTATTGGATGCATCATTAGAGACAGTTTTGGGTCTTCCTTGCTTTCCTTCTCTGGTCCATCTGGATTTTGTTCGATTAATGAAGCTGAATTGCTTGCTTTGAGAATGGGTCTTCACCAAGCAGATTGTTTGGGTTTATCTAATCTTATTGCTTAAGGGGATTCATCCTGTGCTATTAGGTGGGGTTCGGGATTTTCTAGGCCCCCTTGGCATCTCGCGGACATTGCAGAGGAGGTGGTGGACCTAGGTTTGAAGCCGAACGTCTCCTTTGTGCTCGTCAAGAGGTCCGCTAATGAAGTCGCTGACCATTTAGCTAAGGGGTTGTGAGATCAGATTTGTTTATCAAGATTTCTTCTTCTTAGGCTCTCCCGTTGTCCAAGGAGTTCTCTTTTTCTTTGGTTTTTTTCTGCTTTTCAGTATATATCTCTTATGCCGCTTCGCTTCAATAAAATGAGAGAGAGAGAGAGAGCGCGAGAGAGAGAGAGAGAGAGAGAGAGAGAGAGAGAGAGGAAAGACAATTTGGATTATGATACTATCTAGACGCCAATATGTACCGTTACTCTAAGCACTAATAATAATGAGAACAACCAAAAAGTCTGAATGGATTGAAATTTGTCCCATGCTTCATTAGGCAAAGATAGATGGACCTCATTTATTACAAGATAGTCTTCATAAATCATAATCTTCAAGCGCACAAAAAGTCCTCATTTAATGTTGCAACTTGACTAACCTGAAAGTTATAGACTTGCGACTAGCATCAGTTGCTGGTATACCAGACACGGAAGATGAATTTGGAACTGCATTGGCCCCATTATCTTTTTTGTATGCAGCTTTGCTATTTATAACTCCAGAGTCTGCCAGAACGAGCAAGTGTTGCTTAACAGAATGTTAATAAGAAAACATATTCCAGAAAATGAGCCTATATGAAACTGCTTCATGATTATACTCACATACCATTGGACCTAAATTTTGTGGAGCTGCCACGTCGAACATCATGGTCAGCACTACTTGTAGCCCTACTCCTATTCGAAGTACCACTAACAACGTGATATCTGGATTCTGTGTTCTCCTTCATCTGAAGCAATTAAAGGATTGGAAAGAACAATAAGGCACAATCGAGAGCATAGAAAATTGGCATCAGGGTTATGCATGCTGAAATCTAAGAATGGTTCTCTCTGAAGTTTGAAAATTTCCTACTCTGCAGAAGCTAATGTATAATAATAAAGAGAGCTCATTGCCCCATCTATATTGCAAGAAGACTAAGATGTAATCTGAATTAATAAACTGAGCAACAATTGCATTGTCATCTGTGGTACTGCATCATAGGTCAAATAAAATGAGATCACAAACTCACTACTAATAACTTAAAGGACTGAAGCTCACAATATGGACATATTATGGGGACCTATGAATTTAGAATATGCACTCACCACCTTTTTCTTTTCTCGTTTGCTCTTCACTTCATGAAAAGGATCTACAGGATAGACAATCACTAAATCAGATAAGAGCATATGACAAACTAGATATAGGGAGGTCGTGACAATTTTAATGCTCGATGCATATCCCCCATAAAATTCAGCCTCAATATATTGTGATTTAATTTAAAATAGCACCGTCTCCCACTAAACTGGTATAACATATAACACCACAAGAAATCACTCGTCAAGACAAAAATAACATATTTGATGTGAAATGAGAAAGCAAGCGGAGATGTATCAGTTTAATGGGGAAAAGCCCTATAGGCTATAACTTAAACCAGTAAACCATTATTGCAAATATGTTTGCTTTCAATCACCAACTGCATCATTATAAACTACCAAAGAACACTCATGCCAACATACGATTTCTTTTTTTGCCAGTAATATTGTATTTATAACATGAGCTAACCTTCATTAACGCACACTGATGCACATGCATGCGCACACTGACACGCATGGGGGGAAAAGGAGAGAGAGAGAGAGAGAGAGAGAGAGAGAGAGAGAGAGAGAGAGAGAGAGAGAGAGATGGCCAAACTTGTTTCTGGTTTAATTAGTAGAACTTTTCTAAGCTGGCCCCGGCCCCCGGATTGGTGGGAAAAGGTTAAATTGGTGATTATGGTCTGTATTTTATAACATACAACATTTTATGGATGGTTTGTATTTTATAACATACAACATTTTATGAGCCTTAAACATAGAACATGGAAAATAAGTACTTAAGTCAAAATAAAATTTTGGAACTGACGGAATATGAAAAAAAGAAAAACATAGGCTTATCATTTAAGAGAATCTTCGCCAGCATGGTCAATCCAAAAGCTATGTGCCACATGATTTTCTTGTAAATCCTTTAAAGTCTACACAAGATTAGTTTCAAGAAGCACCACGCATAGCAACAAGACCCTCAGATTCAAGTTACAACTCACAAAACTGTCTCCAAGTTATTGACAATTGGACAACATGAGCTATAACACATGGTAAACAACACAAAATAACTTTTGGGTGGCAACATCGTAACAAATATACAATCAAATTCCGCTTTCTTTGATGCCCAGCCCACCCCACAAACACAGTGAGAGACAGAAAGTAGAATGAAACCCATCTGACAATGGATCGGCACTGGCGAAACTGGCCCACATGCAAACAGGACCGACTACTTTGAGAACGAAAGTACCACATATGAATCTCTCTCTCTCTCTCTCTCTCTCTCTCAACAAATTTGAGAATGGAGAAAATAATCACGACAATAGCAACAGAACAAGAATAAAAATCCAAACTTTATGCACCTGTCTCTCTCTACATAAACAAAAAAAAAAAAAAAAAAAAACTAGAGAAAACAATAATAACAACATCAACAGAACTTCAAAAAGATTCAAACTTTATGCACCTAAAAGCCAGTTAGAAAGAAAAGAAAGGCACCCAATTCATTCCAACGCATCTTCTCAATCTCAAAAACTCAAAAACACAACACCCCAAATCATAAAATCAACCAAAACCAAAGATCAAAAGAAGAAAAAAAAAAAAAAAAAACACCTTGAGAGAGTAATCTGTTTACGGTGTCGTTTGGGTCCATGTCGCATTCTTTAAGCATTGCATAGATCTCATGCTCTGGGCAGTTCACAATCTCCTTCAAGCTCTGCACCATCTCCTTTGATGATGCTGGGATCGAAAGAACTCCATTGCCGTTCCTCATTCTCTCTCTCTCTCTCTCTCTATAGCCTCCCAAAAAAAGTTTTTCTACTACTCTGTTCTATGTTTCCAAGCTTCAAAAACCCTGCTTTTTGTGTCCTTCTCTTCGAATTTATAAGAGAAAGAAGTGAATTTAGTTGGGCTCTTCAGTGCTCAAAGTACGCGTTTAGATAACCCAACCGCACAAAAATTATATATAGTAGTAATGTATTGGTGTGTTTGGATTGTGAGGTAAGACTGGAATGAAAGAAACCCTAAAAAAGGGAAAGGGGTTGCTATATGCAGTTACCAAATTTTTGCCATTACTGTTATTCTAATTCTGTAAGACTTCTAATTTGAGTAAAAAACACTTTCTACCAGAAATGTAGAAAGAAGTTGAGTTAGAACATGTGATATTGGTGGGGCCATGATCAAGTGGTGGGTCTTGTGGTTGTTTTGGATTATCATTTTTCGCTTGGCATACCGTTAATGGTCCACTCAGAGTGAGCGTACAGCATCAGCAATAGAAGATCTGGGCTCTCCAAGGGAAATCCAAATTTTGAGGAGAGTAGAAAATAAAAAACAGTGTAATTGTTTTTCAAATTCAAAAAAATAAATTTCATTGAAGTGAGAAGGATAGGAAAACTAATTTTTGAAAATAAAATAAAATAACTAAAGTCCACTTCACAAAGGTCGGTTGTGAGATCTGTTAGTTGGATCTTGGAAGTATCTGACGCCTGCTTTCCATGGAGACCAATCAAGATGCATGTAGAAAAAGAGAGGTTTCTCCTGCTATGATAAGGGAAAATTTGGACATCCATCCGTTTTTGGAACTTGAGTTGACAGGTCACATGAGAAGTCTGGCATAGTTTAGGCCTTATGGTCCCATAATGATTTCTCATTGATGGGTTCATCAATAATATCAGCCATTAGATAAGCTTTTACAAAAAGAAAAGAGAGAGAGAGAAAAAAAAAAAAAAACTAGATAGGGCCCAGCATGGTTACCAACGTTTGGTGGATCTATCTTAATTGAATGACATTGCTTGCATCATAGTTTTAAAGTTTAAAGTTACGATTTTTTAATAATAAATGGGTCCTACCATGATTATTAACACCTTTGATTATCAATTAGTGGTCCTACATTAGGTCAATTGATTACTTTCTCTCCATTTCTTGTTCGATATATCATCGTGTGATGTTTTTTTATAAATTACCAAACAGTTCAAAGGTGTATTAAAATTTGTGAAGATAGCCAAACACCATAATTGACACAATATAATAATAAGACGCTATTTTATTTTATTATAATAAAATCTTACAATATAATAGTTGACATAATATAATAATATGACACTATGTTATGCGTTTATCTAAACACCCCTTAGGTTATTTTGTTGCACTCAACTAGCTATCTGGTTTTACTCATCGACTCGAATGATAAATAAAATTCCAACGAATCACACAAAGAGAAACTAATAACACACAGAGTTAATGATATTTCATAACTAACTAGCAAAATGCACCGGTATTGAGCACCGTCAATAGAATTCATAAAACAAATATAATTTTATTAGAGTACATTTGGGGACATTCCATAAAGGGGAACAACATTCACTTTAAGAGTTAATATTTTTTTTCTTCTATGAAATAATAAATGAGTTCAATTCAATAAATGAGCCTCACTGTGCACTTAAATAGAAACCACGTGTTGATAATTATGCATTTTCATATGAACCATACTCCAAACCCAATCCCATACTCCAAACCCAATCCCAGACTTGGAGGGTTGAGAATATTAGAGAATTTGTAGGTTTGTCGGAACCATACCCTAGACTCAACCCAGACCTACAGGGTTGAAGAAATTAGAAAATCTATTGGTTTGCTTTCACTTAGAGCAATAGAATAGTTGCAAGTTGCACATGTGAGAAATTAGAAAATCTGCAGGTTTTCCTTTACTTAGAGAGGAGGAAAAGTTGCCCAGGGTGAAAAATTAACGAGAAATTAGAAAATATGCGGGTTTTCCTTCTCTTAGAGTGGAGGAAAAGTTGTGCAGGGCAGTAAACACCTAGTTTTGGCCAGTTGCCTTGTAGAGATACTTACGGGTCAAGCCACCATAAACTCAATCTGAACAAGACCAACACTATATTAGAATTGGGTTGTGCTCTTAGGGCAGTAGTTGAATCAGTGAGAAGTGAAAACTGCAAACCCTCATGTGATGACTTCTTTGATGTAATTATCAACAACGTTTGACGCGATTAATGTTTTCACAGCTAATTTAACAAACTCATTGTTATTTTTTTTTCAATGATGAAGTTGCTAGCCCAGATCCCCATGTCAAATATTTTAAGGATCATTGGTGGAGATGATTATTATGTACATAGCAATTGCAAAAATCACTTCTTTTTTTTCTTTTTTTTTTTTTATATACATAGCAAGTTGCAGCATTACCGCCGTTTATATTTGTGGTATAACTGCAATTGTAAGTATACTATTGATACAGTGGGCGCAAACAAGTTTCTACCCCGATTTGGTCTGGGTCGGGCACCCGGGTCGAGTCCTTATGAGTTGACTACCAAGCAACAAAATCCCGAAAGTTGAAATACCCATTTGTTATAAACCGAGCCACGGAAGTCATTGTGGCGCCACCTATCATATTCTCAATTTTTACTTGAATATGATTTGGTCCCACTATAAGAATGACAATCTGATTGATAGTGTAATTAATGCATGGAATTCATGATGCATAAAGATTGTGCAAATCACATCATCAATCATGTGGTCAATCTTATGGTAGGATCAATTTCTATAAGCAAAATGCCCCCGTTCTTAGCACAGGTAATATAATTCATAAAAAAAACATAACTTTCTTTTAGAATATAAATAAAAAAATGATTTTGATATAATATGTTTAAATTATATAAAATCTAAAACAGAAACATTTCTAAAAACAAAAAAACTTATAGGCTTAATATTATAATCACAGATAGGAAGGATGCTATGTTCTATGTCTCAATAAAAAAACACGGAATAATAGCTTTCTTAAAAGTCACACAATTAAAATTTTTTAAAAATAATTGATATAAAAACTTTATACAAAACTTCAAATGTAATATTTTTGTATAAATTTTATTGAGATGGAAGAAATTTAAAATATGATAATCTCCAATTAGAGGAGGGTTTGGTAGTAAAATGGTTGGATTCAATGTAGTTATGGATTTCTACACTTTGACTCGAGCTGAGTTCAGGTTTTAGTTTACTTGAGGTATCAAAATGGCCAGTTTTTTCAACGTCACCCTTGTATGATCTCTTTTTGTTTGTGAAAGGGGCGAGGGGCTTTTTCATTTGTTATCTTTTAATTTTAATGCTATCATCCTTTTACCCAGTTAAAAGAGAAGAAGAAAAATAAAGGAAAATGGGAGCTATTGAGTGTTGGACATTAGCCACTCTATGCCTAAGAGTTTTTGTCACAAATATCATTATCAAATATAATACTAAATCAATATCATTTTAATGATAAACTTATATTTTGGGTTTTACGGACATTATATTATGAAAACTATTAGAGAAGATCCTACTGTAGATTTTTTTTCTTGTGCATATTGGATCTTTTTTATCAATATTGTCAAAAATAGAATATTCTTAAATTATGCACATATATATAAGCATACGTCCTAGGTGCTAAAAATGTGTTGGTTGTGTATTCGTTGTAACAATGATACTACTATTATAAAATATTTTTCATAAATATTGCATTAAAAGGTGAAATGAAGAATAAAAAAAGGTGTTATGGTTATTGTAGAAACGATTAAGAGGAGATGAGGGGACGGATCTTAGTGCCCGGAACCTCCTCTTAGCCTTCTCAATCGTGCTCCGAAAACACGGATCGTCGTTTTTAGAGCAAACTGTTATCGGAGTGCGGTTTGATTGTTCTCAGAGCGTGGTTCGACTATCCTCCGAGCGTAGTTCAATCGAATATGGAGCGAACAGTGCAAAATCTTTAATTTTTTGTGCTTTTTTTTTTTTTTTGTAAATTTGACAGTCATCTTTTGAATGAAGAAATTTCTTCTAACTTATTAGTTATTGTATATTTTATGTGAGCAAATTACAAAGTTAAATTTTTTCTCTATTTTTTATACTTGAATATATGGATAAGATATATTTGTGCCCATTAGTCAATTGTTTATAAACCCACAAGCACCATGTTGTGTAGGCGCTATGGACATATAATTATTTTAGAATTTAGCATTTCGGTGCTTTTGCTTTGGGCACTTAGGGACGGATAATAGGCACGGTTTGGAGGATTTAAATGGGTCAAAATCAATTTGGTTGATTTTTCAATTGGAATAAGTTGCTTTTATATATTATAATAAATTGAGCATCAGCTCACAGATCACTTGAAAAGGAATATTTATTATTCAATCTATATTCTAACATAAGAATCCAATAGGAGTAATACTGGAAATAATGATCCACAAGGAAACTAATACTAAGATCAGCTAAAACAAAGCGATAGCCAAAAGGAATTACTAAGTAGCTTAGTCAAATTGATATGGCCGTTGCAAATGGCCCTATATTGACTAAACAAATATCTCCTCCAAATGGAAAAAGATCCTCTTTCAAAAGTAGTTTTGTGCCATCTGCTAGAGCTTGAAGAATTCCCAAGGGGGTTGCTTATTCATGTTTGATATGTTGTTGCATCCTTGCATATATTTTTCTTTCTAACCACACAATCACAAGGGCGCCTATTATGATTCCCAAAACATGAGTAAAAATAGGGTCAAACAACCATAAGAGGTCTATGACCTCTTTTAAGGACTCCAATTTGGAAAAAGAATTGATAGCTTGTACTTTTGTCGTATCAATTATCATTTTTCTAGGATTTATAAATAGGCCCCTATTGTTTGAGTAATTATAAAAGATATTATATATCTCACGATTTTTTTTCTATTTTGATTCCATGGTTGATATTTTGGGGAGTTTTGTGTGAGTTCAAAACTCACCCGATAAGGAATTTCGCTACCTTAGGACCGTTATAGTTACGACCATCGTTTATCGGGGCTTTGGTCGCCAGCTCCCCTGTCATTAGGTCACCAATTTCATTAACCATCCGGCACTGTGATCATAACTCTTCTAGAAAAACCAATTCCCATGTGGGGGTGGGGGAGGGGGAGGGGGCGGGGGCTCACTATAGCTACATCTTGGTGGTACGCATTCTATAGTCACTCTACAATAACTCCGAAGGGCCATAACAGTCTAAAATTTCAACTCTACACCGTTTGGATGAGTTTGGCCCAATAGATGGAGTAATATTGTGAATCACATGTACTCTATTTCACTTAAACTTTAAATACTTCTATTTTCTTTAGTAAAAGTGAATTCTATTCCAAATCTTAACTTCAAAATAAGCATCCAAATGAAGTGAAGTGAAGTACTCTATTTTAACTTCAACATACTTCTCTTTACTCCACTCCATATGTGAAATCCATTTCATTTTACTCCACTCCTCATTTATCCAAACATGCCCGGACGTATGTAGGTCACAAAGTAAACAGAACAGTTTTAGTGTTTTCAAAGCCTTTGAGTGGCCCAGTGGCCACAAAGGAGAATTCAAACCCCCTTCTAGGGATCGATGTCAGACAGGTGAGATGGGATCGGCTCCCTATGATTCCCGACCTCTCACAGAGTTATTTGCATGAGTAATGAAGGGAAGTTTCTTTTAGCCTCTTGGCTACTTGAAGTCTTATATGACTGCGCTTGATTTGTTACCAACCCACTAAGCAATCTTTAGAAACTACAAAAAATGAAACCACCCATTTGGCTTTAACCAAAGAGCATTGTATACAACATTCACATAATACAAACCCATGGTATCTCTCCCAAAAGAAGAGGTACGTACATGCTCGTATATGCAAGACTTTCGAATGGTGAAGATTATTCGAATGCTTGTAACTTCTCTTTCCGGTAGATAAAGGGTTCTCTCCCTTCGCAAGCTGCGACCTCTTCTTCTAACTGAAGAAGCTTGTTATCATTTATCCATCCCATCGTCCACGCCTAATCAGGCTCTTATTGCCTAGGGAATAGATTTATTGACCTGGGAACCGAGTGAAGGAATTCCACTTTGCTGGGATGGTTTAAGATGAATCACGTTCTCATGCAATCAAACATGGATGAAAAAGTAAGAATGTTGCGGGACAAACTCGTCCCCTTCGGATTGATAGGAAAAAGAATGTGGTTGTGCTTGTCAAGCTCTTCACCATAATAACTCTGTAGACATAGAGCAAAGGTTTTCAAATAGAAAGTGACAAGTCAACCATTCCGGTTTCCTATGCATGTACATGCTAAAACTAGTATCAAACCAATTTGATGCAACTTCTTGCCCTGTGGCTCACCTTTATCCAGTGCTTTGGCATGGGGTGAGGGGGCAAGGAACCCACCAAAATGAATACGTTAGGCATCTTACTATTACCTAAATGGGATCCACCTAAAGCCACCCACTTACTGAAATCATCCTTTTATCTCCATATACAAGGACTGTTCATGTCTGACCCACCCACCCAGGCACCCACCCATAAAACACATTGCTCATCACTAATTATTCTTATATCTTACGGTATGATGATTAAATAATTTATCGAGAAAGTAGTCTGACATGTTGAATCATTTCGAAAGGTAATAATTGTATAAAGGAGATGTATAATTTCTAATAAACTATATTTTTGTTTGTTTTTATAGGGTAATGTAACTTAAAGTGAGATCAGAAGTTAACAACAGATAAAGTAATCAGTCCACCTATATTTTATGAAATAAAGACTTTTTTGCCGGTTGGAAAAGTAAAAATATTTTTTTTTTTATAGTTGGGATTTTACATTCTTACTTATTGTGACCAACCAAACATGATAGATTAGAAAAGTCGAATATTGAAATTATGTTCTTTTATGCAATTTTCACTTTACATTTAAAAAAACAAACATGCCAGTTGTACCTTTGAAGAAAAAAGATCAAATCTTATTAGACTGCGCCATCGTCATCGTTAAGAGATATTATTTGTTGTCTTAATTTAAATGTTTGGGAACCACCAAATGAATATCTTGTTAATCTTACCTTTACCAAAATGGACACGCTTCATAAGGAACCCACTTAGTGAACTCATCCTTTGTTTCCATATACATGGAACCCCTCGTATCCGACCCATCCATCCACTTTGCAGAACCTACTGTTCACAAATGGGTTTTATGAGTGGACAGATCAGTTAGATCTAATGGATATCATTTTGGTCCACCATCATTTAAGAGAGCCTACTATCACTGTATTATTTTTGTGATCCCATGATGATATGTTATTCAGGTGGGCGCACTTCAAGATTTGGTTTAATTTTCAGTCAGTACATTTTGTATTTAAGAATCATTTCTCATATTTTTTTTACCTTAAAGCAGTATTTTTTTTTTAAGAAAATCTCTCCCTCTCCCTCTCCCTCCCCTCCTCTTCCTAAGCTACATGATAAGAGTTATTCCAATGTCTGACCTGTTGGAAAATTCCATCATGTGGGGCCACACATGTAAATATTAAATGTGTTATGCTATCTTTGGTTAAGCCTAAATTAAAGTGATCTAATTAAGACTTAAAGTTCTAAGGCTTAAGGGTATAATTGTCATGGGATTAATGTGTAGATACCAGAATGCTATATCTAATTTGATGAGGGGCCAAATTAGAAATAGCAAACTTATGATATTCTTATTATTATATATTAGGGTTATGGTCCCCAATTCATATGGTGAATTCCTATTCTCTCTGACATCCCATCATCAGAAAGAGTCAAGAGGGTTTTCTCTGGATAGCCATATTGGATTGGAAGATCAATAACCTGCGAAGAAGATCACGTCATGGATCAAGGTATGTTTCCGCATTACATCTCTCAATAATTTGACGTGGAGGATCTTAGATGATTAAAGTTTACAAATCTATATGATTATTGTTTTTCCTAACAATTGGTATCAGAGCCTCTCCATGTTAAGCCATTGGGAATCTAGTTTTTTATTTTTGTTTTTATTTTTATTTTTCTGATCAAGATCAAAACTGTTGGAATACAAATCGATCTTGGATCTAGATGTTTCTTCTTCTTTGGTTTCTTTGTTGTCTTCTTCTTCCAGGAATACTGGTTTTATGGTTACTGTTTCGTTTTCTCTTCTGTATGCTGTCATGGAACCCATTGTTTGCCATGGATCAAGTACACCAATCGTAATCATGACCATAGATCTTCAAAAGGGGGCCTGGGCGACCATCATTGCACAGCCTGATCTTGTTTTTGATCAAGCGGGTCCCATGTTTCCGCTGCCTCAACATCCCAGACAGATGTTCTGTAACAGAACATGATAAAACCAATCATGAAAGGGGCTGACGGTTGTGGGACCCATCAGTGGACCTCATCAAAGATCACAACCCCACATCTTGAAGGGGACCTAGGGGCGATCATGTTGGTGGTGGCCCCATGCGGAGTGGACCCCATCTGCCCGTTCATCCAATGGTTATAAGTTTCTACAATATATTATGTTCATCGATCTCTGTTACAGAACGTTTTTTGTTTTTGAGGAAGATGATGGGTGGTATGGTGGTCCGCGGGAGCACATGTTTTGGTGGTCCGAGGTATTATAATGATGGGTGGTTTGGTGGTCCGGGGGAGCACATGTTTTGGTGGTCCAAAGTAAAAAAAAACATATATAGTCTTTTGTATGTTGTGACAATTGGAGAGAACTAATTGGTTTTCTTCAACGCCAATTCAAATATTTTATGGTATATCTTTTATGGTTAAATAAAATAGTCCATTATTCTAAATGGGCTAATTGAAACAACATGTCACTAAAGTGACCTCTCTTGTGTAAATTGTTCATGAGGAATATTGGATGTTCGTGTGTGTGTAGATTCATGCAGGTCTTAGTCGGCCCAAAGGAAGGTTAATACTTGGCCGAATTGCACACACACCTGTGGTGGTAAACATGTGACGATTACACAGTTTTTTACATGTGAATAATAAGTCAATCCAAAGATAGATTTATTATTTGACATGAATTATTCTCAATGTTTGATCACTACAACAAGAGTACCATTCACAATTAATATTATTGTCCAAAGACTTGATATTAATGTTGTGCTAGGTACCTTGCGAAAAGACTTACCATTATTTGAATTTATTGATTATAGTATTTGGTTGATAACATGAGCATGCTTATCTGTTTGTTTTTTGTTCTCTTTACAGCTAGTGTTTCTACTATATCTGCTAATATCAACTCAATACCTGTACTTAATGGGACCAACTTTAAGGATTGGAAAGAGAACATAGAAATTGTTCTCGGCTGCATGGATTTAGACCTTGCACTACGGATTGAGCAACCCACTTCTCTTACGGATGCAAGTTCTCCTGATGACAAAAGGAACTTTGAGAAGTGGGATCACTCAAATCGCATGAGTCTTATGATCATCAAGCGCGGCATTCCAGAGGCATTTAGGGGTGCGGTATCTGACAAGATAACCAAAGCCAAAGAGTTCCTAACTGAAATTGAAAAGCGTTTTGTGAAAAACGATAAGGCAGAAACAAGCACGCTTTTGCAAAGCTTGATTTTTATGAAGTACAATGGCAAGGGGAACATACGGGAGTACATTATGGGAATGTCTCTTATTGCTTCTAAGCTTAAGGCACTAAAGCTCGAGCTGTCTGACGACCTGCTCGTGCATTTGGTATTAATATCACTTCCTGCACTATACAGTCAATTTAAGGTCAGTTACAACTGTCAAAAGGAAAAATGGACTCTTAATGAGCTCATTTCTTACTGTGTACAAGAGGAAGAGAGATTGAAGCAAGACAGGACCGAAAGTGCTCATTTGGCTAGCACCTCTAAGGATAAGGGCAAAAAGAGAAAGAATAATGAAGCTGCTAAGGGTCCAGCTCAAAAGAAACAACAGCAAGACAAAGAGAGTTGTTTCTTTTGCAACAAGCCTGGACATGTAAAGAAGGACTGTACCAAGTATCATGCTTGGCGTGCCAAGAAAGGTACATTTCTTACTTTGGTCTGTTCTGAGGTAAATTTAGCTTCAGTACCTAGAAACACGTGGTGGTTAGATTCTGGTGCTACTACTCACATCAGTGTTTCTATGCAGGGTTGCCTGAGTTACCGAAAGCCAAGTGATGCTGAAAGACACATCTTTGTGGGCGATGGCAAGTCGGTAGAAGTAGAGGCAATAGGGCATTTTAGGTTGTTGTTAGGAACTGGTTATTTTTTGGATCTATTAGATACTTTTATTGTACCGTCTTTTAGACGGAATTTGGTTTCAGTTTCTTTATTGGACAAGTTTGGTTATTTTTGTTCATTTGGAAACAATCAATTCAGTTTATCTATCAATTCAAATGTTGTTGGAACTGGTTTTTTATGTGTATATGACAACTTATATTTGCTTGATACAATTATTGCTTATAATGAATCCTTGCATATGGAATCACGAGGCACTAAATGCAAACTGAGTAAAGATAATTCGGCCTCATTATGGCACAAACGCTTAGGTCACATCTCTAAGACTAGAGTTGAGCGACTTGTGTCTGATGGGATTTTAGATTCCCTTGACTTTACAGATTTTGATGTTTGTATTGCTTGCATCAAGGGAAAACAGACCAAAATGAAGAAATTAGGTGCCAATAGAACTAAAGACGTTTTAGAATTGATACACACAGATATCTGTGGACCATTCCCTACGGCTTCCTGGAATGGCCAACAGTATTTTATATCATTCATAGACGATTACTCTCGCTATGAGTACCTATTTCTCATTCATGAGAAGTCACAGTCTTTGGACGTGTTCAAAACATTTAAAGCTGAAGTTGAGAACCAACTCAACAAAAGAATAAAGTGTGTCAGGTCTAACCGTGGTGGTGAATACTACGGTAGATATGACGGTTCAGGTGAACAACGTCCAGGACCATTTGCTAATTTCCTAGAGGAATGTGGGATCGTCCCACAGTACACCATGCCAGGGTCACCTAGCATGAATGGTGTAGCTGAAAGGCGAAATCGGACTCTTAAGGATATGGTAAGGAGTATGATTAGTCATTCCTCTCTACCAGAGTCACTCTGGGGAGAAGCACTCAAAACAACAGCTTATATTCTGAATAGAGTGCCAACTAAAGCAGCTGCAAAAACACCTTATGAGCTTTGGACAGGTAGAAAAGCCCAGTCTAAAACATTTTCACATTTGGGGATGTCTAGCTGAGGCAAGGCCTTACAGGCCACATGAAAAGAAATTGGACTCCAAAACTATAAGCAGCTACTTCATTGGCTACTCTGAGCGATCTAGGGGCTATAAGTTTTATGATCCCACACTTAGGTCAATTTTTGAGACGGGAACTGCAACGTTTTTTGAGGATGTTGAGTTTGGGGGGAGAAATAAGGTTA
This sequence comes from Persea americana, assembly GCA_029852735.1. Lineage (NCBI taxonomy): Eukaryota > Viridiplantae > Streptophyta > Magnoliopsida > Laurales > Lauraceae > Persea > Persea americana. The sequence continues at coordinate 3,977,265 of CM056813.1, forward strand.
GAGACATTGTCTTTGAGGAAGAATCGGTTTCGATTCCCACTATTGCTTTTGACAATGTGCAGGTTTCTATACCTGTCAATGATCAAGAAGCGAATCCGGATCCTCAACAAGAAAATGTTAATCAAACCCCCATTCAAGATGAGATAATTGTTCCTGAGGAACAAACTCAACAACCTCAAGAACCAGTGCCATTAAGGCGATCCACTAGAGAAAGGAGAAATGCTATTTCGGACGATTTTTTCGTATTTCTCCAAGAACATGAGGAAGAAACAGGAATGGTAGAAAATGATCCAATCAACTTCCATCAAGCCATGCAAGGTTCCAATTCTCAGAAGTGGATTGCTGCCATGAATGAGGAGTATAAGTCTATGCAAGACAATAAAGTTTGGGAACTTGTCCCATTACCAGAAGGTGCGAAGCCCATTGGTTGTAAATGGATTTTTAAAACCAAAAGGGATTCGAATGGTAATGTGGAAAGGTATAAGGCTCGTCTTGTAGCTAAAGGCTTTACTCAAAAGGAAGGGATTGACTTTAAAGAGACTTTCTCTCCAGTTTCATCGAAAAACTCTTTTAGGACAATCATGGCACTTGTTGCACATTTTGATCTTGAGCTTCGTCAAATGGATGTCAAGACAGCGTTTCTCAATGGTGACATTGACGAAACAATTTATATGGCGCAGCCAGAAAACTTTGAGTCGGGAGACCCAAAGAATATGGTCTGTAAATTGACAAAGTCCATCTATGGACTCAAGCAAGCTTCTCGTCAGTGGTATCACAAATTTCATCAAGTGATTATCTCGTTTGGTTTTGAGACAAACGCTGTTGATAATTGTGTGTATCACAAATTCAGTGGGAGTAAGCACATATTCCTGGTTTTGTATGTCGATGACATACTGCTTGCCACAAATGATATAGGCATGTTGCATGAAACAAAGAGATTTCTATCAAAGAAATTTGAGATGAAAGATCTTGGTGACGCCTCCTTTGTCTTAGGGATCCTGATACAACGAGATCGCTCTCGGGGTATTCTTGGATTATCACAAAGAAGCTATATCGATAAAGTACTCAAAAGGTTTGGCATGCAGGACAGCAAACCAGGTGACACCCCTGTCTCTAAGGGAGACAAGTTCAGTCTAAATCAGTGCCCTAAAACTAACCTTGAAGTTAAGAAAATGCAGAAGATTCCCTATGCATCAGCTGTAGGGAGTCTAATGTATGCTATGGTGTGTACGCGTCCGGATATTGCGTACATTGTTGGTATGTTAGGCAGATATTTAAGCAATCTTGGGATGGATCATTGGAAAGCAGTCAAGCGGGTTATGAGGTATTTACAGAGAACAAAAGATCATATGCTCACATATAGGAGATCGGATCAGTTGGAAATCATAGGGTATTCCGACTCCGATTACGCTGGATGCCAAGACAGTATGAAATCCACATCAGGCTACATCTACCTGTTAGCTGGTGGAGCTATATCTTGGAGGAGTGCCAAACAGACACTCGTAACTGATTCCACCATGGCAGCAGAGTTTGTAGCATGCTATGAGGCATCCAACCATGGAATATGGCTGCGGAATTTTGTCACTGGGCTGCGAATTTTGGAGGGTATTGAAAGACCACTCAAACTATATTGTGACAATAAGTCAGCAGTGCTATATTCCAACAACAATAAGAGTTCAATTAGATCAAAACGTATTGCCATTAAGTTCCTAGTTGTGAAGGAGAGAATACAGGATGGACAGATATCCATAAAGCACATTGGGACAAACTCCATGATTGCGGATCCGCTTACAAAGGGATTACCACCCAAGGTCTTTCATGAGCACACTGCTCATATGAGTGTTATTTTGTGTGAGGATATCACATTATAGTGGGAGTTTGTATTTTATTTTATTGCTTTATGTTTGATTTTGGAGATACTTATGCATTTATGTATTTGGATATTTTTCTGATCAGAAAATAAAGTATTCAGTTTATTTCATTCTGTCACATTGTGTTAAATATTGATCTCACTAAGGAATACAGTAGGACCAGTTGGAAATAGACATGTATAGATCACATTGCATGTACTTTCCATGCTACGCATCCATGATTGATCTATGTCATTTGGTTATATTGTTGTATGTGACCATTGATGGGTTTAGTCATTTTAAATGTGACGAAAACTGCTTTGATCCTATAACGGTATAATCAATGGACGCGATTGCTCGGATATATCCTAAAATTATGATAGCAAACTTTTGGAGCTCATACACTCATACACATTTGTTAAGTTACATATATGGCCCAGTGGGAGATTGTTGGAAAATTCCATCATGTGGGGCCACACATGTAAATATTAAATGTGTTATGCTATCTTTGGTTAAGCCTAAATTAAAGTGATCTAATTAAGACTTAAAGTTCTAAGGCTTAAGGGTATAGTTGTCATGGGATTAATGTGTAGATACCAGAATGCTATATCTAATTTGATGAGGGGCCAAATTAGAAATAGCAAACTTATGATATTCTTATTATTATATATTAGAGTTATGGTCCCCAATTCATATGGTGAATTCCTATTCTCTCTGACATCCCATCATCAGAAAGAATCAAGAGGGTTTTCTCTGGATAGCCATATTGGATTGGAAGATCAATAACCTGCGAAGAAGATCACGTCATGGATCAAGGTATGTTTCCGCATTACATCTCTCAATGATTTGACGTGGAGGATCTTAGATGATTAAAGTTTACAGATCTATATGATTATTGTTTTTCCTAACATGACCCTCTAAATAAATAGAGTTTTTTTTTTCCAAAAGAAAAAAAATTACATATTTTTCACACAGGCTCCAAAAGGGCCATATATTTTGTAATTTTATTAAAACCTACATTGATTGGCAGCTAGATTATAACAAAAAGTAACTGCACATTCTAGTTTTTTTTTTTTTGACCGATTCAGCCTTAATAAAAACTCAAACTACTCATCCCTTACATCAAAGAATAAAAAGATAATTTTGCCCATTAAACTTTGAGAGCCTAAATCCAAAGGCTATAATATCATTTGAATGGTTTGACGTTACATATTTTCCTAATTTACATTCAAGTGTTTTTTTTATCACTATGCTTCCCTTGGGCCCTATGCATCTAGGTGGGCCCCACTCAAAGTAATTAGTGAAATTTGTCAAAGGGTATTTTTATGAATTGTCGATGAAAAATAATAGTCATATATTACACTGTGAGACCAGTGACCTTTTAAAAAATATATATAAAGACAGGTCCCTTTTGGGGTTGTCTGAAGATGTAGGGGGTGCTTTTTCTAAAAGAAACCCTCAAATAAATATCCTACACATCTTAACATTACAATTTACGAATGCGGGCCACCATAAACAACACACTTAACATTTCATTTATCTCCACATAGGACCTATTACACCCAACCCATCAACCATTCTATAGAATTCATTGTTCACATGCATCACTAATGGGTCTCATAGGTAAATAGATTAATTAGATCTAATGGGCCATGTGGATCCACTATCATTCAAGAGAGCCCACTATCAGAACATTATTTTCATTATCCCACAATGATTATATTATTTAGGTAGGCCTACTTCAAGATTTGATTTGTTTTTTCTTCAAAGAATATTTTGATAATTAATGAGTGATTTTCTTGTGCAAGTAGATTGAAGTAACATTTAATCAAAATCTATTTAATGTAAATGTACAAGCAGATTAGAAGAATCATGGATTAATTTACAGTTATTTATACACAATTTTTTTTTGTTGGGTAAGTTACTCACGTATAGTTGAAGTGCTATATGTGAATTTTTTAATTAATAATTTTAATATATCTTTATAATCTAATAATTACACAAATAGGCTCCCATTTCCCAACACACATGGTTGATTGTTGCTTGCATCTCACTATCACATACATGCCCATATCCTCTTATTCAAAAAGTATCACTCCCAACTAGGAGGGCCCCACTCCCCCACAATAAAAATACTCAAGAAAAGAGATTATGATTCAATCTAATCATATATTTTTATGGTATTCCCCTTAAAGCTGCCTTACACATGACATTCACCTTTGAGAGCCTATTTGGATGTATGATGAATTGAAGTATATTGAGGCGAACCATCAAATGAAGAGAGGATAAAATAAAAAGGTGTTATAATAGTGCTTTTTTTAGTTGTTTGGATGGTATGAAATCTTTTTTACTTTTTGTATAAAAAAGTGGAGGTTTTTTTTTTTTTTTTTTTTTTTTTTTTTCTTCTTTTTTTAGTAGAGAAATGAGGTTGTTTTTTTTTTTTTTTTACATTTTTTTTTAAATTCGGAGGGAATTTTGAAATTGTGTACTTTTAATATGACCCTTTGTCGTTTCTTGTCTGGATTTACTTTACGTTACTTTAACTAGTTAATTGCAAAATACGCATTAAGCGGTTGAAGTTTAAGTATTTCTCATAGAGTTGCTTGTACAATATCTTATGGTTGTGCGACGTCACACAACGTTCTCTACGATATCGTAGATAGTGCCCATATAATACCGCACCATTAACATACGAATAACTTCATAAAAAATATATAAATTTCAATCACTGTGAGCAAATGTCAGGTCTAATAGCAATTGTACTGTCAAAAAATTTATTTTTATTAATTATAATAGTAATTGAATTATTAATTTCAAAATCAGCGGACCTCCCCATCATAGACGGCAGGAACCACCACAAACATCAAGTGGGCCGCACAAGTCAGGCCCCAAGCCAGCCAATCTATCGTCATCATAAATTCCGCCCATCAATTTAGGGCATCAGTACCCTGCATAGAAAACGCTACCCTTGAGTTCGCAATCCGAAGAAGAAATCTTCGATTCTTCGACAATGGTAAGTAAAACCGCTCTCTCTAGATCCTTGTTCTTCAATTCGAACTAAAGTTAGGGTTTTTAGTAAAAAAAAATGCTGTTTTTTTTATTCCGATACTTGTTTTTAGAATTTTGATCCATGGAACACGATCTTCAATCAAAGATTGGATCTTTTCCCCCTTTTCTGATGATAAGGGTTTTATCTTTCTTCTCATATACGACTGGTTCGTATGAGCGCTAGTTTTAAGTGATCACTTGCTCAATTAGACAGTCATAAGCAGTTTATTGGAAGGATTTTTGGGGCATGTTTGTTGATTCTGGATTTAGGGTTTTGCCCAGTTTTTTCTCAAGCCTAATAATAGAATCCCAAAGTAGATTTTCTTTGGATAACTTCAAATTTCAGAATTGATGTTTGGGTTGTGATAAAATTTTAAGCTGGCTGTCAAACTCCCCAATGCAACCCTCTTGTGGGTAAGGGGCTGGCCGAAGAGGACGTGGATGGAGGTAGTAAAAGTAGATCTGAAAAAGTCTTGAGGATTTGGCTCGGGATTGATTGAAATGGAGAAGCGGAATTCATATAGCCCACCCAAGATCGTTGGTACAAGGCTTTGATGAGGATGATGGACTTCAAATTTCATTTTTTTTAAATTTTCCTTATATTTTTGAAGTCCTGGTAACTTGTTCTGATCTGGTTTTTGCTTTAGGAAAACAAGCAATTCTCAAGTGACTATCTAGTTTTTATTTATTTATTTATTTAATTTTTGCTCTTGTATAAGGTTCTTCCAATTGAAAGAACCATGAATAATGGACTGTGGGCTGTGGCCCATCCATTGGTAAATTCACTATAGGAGCATTTCCCGCCCTTTTTCTTAAGATTGAAGTAGTTATTGGAAATGGCATGAAACATCATCTTAGCCTTTTCCCATCAACCTGGGTGAGCTTGAGATCTACTAGAAGACCTGGTGAAATAGATGTGGGTTATGGTTTGACCTAATAACAAGGTGTGGCAAGCTTCTGTTGTTGACTACAGATTTCTCACAACCTTCCTCTTTTATCCAGGATTGGTATGGGGTGATTTCAAAACAGGTCAGACAAAAGATTGGAAATTGTTGAACTTCTGATATCTCTCTCTCTCTCTCTCTCTCTCTCTCTCTCATAACGGGGAGTTTCCCTATGGGCTCAGGGGTAGCACGCTAAATCCCCTGTGGCCGCCCCAGTGTGGTAGCTTAGTTTTGAACCGTCAACATCCAGGAGCAAACCATTTGAACTTCTGATCTATTAACTTGAGTGTTACTGAAGACCTGGAAACCCTAAATAATGAGCTACCACAGAGGAACTTAATGTATGGATTTTCCTTTTTCTTTTCTTTTCTCTTTTCATTTCACTTCTTAATTCTCACGGAGGTTGGTTTGTGGGTCTACTTTCCAAGAGGTGCCTGAGGTGCTACTGAAAATGGATCCCTTGGTGATTGCTTGGGGAATCTGAATGTAATGTAATTATTTTTGTATTTCAATTCCGAATTCTGAGAATGGTTTATTTTTTCTATGATTAGGATGATCCAGAGTTGGAAGCCATCAGGCAAAGAAGAATGCAGGAGTTAATGGCACAACGTGGACTTGTATGTGATACTATCTTCTTCAGGCTTTTCTTTTATATCAATATGATATCCTTCTGTAATGCTGAAACAAATATATCTTGCCTGCTGATTTAGGGGAATCAACAACCCAATGAGCAGCAGAGGGCACAGGAGGATGCCAAAAGGTCAGTTCCATTTTCTGTTGGTAGCACCCTTTTCTTTTACTGTAAATCTGGTATAGGTTTTATTGGATGTACTAAAGGTGTTTGCATCTCTCTCTTTCGCTCTCCCTCTAATTTTTACTTACATACAACTTTGACTTGTGGAAACTAATTCATTCAACAAATGAATCTAGGGAAGCAGAGGAACGGAGACAATTGATGCTTAGTCAGATTTTGTCATCTCAAGCAAGGGAAAGGCGTAAGATGACATCTGCATTCTGTTTTGACTTTTATATTTTTGGGTTATTGCTTACTAAAAAGGTTTAACATTAATTAATTATTTTAGAAAATCTGATACAGAAACATTGTAATGTCATGAAGTCTCTTTGAACTCTATTGCTTTCGACATGAAAATTAATCCATCCATTTAACGAGCATATAGCCATCATTTGCCAGGACCCTTTTTTCTTGAAACTGAAAGGGCTGTAAGCCTGGAACTGTTAAGCAACCATCATTAGCTAGTACCACCTCTTGAAATCTTATTAAGAGTTCTATTTCCACCCATTTTGGCTATTTGTAAGAAGGTAGTCAGATGATTCAACATCTCCTTGACTGGACAAGGCTTCGTAATCTTTTTAGCTCAATAACCTTGTTAAGAGTTTCCTTTATAGGTGAGAAGCTTATATGCATGCTATCCTAAATTTAGGACAGGATTAACAGTTGTGGACTCTGTTTGCTTTGTTTTTCTGTTGGAAGAGCAAGAGGATATATGTGTAATAGTGTGAGAATAGAAAGGTATGAACAGAAGCCTTGGTCATTGTTTTGAGTTCTGAATTAAACTATATAGTTGTTTCTTTTAGGCAATTGTTGGATGCTTAGCCCCACCACTTGGCCATGACCCATTCAAGGTTCAGGTTGCAAACTTGCAATTACTAGCTTGACCACTAACCTGATCCAAATTAGTCTTCGTAAATTTGGTTTGGGTTCATATTTCCAGAATGCTTGGTAAAAGGGCTGTCCACACTTGCTAGCCAACCACCAACAAGACCTAACTCATTGTATTGTTTCATTTTACCAACCTGAACCAGAGCCTAACTTGTTGCTCTCAGGTTCAGCTCTGCATTTCAAACATGATCGATGAACATTTTAGGCAGATTCCACGGCACATTGTGAACATGATCGACAAACAAGTCAGGTTTAGGTTGGGTCCATGTTTGTTACGCCTTATGGTCAAACCTAGTTGACTTATTGTGTCTCCTATTTCTTTCTTTCTTCTTTTTTATTTCTTGCTTCTGCCTACTTGGTCTGTTGCTCTAAGACATGCTGGTTTGATAATAACACCTCAACCATCAACAAAATGGAGAGATGGGAGTTTTAAAAAATAGTGTCCATGCTTGCACTTGCATGTGCATATTCAAGTCCATTCAGCGTGCACATGAATTTGTGTGCTTGGGAATTCTTGTTTGATCGCAGTGATTCAGTCAATACAAAAAAAAAAAAGAAGAGGATTTTCAAGAATAATGTGTGCATGTGTATGTGTTTGTTTCCATGTTGATAAATTATGTAGATAATGGGTATATTTAGAATGATATTGACAAAGTAAATTGACGATCCATATTGAGTTTAAGCTGAGCCGTATTTAGGAGGTTGAAGAGTGAGGTTTGCATTATTTGAAGTAAAGATCCAAAAAGTAATGGAAAGATGGGAACCTCCAGCTTTAGGTTGCCTCCATCTTTAAGGTGACGTGGACCATATCAATTGAGACTTGAGAGAGAGAGAGAAAGAAGCGGGGGTGGGGAATCCAGATCAAGCTGGCAGCATGGTATATCCTGCTCGATATAATCTTTTCTATACCATTATACTATGATATTAAAAGCTAGCATGCCTTTGGCAACATGGTACATTGGTATATCCTACTGTTTATGATCTTCTCTGTTTAATACTATACTATAGAAAGCTAATGTGCTTTTGTTTGAGTCTGAAGAGGCTGAACCTCACGATTTTGGCCTGACCTGACTTTCCTCCCTAAACTTGGATCTAAGTGATGCAATACGAACCACAAGTGGTTCCGCCCAAGATAGTTTAGGAATATTTTATTTTAATAGTTTTCTAATTTTTCTAAAAGAGTTGTGATTAGGGTATTTTCCATTAATGGATTAGATTTTCTTGGGCCCTAAGTTTGATTTTCCTATTTATATTGCATTGTAGAACTCTTTTTCTTCTTAAACTTTGATTTTGGAATAGAATTATTGTGGGGTTTTCCCTCCTTGAGGTGCGTCCTCGTGTTGAAGTCTCTGCAGAGACATGTTGAGTTGTCTATGGACACATGCTTCGGCACTCTATGCAAGCCCTAACCCTAGGGCTGTTTCACTGAGTCTGGTCTTTTAGAGCCTGTTTGGGGAATTCACTTGTAAAGTGAATTCAAGCGAAGGGTTAGTTTAAGAGACAAGAAAAGAAGATGGGTCTTATAAAAAAGTACAAAATTTCAAAAATCATCTCTTTGTTTTTTTAAAAGTCAAAGAGTCAATTTCTCATTCCACTAAAAGATAAAAAGGCCTCTTCGTTTTATCCTAAAAAAGTAAAAAACGTTCCTTCACGTGCCACAAAATGACAAAAAGTCAAGAGGGTGGATTTTTAGTTATGTAGTTTTTGATAAGATCCCTCTTCTTTTCTTGTATATTAAAGTGACCCTTCACTTGAATTCACATTACAAGTGTATTATCCAAACAGGCCCTTAGGTCCGTCATAGAGTCCAATTTGGGATTATCGACTTCAGACTTGCAGAGCGAATCTGGGCCAGATCCAGTTCAGCTGACAGTGACAGCTCTAGTTTGGGTTGGAGGATGTTGGTGGTATTATATAGAAATGTTTCCGAGCAATGAAGTTGGTATTTTCATGTCTGCTGGGTTTGCGGAATGTGAATGGATTGGATCGTTCCTTCTTTGTGGACCTTATTTTCATTGTCATCATCATCAAAGCCTTGTCCCAAATATGTTTCATGAATTCTATCTCTCTCGAATTCATGTTGGAGTTGTGACAAAAGTTTTACGCCAGCAGTCAACCTACCTACCTGATGCAATCCTTCTCCTTTGACATTATTGATAAATTGGGACTTCATAAATGTCATTAAATATCTTGATAGGTTAGATTGAATGTGATCAGGTGTGCTCCTTTTTATTTGGTTTTTAAATCTGCAGTAATTCAGATTCTACTGCTTTAGTTTCAGTTAAAGATTAGGAATGTTTTGGAGGAGGTTGTTTTTGTACTAGTTCAGATTCCTTCACGCAGATGCCAGCCGTAACGTGTTTTGCTACATTTACCAGAAGCCCTGAGTTAATTCTAATCATTGTTTCAAGTTAAACTGCCCCGACATTTGCACAAGTTTCGCATTACTAAATAGTAATTACTATTATGTTTTCTGCAAAGTGGAGATAGAGATGAACAAATCAGAGTGTCATCGCTGTTTCCCCTTTTTTATTTTTTTTTTAATTATAACAATTTAGTTTATTAAAAAAGAGCACTGCAGTATAAGAGAGTTATATAGGGAAGGAGCTAGTGGGAGGCGCAAACAAAAGGGGAGGGAGGCTTTCACTGAAGGTTGCTCACAACAAAATGTAAAATCATAAGGAAGTTGGCTGATTGCTACCATTTAAATCAAAAGAGGAACCATATTTCTTGAAAACCATGCTGTTACACCTAACACTCTGTTTGGCAATTCAAAATCTCCCATTTGAAACCTTTCATGATCCTAAGAGTTCTTGCTCTTTGAAATAGCTTACTCAAACCTTCAGACCACGATGGAGAGCAGAAGTGGCAATAGAGGATGTCCTTGCCTTAGACCACCGGTACTTTGGAAGTATCCTTTTGGAGTTCCAATCACTAGACTAGGAAAGGAGGCTGTTGATAGATACTCCTAACCGATTCTTTAGAGCATGTGTAGTTGGAAATACCAATCAACATGATTTCAAGCCTCTTCTAAGCCCGTCTTACATGCCGAACCTGGTCTGTTTGCTTTCTCTCTAGGGTAAAGGCATTCATTTGCAATCAGCACGATTGCCTCCTTGAATAAACACGCCTTTGTAAGGGGCCTATAATGTATGATGCTAACCAATTTTATATGACAAAACTTCAGCTATGATTTTATGAAGACTTCCAACTAACTAGGCTGGTTGGCCTGAATTCTGCCCCCTTTAGTTTGAATCAATCTTCATTGAAGCCCTGCTCTATCTGCTGTTAGCTTTGTGAGTTTTACTTTTGCACTGTACTTTTTTGAAGATATTTTCTATGTAACTCCACAATCTACCATGTCCCTTTTCATTGCTTCTTTCATATTTTGTCACGTGCATCATTTTATTTCTCTCTATTATACACTATTCATTTACTGATGTGATTTTAAAGTGTTTAAATATGGTTTTGAGATGGAAATGAATGGCATCCTTTAATGCTGTCACCTGCTCCGTATTAAGCCAGTTGTAGAAAAAAACTTGAGTAATTGATTGATGACTTTGATTGGATTAAGTGCTTACAATATTTAATTTAGAGCATATAATGGAACGTCAACAAGTTAAGAGAAAATTGGATTTGTTGGTAACTGTGGAGACAATACAAAATAAAAAAATATTTGTTGAGGTATACGATGCATTGGCCTGAATTAGAGGCCTACTTGTTTGGGTCAAGCACGCTATGCATGTGAGACCCACCTTTAAGCAATCTATATTGTTCATCCAGTGGGCCTTACTATTAGCGAGCAATATAGGAAAAGTTGAATACCATAGCTGTCCAACTGGTTTATTATTAGTTTTTTTGGGCGCAGCTAAATATAAGATTTCATATGTACCAGTCCATTTGCAAGCTTTGATATTTAACAGTACATTTGCAAGCTGCAAGCACATTGTCTTGTGTTTGGGTTTGGTTTGTAGTGAAATTCTGTACAGAATCTCCTGTCCACACTGGTACTCACTGGATGGATGGTCTGGATCTCTGAGAGGTAGGACTCACCTGTATGAACTACAAAGTGCTAACCTAAATGATTTGTTGATTCTATGATGCCAAGCGCTGTATATTTTCCCAATGTTATCGGGGCTGAAGTTGATTGAAGAAATGAAAAAATAGAAGCTCTTTGTAAACATCTCACATCATACGAAGCTGTGCAATGACAGTTTTGATTATGTGACATTCCTTCTTAGAGGCCTTTTTCTTTCCAGCATTGTCTCATGTTTATTTTCGTGGGTTCGCTCTATTGGCCATTTCCTAAAGCTTGTTAAATTTAATGACATTGTCTCATGTTTATTTTCATGGGTTCGCACTATTGGCCATTTCCTAAAGCTTGTTAAATTTAATGGCTTTGATGACAACAGTTTCTCGAATTGCACTGGTGAAACCTGAGAAGGCAAGAGGCGTTGAGGATGTTATACTGAGAGCTGCTCAAATGGGACAGATAGTTGAGAAGGTAATTGTAACAAATTAAGGAGGAACAACACACTAGTTTATAAGCATTTGTGACTTTAGAAATGATTTCAAAAGGACTGCTGGAAAGTCAAATGTTTTTACTGTTTGTAACATGTGAAGTTGTTGGTTTTTCCCCCATTTAAGAGCTTTGACCTTTGCTCTCATTTGTAGGTATCTGAAGAGAAGTTGATATCACTGCTTGAACAGATTAACAATCAAACAAGTAAACGTACTAAAGTCACAGTAAGTATACCATTTTTTGTAGCTCATCGTTTCAGTGTTGAAGATCAATGTTAGGTATCAAGTGTGAGACTGGCTTAGTTTTCTATTTAAAAATTGTTTATACATTTTTCATTGGTTATGCTTCAGATCCAGAGGCGTCGGAGTGTCCTTGAAGATGATGATTAGATGTGGTTTAAAATAATTATTGGCGTCCTGAAAGTTTTATGGCTTTTTAAGAGTTGTTGGGAGGTATGCTCCCATTTGATAGTGTCTGGACTCTGGAGGATGTATATCATATTTTTCATGCAACCTTTTGTTACTGCAAGATGAGGGGTGTAAAAATGAGTGTGAACTCTGGAACCATGAAGAGCTTATCATCATTATTGGAAAGTGTCAATGCATAATGCAGCTGTGATTATGAGCAGCTACAGTGCATAAATTTGCTTGGCTTTCATTATGTCATTGTGTTGCATAGGCATTCTGGGTGAAATAGGGTGCTTTTGGCATCGTTCGATATGATTTTCTGAATTCTTTGCTGAGATTTTAGATTGAGCTGAGAATAGGGATAGCTCTGGGAGCTTGTTGATTGACTTCATTAAATTCTGTTATGAGAAATGGCTGACCATGTGGGACATAAGTCCAACTCAGAAATCATCGCATTCCAGGACACTACATTTGCTAAAATTTCATTGTAAAGTCTATGGATATCATTCAAATGACCTCCTGAATCATTCCCGCCAGCACACTCATGGTTGAGTGGCATTGGTAACTTGCTATAACACAGGTGCCAAGCGATCGATACCTAAGGTGGGAAATAGAAGGCATTAAATTTGACACAGAATAAAAAAAGTAATAGTAAATATCATATAATGATGATAATGATGATACTAAAAGGGCGGTCATATTACAAATCATATTAATTGAAGTTTATTGAGGTGTTAAGATCTTATTGTTAATAAGATCCTATATCTGATAATAAGATCTTCTCATAATTTTTGTAAAAAGATTTTATAATGAAAAAAAAAAGGTCATCTATATGATAATGATCACTACTATATAATATAAATTATTATCAATTATCATCATTAACATGTCCTATTGCTTAAGATAATAAAGTTATTCTTTGGTACCCATCTTGGGTGGCTGGGACCTAGCCCTCAAGGGAGGGAAGGAGGCTTTGGATGAGGTGAGGGAGCCCTCGGATGAGAAAATGATTCCTCTTACCACTGCGGTAAATAATAATAACGATGATCTTATTACAATAGTAATAGGGTCTTTCATCAAAATTTTGTAATAAATCACTAAAAAATAAACTTCTATTTCTTTTATTGTCTTTCTTTAAATTCAATATACTAGGCGATGGGTCCACCTTGGGAGAGATCACACACGCACAAAAAAAAAACATGTGAATTCTTCTTGGTGCTTTGATTAAACATTCAATACACAATTAATGTAACGGTAGGTCCAACTTTCATTTTAGTGAAATTTGATGATACCTAATACAAGAGCAAGACACTTGATTGTTTAGAGTGCTCAATATTTTAGTTTCAAGGCCCGTTAAATGTGTCATCATTAGAGATCCTCCCTCAATTTTAAAAAATAACTAGCAAAACATGTCTGCCCTTAGCACGGGCAATATAATTTATAAAATTAAAAATAATAAGATTTTAAAATAATGTTTAATTTAAGGGAATTTTACTAAATAAGTGTTCCCAAACATGTATTAACTCATTTTAAACAGAAATCACCAAAACACCCATTTTGGAGGCCTTTACCCCTCGGTGTGCGAACAACATCGTTATTTCATTATAACCCTAACATCTCAATCGAACGATTTCGTTCTCTCTCTTCCCCAAACTTTCTCCTCTCCCACCTTTTCTCTCTTTCTCTTCCACTCCCTGCTCTCTCTTTCCCTCTTCCTACGCTGTGGCTTCTGCTCTCTCTTTCCTTCTCCCTCTTCCTCTCCGCTCGCTACTTTCTCCTTCCCTCTCCTAGATGTTGCGGTTCCTGCTCTCTATTTCCCTCTCCCTCTCCGCTCCCTGCTCTCTCTTTCCCTCTTTCCAATGTCCCGGCTCCTACTCTCCCCCTTCGCTCCCTGCTCTCTAAGCAATTCCGGCCGATCCTCTGGTGGAACTCCCGACGACTGCTCCAACGTCTTCTTCCAATTGAGATTTCAGTGAAGGTGATTTTTTCGGTTCTTCTCTCTTCTCTCTTCTACATTCTCTATTTTCTTGTTTTCTTTTCATTTTTAGTTTCTATAACTGTTGGAATTGTAAGGTTCTGGAGAGGGGATCTGGTTTGGTGTATTTGCAGACAAATGGTTGTCCGGAAGTTGCAGCCATGTAAAAAACCCAAATTTGAAGAAATAGCTTATAGTTTATTTTATTTGCAGATTGTCACGCCCCGAGTCGAGATTTCACCCATCCCGAGGCATGACGTACACCTGTGTGGGGATTCGAGTCAAACTCGTTGAAAATATGTCCCCACGAACAGGATTCCCACAGGATCTCACGTGTGAGGTAACAAATCCGTCACACCAGGGGTACCTTTCAATTTCATGTGAACCTGTATAATTAACTAAACAGGCATCCCTTTATATTCACCAACCATGTCATAATTGAATCATAATCAAGAGCCTAAACAGTCCATAGAGTGAATGCTTAAGTTCAAGTTAAGGGAAAACGAAGAAAAGAGTAGTGGAAGCTAAGTATTAATCAAGACTTACAATACCAAAGAAAGTGCAAATCTAAAACAACTAATGATCCTCATCACCATCCAGACCATAAGTCTAGGGTTAAGTGATGTCCACAAATGCTCAATGCAAGTGATGTCTATTGGACATCATCAGAAGTCCACTTAGCTCATTACTGGGGAGTTTCTTGTTCCTCCTCAGCATTCGGGGCAATGGCATCGAGGTACTCACCTGTAACGCTAAGTATAGCACCATTAGACCAGGCTAAGCAAGATAAACATGTATAAATCATATAACATATGACAAATGCATAGTTGGATAGATATAAATCACATGAGGTCATAGCAAGATCACTAGGCAAGTCTGTGCATAAATAAGCATGAGACGTACGAATCATAGATGACAGATATACACAATGGCATAACTAAATGGCACATCGACATTAGCTATATTCTCTCAAATTAACCATGTAAATATGAATGTTGATCGGACCCCAAGTGTAGGGTGCGATTGTAGTAATAAACCGGTAAGACTAGGTCAATCCACAGGGAGCTATTGAGATAAGGCTTTCCAAGTTGTACCTGCCCTAAATGAAATCTAAAACTAGCCTAATTAAAAAATAATTACAACCATTCCTACTTTAATTAAAAGAATTAATTACAATCCAATGAAAGAAAAAAAAAATCTCCCAAAACTTTATTCCTAAATCTAAAAAGAGTTTTCAAATTACTGAAAAAGAAAATACAAGTTAGAACTTCCAATTAGATACCTACTAAAAATAAATCTTACTATGAACACAATTAAAAAGAATCTGAAGATAAGAAACTAATCAAAGCTACCCATTTAAAAAAAAATTAGTTAAAGTTACTAAAAAAAAAAAAAACTAACGTAAGTTGTGATTTAATAAAACAATGCAGAAATTTTTACACAATGTATGAAAAAAAGTTAGTTTTCTAAATTAAATATGATCCTAACCTAATCTAATATGCATGGAATAACATGAGAAACAACATAAAATAATGAGTGCAACTCTGAAATAAAATTAAAACTATATGGGACATGTATCAGTGCATATTGCATGAATTTGTGAACTTCTGAAATACACTAGAAATCAGCTGTGTCTCTGCCCAGTTCCAAAATTGAAACTTCTCAATTTAAAATGCAAAAAAATCAGGTTTGAAAACTAGTTTAAACAGTCCTTCATTATATCACAAAATTCGGCCACTACATCTTTTTTTTTTTTTTTTGTTGTTGTTGTTGTTGTTGTAAAAACCTGATTTCAGCACTGTTTTTAAGCATTGGGATTGTTTTGAATTAAGGTAGTTTTCAGATTTGATTTTCAGATTTTTTTATTCAATTTAATCATGAAGCATATTAAAGATAAAAACATACTCACATCTGCTTGTAAAATTCTGCTCAAACAGTTTTAGAACTGGGCTTGTTTATGGACTGTTTTTGCCACATGAATGTTTAACATAAAAATATGAGAATCTGATTTCAGAATTTCACGTGAACGCCACTTCTAATGCTATGCAAAATAAATAAATAAATGCATGAGTCTAATGCACTTTTCAGCAGTTAACAAATCTAAACAAAATTGTGTGACATAGAATTGTAAAAGGCACAGGAATTAAAAGTGAAATGCTGAAAATAAGGGTGGTGTGCATAAATCAAATGTGGTAAACAAAACTAAAATATAAAAGTGGTGAGTTGCTTTTTTTAATTCTTCTCACTTAAGAGTCCAAGAAAATTAGAGGTGCAAACCTAGGGTCCCATTCCTCAACTTGGGTTGCCAATCCAAGTTGAGAATGACAAGCTTCACTTTTTAATAAATAATTTTCAGATTTGGACACTATTTCTTTTCCGTTCAATTCTCTTCAACTTCACCTTGCATTGCCTCCAAAACTACCTTGTATCCGTAGAAAACAAGGTATATTGTAAGGATACTAAGGTAGTTTGTTAGTGATGATTCCAAATCATTCCAATTATTTAACCAAAAGAAAAAAAAAACTAACCCCATTGCAAGACTCACAAAACTAATATCAAGACTCACAAGAAGTCAATATAATAATTAAAAAGAAACAATTCTATTAACATTACTATGCAATTGAGTACATAAGATTGAGAATTAAAAACAAAAAAATACATATTAGGATGATTGAGAATCCCTCTTTCTAATTGAGAAAACAATGGTGGTGGTGTGGCCTTTGAGAAGAATCCCCTTGATGGCTTGAGATGAAAGGGAAGAGAGAGAGACGGAATGAAATTAAGCTAGAGGGAGAGGTGGACGATTTCAACCATGAAGAATAGGGTACCTTTTTCCGGGCTTGGGGACCAGCAGTTACAACAACTGGCCTTTGTTTAATATTCAGATATTTTTATATAGTCATGCGGTTTAAACCCAAATGAGGGGGAAAAATATTGCAATATTCACTGTTTTCCGCCTCCAAGTTACCGCTTCCAACATTCTTCGTAGTGCTAATTCAGAAGCGGACCTTCTTGCCAAGGAGGGCGCCTCTCTTCCTATTCTTTCTGTTAACATGTTCCCCTTGTAGTTTGGCTGGTTTGCTTTGGGCTGGGGCTTAATACATAAGCCCCCTTAAGTTTTCAAAATTTTATTTTTTACCACTAAAATTTTTGTAATTTTTTATTTTGCCCCCTAAAATGTTAATATTTTCTTTTAACAATTTTCATTTGGCCCCTCCTAGTTCCATTTTCTGGGTCCGCCCCTGCCCGCAAAGTAGACAGTGGATAGTCGGAGGCTGTGATAGTTGAGGAAAGTAGGGCCAATTTAAAATTTCCCCCAAAGCCGGTTGTTTACCACAGGATTTTGTGATGTGCAATCTAATGGACATCTAGATGGACTAACAGAATTTCAAGTTGCAGAAACAAGAAAGAAAAGCATGCATCTAATGAAATTGCATAAGGTACTTGCCTCAATTCAGAATTTGTGATAGTGTAGAGAGAGAGAGAGAGAGAGAGAGAGAGAGAGAGAGAGAGAGAAATCCCGAGTTCAACTGACTGCAAACAAGCGTGGCCATGTCATCGTCAAATTCTAATTCCAATCAATGGGTGCCAAAGTGCTCATGTGGTGATATGATTTGTTTGACCTCTCATGCAATGTCTAATCCAAATAGAAAGTTTTGGAGATGGACTTAATAACTATTAATTATGTAGGGTGGCTTCCAGACTACCATACATGGTGTAGGAGTATCTAGGTTCAATATGGCACTACCGTGGTATGTAGAACCTACATACTCTTATACCGTGCATGGAACAGCCCTACATCCAGTTTTCCTCCTCTCACAGCGGAGGAAAAACGGAAAATCCATTTTACCGCCGATGAGAGCAGCGGTAAACCCGCAATTGCCAGTTTTCCTCCTTTCAGAGCGGAGGAAACCTGGAAAATAACTTTACCGCCGATGGTAGCGGCGGTAAAGCTGCAATTTCCAGCTTTCCTCCTCTCAGAGTGGAGGAAAACTGGTATTCTTTCTGGCCAGTTTAATAAACCAACGATGATATGTCTAAGGCCATGTAGCATTTCCATCTGAACAACTTGTGGGTGGTACAAAGGATGTGGCCTTAATAGTTGCCCAGATCATTGAGAGGCAGGTTCCTAACCAAATGTGAACGTCCGAAATCGATGAAACGGGCCGCGGGCGACCGTGGCTGCCGGCTGGACCGACGGCGCAGCGGCACAACATGGTAGGGGTTGGTGCCGACCATTGTTTCCCACCTCCTGGGTATAAATGTCCGAAATCGATGAAACGGGCCTTGAATTCCACTGAAGTAACAAACACTGTATAGAAATTATATAACTAAAGGAGTAAACCTAAGTGCACACTATGGCCTGCCGTTTTGATATCAATGGTCATTTTGTATAAGGATAAAAACAGTTCCGATGATGCCTGGCGATGTGCCGTTCTCATCATTGGCTTCGAACATTTATGGAGTGGGTTGTATGTCTGAACCTTGAAGCGTGGTCCACTATCAATCATGGATGCATGAATGCACCATGGGAGATCATTTATTGCTAAGATGTCATGCAAGCATAAAATATCGATGCAAAACTCACGTCCATCCAGCATTTTCCCGTGAACTTTGGTATAATTCCTCGTGGGAGGCATTGTTTGTAAATAAAGATTGGTAAAATTATTATGTTCAACTGTATGGGATAAATGTTCAATAGTGATGAGTTTGGAGGTTGGATTTGTTACCACATTTTTTAATGGTGTAGAATTTATGTCCTTATATTTTATTGGAGAGAAATGAGGATGTACCGATTCGATTTTTCCTGTTTTGGTATCCCATGATTGTGTGGATTTATTAATTGTTATTCTCCAGAAGGGAGGAATCAGACCCGCACAGAGCCCCATCCTCAGACCAGCACAAAGCCCCGTCCTTAGATTGGTACAGGGCCCCATCCACCTCTGCAGCGGCCTCGGTCCCCACCTCAGGGGGCGGCAGGAAGTCCAGGCGTGAAGCCACAGTCTACAAAATTGCAATCCCGAGTAGAATTTATTGCACCAGCTTTCAGAGGTCATATCTTCCTCGTTTTAGCTCCGATTGACACAATCTTAGGCTCCACGGATATCTACTCGAAAAGAACTTTCCAATAATGAGTAGATTGCACCAATCCGATGGTTGGATTGAGAGTTATGACCATTTTAATTTTGCCTCTACCCAACATTATTATTGAGAAAAGATATATAATCATACATAGCAAAAACCCACTTCACATTGCCAACAAAGCAGAAAGATTGGATCAAATCATAGCCACAAAAAAAGGTATTCATACCATCAGGTTTGAAAAACCGCACTATTTAAATAGGAAGAAAGGAGGCAGAGGGAGAGGGGTGCAGGTGACAGAGAAAGGGAGGAAGGTGTACCTGTTGCAGGGGAAGGCGACGCGTGAGGCGGAGGAGGAAGATGGAGGCTGCTGCTGCGTCTGGCGGTGCTGTTATGGGCGGGAATTTTTTTTTAAATATTATTATAAATATTTTATTTAAAATTTATTTTTATTACTTTTTTGTGATGAGAAATTACTAATTAATTTTTTATATTCAAGTTTTGCTAATAACCTATCTTAAACTCCACCGTCGCATAGACAAGTCTTCATATGGGTTGGGGTATGATCCTGACACTCTGATGAGACAATTGACACAAAGGCTGCAAAGTCGTTTTGCCACCAAGCCTCAACTTCTCATGTCGATGAAGACATCGATCTCCCTAGATATCTCTTTGAAGTTTGTAAACGTGTGGACACTGGTGATTCTACTTGTTGAACGGGTCTGATCACTTGAACAATATGCCCCCTGTCCATCATGGAATCAATTCCAACCCTTGCGGCCCACCACAATGCCCAAATTGCAGGTTTAAGGATGGAAATCTGACTTCCGACTACTCGGTGGCATTCAGCAACTGCTTGGTGTGTGTTGAGAGGGGGGAAAATCCTTCTTTGACACACTGTAATTTGCATGTTTTCCCCTTCTTGGGTTTGGTTCATTTATTTAGTTGCCAATGCAACTTTTGTTCATTTATTTGGTAAGATTATTGTGCATAATGATCTCCAGTGCAACTGATTTCATTCAATTTCCAAATGAGCCCGAAACCCAACTCGGAGAAAAAAAAGTAACCCGCTCCATGACCTTGCCAGTCATACAACTCCTCCCCTTCAATGCATTAAAAATCATAAAATCATTTACATATGGACACAAAATGCAGTGATTAAACTGAGTTTCAGATGCCCTATGGTAATAACTTGGTGCTCCGAAGGTGTTTGGCATCCAAGACATCCCTTGACCATCATGGCGGTTCCATTACAAACCCCCATACCCTACCTTAAGCAAGTACATGGATCAAGGTTAAGGTAGAGGAAAATAATACGCCTATTAGAATGAAATCTTTCTTGGAAGGTGAGTTTTTGTAAAAGAGAATGCAACCTGGTTGCCAATCAACTGGCAAAAAATTATGCTCCTACTATGATTGATTTTAGAGATTCACTACCTCCGTATTTTGCTAAGAGTAGTTCTTTTTATCGATTGAAATGTATTTCGATGGTTTGATTGTATCGTTTTGGATTTTAATCGGCACCACTAAGCTTGAGTCACTTTGTCAGATTGATCACCCGGCTTAGGATCCTCAAATACTTTGCCAACTGCAGTTTGAAAAAGTGTGACTATTGAAAACATCGTAAAAGTGCTTGTTTCCGACTGAAAATGTGCAGAATTTAAGTGCATCATATGGACTTGGAAATTCCCAAATTTCAGAAAAAATGAACCGCGGGAAGTGGGCTAAAAAATTCCCTAAACAGTGGGCCCCGTTGACCTTCCATTTGGATTGTTTGGGATACGCTAGACACGAGTCAAGGGCCGGGCTTAACCTTGACCTGTGCAGCCGCCTAAGTAGGGTCCTGGGTTGTAAAACGAAACCCGATTCAATGATCTTAGTAAATCTCCTCGACAAATTTGTGAAAGAAGGATGTCAAAAGAGCATAGGAATCCATGTATTTCTTCTATGTTATTCATTAGTATCCCAGAATGTGCTGGTTCCTTTCTTTTTGGTCAAGAAGTTAAAGTTAAATGGGGATAGGGGCATAGGGCGGCGAGAGAAAAACAGGTCCAGATTGGATTGGAGTAGTTCTTTGTAATTGGAAAGCTAAGGCTGGTTTATGTTTTCAAAGCAGGTGGGATCAAAGATTCTAATGAATAAAAATCATAGCTAATTGTTTTGGTATGGGAAGGCCTATCGGACTACAGAAGAAAGAATACATTAATAGTACACCCAAGCCTTGCTTATATAGATTTTTGGTGCAAGATTTCCTTGAGTTGGGTGTACTATTAATGGAAATTCATGTACATGATAGGACCACCATACCATGCTGTCCTTACAACCAAAAGGAGGGGTGGGTTTGGATGTTCCTATCCCTTATTTCTCTCCTTTTTACTCTCTTTGCAAAGCTACTTTCTATGCTTGACATATCTTCTTTCTTCTTTTGGAATTTTTTGAGATGACTTGAAGAGAAAGAATCTTTTGAAATTGGTTGGCATTAGTTGGCTCAAATCCAGCTGGGGTGGGATGTACATGCTTGAGAAAAACTTTCCATTGTTGCATTCTTTGGTCTCTTGTGAAGAATCTTCCCAATTTGACTTTCTTGAATCGTCACCTCTGAGGTTTCTTGGATTTTCTTGGAGATCTCCTCAAATATTTTTGAAATTATCTTTGAATAACTTTTGCAAGGATGGTGGCCCGCTTGGATGTCCCATATGTGTGACTTATACATGTGCATGTGTGGGACCCTTTTTCTCATTTCCTGCAAGCAAAAAAAAAAAAAAAAGAATTTTATGTGAAAAGACAAACTCACCCTTAATTCACTAATGCATAACTGTTGGCCGTCTCTCATGAAAAGATGAATGAATGCACATTATTTTATATGATGATTAATTCATGAGAAAAACACATTTGAAAATTTTTTCCAAAAAATAAAATTAAAAAATGGCGGGTTTCATGATTTGATGCAAAAATGCTGCGTGTTTTTTTTTATTTTTTTTTTATTTTTTATAGCAAATTATGCATGAATGCACTACAATGGATCAAAAATGCATAAAATCATGATATGACACTAAATGAGGCTCTTTTGGCTTGATAAGTCCCTAAACTTACAAAAAAATAGCAATGAAAATATGCATTTTTAAGGACTTATCAAATGTAAAGTGAGAGTTAATATCTGATGTGATTTTAAATTCAATCCTTTAACACTGCAAGTGCACAGTTGCCTTGTTGAGACACTGGCAATTACAGGTCGATCCCACATGGAGCACTACTAAGTTAAAATTTAAAATCTGATTTTTTTTAATCAATGATAATGACAAGAGAGATAATAAGAAACAATAATAAAATTGAGAAAAGTCTATATCTAAAGTGCAGAAATAAGATATGAGAAAAAAAGCAGATCAGAATATCATGAATCCATTAAGTAGTCCCACTATCATTCTATGCAATTGATAAAATAAATTTGTTCCAAAAATCCTTCAAATAAGAAACAAATCAATGTTTTTGATTCGGATAATTTATCTATCAAAGAGAACAATTTTCCACAATTTATTTAAGGCAAAAATCTCCTTCACCTAATGAAATTATAAACTTAACTAAATATCACATATTAATCAAAGATAGATTATTAAAGAATTTCAATATAAGAATAATCTATTAAGAAAACATACATGATTAAAGCATTGTTCAAATAAAAAAATTAAATAGCATAGGTTGTCAATGACAGAAGGCATATTTATTATTATAATCAATACGCAAGAAACAAAGATATCACAGAGATTAATGATAAGAAACACTTAACTTCATCTGATACTCTGATCCAGGGATCTACTCCTCCATTGCAAAAGATGTGATTTTCATTGAGAACTTCATGGCAATTACAATTTTCTCTCACAGTCTTCTAACCTAGTTCTAGAACAGGCTCCAGAATACCCAAAAATAAAAATTAAATTCTATTAATAAGGAAAAGAAGAGAAAGAGGAGAGAGAGAATGTAGTGGACGTCCAAGGGAGGGAGTGTTCTCTCGTATGCTTCCTTTTGGTTCCTTTTATAATTCCTAGTTATCTTACAGATACATTGAATCTGGACACATTCTCTACAGATTTGATTTATCTTCATTGATAAGGTATATCTCTTTATCCTTTTTGAATTTGAATGAGATGGAAGCTTCTGGAAACCTCTGGATAGCTTGGCTAATCTTCAGATGGGGTCCCACACGGGCGGTGTGGATTTTATTGCAATCCCGTCTAAAAATGATCATGAAAATCTCCGAGCCCATAACTTTGTCAATTTAGCTCTGATTTTCACAATCTTGGGCACCGGACATATACTCTAAATAAGCTTTCCAACGGTAGGTAAATTGCATCGATCCGACGGTCGGATTGAAAGTTATGGCCATTTAAAGATGAGTTGTCCTGAGAAAAACGGGACTAACTTTTAAAATTTGATTTGCAATGAACTCTATCTCTGCACAACTTTCATTTTTGAAAAGATATCAGATGTGGATGATTCAAACTCTTCTTCTTTTATTCCAATCAAACTTT
The DNA here is from genome assembly GCA_029852735.1 of Persea americana. Lineage (NCBI taxonomy): Eukaryota > Viridiplantae > Streptophyta > Magnoliopsida > Laurales > Lauraceae > Persea > Persea americana. The sequence continues at coordinate 4,001,300 of CM056813.1, forward strand.
TACTCTTTGAATTATCCATTAATAGTTTGAAATCTGCAACTACTGCGAACCCTGTCATGTGGGACATTTCATCTGCTTGAACAGTGGGCCCTATGAGAAGTCTTCTACTGTAGTTAGGACTCTTCAATTGACATGATGAGTGGACCCCTCCTTTCATTGATTTGCACATGGCTTATATGTGGGGTCCACATGGTGAATTCTTTAATTTACTTCTTTTCAAGCTTCAATTTAGCAATGTAGGGCCCAGGATGACTATGTATACTTGAAAGTGGTTCCGTGACAGAAGCCTGCAATTCTCATTTTCTGCACATTCTAATTCAACACATCAAATACTGAAGAGCCCATATTGAAGTGGGACCCATCCGGATAGAGTTTTACTCCAACTGGGACTCTTCGGAGAAAAATTGCATAATATTTTAAGTTAATGCAGAAAATATATGAAAAATATGAAAGTTCATGTTTCTAAGTGATAATGCATGAAATGATGGAATTAAATGAATAATGATGCAATTCACCAAATAAAACCCCTAATTCATCCTAAAATGATGCATAAATATGAAAATTCATGAACTCAACAGTATCAGAGCAGAGGACGGCTATATTTCCGGTGGGGGAGAATGTGAGAACTTGGTCCGGGCGGCACCCTTAACTATCGGCCGTAGCGTGTCAACCACGGGCTTTAAACGGTGAGTCTCAATTAGCCTGCATCGGAAATATCCAAGTCCTGATCCTAGGCTTATAAGTCGAACCTCGTATTAACTTAGCACGAGGCCTTTTAAAACCGTGTGGCTGTTAGGATATTCACCACCTAACCAGGATCGATGGAACACAAAACACAAACAGAAAATAATAAATACGAATCTAAAATCACACGCACACACAAGAACACAAAGTATTTATGTGGTTCACCCCATAATAGGGTTACGTCCACGGTCGCTGCAGTTTCACTATAATCTGAAAAGTTTGAATAACATACAGAGAGATATGCAGCTCTAATTCTATAAATACATAGAATTAGGGCAAGAAGGGAAAAATGAGAAATACCAAAAGTACCCCCAAAAAAAGTTTGAATACCATATAGAGATATCCAGCTCTAGTTGGATTCGTGCAATCGTGGCTGAGTGTACAGTACTATCAGGATCCACACTACCCAACAATCTCCCACTTGGTGCCTGATCCCACAAGCTCAAGCATTCCATCAACATTATCATCATACCGCAGCGTCTAAGTCTTCCTCCCTCAAACTTAAGGATTAACTAAAGCCGAACATAGCTTTAGCTTTTCTGTACTGACCACTTTCATGAACATATTTGCAAGATTTTCACTTGATAGAATCTTCTCAAGTTTCAAAACTTTGTCTTCCAAAAGCCACCCTATGAAGTGATATTTGATACAAATATGCTTGGTTCTTAGATGAAAAGCTGAATTCTTAACAAGATGAATGTCACTCTTACTATCACAGTAAAGCCTATTGTTCTCGTGCTTCTTGCCTAACTCTTCCATGAACTCCTGTAACCAAATCATTTCTTTACTTGCTTCTGTAGCAGCAACATACTATGCTTCTGTAGTTGAAAGTGAAACCACATCTTGTAACTGTGACTTCCAACTGATTGCAGCACTACCCAATGTGAAGACATAACTCGTAGTGCTTCTGCTTCTGTCAAGATCTCATGCCAAGTCTGAATCAACGTAGCCTTGCAATGTAATATCTGATCCTCCAAAACACAATGCTGCATTTATGGTACCTCTCAGATATCTAAGAATCCACTTGACTGCTTCCCAATGCGTTTTCCCGGTGTTGTGCATAAATCTACTTACAACTCCCACTACATAAGCAATATCTGGTCTCGTGCAAACCATAGCATATATAAGACTACCGATAGCTGAAGCATATGGAACACACTCCATATATGTCCGCTTCTGTTCGGTCTTTGGTGATTGATCCTTGGTAAGTCTGAAGTGGCTAGCCAAAGGGTTGCTCATTGGCTATGCACCATCCATGCTGAACCTATTGAGAACCTTCTTGACATACTCAGCCGGTGAAAGCTTTAGAGTACCACTCACCCTGTCCCTGTGAATCCTCATGCCAAGAATTTGATTTGCAGCTCCAAGATCATTCATTTCAAATTGGTTGGACGAGATCTTCAACTTATTTATCTCTTCAATGCTAGAACTTGCAATAAGCATATCATCAACATATAAGAGCAAGATAATATAACTCCTGTCAAACCTCTGGAAATATAAGCAATGATCTGCTTGACATCTTGTGAAACCATTGCTACACATAAAACCATCAAACTTTTTGTACCACTGCCTTGGGGCCTGTTTCAAACCATACAAGCTCCTTTTAAGCCTGCATACTAGTTCCTCTTGCCTTCATGCTATGACACCCTGTGATTGCTTCATGTAAATATCCTCCTCCAAATCACCATGGAGGAAAGCTGTCTTCACATCCATCTACTCGAGGTGCAAATCCTCAGCAACCACAATTCCCAATACAAGTCTGGTTATTGTCAACTTTACAACTAGAGGGAAAATTTCATTTTTGTCGACACCTTCCTTTTGTTGAAATCCTCTCACCACCAGTTTAGCCTTGTAATGTTTGCTCCCATTATGCTCCTCTTTGACCTTGTAAACCCATTTGTTATGCAAGGCTTTCTTTTCCTTTGGTAATTCAATTAGCCCCAATGTCTAATTTGCCATCAGAGACTCCATCTCATCCTGCATAGCTGACTCCCACTTTGTTGAATCATCAACCTGCAAAGCCTCATCATAACTCTCTAGCTCACCACTATCAGATAACAACAAATAATGTAATCAATGAGAATAATGATCTGGAGGCTTAGACTCTCTAGAGGACCTTCTTAGTGGAGTCACAAGAGTATGTGGTTCCACTGGTGGAATAATATTTTCTGGGTTATTCTGAACCCTACTATTCAAATCACCCTCAGTAATTTCTTCTAACTCAACATGCTGACCACAAGTATCAGATTCCACAAAAGACTTATCCTTATACATTATTTTCTCATTAAAAATGACATCTCTACTTCTGATTATTTTCCGACTTTTATCATCCCAAAATCGATAACCGAACTCATCAATGCCATACCCAATAAAAGTACATTTTGCAGATTTTGGATCAAGTTTACTTCTATCAACAGAATTTATATGCACATATGAAACACACCCAAAAACTTTCAATTGTGAAAGATTTACCTCTTTCTCGCTCCAAGCTTCCTCCGGTAATCCTCCATCCAAGGGAACAGATGGACCACGATTTAACAGATATGTTGCAGTGTTAGTTGCATCTGCCCAGAACATTTTTGGCAATCTAGCATGTATCCTCATGGCTCTTGCACGTTCATTCAAAGTTTTGTTTATACGTTCTGCAACGCCATTCTGTTGTGGTGTTTTCCAAACTGTCTTCTACAATTTAATCCCACTAGCAACACAAAAACTTTTGAACTGATTGTCTTCATACTCCCCTCCATTATCTGATCTCAAACACTTGACTTTCAAACCCGTTTCGGTTTCCACCATGGCTTTCCACTTTTGAAAGGTTGTAAAACATCAGATTTATTTTTCAGAAAATAGACCCATACCTTCCTAGTTGAATCATCAATGAAAGTGACATAATAAAGTGATCTTCTAAGAGATGGAACCGGTGAAGGTCCCCATACGTCAGTATTAACCAACTCCAATTTTTCTGTCTTCAGTTTCCTCCTATCCTTCGAAAAATTGACCCTCTTTTGCTTCCCAAAGATACATTCTTCGCACAAATCAATATCAATTGACTTCAAACGTGACAATTTCCCTTTCGAGAGAAGGACCTTCATTCCTTTCTCACTCATATGCCCAAGCCTACGGTGTGCCACAAGTGTGAGTCTTCTTGTTGATTAGCAACTGCCACTGTATTGTTGTTGTTCGTTGTCATGTAAAGGGTGCCTGACTTCATACCACGAGCAACAACCATGGCTCCTTTAGAGATTTTCCACAACCCACCCGTGAAGGTTACTACATGACCTTCATCATCAAGCTGTCCCACAGAGATCAAATTTCTTTTCAATCCAGGCACATGTCTGACATTCTGTAATTTCCAAACTGCCCCATTTGGCAGCCTAATCTTCACATCCCCTTTACCCACAATTTTCAAAGGTTCATCATCAACCAAGTAAACCTTCCCAAAATCACCATTGATGTAGTTCTCTATGATTTCCTTGTGTGAGGAAGAGTGGAATGATGCTCCAAAATCTAAGATCCAAGATTCAATTGGGCTATCAACGCTCAGATCAAGGCATCACAAATCTCTTCTGTTGTAGCATTCACAGACTTCTGATTCTGATCACCTTGTTTCTTCTTTGGTGCCAAACAATCTGCCTTCGAGTGCCCTTTCTTCCCATAGTTCCAACAACTCCGCCCCTCTCATGTTCTGGACTTGCTTCTGTGTTTGGATTTTGATCTTTTACGATTTGTGTTTTTCTCGGTTCTGGTTTCTGTATTTAGGGCAGAGCCTGATGTTTCTCGTAATTCCTTTCTGCGAATTTCTTCACTCAAAATTAGGTCACGAACATCATTAAAATTCAGTTTCGATTTACCTGAAGAATTGCTCATCATTGTTACAGTACCATTCCAGCTTTTGGACAAACTTGATAGAAGAATCAGAGCCCTGACTTTGTCATAAAACTTAATTTCTACAGAACTGAACTGGGCCGTGACTGTGTTAAACTCGTTCAGATGATCAGCCCCCGAACTCCCTTCTGCCATCTTAAGGTTAAATAGCCTACGCATAAGATATACCTTATTCGTGGCAGAGGGCTTTCGTATATGTCTGCAAGGGCTTTCATAAGACCTGCTATCGTCGTCTCCTTTGCTATGTTGAATGCAACGTTACGAGCCAACGTTAAACGAACAACTCCCAGCGCCTTTCTGTCAAGGAGATTCCATTCTGTGTCTTTCATTCCTTCTGGTTTCTTTTCTTCAAAAGGCTAATACAGACCCTTCTGGTACAAATAATATTCGATCTGCATCTTCTAGAACCCAAAATCGGTGCCGTTGAATTTATCAATTCGAACTTTTTCTTCGCCTGCAGCCATTGCTCCCATTCGAAAAAAAAATAACCTGAAGCTCTGATACCAGTTGTTAGGATTTTCACCACCTAACCAGGATCGGTGGAACACAAAACACAAACAGGAAATAATAAATACAAATCTAAAATCACACGCACACATAGGAACACAAAGGATTTACGTGGTTCACCCCAAAATAGGGTTACGTCCACGGTCGCTGTGGTTTCACCATGATTTGAAAAGTTTGAATACCATACAGAGATATGCAGCTCTAATTCTATAAATACATAGAATTAGGGCAAGAAGGGAAAAACGAGAGATACCAAAAGTACCCCCAAAAAAAGTTTGAATACCATAAAGAGATATGCAGCTCTAGTTGGATCCGCGCAATCGTGGTTGAGTGTATAGTACTATCAGGATCCACACTACCCAATAGTGGCCCCGAAAATTGTAAGAACTCTGAAGTTAAGTGTACTCGGACGGGAGCAGTACTAGGATGGGTGACCTCCTGGGAAGTCCTCGCCTATGTACGTGGGCCAAAACGGACAATTTCATGTTGAGTTGAGCGGGCTATGAGAAGTAGCAAATGATGCACTAAGTAGTATTCGAACTGTCGCTTCTTTCTGTGAAGAACAAAAGGTGATGGATCTTTACGAGAAGAAATGTGAGGCCCCAATAAAACATAGTCGCAGACAATGAATAGTAAGTGGTGTGGGTTATGGCTTCTCTTTCGTTGTGCTCTACTGTACTTATGCTTTCATTTTCTATGTTGGAGATAAATTTGTGGAAAAAGGGAGTGCAACATCCAACCAAGTTGTCAGAGTAAGTAAAAAACTTGTTCTCGTTCTTCTTATTGGGACTCCCATTGTTGCTGCTTTCATCTTATTTGCTTATATTTGCATTTTTTTTCTTGAAAAAATCCAAAATTGATTATGTATTTAAGTTAAACACAACTTCTTATTTTAGTCAACAATCTTGAGCAGCCATAGTAGTTTTAATTTGCATTTAACTTATCCTAACAACTTAACACCCTTTAGTGATTCTTGAATTGTTCAACTGATGGTTTTCTTTGCCATGACAATGATTTTGCATGGTGGCTTCTGAAATGCATGTTTTCTTTGCCTTGACAATGGCTGCTATTGGAGTTTTGCAGACTAGCTGGGGTCTAGATTTCTCCAAAGGTAAGGATTCAGCTGCATCCATTTTTGGGATTCTGGACAGGAAATCCAAGATTGATTCGAGTAAAGATGAGGGTATGACATTACCCCGTGTGAAGGGTGATATTCCAACATGTCAATTTCAAATATCCAACTCGTCCAGATGTGCAGATATTCAGGGACTTGTGCTTGAACATTCCCTCTGGAAAGGTAGCACTATACTTCTTGTTCATTCAATCTATTATAGCTCTGATTCCAACATAATTGAGACAAGGCTTTGACGATGATGATTTGATCTATCTTAGCCTATGTTTGGTTCATGTGGTTCATAGAAAGAAACTACTTTTTTTTTTTCTTTTGTTTACTCCTCTTTTCCATAGAATTTGCTTCTCTCCTTGCATATATAAACATGAAATTTTATTCTTTTAGACACTTCTCCAATCTCATTTAAGCTGAAAGCTATTTGAAAAGGTGGGGTCTCCTTGCAACATGTTTCATAATCTCCCTCCATGCAAATTTAGGCGTTAGCTTCCATCTCTACCATGTTTTTCATGTGATTGATCTTGAGAATATTATCTTAACTTTCCTCTTCATTCATTGGCACATAATCAGTAAGTTATGCTTGTCACTCTAAGTTGCTATAACTAATTTTTATTATTGAACTGAGGCTAAGTTTGATTTTTCTACAGACTGTTGCTCTCATGGGAGAGAGTGGCAGCGGGAAGTCGACAGTAATTGCCTTTTGTTAGAGAGATTCTATGATCCTGACTCTGGCCAGATACTGCTGGATGGGGTGGGAATTCAAAAGTTAAAGCTAATTGGCTGAGACGACAAATGGGGTTGGTTAGCCAAGAGCCAATGTTGTTTAACGACACAATTCGTGCCAATATAGCCTATTGGAATAAAGGGGAGGTATTGGAAGACAATCTCATTGCAGTTACAGAAGCATCGAATGCTCATCTCTTCATCTCCGCTCTTCTGCGAGGATATGATACTTGTGTAGGTGAGAGAAGGGTCCAATTGTCCGGTGGGAAGAAGCAGCGGATAGCGATTGCAAGAGCAATATTGAAAGACCCAAAGATACTTCTTCTTGATGAGGCCACAAGTGCGTTGGATGCGGAATCGGAGCATGTGGTTCAGGAAGCTTTAGAGAGAGTGACGATGAACATATCAACTATTGTTGTCGCTCATCGCCTCTCCACAATCAATGGAGCTGATGTAATTGCAGTGGTAAAGAACGGTGTGATGGCAGAGAAAGGGAGATATGAAACTTTGATGAAGATAACAGAAGGAGCATATGCATCTTTAGTGGCACTTCACACGAGCTCTTCAAAATAATGATTCAATGGAAGGATGGGAAATGCGTCATTGTTTTTCAACACTTATTTGTATGGCCTAACAACTAGGAATTTTGTCAATACTGATGGATGGATGGATGGATGGATGGATGATACGCATGCTTATAATCTTTTTTATTGAAACCATAGGCCAAAGTTCATTTAGTAGATAGTATTATTTTAGAAACAAAATAACAATCTACACTGAGAGGCCCATGCCTTAAGTGAATCAGAGTCATCAATCAATTGATTCTTTTGGGTTATCTTAACAGGCAGCTATTGTGGACTTTTGGATCATTTTCTTAACCAAGTGTTCAGTGTCAGCGCCCATCAATTAGATTATCAGGAGTGTCAAATTGAGGTTGGGTCATGGATCCCATTGGACCGACCTCTCCAATTCCAGCAACCTGCCTGTGTGCTCAATGAGCTATTCAACTTGTGCCTCCATACTGCATACGAGCTCACCATTTCTTTTCAAATTGTGGTCTAGTTGTAGATGAAGTATAACCCAAAGATCCAACGATCCTAACCATCTAGTTTTGATTGTTCAATTTGGACCATTGACCAGTATTTTGTACTAATTCAACTTGGCTGCACAAGTTCATGAAACACCACAAAATCTTTAGTTTTCAGGGGTTCTATGGATGTGATCCTCATTCCCAGTAGGCATGTCAATCTGAATTCTTGACTGAGGAGCCGGCCTTTCCCTTAGAAAGCCTGAAGAATAAGGACTTTTGTTTTTCCTAAGGGCAAGTTTGGCAGTGGTCCTCGCTGAGGATTCCACTGCAATTTTCCACCCAAGCAAGGAATACCCATGTTTGGCAGGGACCATTTAAGGAAGGAACAGAAACACAACATCTGTCAAAGGGATGAAAATAACAATCAGACCCTCCCCTGTCTGACCCCGCCAATCATCGCATGCGTAGAATTGCGGAGCTATAGTGAAATGACATTATCATTTGCTAAGGACGTGTTTTTAAGGTTTTCTCATTATGTGGGACCCTAAATGACAATCTAAACCATTGATCGTCTTCACAATGATAAAAACGGCTATGTGACTCAATATCAGCCGTTGAAACATCACAGATATGGTGATATTTTCAAAAAAAAGTTCAGACCAATAGATGATTTCTCCACTTCTATGGGCCCCACTTGCATAATCAGAACCGTTTAGCCTCTTCAAATGGCCAACAAGGGCAAGGTGGTCAATTTTGGGAGCTTGATTCCACGTGGATTGTGAGAAAATTGGGAAAAAACAATCCAAAACCGTTGATTTGTCATACTACCGAAAGGGAATATCAAGGCAGTCCTTTTTTTTTTTTTTTTTTTTCATTTTATGGTTCCTATGGGCCCCACAAACAAGATATGAACTGTTAAGAATCTGAAAGAGGTCAAAAAGGGTAATGGGGCCAAATTTCAGCCCTAGATTCTTTATGGATTTTGAGGTTTCTGTGAAAAGTCCAGCCCATATAAACTATTTCTTCTTTTTTTTTTAATTTCTGTGGGGCCCATTTGCACAATCCTAACCGTTGAGAATATAAAGAATACCACAAAGGATGAGGGGATTAAATTTTAGGGCTGCATAAATTATGGATTGTGAGAAATGAGTGAAAAATATGTAAAAATTGGATGTAGTTTATTGTAGTTGGTAGGATTCATCGGTGTTTACCAAACCTGAAATCCAGTGATTCTTCCTTTTGAGAATCCTCAATGGGAATAGTATGTTTCTAGGAGAACAAAGGAATCCTTTAGATAAAGGATTCCTCTCCCTAACGAGGACCGTTGCCAAACGTGCCATAAAACTAGTGATGAGTATGTGTCGCACGTAGTTGTAATTAAAATGATATTATTAGTTCGTGTTGCATGCAGCTGTTATTAAAATGATATTATTAGTTCGTGTTGCACGCATCTTTTATTAAAATGATATTATTAGTTTGTGTTGCACGTAGCTGTTATTAAAATGATATTATTAGTTCGTATTTATCTGAAAATAGATCACGACACGTGTTGATTTGGTTCTCATGTACAAATCGTATTCCCTTTTGGAGAAATAGAATCAAAAGAAGATTGGAGGTGACATATGTCACTCGATATTTAGATCTTGTAAATAGTTTTTCTTTTTTCTTTTTCTTTTTCTTTTTTTTTTAGTTTCTCATTTTAAGAGGCATTGATTTTTTATTTTTTATTTGGAACAATGAGTACGATTCTAATCAAAAGGGAAAAGTCAAAAACAACAGACCTAACTCCCATGAAAGGAGTAAGGTCAAAGAGAGTCTACAAAATAAGAAAACAATAAAAACCCACAACCTGGGCCAAATTAAAACAAAAGAAACCCGCATCCTAGGTACAAGAATTAAACCGAACCAGTGCCCAAAAGATTAGCTAAATCTAATTCCCAGAAACAAACTGGGAGAGGCAATACTATTTTCATCCTTCTAAGAACATGAAATTGGAATGATGTTAACTGAGCATTTTGCTTTGATAGCATCTGAGATCAGATGAGCCTGAAACCGAGCCATCCAATAAGAAGCATTCGGAGATTCATAATTTTCATAAGATAATCATCAAATTCAAAGCGCAACCGAGTAGTCCATAAAGAAAGCAAGATTTTGATATAAATCAGAAACCTCAATACTAACTCCTTAATAAACAACACCCAAATCAGTCCACACAAAACCAATCATCAAATGTGAGAGACAAGCTAAACTTAAGAAGTGTACTCCGGATCCACGATGGGACACCAGTCATCACACTGCTCATGAGCCCTTTGTAATATATTACTGGGTTTAAAGCACAGAGTAAACTTATTTTCTGGAGAATTGTGGGGGATTGAAAGATTCCGAAGGGCCCTAACCTCTGTATAAAGTTTTAAGCTCATCAGATCATTCTTACCCCTTCATCTGTAGCCTACAAGTTCAACAGTTTAATATGAAAAAGAAAAACAAAATGGACATTCGATCCAACAGTCCAATCTATTCAAAATCCGTATAAAAAATGGGGTTGGTGGTATTCGAATTGGTGATCAGGTGGACCTTAACAAGAGATGTGCAATGCTATCTCAATCCCTCTAATTATACCCAGTGTTGGATTCTGCTGTAAGTTAGCTAGGAATAAAAAAACATCTAACCTCGAAAACCCCTTAATCATTTTAAGGGGAGGGTTAATGTCTGGTTGACACTTGATGCCAAGTGACAATGTAGGAAAAAAAAAAATCGGGCCTAGTCCATAAAGGTAGGGTAAAAGTCTAGGCAGTGCAGGCCCTCAGAGCACTTTGGCCTGCCCAAGCCCGGCCCTCACTTTGACAGTCCTACTTCCCCGTCACACACTTTTTTCTGTTTCTGGTATTTGTATATTACAAGTTCCCACTAGTAATAGAGAGCTCTCCATTTCTCCCCCTCACCTACCTCTCTCTCTCTCTCTCTCTCTCTCTCTCTCTCTCTCTGCAAAGATGGTGACCGTGGGAAGTTCAATCCTAGTGCCCAGCGTTCAAGAGCTGGCAAAAGAGCATATGATCAATGTCCCACCAGTGATGGAGGCTCCTTCTCTGCTTCCTTCAATCCCAATCATCGATATGGAGAGGCTGGTCCTACAAGAATCCTCGGCAGCGGAACTAGAGAGACTGCACTCTGCATGCAAGAAGTGGGGCTTCTTTCAGGTATTCATCATAGCAAGTATGTTTTTTTTTTTTTTTTTCGTTGATATCTTGGATTTTCAGTCGTTCTATAGCTAGGTTTCATTGGTTTTAGAACTTCCAAGAGCCAATTCTAGAGTAGTTTTTTTTTTTTTTTTTTGGGTGTGTCTGGTAGATCATGATCAGCTAGAAAGAACCCAAGAATCCAACATGATCATCTTCAAAAATATATATTGATGGAAATGGATATGTATGTATGTCACTTTTGGTGTTGGTGCTCTGATGTTTGGGTTTTCTGTCCACTTTTATTATGGATAACTAAATTGGATTATGCTTTTACCACCTAATTTCTTATGGGGCCTATTTGTTTGATGTAATTGAATTCCTAGGAATGTTATGATTCTTATTTCAGAAAGTGGTTAAATTGGAGAATCATAGTTGAATATTAAAAAGTTAACATTAAATAATCTCTCATTTAATGGAAAACTTGATATTAAAAATGGTCATTTAATAATCTCTCATTCAATGGAAAACGAATCAAGGATCACTCGAAAGTGAGAAGGTCTCATTCACATCTTATACCTTATATTCTCCACCCCCTACCTCTCTAATAATCTTTTGTTGGAGCCTCTTTAACTGCGAATTCCTATGTATTCAATTCCATGCAAACAAAAGGGCTCTTAAGCGAAAAGCTCAACTGACCATTAAAAAGGGATACAATCCATTCACATTTTTATCTGAGACACTACATTTATAAAACTGAGTATTTTTTTCCCATCGTGTGCAGTTAGTAAACCATGGAGTGAGCTCTTCATTGGTAGAGGGAATGAAGTCTGAGATGCAAGATTTCTTCAAGCTTCCACTAGAAGAGAAGAAGAGATTCTGGCAAAATACAGAGGATGTGGAAGGATTTGGGCAAGCCTTTGTGGTATCAGAAGAGCAGAAACTCCATTGGGGTGACATGTTCTTCTTGACCACCCTACCCTCCCACATCATATGAGGAAGCACCGTTTATTTGATCACCTCACTCCATCCTTCAGGTTAGCATATAACCATCATGCTTCCAATGGATCATATCTGAATCCAATCAGAGATCATTTCCATCAGTCTAGACAGTCCAAATGATGGGCCAAATTGGCTGGGTGTCACAGCCGCAAGTTGTCTCATTAACTACACATTTCTAACCATCAGATCCAAAGTCTAATCTGCAGGGTTTATCTAAGAATTTATAGGTGATGGTTACACAAAAGGTCTATTAGTGAAGCAGTTAATTAGGATCATACAGTGCTGCTTTTGGGTAGTGAGGCATGACCCATTTGAGAGGTGATGCAAACTTGTGCGACACAGAAATGGCACATGAAAATAAAACATGATGGAGAGGATTAGAGGAAGAGAAAAATAGCAAAAAGAGGGTTCCACACCCTAACTATGGTTTTAAAATCCGGCTGAATCTTATCACTGATGTATAAAGGTTTTGGCCATGACCGATACCTATTTTTCTTCATGTTCAAGTTTGAAATGTAGAATGTTCCAAACTTTCATTTCACTTTTTTTTTTGTACTATTTTGTCATTATATTTACATCTAGACCTAAGAACTATTACAAACACAAAGATTTGCAATTTTTATCGTCTTACCTTTTTTTTTTAAAAAAAAAGTAAAAAAGGAATGAAATATGATAACCCCCTTCTCTCTCTCTCTCTCTCTCTCTCTCTCTCTCTCTCTCTCTCTCTCTCTCTCTCTCTCTCTCTCTCTCTCCACCATTCCCATTTTGTGCAATTCCACCTTAGCAGTAGCTCCAATTAAAGCTAGTAATCTCTCTTACCCCTAGTGCCCTCACTATTTACCTTAAATCTTAATCTCGCTATTCTTGCGTGAAAATTTTTAAAGCATGATCGTATCATAGCTTACATAAGGAAATCAAGACAAATCAAGGTGACCCATCAATTGTGAGTCCTGATCAACAGGCATGTACATGTACCAGATGGTACTGATGGGTTGGGAAATTGGTTCTCCTGTTATACATCTGGAAGCTAACTTTCCTATCTTAACATCACAGAGTGACCATGGAGACTTACTCATTGGAGGTGAATAAACTTGCCATGAGTATGTTGGGATTCATGACTAGAGAGGAGATTACGGAGCTTTTTGATGAAGGTACCCAGTCAGTGAGATGAATTACTATCCTCCCTGTCCTCAACCCGAGTCGGTGATCGGCCTTTCACCTCACTCGGATGCGGTGGGACTCACTATCCTCCTCCAAATTAATGAAATGGAAGGCCTTCAGATAAGGAAAGAAGGCTTGTGGATTCCTGTCAAGCCTCTCCCAAATGCTTTCATAATCAACATAGGGGACATTGTGGAGGTAAGTTAGTGAAACATGTCTTCTTCTCTTTCAAATTGAAGGACTTGATCAAATAACTGATGCAGTCTATGCGTTCGCATCATGAAAAGACTATGATGTCATTTGCACAGAACATTATGATGTCATTAACTGCAGAAGGAAGTGAACTGCCAGAACAATGCAAAAACTTACATCATTGTAATGGTTGTACGCTTTTACAGATTATAAGCAATGGCGTGTACCGTAGCATTGAGCACAGAGCTACAGCAAATTCAGAGCAAGAGAGGCTGTCGATCGCTGCATTCCACAGTCCAAGATTAACAGCCGAGATAGGGCCAGTGCCCAGTCTGATTAGCCCAGAAAAGGAGAGTCGGGGTAGAGAAGTACTTCGGAGATCTCTTTGCTCGGAAACTGCAAGGCAAGGCATACCTTGACTCCATGAGGATAAACCATGAATAGGAAGGCAATGCTGCCGCTGGTTAAGAGGGTACTATTGCTATATGAATATTAAACATTCATGCATGTATACCAGGTAGCAAAACAATAGGGGTCTGATACTCTGATCCTTTTGGTTTGAAATTTAGGCCAGATCATAATTGTATTGCAACTCAGCAGTCTAATAAATCAAACTAGTAATGATGATATCATGTTTTAAATTAAAGAAATAACCAAAGTCTGAAGTTAACTGTCCTAACCACCTCACCTTTGCTAGATCAAACACCTGAAGTGATGCTATCATTGCTATATACTATGTGACTCAAAATTGAAGGTTGGAAGACAAACCTTTCCTGTGATTCCCTTTGTATCTTCCATTTGCAGGTTGTCAATTTGCTAAAGTTTTCAGATAGTTGACACACTATGAAATGGTCCATCCACCAAATCAATGGTCTTCAATGTTTTGGAGCATTTAAATCATTGGACTCAAATACACGCTCAAGGATGGTGGATAAATGCAAAAAAATTAGGTTGCGTATCATATGATCTCCCTTTTATTTGATACATCATCAGAAAAAAATAGATATATAATATGCTTAAGCTGAGATAATTTACATTGTTCAGGGAAAGTGTTATATTTACCATCGAATACACAAGCAACACCTATACGACTAAAGTAGTTTCTATCCCTGTAATTCTTTTTCTCAGATTGTGCTTTCTGTGCTTAGTTCTAGTACTGGAATTTTCTTTCAATACCAGAGGGCTGGATATTGTAAACCAGGCTTGCAAATTAGGCCCCGGGGTCGATCCAATTGATCTGGATTAGTTGGAGCTGACCTGGACCAATCCTTTGTTCACATCTCTACCCCATATGACAAGTCACATATTCATATGATGAAAACGGAAACAAATTTGAAGAAAGTATACACACAGAGACAGAAATGCAAATAAGAGCATGATACGAATAAGAAAACTACGGATAAACTGAAAGACTTGCAGAATAGATCATTCATGATTGGCAATTTCAAGTATGTGCAAATACTTTATATGCTATGCAGGCCAAATTGCTTCATTCCATATTCCAAAAGGATTAAAGGATGCTTTTTCTCGGCTCATGTCATTCCAATATTTACTACAAGGGCTTTCATCTTTCATTTCTGGTGCTCAAGGAATACAGGAACCTGTAGCACTCATCAGTTCCATCTTTGGAATTTTAGCAATGACAAGCAAATAAAGGAAAAGCTATGGATCATCATAAATAGATGATAGATGCAGTTTGAAATAATTGTGGGTTAAAATAAATCGCAACAATCTACTTTACAATTGATCTTCAACTACCAGATCACAGTCTAATCCAAATAGCTAAAGTCCTACATGCTCATAGTGGATATACAACTATTAGGTAAAGGATACAATTCCCAACCATTTTGCAAATTGAGAAGCTATAGTGCTCAAATATGATGCCACCGATAACCGATATAACAGATGCTCACTAACCCTGCTAGCGAACCAACCCATGATTTTGTTGCAGAGAGAAAACATGCCAAACCAAGTCGATTTACGATACCAAATCATCATCATCAACGTGCCAAACCA
This sequence comes from Persea americana, assembly GCA_029852735.1. NCBI lineage: Eukaryota > Viridiplantae > Streptophyta > Magnoliopsida > Laurales > Lauraceae > Persea > Persea americana. Next base: position 4,016,865 of record CM056813.1, read on the forward strand.
AGCCAAACTTTCCTTGTTATTTTAGCTTTTGTTACTTCTTCTTTTTAAATTTAGTTTCACCATTTTTGTGTGGGCAGTTCGAACAACGAGTTCCTCTGTTGTTCGAATAATTTTATTAGAAATTGGGTTAGGGTCAGCTTGGTTGCATAGAATATATTAGAATTCATGGGCAAATGAGCTCCACTGAAAGATTATTAAAGAGGTGGGGGGTGAAGAATATGAGGTAGCGATGTAGATGAGGCCATGACCTTCCCAGGCTTTTAATTACTTACTAGGGATGATGGAATGGCATTCATTTTCCACCTTCTCGTGATTTAGGTTTCATCACAAGAGGTCTTTTTATGGTCATTTTTGGAAATTCACGTTTGATTCTTCGTTTTTAACCACCTTTAGAAATACAATCATGAAAGAAAACTAACAACAAACAGGCATTTAGTTAAATTTAGAAATAGTTCCGTATTGTGGGATTATATTTATGAAAACTTCAACTCTCTTCAAAATTTTAGGAGGTCTGGTTTTCCCAAACAAAATCATCATCTCCCACATCTATAGAACTTGTGGCATTGGGACTGGGATACCAACAGAGGCATAAATACAATGCATAAGGAGCAGACCTACATACATTGATTTGGTGGCGGTCGCCCCTATTGGACCTGGGTCCGCTTCCAAAATCCACATGAAAAATCTCAGGACTGCTTCCAAAATCCGGTTGAGAATTTTGGGTTCACTCCCAGAACCCAACTACCTATTTTGGGCCCGCCACTTGAAACAAGAATCCTGGATCCACCACTGCAATGCATAGGTTTGTATTAAATTATTGGGTTTAAGCTGAGAAGGGGTTCCATTGGCAACAAAGTTTGAGCTTCAGAGAACATGAAACAGGAAGAGAGATCAATATCTCTTACCATTAGTATCTAGAATCTAGTGGGTGTCTTCTTCTTTTTTTCTTGTTGCTGTTGGTTCAGAAGAGAGAGACAATGGCAAAATGGTTGCTCCACCTGAACTAGTCGGATTCAGATTACTCCAACAAGTGCAGGCCCAACTGGTATCCAACTAAGAGTGGTCTAATGGATGCCCATTTGCCAAGACCAGCCCGAAACTGCCCATGAAAACAGATCTGGTAGTAATTATTGGGTGGGTCTATTAAATTGGGCTCAAAGGTATTTGAGTCTTCATCTGAGTCCATGTAGTTCCAAGCCCGTGCTCCCAGACCCAGTTTCAAACCTGAGGATATTTATATCATATATGCATATACTCATATATGGGGATTTTCTCTCAAGGGAGTCTTGCACAGTTGGCGTACGGTAGTTTAGGTCGCCCGCCTTTAATTCAGGGGTGTCCTGCTTTGCCCATGTAAGGGATTGAAAATCCTGCACCGCCTTTTGTGGGACTTCGCGGGTAAAAATTATGATATATATATATTCAATCTTGTATGGGAGGCGATCTTGTAAGGACCGTCCTTACGGTTTATTGTGCGGACCGCCTATTGGAGCCAACCATGAGACCTCATTGGTCATGATAAAAAGGGAGACTGAAAGATCCAAGTGGGGCCAACTTATATATCAAATTTGAAGTCAATCTAATACCTCTAACCCCTTTATCTATGGTCCACAAGTTTAATAGTTTTATATCAAAGAAGAAAAATTGACCCTCAATTCAACGGTCTAGTTCATCCGAATTCATGCAAATTCATGGGATTCAGTGCCTATAAGGGAGTTATGAATGAGTGGTCAATTTGGATGGGTCATAAAATGGGCCACAATGGGCATTCCGAACAGTGTGGACCGAAAGGACAGTCCTTACAGGACCGCCTCCCATCTTGTATATATACTATTCATAAATTTATGGGATTTTTATGAAAAAAATTAGGCTTAAACTGTAATTAAACGAATGAGCATACAAAAACATAAAAACAAAGGCAGAGGGTGCTGTATTTCTTTTGACAAAAATGCCCCCTAGTGGCGATAGTGCCACTCACTGGTGATAGCACCATTGTTCGTATATTTTTTATACCCTGTCACTTTCTTTCTTCCCACGCTCCGAGACCTATCTTTTTGAGCCTCAAGCTCCCTTGTCACTTTCTTTCTTCCCACGCTCCAAGACCTATCTTTTTGAGCCTCAAGCTCCCTTCAAATAAGCTGCAAAGAGAGAGAAAAAAATAAAAAAGCTTACATTGCAAACAATATAGTTTAAGAGATGATGAATAAAAGTTTTTTTCTCTTTGTTTTGCAACTTCTTAGAAGGGAGCTTGAGGCTCAAAGAGATTGGTTTTGAAGCGCAGGAAGAAAGAAAGTGACGATGTTAAAGAAAATTATACAGACAATGGCGCTATCTTCAGTGAGTGGTGATATCATCATTAGGGAAATTTTCGTAAATAAAAAAAAAAGATTTATGGCACCTGCTACCGTTGTTTTCATGCTTTTGCATACTTATTCATCAGCCTAGAGTTTAAGCCTAATTTTTTCATAAACTCTCTCTCTCTCTCTCTCTCTCTCTCTCTCTCTCTCTCTCTCTTTCCCTTGGCTACTTCACCATCGTGGATTAGGTGAAATTCAGGGGGGTCCCAGGTTTTTTATGGCCCCTGACTCTTTAACGTCCAAGAAAATTTCCCCCATGAGGAAATTTTGCATACACACATTATATCTATGCATATTATTCACTGTCCTCATGTGACCCAAATTGAACTTGGACCCGGAGCCGGACCTATTGGAGTAGCAACTCAATCCTTTCATGGGCTGCAATCAGGGGTGTGTGTGTGTGTTTTTGGTTGGTAAACAGGAATCAGGGGGTGTTGCAGACTATTTGGAGGTGTGAAATTAGAACATGGTACATAAAGTCACTAGAGTCTCGTGATCTTCCTTAAATCTCTTTTATGTATGCGAAAGGCAAAAATCCCACAGCGTTCCTCCAACTAGCGGTCACGTCACGGGCATTTCCCTTTCAGGAATTCTTTGTTTATCAAAACCATGAACACCCAACTAGATACATACATACAATATCCTCTCCATCTCTCTCCTTATATCTTACACTTGCATTGCAGTTTCTCTTTTGCATGACAGTTGTTATAGCACAAATCCTTCTTCATTGCTATAACAAAACTAAGAAGAAGAAGAAGAATAAGAATTAAGCAATGGTTATGGCAGCATTGAGTAAGTTCACAGAGACATGGAAGCAGTGCCCCCAAGAAACTCTCTTGCTATTTATCTCAATATGTGTAATGGGTCTTGCTGTGGGGCTTTGCGCCTCATCGGTGTCAAAGAAGAAGAGGCTGCACAGCAATGGGGATCTAGTTGGGGAAGGGGGCGAGGAAAATGGGTCTGGTTGGGGTGCAATCAAGAACGTTTTAGTGGGTTCAGTGCGTTGGAGCAGAAGAAGCAGGTTGAGTGAGAAAGGTGACGTGGATCTGCAGAAGCTGCCCGCATTGCTTGCAGGTTGCAGAGAAGTGGAATGGAGTGAGATCAGTAGCCCTGTGTCGCCCCTTTGGCAACGAAGGATACTGATGGGGGAGCGTTGCGAGCTGCCTAAATTCAGTGGCCTCATTCTCTATGATGAGAGGGGACATCCCCTTCATCACTCCAACAAAGCTTCTACTACTCAGGTCATTGCTTCTCAGAACACCAGCTTGTCAAAGCAAAAGCTCCAGGTTAGAGTCCTATCAATCCTGAACTTAGATTTCAATTAATCCATCAATTAGTCCCTTCGTAATATGATTATGCTATGTAGTAATTCTCAGTCACATTTTTGCGTGTCCATGTAGGAAAGACCAACAGCTGCTGTGACTACAACTCTCAGGGACCTGCTCTAATTCTCATGCACAGTATTCTTCTTTACCTTGCAAGGAGGGAAGAGGTTGCAGTCTGCAATTCAGCACTTGGATATGATCTCAAATGAGAATGTAAGATTGTAATAACCAGTCATCCATGTCTCTTGAGAAGCCCCTTCCATGCACTTGTAATTTTTCTTGAAAAGGTTTAATAGATTTATACGACAAGAAAGAGCTCCTACATGCCAAGCATGGAAGTATTCAAGAGCATCCAACTTGAAATTAGGATTACCCTGAAACCAACCAGAACCAGAGTCCAGGGAGTTTCTAATCCCAAGACGCTCTTGATCCTTGAAAAGAATTACATTAACTTGGCTCCATAATAAGTCTTGCGAAGTTTCACCAACTTTAAATGCAAGTCCATTTTATGATATTATTGTCTAGGGATTGACTTGAAATCAATCCTGCTCTTGTAAGTTGTATCCCAAGAATTCAGGACCAAGAGTTTCCTGAGTCAGATCCTCACAAGACTGATTGCTTGTTAAAATACTCCAGTAAAACGAGTTCGAGTGTCTGAAATATCAATCAAGGAGATCAACTAGCATTGATAGCACCTTCATTAAGAATTGCAAATACTCTATTCTCACACGGTTGAATTATATGATTGTCCTAGTAGAGATCCTATTACATCTGGATGACTTCATGTAGAAATATAAGTAATTCACCAATTGAATTTGTTATTAAACATAACAAAAATGAGCTTGTACCATATAGGTACAATAGATTAACAATAAGCCTAGCATGAAATATAGAATATTTCCCATTCCTGCGCTTCAGGAGACACTATGATTCTAGTGGAGAAGGTACAAAAATTAAGATGGTACTAGAATTAGAGGTAAGTTTGCACATCCATCACTCAGTTTCAGGGGGTGGTTTTGCATTAAGATGAGGCAGTATGGTTTAACCCACCCACAATTTCTTGTCTCTTTGCCTTGAGTAATGTGTAATAGCCAGATGAGGTGCATTTCTTTCTGGGCTTGAATCAGTTATGAGGTAAAGAGTGTAACTTATCTGCCACAAGCAGTCAAGTATATAAAAAGTAAGTCAAGTTTCAATTTGCACCCTAATGCTCCTCAATGAAAACATGAATCCATCTAGACCAAAATGAAAGCATGCATCAATCTAGACCAACTGCCCAACATTGTTAGGAATTTGGATTGTTTCAACCATATATGACACTATCGTGCACGATTTCTGCCCCTTCCAACTCCAACAAACACATCTTTTCATAACCAGCGCTTTTATGAAAATAATGCCCACAAAAAAAAGCCAGTTTCCCAGCAAAGTAGGAGCAAACGCTCCTAGTAGCATGTCTTCATTCCTGTATATATGATGTATGCCACCCCTCAACTCTGGAACTATGGTTCTTTAGTGCATGCATGTAATAACATTTAAGTTCCAGCAACGTGAGAAGCGCGCAGCATAGAAAATTTCATGATTTTCGGGGAATCTATGGAATCAATGTTTGTTCTGGTAAGAACCAAGTACATGGAAAACGGAAAGAAGCATATTCATTCCCTCAAGCACCCTTTCAATTGGAAAAGCTTTTACAGCATTTGACAGGACAGAGTCTTTAAATAACAAGCCAATGGACAACAAAGGATTATCACATTGACTGGAATGGCAATTCCATCATTGCAGATAACAATTTAAGATATCTCACAAATACATGACAATAAAAGCATATAAAAAATAAAACAACAACAACAACAACAACTATGACCTTCAGTGCATTGTTGACAGTTTCATCTGTAAGATGAAATTAATGGTTCTCTTCTCGAGTCTTCTCTTAATCCTTTGCTGAAATAGGTGTATAATGCCAATTGTATTACTCCCAAAACAGTCCCAATCCCGTTTGGCACCTGAGTTCATGTAAAACCAATGATGAATCAATTGTAAAAGTAGCAAACTCTATTGTATAAGGAAGCAGACTAACTGAAGCTTCAAATCAAGAGAAACCGGAATTTGGGGTTGTGAATTGTGATATACTTACATAAATGAATAAGTCGTGCTTGAGCACTCCATAACCAAAGAATGAGACGCTCATCAAGAATGTTGAAAGTGATAGATAAAATGGCATAAACTCAACACTCTTTGTCCGAACCACCAAATTCTAAAAAAAAAAAAAAAGAATAATAAAAGGAGCACAGAATAAGCATGGTGCCATTGGGTTTTGTACATCAAACAATGCTAGCTAGGGAATGGTTTTCAGTGAGCATACTATGATAAATAGTGGGGAGGCAAACATGGATATGAGAGAAGCAACACTTAAAGATCCAACGAAGACTTGCCGCATGGAAGGATCTAATAGCCTCAAGCTAACAAATGCAATGGCTGCAAATACACCAAAAACTGCTACTAATAATCCGATCATCTTTACCTGCCAACAATATCCAGAGAAATTGAGTACTAAAACTAAACAAAAATAAGTGCTTGAGAAAAAAAACTGCATATAAATTAAGAGGAGAATCCAACCTTTTTCACGTTCTCAGCAAAAGTGATGAATGTTGTTATGTAGATTAATTGGAACATTGCCCCAATTGAATTGACAGTGGCAACCAATATGATACCCGGACATATAATAGGAAGCCCATACCAAAGGCAGATCAAGCAGTTCAGGAGGCCATAAATATAGGGCAATCCTGAAAATTGTTCTGTAGACTTATTCCTGACGATTCTCCGAAATGTTGGTCTGAATGTACAATGTAAAATATTAAATCGTTGTCAATAGACAGTCTCTTCTGACCCTTCCAAAACGAAAATAAAAGATGGAGAGGAACTTACATTGGTGATATGAACAACACAAAAGCAAAGACATTCCCTGCACACAAAATTCAAATGGTTATCTAATGCAAGCTCAAAGGCCTCAAGGAAGTTATCCATTTGATAGTCTTCTTAAGGTCTAAATTCCCAAGATCTTACAATAAGCAAAGGAACAACCCAGTCAGAACTGAGCAGGAAACTCATACAAAACCTAGAAAGCTATTACCTTAAGACTCTTTGAGATTGCCTTTTCACAGCTTTTAAGTTGTAACACTCCCTCTGACAGTTTAGAAATGAACTCTCTAGAGTAGCAGTATTTTCACAAAACCAAAAGCTATTTCATTCCAGCATCATGTCACTTTTATACCTAGGGTACAAATTAAAAAACCTAAATCTAATCTAAACCATTCATCAAGCAACTTCATAAATAAAACTAAAGCTAATAAAATAAAATAATTTATTCTTTTTTCCGTTCTCCTCATAGATGCATGTCATTGTGTACCCACTAGGGAGTTGGTGGAGTGGCATAAGGCATGGGTTTGCTCCCCTTGTCTTGTGTTCAAAACCAACCTAGATTTCCCCGGAATGCATTTGTGCGGGTTTAGCAGGCGTCACCCGGGGGATCAGTCCTATTGGGTCAAAGATCTCAAGGATACCCACGTCATTAAATAAAAAAGCGCTGACTGCTGCTGTGAGACCTCAGTTATGTCTCAGCAAGGCTGGGAGGTGCCCACATGCGAGTTGGACTAGACTGTCCATGGACAGTCTTGGGCAGGCTTGATTAGGCTTGGTTGGCCTGCTAGTGGCCTGGGCTGACCTAGCGGGTCAAGCAAACATCTGGCCTGCCTCGGTGGGCCTGGGGAGTACCCTAGTAGGTCGAATAGGCCTAGCAAGTGCTGTGCTGGGTCGGATGGGCCTCGCATGAGTTGAATTTATTAAATGGGGCAGTTTTATGAAAACCATTGGACTTGCATCACTACATTGCAATGGTCTTATGCTTAACTTATTGGCCTGGTCCCAATGGATTCCATACTGTTGGACAACTCGTCAATTGGGTAGAATTGGGCCTCATCATTCTCCCTCACTTCAGAAAAGCTTGTCATCAAGCCTTATTGTGGTGAAAACTGTTAATGATTCTGGATCCATTGGGCCAAATCCACTTGTAAAATAAACCCCGACTCATTTGCTTAGTCAAACTGTAATATTCTGTATAGATATTACATACTATCTTAGGATATAGCTGACTAAACAATGACAAATTTGTAGCCCAAATCAAGGCTTGTACATTAATAGATATTATTCAAAAGATATTAATGTACAAGTGGATTTGGCCTAATGGATCCAGAATTGTTGAATGCTTCCACAACTCCTTTTGAATGCTTCGTTGTGACAACTTCTTCCATAATGCCATAGTCACCAGACTGCAGATTCCCTACATCTCCTTCAAACTCTATTAGGAATGCCACCAGCTCTGTATCTCCTGCAAAATAATCTTCCTCTTCTAGGTATTCATCATACTCATACACCAGTTGGGAATCTGAAACAGCTAAATCTAGGCACCCCTGCCCATTGCTACTCCCCATCACATTGATAGATTGGATGAACTAGACCTTCAAAGTAATGGATCTCAACATATCCATCTTTGTTGAATGGCGGAACAGATTGTTCCCTGTTGTCTTTAGGGTCTGCCTAAATTTCTAGGATAAGACTTGGCACTAAAGCATGTACTAGAAGCTAGAGTATAAAAATCATCATCAGGATGCACATCAAAGATTAATGCATCATCGACGTAATTATCTTGATATATATCAAATATCAAGCTATCATCCAAATCAATATCCAATTTCTCAACAATCATATCATATGCCTCCAGTTTGTCACTTGTGCCATAATCCTTCATATCTTAGTCAAATGTGGATGTCACACTCACCATCCGTATAAACATCAAAGATTGGGACCACAGACCAATCAGGGTTCCGAATTTTAACTTCGAGATCATGCTCCATGTCATCTCAATTATACCTTTGTCATGGCTTACCGCCGGAGCTCTTTTTTCAGGTAAAAGGGATAGAAATACTCCTTTCAAATCCGTTGGAACCACATGTCCCTTGCTAACATATCAGCAAGTCATCACAAAGTGAGGTGTAACTACTTTTTTATTGTTTGAATCTCTCTATACTGGATCTATATCATCTCCATCTCGTGAACCTCAAGTTTTTACCTCAACCAGGTAGTATCCTGGACATTAAGGTGCATTTGTGTGACGCAAGGATTCCTCAAAAGAGAGGAAAATTGTTCTAGTTTCCTCGCAGCCAGCTGTTTCCTTGTTTGGTATGATTCATTTTTCTTGCGAAAAATGGGGACAAAAAAACAAAAGAACTGATTTTACTCCATAGAGTGGATTCTATTTTCCTATGGAAGAGATGTGAATATTGGATTCCTCTCTCCCATGTAAACAGAAATACATGGAGAGGCGAAATCCTCTTGTTGCACAACATACCCTAAGGAAGCTTTGATTTCTATCAAGGCGGAAGAGCAAGCACTGACACCAAACTGATGTACACCGATCCAGACTACAAAGGCCTCAAGTGAAGTTCTTAACTTAATCCCCTCACTCTATACATTCCTAAAATCTACCAATAAAACAAAAGAAAAATAAAACCCCAAATAAGAATGAAGCCTACAGAAAACCAACAAATTTCTCTCTTACAGTTTTGTTAAGAAAATGACTCCTCTTCCCCTCCTAATAATGTCTACTTAAGAGCAAGCAACCACCCAGTTTCACATATCCTGATATAGCACCCAAAAAGCTTTCATCTTTCCGAAAAATCTCTGATTCTATCTTGTGGGTTTTTCCTATCAAGCATCAAACAACAAAAAGAAAGGAAAAAAACACCAGAATCCCAGCAACTATTGTTCATGTGCGCTTTTTTAACTAAAGAGCAAACCACCCATTTTCACAAATCCTGATATAGCACCCAAAAAAACTTGCATCTTTCAGGAAAATCTCGACTTCTGTTCTTCTGGGTTGTTTCATCTATGCAGCAATCAAGCAATGAAAAGCAAAAATACGAGTAGACTAAAGAAAAAAAAAAATGAGAAAGAGAGAGCGAATACCGGCGATTCCTGCTGCATTGCTGAAAATCCCATATATGAAAGCTGCTTCTGAGGAAATCATTTAATTGTTCTGCAAGCACCAGTCCTCAACTACAAATCTCCTCTAAAACCCCAAACAAAGTCAGAGCTCAAAACAGATTGAGAAGAAGAGTAAAGAATAAAAAGCTCGTGCCCTTTCGTCCGTCCTTGCTCACCCTCCACTTTTCTTGAGAAGCATTATTATCCATCTGTCTTCATGTGCATAAATTGCACATAGCTGTCGTTGAAACCCCACGTTTTTAAAAAAGAAAGTTCTTGTCCTTGCATATGTTATTTCGATTGATGAATCAGCAATACTTATCTTTTTCAAAATGATGATAGCTGCGCTAGTGCTCCTTCTTCTTCTGCCCACATGGTAATAAGGTATCTCCTACGAGTATATCCAGATCATCTAGAAGAAATCCTATTTGAATAGCAAAGAAAGCCAATGACTTTGACCACACTGGTGACCTTAATTTTGATTTTGATGGTTTATATCTGACTATCAATTGAGAAAGTAGTATTCAATTTGATTTAGTTCTCTTTCGAAAACGCGTCATTAATTAAAATCAATATTATCTTATTTTGGAGATAGTAAAAATAAATACGAAGAAATGTAATTTATCCGAAGAAATCTAATATAATTGGAACAATGCTTTGATGATGATGATAGTATCATATTTAATTTAGTACATTTTAATTAGTTTTATATTTGATTTAGTTTTCTTTTTGGGCTAATCTTTTCTTGGTGATTTGATTTAATATAAAGTGTGTCTCTTTCTGTTAACATTAAGTTCCTATTCATATGCAAGTCAAAATCCTTATTAACATTTTAAGCTCTGTTTTGTAATTGTTTACTATTTGTTCATGCCTGTTTAGGATTAATTAGGTTTATTTAAATGACTTTATTCATTTGATGGGACTGCGCTAGAGACCACTCTTAGCTAGATAAACCAAACTCACCCAACTACTCTGTTCTGTTGTTGTTCTAAACTTTTAATAATAAAACTATGAGGATCACTTACTAAAAATCAAGATTGTCCAAAATAAAAGTATTTAATTTGGGCCAAATCTTGATCTAATATGAGTTAATCTCATGCCAAGATTATCACATGGTATTAAGAGTGAATCTTATTCACATTGGACTTCAACTTGGCCCAAAGCTAATTTGAAAACTTAGGAGCTAGTTTGAAGAATTTTAAAACTAGTGTCTTTTTTTAAATAAAGTAAAAGTTTAAGGCCTGATTTGAAATTCTCCCTTTATTTTATTTGATTCTGACAGGACATCAGATTATCCCAGATTATGAATGAAGTACTTGCAAGTTATAATATGCTTATTGGCTACAAGGATGGAATTGGAAAGAGTCTTTTACATGATTGAATTAGAAAATTACTAAAATATCCTATATTCTATTACAATGCTTTTATGGAGTCCATTTGACTAGGGAGTCTAGTGTATTTAGTTCCACCTAGACAAAGGGCCCTTAATAAATTAACAATTGCAAAGAGCTCTTTGCCTTACTTGGCTGAAATTACAAAAGCAATCCTACCACATCAATCAAACTTTTTAAATTGTGTTCTATATATGCGTGTACAGGTGGTGGGTATTGATTAAGAAAGGACAAACGTTCTTACTATTTAACTATTTAAACAATAGACAGAAAAAGCATTATCTTTTTGGGGCCCACCAAAACTGTCAAGATGGATGGTGATATTAAGTGGTTGTGTTTGACATTGTTTGACAATTTTGGTAAGCACCCAAATTATTAGAATAATTTGGGTGGGCCAATCACATCTTCATCTCAGTAGTGGTGGTTGCTTCACCACCATTTATGTTAAGGGCACACCCAGGAATGCTTTCTTGAGGGGACACTATATAGAGAAAATTTTTTTAGAGTAGCAGTTTTTTTGAAAACTTTGTGGGGGGTGGGGTGTGTTTGAAATTATAGGATTTTCTAAAACCTGAGGTTTTTTTTTTTGTGGGGGGATAAGAAATTATAATTTTTTCTAAAACCTAAGGGGTTCTTTTGATATTTGGTGTGGGGGTGGGTGGTATATGGTCCCCATCCATAATAGAGTGCATTCTTTTCAAAATAAATAAGAAATTCTTAATATTTTGTTAAAACACAGATGAAACTTGCTTAAAATTCATCATAAAAACTTGAAAATTGTTTTTTTTATGCATTTTAATGAAATAATCATATTCTTAAGGCTTTTTTTTTTTTTTTTACATATATGAGAAAGTTAGGGATGTTTTCTAAGAAAAAGAAAACATGGGGCCCTTCTACTCAAGTTGGGTTTTATTTTATTTGTGTTTTAGGTACTATTTTTGTACTGCATGTGCTTCATGTGAGTTGTTCCCATTGGACAAATAATTCACATTTGCTCATTACAGGTCATATGCCATCAGCTGGGACCCACAACAAAAAGATTAATGCAATTGAACGGTTCCTTGGGGGCTGTAGTCACCTGGCAAATGGACTATCCAGATTTCTGGGTTAGAGGAAAATCTGGAATGTGGGGTCGAAACTCACTTTACCTCCCATTAATCTGGTGAAGGAAAAAAAAAAAGAAAAACTCTTTGGATGTACGGTGAATTGAAGTATGGTGAGGTGAAGCATCAAATCAAGAGAGAATAACATAGAATGTGTTATGATGATATTTTGATTTTAGTTGTTTGGTATAAAATTTTTTGACTTTTTGTATAAGAAGGTAAAGGTTTTTTTATCTTTTAGTGGAGAAAGGAATTTTTTTTTTTTTTTTTAACTTTTGTTGAAAAATTCGGAGGGAAATTTTGAAATTATGTACTTTTAATATGACCCCTTATCATTTCTTATCTAGATTCACTTTACTTTACTTTAACTAGTTAATTGCCAAACACGCCCGGCTCTGCCCGTGAGGTACCATTGATAACTTGGTCTAGTGATAGAAGTTGAGATTTTTTGCGGCTGTTAGTATGGTTTTTATGGATTAAAATGCCATTAATTATGCAGTATCACAAAATCAGTTATATGATATTGTAGAGATATATTCATTTTTAATCCCAAGAGGGAAATTTCTATGTGATATTGTCTAAATTAAAAATGTTAGGGAATTGCATAAAAAGGGCAATTTTATCATTTTTTCTAATATGGAGAAAATGTGAGAAAATATCTCAACTTTCTTCAACAAGCCAGGTTATCTAGGCTAAAAGTTATAGTACAGGCAAAAACCCTTTATTCTCTTGAGGCACATGGGCTGCATTAGTAGGTCTGTTTGTTTAGCACTTAACTTGGATATCAAATAAAGTTTGTATACCCCCACTTTTTATTTACCATTGGAAATATAATTTTGCCTTTTAGTACTTCTTTTATTTTTAGCAAATTAGCGAAAGGTCCTGAAATGGAATGTTTGAAGGCTCTAGTCCACACAAGTTTCGTTTAAGGATTATAGTTTATGCTGCTAGACATATTTTGGTGTGAGGTCCCTTAATACGCTACATTAAATATTTTTATGACCGAATTGCCCTTTCAACTTTTTAGCCGTGAAACTTTAAATTTTAAATTTTCAAATCCTCCGTTCCCCTCACTCCCATGGCAAGAGACCCCCTTCAGTTTTCTTCTCTCTATTTCTCTCGGCAAGTTGTGGCATGGATCGAGAACACCAGTCGTTGTGGTGAGGGCTTCGGTCCTTGACTTGCATAGTGCAGATCTCAGTCTCAAAGAAGACCACTCCAGAGATCGCCTGTCGATCGGACGATGGGCCACACAGATCAGTTGTCAATCGTTGCTCGGAGAAACAGATCCAAAGGAAGAAGAGAACTTGCAGAAGTTCCAGACTATGGGGTGATTGTTGATTCTAGACAGAGATCCAGAAGAATCCAGACTCCGGTGGTTTTGGCCGGAGAAGACAAGGAAGAAAGAGAAGGCAACGGGGCTGCCGTTCTGGTTTTGGTTGTAGAACAAAATTGAGAAACAAAGAATGTTCTCTGCTAGTCGCTGTAGAGAGGGCTTCGGTCCTTGAGTTGCCAATTGGAGAACTCAGTCTCAGAGAAGACCATTCCAGAGATAGCCTGTCGATCGGACAGTCAGGTCGTTGTTAATCGCTACTCAGAGAAAAAGACCCAGAGGAAAAAGGAGAACTTTGCAGAAGTTCCGGACTCTGAACAGATTGCGAAGGCACAGCATCGTTCTATCTTGTTGTTGAACCTGAAAACCCATCGCAGAGATTGGAGGATTCGAAATCTCATCATATCCCGAAGTTGCTGCAAATCGGAAGTAGCAGAAGAATGGCCGCAGTTTCCCCACAGCTGCCTGAGAAGAGGATCAGAGGACTGCTGGGTTAATTGAACGAATTTGCAAAGAGGAAGAGCAACAAAGAGAGGAACGATGCCCAGTAGCCATCGCTGCTCGGTTTTGCCCGTGATTCATCTCCGGAGCTCTCACCCGTCGCCTGAGAAACGATTCGGAGGACCTCTCATACCAGTGCTGCCCATCATCAAAGGAAGCAGGGTCGTTTCAGGTTTTGTCTCGGTCCATCATCCATACTCTTCTCGGAACCGAGGCGAGCAGGAAGAAATCATGCCTTGTCGGAACACAAGCAAGGAAGAAGAAGAAACGCCTGGATTAAGGCTAGGCAAATTTGGGTTTCGTGTAGGTTCCTGGTCAAGTCTGACTTGCTTCGCCTAGAAGCCCAGCAGCCCAGTAGCATTCAGCCAGCAGGACAACCGGAATCGACCATTGTTGTTGGCCTTACCAAAGAAGAAAGGCAGTGGGGTCCGGGATTTATGTGAGTTTTTGTTAAATTTATATATGTTTTTGGCACCTTTATTTGACTTTTTGGAAAATCTATCTGAATTTTTTTTGGAAATTTATATTCGTTTTTGGATATTTATTTGTGTTTTTCAATTTTATTTGTGTCTTTTGAAATTTATTTGTATTTTTTTTTTTAAAAAAAACTAAGTTTTGAAAAAAAATACTTGAGTTTTGGCAAATTTTTCTAAAATTTGGAAAATTGGATTACCTTAGTTTTGGAAAACATATTTGTATTTTTTAAAATTTTTTGCATTTTTAAATTTTATTTATGTCTTTTAAAATTTATTTACATTTTTTTAATTTTATTTGGATTTTTTTATATTTATTTGAGACTTTTGAAATTTATTTACTTTTTTTTAATTTTATTTAGGTCTTTTGAGATTTATTTGCATCTATTGAAATTTCTCTGCATTCTTTTGAAATCTATTGGGTTTTTTGAAATTTATTTGCATTCTTTTGAAATTTATTTGCATTTTTTGGAATTTATTTGTGTTTTTTTAGAGTTTATTTGAAAATCTCATTAATGGGATTTCATTAATCGAGGTCAATTAAATGATAGTTGACCATTACTAATGGTATATCGCACTAATCATGTGGTATAATGTAAAGAAAGGGTAACTTAGACATTTATGTCTTTAAATTTGGAAAAAGGACCTCCCACACTGAAAAAGATTGTAGATCTAATGCCAAAAAGTGAAATGTTCAGGGACGTGTAGCCGAATGCCCATTTTATTTTAGAAATTTCTGGGAAAAAATTAATTTTAAATCTTAATTCAACAATCTTATGAAGGAAAATGATAAAATGACAAGAGAGTTGTTTGTACATTTTTTTTTAACAAAACTACCCTAGTTGACGATATCGTCAATTTGTTAAAGATATCATCAACTTCCATTACAAAAAACTATGTGTTGCTTCATCTTTCTCTATCTAGTGATAGAAAGTTTGTGAAAACTATTGCATTTTATGTCCCCGGTTGTCTTATTTAGGTGGTCTTGACAATGTTCCTTAAGTGTGTAGGTCCCGTGCTTGATTTCCACTTATTTCTCGCATGTTATTAAAGTGTATTATCTTGACTTTTGAGGGTGTAAATTTAGAGTACAAGGTGTTCAATGAAATGCATACCCACGTTGTACTCCAAACTCACATCCTCAAGACTCATGAGAATACACTTTAATAAGGGGTGAGAAATGAGTGGAAATCAAGCACGGGACCCACGCACCTAAGGAACATTGCCAAGACTACCTAAATAAGACAACCGGGACACAAAATGCAATAGTTTTCACAAACTTTCCATCACTAGAGAGAGAAAGATGAAGCAACACTTACTTTTTTGCGATGGAAGTTGATGATATCGTCAACTTGGGTAGTTTTGTAAAAAAAAAAAAAAAATGTAAGAAAAACTCTCTTGTCATTTATGATTTTTCTTCACAAAACCGTTGAATTAAGATTTAAAATTAATTTTTTCATAAAAAAATCCCTTTATTTTATCCCCATCATCTTTATGAATTCACTCCACTTTCCTTTTACTCTCCCTCTCATATTAACAAATAGGCCCCATGTTCTCCAATGGAGAGAAAAGTGGTTGTGATTCTTTGTGCAGCTACTACTAGTTGTTTAGTGCAATATTTTTTTTTTATAAAAAGGAAAAAATTAATTTTTTTTATAAAGAAAGTATTTATTTTCCATAAAAGGAATATGAATGCATAATTTCTCTCTTGTTGCTCAATCGGACTGATGCTGAGTAGGTGGGGTGCAGATTCTGCAGTACAACTGGGGAGCACTGATGTTGTTGGTGAGTGCTGAACCACTCATTTTTTATAGAGATATATGTATATCATCCAAATATATATACACATACCGACATACAATACATGGATGGTTTCTACCAAAAAAATATATATGGATGGTGGGGCCACCTATCACAAAACAAACCACAGTGGGGAGAGTGTATCAAACTGTGTGAAGGCAATAAATACCCTTATCCTTCTTTAGCCTATCCTCATAAATGAATAGATACTCAGGATATCCCACTTGTATCGTCCGACTCATCTAATTTAGAAGAAAGAAAAATTCCTTTGCAAGTTTTTCTTAGCATTTTTATGATGCTTGCGGTGGTATGCACTTCCACTATGCATAGACTAAGGTTTTGATAATGATGATGATGATAAATATAATAAAATGCTAATGTTATAGTTCCAATAAAAATGATCCACCAGTTAAATCGGGTTTGACAGCCACAGCCTTCACCGCTTGTGCGGCCGGTTTAACCTAGTCTTAAATGGCCTTTCTTGGTCAATACATATATGATGATTATTGAAGCTTGCTTACTTCATTTCTCCCATGTACCTTTTGTTTGAATATGGCAAATGCATTTCCTGCAAAGAATGGCCAAAATGCAATTAATACATTTTTATGTGTTAATGAAAGATGAAAACACCAACTTATCGTCCCGAGCTGGTAGCTTCACTGGTAAAAGGACATCAAATCGGCTTCTTTTTGCACCATTAGATGATGTCTTAGTCAATCATCATCTTCACTACTGTCAAAGCAGTCTGAAGCCATAAACCCTAAATCCTAAACTTTTAAGATGATGAAAGATTATGATTATCTTATCAAAATGATGTTCAGACCCATCTAATACGATCATAGGTCTCTACACATCCCATTTCCATCTTAAATGCAAGAGGAGCACAAATGCAGATAACCATCCTCTTAACCTGCTTTGAGAACTAAATGAAGTATCAACAAGGAAACAAAAAATGATTGAACCCCTAGGTTCAACTCCAATTGGCTTTGAACTCTCTTGAAATTATTGGTTTCAATGTAATTGATTAATGGGTATGACGGACTTCCAGTTGGTAGGCCCCATTGTATGGAAATTGAACATCAATAGCTACGCATGAGAATCGTGCTAAAGCAAAAGACAATAGTGTGGACCCTAGTGTCTGGCTGTAGACAGTAGACATGTTTTCCTCTTGGGTCGTTTTCTTTACAAGTGACACTTCAATAATTTTGTGACACAATTAGGCATGAAAACTGGGCCCTGCCGTGCCGGCCCATGAAATTTCACGGGCACTGCCGTGCCGTGACCAAGTCAACGTCCTAGGCACTGTTTTTCTCCGTGCTAGGCCGTGCCGGGCCTGGGCAGGCCTCATCTCTAGCCACAATAGAGCAACTTTCCTTTTTTGGTGAAATATTAGATGTAATGTGATTAATGGCTCGGGGTGCACGTAAACCGGACCAGCCCACTTTTGTCTAGGCTTGGTTTAAGTGATAGAAAGCCCAAACCCTGGCTAGGTCCAGCCATAATAAGGTATGTTTGTAATTTAGTGATGATTTGTCCCAGCAATAGCTAGAAAGCCGTTCAAATGATAAAAAGACTGGTTCTACCAGCCCCGGCCCGGCCCAATTTACTAAATGGGCTGGCTTAGGCCTGGCATTTTTCCGCCAGACAGCCAGATATGGGGCCTGTGTTTCTAAGTTCAAGCTGGGCCTAGAACCCTTGAGTAGACTTGTTTTTTAGTAGACATTTTTTGTATATGGATTTATTGGATTTTTCGCCAGTAGAAAACACTTTTAGATGGAGGCATAGAGAGAGGGGGGACGAAGCTCAAATTCTCCTCCAAAGAAATCACAACTGGTTACCTCTATCTTCTCGGACCCGTTCCTTACCTTAGTGGTTAAGAGTGGCAATTCTCATTTTGGGAGGTCTTGGGTTGGAACCCTATCTCCTCCCTCTTTGCATATGTGAGTTTTCATTACATCACAAGAGTGAGTTGCGTTTATTCTCCTCACATATGTGAGTTTCCATCAGCTTATAATAGTGAGTTGTGTTTATGTCAAACCTAGCATGTGTGAATTGTGTCAATGTCTCCTCGCGAGTTTCCATCACCTCTGATGTGTGAGTTGTGCCTATTTCTCATCTCATGTGTGAGTTTCCATCACCTCACATGTGTGAGTTGTGTCATGAGTTCTAGAATCCCAGGACCTTCACTAGGTTAAAAAAAAAAAAAGCTTGTTACCCTCTTCCTTCAAATTTGAAACAAATAGAACCACATATGCACCAAATATCACATTAGTACAAATGTGCATTTTTGTGCGGACATATGCACTTATTAGATGTAGACATAGAAGAGTGATGGTGCTCAAATTCTCCGTGGAAGAAATCACAGCGTAGAAGCCTCCCTTCGAATTTGGAACAATCAAAATTACATAATTTTTTAGTGTGCGCCAAATATCAAATTAACAATCCCAAGTTGTAACTCAACTAGTTGAGATGCTTGCGCTTGCGTGAGAATGCATGTGTTTGAGTCCCTTTCTAGCAAGAGAGAGCAAATTAGCACTAATGTGCTTTTCGTGTGGACATATTTGATAGTTCTTTTTTTTTTTTTTTTTATAGCTTATTCTTAAGAACTTTTGTGAAATTCAGATTTGTCTAGGGGTATGATTACAAGTAAGATTAGACCAAATTTATACATAATAAACCAACCAAAATTTGTAAATGTGCAGTTCACTCTGAAGATTCAAGCTGTTCAACAGATAACCTGCCCATGTATGCTTTTTAGGTCCATGAAGGCTTGGATAAATCTTCCAAAAAAATACAATGAATCATTATGATTTACTTTAACCACACTTCTCTTCAATCCAATGGTTGATATTTGCTTTCTTTAGAGAAGATTCCAAGCCTACTACTGATAAACAAATTGGGGGCACAGCTTGAGTGGTCCAAATATTTGAAAGAACACATTTGATTTAACCTTTCACATGACCATCTGGTCAATCGACATGGTTAGGAACAAGTATAAGGATTTCTTTGTTCACTCAAAGTCAGAGAATTTTATATGTTCCAAATACTATCCCCATAAGGTTTTCCAAGTCCTAATATACATGGAATTTGAAGAAACTGAACGGTCAAAAGTGGCATCTCAAATGAGAAATTCTATATGTTCTAGATTATGGTTTGGAACTGACATCAATGAATTAAGTAGAGGTATGATCAAATTCCATCCAAGGGGATCACAGATGTAAAGATGTCACACAATTTTAATGACAAGCATCTGGTGAGGCCGATGGTGATTAATCATCATAAGAGGGAGCCTTGACAGTAAATAGTCAAAACAATCTGGTCAAGGCTGCCTTCCATTACAAACTATGAAGAGCCAGTAAGATAGATGTAAATAAAGTTTGCATTATTAAGCTGTTCGGCTTGAATAAGAGAGTAACCATTTTCAAAAATTAGAAACATGATTACTTATTAACTCCATTTGTTACATAAGAAGAAAGGAAAAAAAAAAAAAAAAACACACACACACACATACACACACACATATATGGAAATGCTCCTATAAGAGATATCTCTTACCTTATATAAGATATATATATATATATATATATTTATATATGAAAAATATTTAAGTGCATCTATCCCTCACTATAGAGTAAGGGATGTTTCCATAAATGGAAATTTTCAAGTACATATGGTGAAGTACAAAAAGGGAATTCATGTGCAAAAAGGGAAAGTGCCCCCACCCTATGGTGAGAGATAAATGCACATGAATGTCCCCCTATATATATAAATATATATATATATGGAGATGCTCTTATGAGATATACAAGTAGGAACCCTCGCATTTAAGCTGTTGGTATTGGATATGAAAGTGAGGGCCCCACCCAATCTCCCTATATATATATATATATATATGAGATATGCTCATATGGGATATCTCTCACCTTAAATGAGATATTGAGTGAAGCCCTCACATCAACATCCAATGCTAACAACTTAAATGTGAGGGCCCCCAACCCTCTCATATAAGGTGAGAGATATCTCTCATAAAAGCATACCCCCCCCCCCCCCCCCCACACACACACACACAAACACACAAAGGGAAATATTAAAGTGAGAACTAGTTCTCACTATACTTCCATGAGAACTATTGATGGGGCCCACCTAGAAACCAATTCAAACCGTGCATAAACAGTGACCTCCCTTAATAGTTACTAATCCTGAGGTTTGACACCCATCCAAATGGACTGGACCATTGGATGAATGGTTGAATTTTTTCTTAATATGAAGCCATTAAATACGTGGGCAATGGATGAAGGGGTTAGAGGCATGGGATTATGGTCAAACTTGATACTTAATGTTCTCTCACATAGATCTTTCTATCCCCCCTAGTCCCATCCATAAATGGGACCCACAAATGGGCCCCATAAAAAGTTCTCACCATGACTATATGAAAACAGTTTTCACTAGAACAAAGCCCATATATATATATATATATATATATATGCACGTATAAGACAATGTTAATGTTGAAAAAATGGTTCAAAATCGCAATATCAACGAGCCCAAAAAATTAGTATGATATCAATATTGATTGCGGTTCGCAATTGGTCGTGGTCATCACTGTGTGATTTTTTTCAGTCCAAAAAATATAAGAAAAGATCCAAAAAAATTTTAAAAATTATTTTTTCCATTAATAACAACTATAAATCAAATTATCGGTCCCCCAAAGTAGTGTTGTCCTGTATCGTTGTCTTATTTGATTTTATATAAATTCTATTTACAATTAAATAGATTTAGATATGCATACCAAACTAAATTAGAAAATCACAAATTTTATAAAATATAACCATAATATATATATATATATATTTATAGAGAGGTGCTCTTATGAAAAGCACTCTCACCAACTTGGTGAGAGATAGGTGAAGGCCCTCACATTTAAATTAGGTGTCCTTGCATTTAAGTTGGTGAGAGTGGATATGAAGTGATGCCCCCCACCCATCTCTCACCAAGTTGGTGAGAGTACTTCTCATAAGAGCACCTCCCATATTTATATATGAAAAAGAAAAGAAAGGATTCTATAGAGATCCAAGCACACAGTTGAGTAGAACTGAAATAATGTCATTAACTGACAAGCTGAAACAACAAACTTCAACTGATCCAAACTACTACACTCAAATATAATACGACCACTTCCTTTTTCCTTGATAGATAACATTATTTGAACCTGCATCCTCATGGATGAGGCCATGAGCACCCCTCAACAGTGCAGCACCAGATCAAATGCCAAAGAAAATAGAATCAAACCAAAACAACAAAAAAATCTGTAGCCGATCGCAATTTCAATAAGAAAACTACAACACTTCCCATGCACATCAGGATCTAGAACTATCCATTCAGCTATATGTTGTCATAATGGTGCCAAGAAGAACTCACAACATTCCATGAACATCAAACGGACCTATTGTAATGAAAATAGGAAACAAGAAAAAAAAATCCCCTTAATAAGCCTATACTGCGAAACTCTTCCTTGGTTGAAAATCCCTGCATCAATTCCAGTCATTGTGGTGCGGCCGATCGCTGCATCACAGAAAGCCACGTTGCATTAGAAAATATGAGCCAAAAGGCTAAATTTAAATCACATTCACATGCTTAAGCTTGCAGCTATTCATCAAGTGGGTCACAAATAAAAGATACAAATAATAATAAATGGCTGATATGCACATACAGGGTAATGCTGCTGTTCACAATAACAGTGCAATGGGAGAAAATTTTAATGCGTGTGGCCGATATGGCTGATAAGACCTACTAAAAAAGAGAAGGCATGGATGATCTTCAACATATTTTCATTTCTTTTTCTAAACTCTTGGATTATGTGCTCTATATTCATAAATGAATAACAAGGTTCAGACCTTTAGCCAACAGCACAAAGGCGATAATGCACTTGTATTATGAATTGCTAGCAGAAGTTGAAAATCCATCTGTTTTGCTTCTCGTTCTTTTGTTTTTGGAAATTTAATTTTGTGAAAAAAAAATACCATATAATAATGAGCCAAGCTGGCTTGGCTTCTTGACAATTGACATCCCTAAATTCTTACCATCAGAGTTGAGCGTGCATATGACAGATTTTAGAACCCCAAAGATGTGAAGAGATGCCACGACCACTAGTCTCCGACTATCACTCCCAAAGATCTTTGTTAAGAGTGGTTGAGGATTTGGGCCAGTCACTCATCACTACTATTATAGACAATCAGCAAACAAGTAATATGGTCTAGGATTTGAGATTTTCCATAGTTTGTCAACAAGACAATGTGATGCCTGCAATCTAAAGCCCAGTCAAAACATTATTATGGGCTTTTCGGTAGTAGTTTTTTTATGAGAATCTTGATGTCAGAAACTTAAAGCCAACAGTACTATCCGGAATCTCACTGGTAGCAGTTGGCATACGAGTCAGCCACCCTTGAGTTGTATTGTTCTAGTCCAATGTGACCCAGGGAAGTTGGACTAAGTCGCAACCAAAACTGGAAGACCTAGTTGGAGCAAGCTGGAACCAAAATTCTGACACAGGTTGGCAAGTCGGATATTGCACCTCCACTTGGAGTCAGATCAATGCAATTTGGCCAATACACGGGAACCATCAAGTCCTATATAAATAGGTTTCCAGGGATGACTCAACTCATCTTTATATCATGTTTCCAGTTGATCATTGTCATCATAACCCAAATTCCAGTAGATCAATGTCCTCAAAACCACATGAGGAAGTCTCTCTTCCACCAGCATCATGGTCCTCAGTAGCAAAATTAGTTGTTAAGCATTGAACTACATGTGGTTCAAATTGTTGTTTCCAAAAACGAGGAAGTATAAAATGAAACAGCATACTCAAACTTGAGCAGCATCAATTGTACTCCAACATATGTAATCACAACTCACAAAAATGATTGGCTCACCTGCCAACAGACATACCACATTATGAAATTGTTTTTTTTTTTTTTTTTTGGGGGCGTGGGGTGGGGTGGGGTGGGGTGTTGGACTATTTTCGGTCCAGTCGGTCAAGTATGTCAATTTCCATGAGCTCAGGAAGTCTTCCATTATGGTAGGAGGGGACCCAATGACACCACCGTAGGTAGCAGGAATTTATGTTAGCTATGGTCTGAGCTTAACTAGTATTAGAAATATGTTGGTCCTTGCTAGTC
The DNA here is from genome assembly GCA_029852735.1 of Persea americana. Lineage (NCBI taxonomy): Eukaryota > Viridiplantae > Streptophyta > Magnoliopsida > Laurales > Lauraceae > Persea > Persea americana. The sequence goes on from CM056813.1 coordinate 4,040,362, forward strand.
GGCTTTTGGCTACAACTTGTCAAGAAAAAACCAATCCAGATGATTGGAATTGGATGCTTAAAAATTAGGAGCCTCCATGCGTGCACTCAAAATAAGATTTCTTGACAACATCTACAGCATCTCTTTCCATTTTGCACAACCAAAAATTGGGCTCAGAATAGCAATACACTAGGGCATTAAGCAAACTCAAGCAGTACCTAATTTTTAAGATTTAAACAAGCTACGAAACCAAAAAATTAGATAATTACAAAGTAGTTTATATGAGAGAACTAGAGTTCTTTACGAAGCTAATAAATGCAACTAGAGAGAGGACATTTAACAACTGGATTCCCACATGAAACTTTCCCAGTGAAAGTGGGCTTAAAATGGGACATTTGCTGAAACAACTTCCCCTTATTTGATTATGGAGATTGATTTGTTCGTAAGATTTTGTTAGTTCCAACCAGACTGAAGATTCTATGAGTTGTACCCTTGATTTGTGAACACTTTGAACCATGGATGTTTCACATCATAGGTCACATACAACAATACCCGCCCCTCATTAGATAATTCGATTACATAAACGCTTTAGTCAAAGATATAGATTATGGTGCAGCATTGATTGAACTGCTAGAAATAATTTGCATCATATAGCCATTAGACCAACTCTTCCAATTACTAAAGATGAAATCAACCATTAGAACTGTGGACAAATTCATTTGCTTTTATCTTCTCCTGCAAGATCTTCCATTGTAAAATCTTAAATAGTGTTGAATATCTTACAGGGAAGAACTTTAGAGTTCCTTATGAAGCTAAGTAATGCAGCCAAAGAGGGGGAAGATTGACCAAAGGCACTGAATCCAAAACCTCAAGCTCACACAATCACTACCATGGATTCAGCCTCACTGGTCTTCTTAATTCTAACACCAAACCAAAGAAAAAATCACATAAGTCATCATTTCCATATCAACAAAAGTCTCTAGCATAGTTTTGAAAATCGGAATCGTATTGCAAATCGTTCATACCCATGAATTGAATTGAGTCAAATCGTGAACCGTACCACAAATCTTTGGATTTCTTTTTTTTTAATAAAAAAGAAAATTAATTATAAATTAAAAAAAAAAAGAAAAGAAAAAAGTAGTTATTCATAACCAGCCAATTTTCCATTTATAGCGGTATAAATACAATGACAAATAAGTTTATCATACAATCATATCAAGAACATCATGACATTAATACATAATAAAATATATCTGTAAATATTTTAATAAGTTTAAGGTATCAATATGGTTATCAAAAAAAAAAAAAAAAACCTTTAAGGTATCAATATATATATCTTTAAATCAAAATATAAAAGTAAAAATAAAATCCAAAACATCAAACTTACACAGTAAGATATCTCTTGAAGTTAAGAAAGTGTTCAGGAAGAAAAAACCAAAAAAATTTTAAAAAAGAAAAAGAAAAAGAATGCATAGATAAGCACCATACGTACAGTAGATCGCTTTAATTAAATGCATGTTTTTATTTATCTCTAAAATCTCCCCAATGTCATTCAACATAAGAATGAAGAGACTCAATTTAATCATTTTTTTATTGGATTCAAGCTTATTATAATTATTGGACTCAGTTTAACCAAGCTTGTGAGGAAGTGCTTTTCTGCTAACGATCTTGTTAGGAAGTCCTTGATTCAGTTTTCAACCTTCTTTTTATTGGTAACAAAACAATTTACTAATAAAAAGATGATTACAAAGTGAAGACCAATAAAGAAAAGAGGGCATGGGTATAAGAGCATGATACCCCTTACCACCTCTCCCAATTACAAAGTGAAGCCCACTTAAGGAGAAATTCTATCAACCCCTGGTTTCGCTATCCACCATGCCATTAGCTGATCTACCCGCATGACAATACACCACTTACAAACTAGCAGATAACTCTGTGATTCCATTAAAATCCTGCATATTAACTCCTTGCTAGAGCATCCACTATGCTCTTTTCATGTGGTTGTCCTCAAAAGGAATGGTACATAAGGTTACCAAGAGGAGAAACATAAGTTTGTTGATTTGGTTGCCAAAAAGAAGACTTCATCTTCCTTGATGTTCCCTTGACGTAGAAGGGACAACTCTAATACGGTAAGATTTTGGTAAAAGATGTGTCATGTGTGTTATAAAATTTTAGCATTTCCTTGTGGAATGTTTTCGTTGTGCCTTCCTACAGTAGCATAACCACCCAGTGAACATTAATTAGAGAGGTTACTAGTCTAGGGAAGCATCCAAAAATGTTTTCTATGTTCTTCAAAATGCTACAAATTTTGTGGTTGCTGTCAAATAAAATAAAATAACTTGAACGGACAATGGTAGCCACATAGTAGAATCTTGGAGCAAACACCACAATGTCACTGATGAAGGTAGAAGAGCATTAGAGACTGGCAAAGGCATATCAAAATGCTCTCTTTACAATGAGTCCACCCCTCAAGTAAAAACCCAAAGCGAAGGTTCTTAGCAGAACCACACCCAGTACACAATGGCCCTCTATTGATGTAGATTAGATTAGTCGCACTTTGATTTTGGATCAAAACCTCCAACACAAGATCAGAAGAAAAGAGAGGCTGAGGGTTTCTCATTTGCATAAGAGAAGGAGAAAGGAACATTGCCAAGTATATTTAGAGAAAACAAATATGATCTTTTTTATTCAGGCTTTAGTCGCTGCACATTACTCAAGCAACGAACTGCATGCTCCACTAAGCATGCGGTAATGCCTGCACAACATCACCCAAACGGCCTGAATATGCAACAATACAAAACTGGATAACACAACAGAAATAATTTTTTTTTTCTATTTAATAAAATAAAAACAAATTTTTGGCATAGATTACAAATCCAATGTAAGTATATATGGACTGAGGCAGGATCCTAAACAAAGAGGAGAAAACCACAAGCACAAAAAAGGCACTGATGTTCTTTTGAAACACATAAATACAACATTTTAGGGGATGAGTAACAGAGACACTCCATCTTCTGATTCTCTACCTAGGGAGAGCGAGAATCCTCCACCACTGTGCTGGAAGGATTCCAGCATACTTTTCAGAGTCAAGCAACTCCGCCAGTGATGTCTGAGAATTTTGTGTACCCCGTCTCTCTATCCAGTGCCACCTTTCTTGAGTGAGAATGGTTCCAACCCCCAAATCCAACCATTGCAGCCCCTATATGTCAAGTGGTAATAGGAGGTTTTGCCTTGATTAGATCTGATCTGATGTGACACTTTCATCACTAAGCCCATCAACGATCTCACCACCCTCCCAAGCCAGCCCCTACTCATTCAAATGAGTCATCAAACACATGTTATGCCAAAACCCGTTCACAAAACTGCCTCTTCAAACCAAATTTCCATCCCAAATCCTCACAAAATCCACTTTTGGACCTGAAACTCACTCATCCTAAAACTGATAAAGTACCAAAAACACCACTTACAGTTGATGCCCCCACACCCTCTGATTTCTTCCTAGATCTAGCATCAAAGCCAAAATGCTCAAGCCTTAAAATCAGTCATAGACCAAAGCCCCCTTCAGTCCTCCCTATCCAATAGTAACCAATCAGGCTCATGTTCCTACACCACAATAATTTGTCCCAAAATCAAATCTGCTGCTCATGTATGAATACATAAACCAACACAAATCCCATCACTCACCCTCATCATATTAACACCAAATTGTGACCCAAAACACCTCAAATCTGCTGCTCATATTTGAATACATAAACCAACACAAATCCCATCACTCACCCTCATCATATTAACACCGAATTGTGACCCAAAACAACTCAAATCTGCTGCTCATATTTGAATGCCCAAACAAACACAAATCCCATCGCTCACCCTCATCATATTAACACCAAATTGTGATCCAAAACACCTCAAATCTGCTGCTCATATTTGAATACCCAACCCTACACAAATCCCATCAAACCAACTTCGGACTGATATGAGCACTTGCTTTGCCTCAGCCAGTCCCTTGTAATATAACAGGAATCCCTAATTTCATTTGCCCATTTGCAAATCATAGAACTGAGCCCTAACATACAACTATAACAGATAAAAATAAAAATAAACATAAAAACATGACCTTCAGATCTGGACCAGTTCCTCAGAACCCGTTTCAAATCCAAAATAACCCATATCCGACTAGAGTAGTGATTTCAGCCTCAAATTTTTTATCCATGCATCTTTTCCAATTCACCCCTGCAAAAGCTATCATTAGGGTTTAGCGTGCCAAAGGGTTGGTACACCCTCCTCAATCAGAACAAAAAAAGCTATCACTCTTCAATAACCAGAACTGCCTATCCCATCATCTTCCCATTTCTATATTCTCTACCTCAGATCTCAGATCTGAGATCAGAGGTCGCAACCCAATTCCAAACATCCCTCTGCAGTCCAATACCCCCGCCTTAATTGTCACAAAAAATAAATCCAAACAGCCCCTCTAATTGTCGGAAAATTAACCCACAAAACCACCATATACTGACCAGAAAACTGTGGATCTTCATCTCGAAGAAAACACCAAATGCCTAAAGCAAACCCCTCTCCCATAAAACCAATGCCAAAAGGCAAACCCCTTTCCCAATCCCTGACCCTGCTTCCACAACCACAACACAGTTCCTGATACCTCTCTCCTCCACAGGAACTCAGATATTGTCCTCTTCAGGTCTCTACCACCAATGAGGCTAGGCCTTGCTCCTAGTAAACTGCCCTAAGATAGAGAGGGCAAATTGCTTATATTTCCCTGTACCATCGGCTTGAACCTATGACTCTTGTCTGCCTAATGACTGACTTGATGTCCGTAATCAGCTACACCAGACAAACTTTTAAACATGCTATTTACTGACTCTAAAACTACATAATAAACAAGCAAACAGAAATGATCAGGACCACCTCACCTTCCACTTGTAAGTCCTCCCTTGAATTTTACTTCAAACAGCAAGTCAACGGATGGAAACACACACACAGGTGAAGTTAAGTAGAACCAGGTATGCAAAAGGCTACATATCACTGACGAGATAGATAAATGAGAACCAAATTCATCTGCAACAAACTAACAACTAACAAGATCATGCTTTGCATCATAAGAACAAACTAGTTCTTAATGAAAATTTCTTCACCTGTTATTATCTATTGGAGCCTCTCAGAAGTTCAAACAATCCACAGCAACTCTTCCATGACGTCGGACGCACTGGTGGAAGCACAGAAACCACAGGTGGATCCTGACAAATTCAAAATGAAAAAAAAAAAAAAAAAAAACGACACTTAGAAACAGCAGAAATCAATATCAACAAATCGGTAAACAATCCATTCGATTTGCATCAGGGGGACCGACCTCAGTGCTGATGCTCACAGGATTCTCAGTTTCTTTGGAGGACTCAACAGTTCCTGTGGGATTCTCACTCGAGGCTTCTGATGACAATTGGGTTACTTTCTTTTCAATTTCCTCTGAAGCATCAGTTCCACTAACAACCCCAGTATTCTCAATCACTGTTGCTTCTGTAAATTGGGTAACCCCAGTATTCTCAACCACTGCTGCTTCTGTAAATTGGGCAACCCCAGAATTCTCAGTTGAATCGGTTTCTCCAACCTCGGAAACTTCAAGATTTTCAACTTGGGCAACTTCTATATCACATGGAACCTCAGGAATCTCATCTGGGGTGGCTTCTTCAACCAACTTCACCTCTTCTACCAACGCCACGATTCTCTCAACAGGATTACTAATTAGTTCAGGGATTGATATGCTGCCAACAGACTCCCCCACTTCTCCTTCTGGGTGATTTTCAATGGGTTTGGATTCTTCATCTGAACTACTTTCAGATTGAGAGACGTGCTCAGCAGCAACAACCTTGCTTTCAGGAGGATCCTCAACAGAAACAACAGTAACAGTAACCCCTTCATCTTCTGTCTCCTGCTTGCTCCCCCCATTAACGTTGTTCTCTGATCCATCCTCCATGGCTGCTTTCTGGGTATCCGAAAGAGTAGAAAAATCTGAATCTCCTTCACCAGTCCCACTATCCTGACTGATCAGATCATGTTCTTCATCACCCTTCTCTCCATTTCCTTCAATTAACGACATATATAAGTAAATAAGAGAGAAAAAAGGGGAGGAGATATCAAAATCAGAAAGGAAAATCAAGAGAAACCCATAAAAGAGAAAGCAATGGATTGAATTGAAATAGTAAAAGAAACATAAAGAGGGGCAGATGGAGAAGGGGGACCTTGAGAGTTAGTTGGGGCATCAGAAAGTATTTCAGTCTCCTTCTTTTTCTTGGCAGCTTTTCTCCTCTTTGGACCTGATGGCATGATTGATAGATTTGGGGGTGTGTGGGACTTCTTTGTTTACTCCTCTTTCTACCCTTTCTATTATTTTGATAGTAATTAGAGGAAGAAGGGTGGGTGGGGGAGAGAGCACATGCGCTGGTGAGACTGTGGAGGCTATGGAGGGAGAGAGATGCGGGCTAAGGAGATGTGGGGTGTGTGTGTGTGTGTGTTTGAGTGAGTTTTGGTGTTATGGGTTGAATCCAATGTGTAGGGTGTGGGTTTTTGAAAAGTGTTACAAAAAGGGAAAGACACGAATTGAATTGATTGGTTTTCTAATATTTATGGAGGGAGAAGGGCGAGATTTTGGGGGAAACGGCAGAGAGGGTGAGAGAGAGAGAGAGAGATTGAGAGAGAGAGAGAGTGGGGGGCAGAAGCTGAGGGGACACGCTTTGCTTTCCACACCTGTCTCTCTAGATCCTCTCTTCCTCTCTAGATCCTCTCTTCCAGTGGTTTTCTCTAATGTTCTCTCCTTCTCATTTTTGTTTAGTAGTGGTTATATTTGGGGACCAAAGTCTTCATTTGGAGCTTGTGACGAGAATATGTGTTGAGAAAGTCAACCATCATTCCTAAGCCGCCCTTTTTATAATTGTAGTCGAACTCTCGTCCTTACCATAAAACTATTATAGTGCAGTTTCTTATTACCAATTTATTTTGAGATAAGTGATGCCTTAATAAGGTGTAAGTTCCTACAAGTGGTATCAGAGCCTCGTAGGTCTGGTGTTCGAGTCACGGAACATGCGTTTTACGAGTTTGCAACAGTAGTCGCGGTGGGTTTGTCGTTGAGTTGAGAGATTGTTGTAGTCAACGTCCACCATCACCATAAAACTATTGTTTTTTATTATTATTAATTCTTTGGGTTGAACTAATCACGATCAGTTTGGCAACTTTACTAATAGAGTCAAGTAAAATAAAATTGATTTCGAAGAAAAAATAAAATATAAGTGGGTTATGATGATATTTTATTTTTAATTGTTTATTATGGAATCTTTTTGACTTTTTGTATGGAAAAGTGGAGTTTTTTGTATTTTAGTCGATAAATGTAGTTGTTTTTTGACTTTTTTTTAAAAGATAAAGCGAGTTTTGAATTAAAGTGTTTTTGATGTGACATCTTGTCTAAAAATTGAAGTACTTGACTTTTACTGTGTTAGTAAAGTACTAAACTAGCCCGGATTCAAGAGGAGCAAGATAAATTTTTTGTGGTTTCAGTGTAGTAGTTTAGTTTCGATCTCTTAACCTCTGAAAAGCAAACTGTTGTCGTAGGCAAACTGAACTATCCCTCAGGATTGGATAACCCAAGACTAGGCTCAGCCCGGCCCATTAACAGCCCTAGAGATTAACATTGGTCACAAACACATGTTTTATCTGACATGAGTGTTGTAGTAGGCGAGCCATATGATTTTCAACGTAAATGGTATAAAGTAAGAATGTATATGAGACCTTCACTTTTGAATGATTTAAATTATTAGAGTGATGGGGGTGGGTATTCATTTCCATCTCCCCTTTATTTGCTCTCCAATAAAGGAGAGATTATCTTACAGTCATTTTTGTTGTACAAGTGGTGATAAAAAATGTTTCAAGAAAAAATCATTAAAAAACAAGAGAAATGAAGGTTATAAGGTGGATATATATATATATATATATATACAGATCCTAACATAAGATTTGATTTACTAAAATGATGGTTAGGTATTCATTTTTCGTATATCCTTAATTTGTTTACTTTTTTTTTTATATAGAAAAATACCTTCATTATAAACAGAATATAGATTATATCAAAGAATAAACAAGAACTTGTTGTTTAATAAAATTTGGTACTTGATTCCACCGTACCCTCATGTCCTCTACTAATTTGGCCTGTCTAATAAATTTAATCTGTTTACTTTAAGAAATCACTTTTAGAATTCCTAAAAATTCAATTCAATTACATGGATCAAATGAACCCAAGTCTTGAGATTTATCTGATTTTCACACTTGGAGGATTGACTGAATGGGTCTCCTAAGAAACTTGTCAACAAGGATTCTACCCAAATTTTATAATCCTGACATGATGGCATTGGTTGGATGTAGGTGGCAGTCCAAAGACCAGTACAGGAAGTTTTTACAATTGGGCCCTTGATGGGGTCAATTGACATGCCGACAGGGTTGGTGTAACCAAAGTCATGGGCACCAATCACTCTCTCTATCAAATTAAAGTCCACTAAACGGATTTATAAATGCCCGGAACTATTAAACCATAATCTACATGCAGAGGATGTTGATACCCCCCCATAAATACACACAACCATTGCAATGTGGCCCACTTGTAGATTAGATCAATCAACACCATCTAAAATTCAAGGCCACACCAATCAATTGGAACCATTGATAACTATCAAATTTCAATTGAGTCTCATTTGATGGGCCTCTACTTGGCCCTCTTTAGAAAAAAAAAAAAAAAAAATTAGCCTCTATAATGTTGATGGTTTGAATTAGTCATATGGGTAGATCAGATGACCACTGCACATACATTTAAAAGGGTGGCATGTGGATCATGACATGTGTCTCAGTATGCCAGGTTGTGCCATGTGATTGGGGCATGTCTGGCGAACAAAAACAGAGAAGAGCAAGGAAGTCCCTCTCTCATAAAACATTATTTCTTTTCTTTTGAGAGAGGGCAAAACCTACCATTCCGGTTCATGTAGACTGATAGATATAGACTATAGTATTTGTGTCCACATGTGGCAGCCGTGGGTTCTGCTTCTATTATTTTTTTTAATCTATTATTGATTTGTTCTGACACAGGTGTGTTCAGAGTTTAGACCCTGAAATAATTAGAGGAGTGTGGAACTTTTAAATTGGGAGTTTTTTTTTTAAATAATATAATTATTTTTCATGATTTTTAAAAAAAGTAAAAGGAGATTTAAATATTTTAAGAAAATATAAAAATTTAGCATGTATCTTTCAAGGGTCATTCTATTGGCACACAAATTTTTACTCTTCCCACACAAGGAATTTATTTATTTTTTATTACATTTGTACCCCTTTATGAAATGACCAAAATATCCATTATCCCACAAAAATTCAAAATAAATTTTCTCTTTTTCACACACAAGCTCATCTTCTTCCCTATCCCATTCTTCCACCCATCTTACTCTCCACTTTTCTCACACAACGGTCTTGGGCAACTCATATTCCTTCATTTTTCGTGTTGGGGAAATCACTTACAAAGAATGTGCAATCATAAATCAAATAAGCAATTAGTATAAATAATTAGTGTATAAAAGTGAATGATTGTAAATGTGAGAAAGTAATCTAAGAAAGCAATTAAAATGGGCAAGGCACACAAATTAAGATGTTTTTTTTTTTTAAGACACCAACTTCTCACATGCAAGTGGTTTAGATGAGATTATGTCCCCAGTATACAATGCCTAACTTTGACTCAAAGTCTGCACACTAGAATCAGAAATATGGAATTGCCCTTAAAATCAAAATAAAAATAAAAAAGAATAAAATACTCTTAGACTATGCTTTTGAAAATATTGCATTATGCTCATTTGAATCTTCTTCAATTCTTTTGGAAAACTTCAAATCACCTCAATTTATAATGTTTAAAAGCAACCTTTGAAATTGAGCCACATCCACTCAAATGGGCCCAAAAAACACATCTCATCCAAATGGCACAAAACACTTGATTTTGAAAAGACACATTCAAATGTCTCTTGGAAATTATTTTTTAAAATAATTGGGTTTTAGTAAATATCCAACAATCCCCCACTACTTTCTAAAAACACTTTTAAAAAAAATAGTAATAATAAAAAATAACTAAAAACTGTATAATGCATCCCTCACAGGTGGATGTCCCTTGAACTTGAAGGTAGAATATGTATCATAAAACCTTAGTGTAAAAGTGAGTGACTTAAGTGCAATTCACGATACATAATCACATTATACAATATGGTCGGGCATCCATATTCTCCACGCCGCGCTATTTCATAGGCCATGCACTAGTCCTTGTCTTAGCGAATGCTCTAGAGTCTAACAGACAAGACCCATGGGAGGCGGCCAATGACCTCCACATTGGCAAAGGTAAACTCATCAGGAGTGCTTTCGCTCACTCCGCACTAAGCCCTGAGTCTGTTAAGGACTAAAAGTCCAGCCTAACATAAGCGAAAGCTAAAGTTTAGCTTAACATTAGCGAAAGCTAAACAGTGCACGAACATCAAAGATGGGCAAATTTGGAATATACATAAATTTCCCCCACTTGTTCCAAATAAATGTGCAATACGAGGAATATCTTAATATACCCTCTAGTGGATAATACATCTGGCCAAATTTCCTTTGAACTCTAACTTAGAAGTTAAGAGTAAGTTGCGGTCAGGACCATCCCTCTATGTCGGTAAACTCATATTCTTCGAGGTTTAGTTTCAATCTCAATGATATGATATCACTTTGAGAAGTAATGGGGGTATTCACCAAATTTGTACTTCATTTACCTCTAGTTTACCTGTGACCGTCATTAGCATTTGTTGATAAAAAAAGTACCTCGATTGGTTGTCACATTTTTCTTTTTCCATTCATATCCATGATCTATACTCAGATCAAGTGGATGATAATACAATATCCATGATTCCGTGATCTAATTGACGATATCATGTCCGCATCTGTGATTTGATCCAATGGATGATGTTGATGATGCACTATCCTCAATGCAAAAAATGTCATCCAATCATGGATTACCTACTCTATATCATTTAGAAAAAATAACTAACACAAGAAACATCAGTATTTCATTCTCCAGTTGATAATTCAGAATATATTAGCCTCAAGTTGTACACAAATATAATTAATGATGAAATATACGTCACCTAGTCCAACGTATAATGTTGTAAACCATAGATTGATTTATGATTATTTCTTGAGTAACTTATCTTCTTCCATTTTCTACTCTTGGGCAATCAAGTCCACTTCATAATCTTTTTATAAAAATGACAAGAATAACCTTATGACAAGTTTTCTCCTTTTTAACCTTGTGTCGTCTCCAAAATCAATCCAAAAGTTACTATATGGACCCCATTGATCAAATGTTGATGAAGGGATATCTTCTTTTAATGTTTAAGTCACCTAGAAGAATGTCAGAATTAGTCTTAGAGTTTCTTTCTCTGACTTCTCGTATGGGTTAGGGCTCAACTCGACTTAGATGTTCATAACCATTTTATTAAGCTGGGTTTTCACTCATTTAGAATCCACATAAGCCCTTCTTTTTAACGATATATGAATAAAGGTAGCTGAAGTGGGCCCCACTGGGTCATTTCTATTTAATGATTTATTAAAAAGGAAAACCTGAAAAATGATATAAGGGTATTTTGTCATTTTCTATATTTTAATGGTGATGAATTGATTAGAAAATTATGAAAAACTTTCATACTTTTTTGAAATACACAAATCTTCATATACCTTTTTGACAATAAACTAAGAATTTTATACTTCTTTTAAAATTATCTCTTTTAGAATTCTACCGGAAAGGGGAGCTGCTATATGCACATCCCTAGTTGCTCAATGCAGATACATTCATGGGACCCCTTTAACACATTCCCAAAATACCCATGTCCCCTCCTCTCTCCCTCTCCCTGTTCAGTGCACGGCCCGACTCCCACCTCCACCAACCCTCTCCTCCTTGCTTACCGGCAAACTCCGCCCATCTCCGCCCTTTCCCCGTCTCTCTCTCTCTCTCTCTCTCTCTCTCTCTCTCTCTCTCCCTGATCGCCGTGCCTCTCCCATTCGGCTATGCTGGGTTCGGCCACCCATGATTGAACAATATACTCTTCTGCTCGGCATTGCGTAGCCGAACGAGAAAGGGGCAGCGATTAGGGAGAAGGAGGGAGAGGGAGAGGGAGAGAGACATGTAAAGGGAGAGAGGGGGATGGTGTGGGCGGTCGTGTGAGCTGGGGTGGAGTTGTGAGGCAAGCAGGGAGAGGGAGAGAGATAGGGAGGAGGAGAGGGAGAGGGGGAAAAACAGGGAGAAGTAGCGGGAGGGAGGCAGCGGAGGTGGCACCCGAGTTGTGCGCCAAGCAGAAAGAGGGAGGGGGCAAAGGTATTTTGGGAATGTGTTAGAGGGGTCCCATGAATGGATATGCATTGAGCAACTAGGGATGTACATATAGTGGTTTCATTAGAAATTATAGCCTCTTTGCATTTTGGTGGAATTTTTAGATGGTCAAGTTATTTTATAGCCTGTTGATCAAATATTGATGATGAGGTACCTTTTTTTAATGTTTCAATTGCTTAGAAGAATGTCATAATTAGACTTGGGGTTCTTTTATCTGGATTCTCATATGGCCTAAGCCTCAACTTAATTTAAATGTTCATAACAATTTAAATAAGCTAGTTTTTCATTCATTTAGAATCAATACAAACCCTTTTTTTTACCATCTATGCATAAAGGTAGCTGAAGTGGATCTCACTAGGTCATTTCTCTTTAATTATATTTTATTAAAAGAAAACTTTGAAAAACGGCATAAGAGTATTTTTTTTGTCATTTTCAATATTTTTAATGGCGAGCAACTGATTAAAAAATAAAAAAACTTTCATACTTTTTTGAAATATTTAAATCTTTATTTACTTTTTTAAAAATAAGCTAAAAGTTTATACTTTTTTGAAATTGTCGCTTTAAAATTTCTACTGGAAAGGTATTCATTCAAAAAAGAATGCTTGACAAATGAAACGTTTGCCATTATTATTAATTTTTTTTTTTCAGTATCACATGATTTCACAATGGTTAAATGACAAAATAAGAATCCATTCTCTTTCTCTGCTCTCATTATTCTGAAAGCGAGACTCCACCTCTTGACAAAACATTTTGTTCTTCTCACCTTATCACATACACTCACCAAAAGATAAATGTGGGCCCTTTTTGTCCTCCTCCCAATACGAAGGAGTTCTGTGTTGTTTCTTGCTACTTTTTCTCATTAATAGAAAATCTAAGATCTTATACCTTGTAATCACTTGCCATAAATTCATGTTTCTTTTTTTAGAAACATTAGTTCATGCATTGCCTGTCCATATATTTATAATGGAGAATTTCAAATTTCATTCCAATCAAACTAAGTTTCCCATCAAATTATCATTATCATCAAGTGTTCTCCCAATTATATTGGGATCCACTATCAGATTAATCACATGTAAAACAAAAGATGTTAAAGATGTTCCATCTTATGGCAAGCCCCCTGGGAACGAAATGAGACTTGAGCACAATAATTGATGTGGGAGATCACATTCGTTTTTTTAAAGCAATCCAACAAAAGATAATATTTTAGTGAAATTTGGATGTATGCTCAAGCAAGTTGAATTTGTGATGGAAAGTCCATCATACTGGATTTTAAAAGTCGAAATATGCTTCGACTCCTTGAGCTAAGAGGGGAATATAAAGTGAAAACCAGTTATCTTTGCCTATCTTTATGAAGATCAATGGAAACTCATTAGTGTCGATCCATATCTCTTGGAAAAAGACACATATCTCCCCACATCATTATTGTGGCTGCAAAAGAAACATGCCCACAGTGGTTGATATATGCTTGATATGACACACATTTTTAATGAAAAAAGTTAGCATAGTTCTTTTGAAAACAATGTAATGACAAGGTTAATCAAGGATAGCCTGTGGGTGAGGTGCACTAATCTCACCATGTAAAAGAAAAATCAGTAATTATATATATAACAGAATGAGCAGCCTTCTTGCAAGTGTCATTTAAGAAGGTTGATGCTGTACATAGCCAAACTTGTGATTAGCCAAACTTGTGAACAACCATAAGCTGCAAACAAGACAAGCAAATGCAGTAAGATTTAATGTGGCTACTAGCTAGGCAATATGGCTATGTCCACAAGCATAGAGTTATTTTTACTATCTTGACACCTTGATTTCAGAAAGTAGGGTCATGTTAGGCCTAATGCCAGATCATGGGACGATAAAAATCCAACTTCAAATGTACAAGCAGACTTCAGTGGTGAATGGTTTAAAATAACACCTTTACATAATGATTTTGCTAATGAAGTAGTGGTTTGAGTCATCTAAATATAAATGTTGAGTATAAATATATAAACTATACAAAGGAATATACTATATAATAATAAAAATATTTTATTTACATTTATGCATTTTAACAATCTCTAGGGTCATTTGTTTGTCGTTATTTACATATGTAAATGATTTATATATTCAATTGTTATGCATAATCATATTTGTTTGTACTCATTTTAACACGTGATATGTAAATATTTACACACAACTTTCACACCTAAACAGATGCTAAAATCACTTTCACACCTTTTGCAAAAAGTATATATAGTCTCTCACATGGTGTTTGCATTTTTGTGGGCCATCAACTACCTTTATTTTTTTTTTTATCTTTCGGGCCTTATATTTGTAATCCAAACCATTCAATTCATTTTCTGAACCAATAAAACCCAAGGCCTTAAAGTTGATTATATTAAATCTTCGCAGATTTTGAGTAATTTGTGAAAACTCTAAACCTATAAGTCTATTTTTCTACACTTCTGTGTGCCTCCAATTCACGACCCAAACCATTCCATATTCTTATATTAATGATAAGCATCACCGTGTTTAGTTTCATATCTTAAATCTTCATGAATTTTAAGAAAGTTGTGAAAAATGCCCAAAACATCCAAACACATTTAAAACTATTGGATATAATGATTTTTAACAAACATGCATGGTAATGTGTTTTACATGTATAACATTTACATTTGTAAGCCCATTTCCTATCTCATGTATAAAAGGCAAATGACCCCTATGATTTTCGAAGCTTAAAATTTTTAGAGTGGTTAATAAAGACAAAATAAAACAAAAGGTGATCAAAATGAATCTATAAGAGTGTAGGTCATTTTACTAGCTGTTACATTATGAGGTCAAAAACCATACTTATAAACTAATACAAGTACTTTAACTGTCAGTGGTGTCTTCTGCATCGAAAAATGTAACATTGCTAACATAAGTCCAGGAATATCCTGCCATGTCGCCTACCTGATAAGCATACATAATATAATCTTCATGTGATAGCTAGATTTCTTGAAAAGTTCACACGACCAGAGTTGGGCTGCAGAAGAAAAAAGACCCTTGTCTATTATTTTAAGTTAGATGAGGGAGAAAAGGACTAACAAAAAGCATATATAAGTAATAGAAAATGAGATACAATTGAACCACAACAAAGGGAAAGCCATTTGCTAAACGGCAGCAGGCTGCTACCACCCACATCTCTTGGCTTGGCTCAGGGCTGTGATGATATCAATATAGGGTATGTGTGTGTGACGAGAGGAATATTATTGTAATTGGCCATGTAGTATACTTATTCAATCTTTAGTACACTGTATTTTACACGAAGAATAGGAAAATTGAACTGATTTTCTTCGATAAAGAGTATTTCACACGACGGTTAGGAATGCATGATTCCGCTCTTCCTTAGAAGCAAAAATATGAGAAGAGTGAAATCCTCCTGTTGCACAAACATGTTTTAATGATTTTTCTAAATAAAAAGAGTAAAAGGTCCCGATATGATCCACCCATTGAAAATCTAAGTTGCTCAAATTGAAGATCCTAGCCATGTATGGTATATTTCTAAATTTACTCCAATATGAGTTGTCCCATCATAAGACTGAAAATATACACATTTGGGGCTTAAATAAGGATGTAATCATTTAAATGCTTCTAATACAGGTGGGTGAAAGGTGGACCTGGACAGTGGACTAACCCTGGAACAGAGCCATTGGGATCCATTTTAGCGATCTTAGATGATAAAGTTTATTATTATTTTTTAAATATTTTCTCACATTCTCAGTTATTTGTTATTTTATTTATTATTCTGTAATTTATTTATTTATTTTTGTACCTTGCTTGATATTTCTTATTTTTAAAGTCTTGAGTAAACCTATCTTCTCTATTTACAGTTATTTTATTTTCTTCACTTTCTTTCTTCTTCCTATTTTATGCTCTGATCAAGGTGAACATTTTCTCTTTGAGATTTCAATACTCTTTTTATATATGTATATTTTACTTGGGCAAGTGATTTGCTAGCAAATGGGGGTTTAGTCATTTATGACCACCTTGGCCCACCTCCAAGGACTGACACAAGCCCAAACAGTGAACCAGACCTGGTCCCTATTATCAATTGGACCTAAGAGGAACACATACACACATTTTATAGGTTGGTGTGTTCAGATTAAATATTAATGGATCATCAAACAATGGGCCCTTTAATTTAAGTTACCTAAATTTTAACAGGTTTGTATAAATAAGCACATTTTCCCCATACCCAAATGCCCCATGAGAGTGAGATAAACAAATGTTGAACTTGCATTGTGATACTGGGGCCCTGGGCTGGGCTGGGCCTGTTATTGTTCTCCGTAACAGCCACCAGGTTAGGCTTGGACTTATGTACATTTGAAGGCCCAATCATAACAGCCTGACACAACAGAACATACATAATATTTACTGATCACATTTTGATGGAATAAGGCTCTGATGATGATGATGACACCTAATATCTCTTAATTGGTTTATAACGAGATCTAACTTTCAGCCATTTGGGGTAGACCCAAGCCTGAATCGTAGGCCCGATGGCTAAATTCACTCAGGCACATTTTACCCAGTTTCAACTCACTCAAGAGCTACAAAAAATATATATATATATATAGTTGAGATGGATCGCCTAAGTAGAGGGTCATGCTTTTCTTAAGACAATAAATGCCCCCACACCAGATTGGTGTCTGCATTTGAGTTACTGGCAAGTTTGCCTCAAAGATAAAACAAGCCTTGGTCCTCCGTATGTTGGGCTCAGTTTGCAGATCTGATGACGAATCATTAATACCAATGGTCCCCACCCAGAAGATGATGTTATTGATGGCCAAGATTTGATTGAAGCATGTTGCCTTCAAAAAATTGTATTCGTGATTGACATTTGCATGCAAGATATAGAAACCAATGGGATGGATATGACCGTTGGAGAAATTTGAATTGACCTTTGGGGATTTGAATTGGATGCAACTTTCCAACATTGGTTTCACCCAAAGAAGAGTTATGGGATACCAAGCTCCAGGAATTTCTATATTCTCAAGATTCAGTACAACAGTTGGCGGGTAAAAACCTTTGAAAACGGGAATCACACAGTGTGACTCTGGATAGCACACTGGCTTCCCACCACTCCCTCCAGCGTTGGAACCTTGGAGTGGTAGCTTTCCTTATCATATCCTGGCCACTGGGCCACCAAGTAAAAAAAAGAAAAAAACAACCTTTGAAAACTCCTGAATGTGACATATTGGGTCTGTCTATGGGCCGGGCTCGAGTTCCTTTTTGAACTGGATATTAAATTAGCCAGGGTGCCGGACTAATTCAAATAATCCACGCTAATCCTGGCTTGACTGCGCTGTCAGCTCTTGGATTTAGGCTACAGCCATATGGGTCCAGGTCTGGGCTGAAAAACAAATTTCAGGACTTGATTTTGATACTTAACTTCCATGCATACCCTGGGACCTAGATTCGAGCCCGTTCAATGAGGGGATATCTGAGTCCAGTACATACTAAAAGTCTACTGCATGATGAAGGCCTGAGTCCAAGTCTGGCCTTATAGTGTTTGGATTCAAACTTGAGTTCAGGTCTAGCCCTTTATTTTCACCAAAAAGCAAAAAAGGTCTAGTGTGCTGGACAGTCTAAACCTGGTATTTTTTTAAGATTTATGCTCCACAAGACTGGAGGGGGCCAGCAGAGAAGTGAAAAAGGAAAGCCGAATTTTATCCATGGATCTGGATGTTTCAAAGCTTTCGAGGAGGAATCACTCATCTACTTTTAGAATAAGACATGTGGCAGAGTTTTTATTTTTATCGCTTATTTCATTATCTTGGATTAAACAGTTGAAAAGACGTGGCTAGATCTCAAATTGGATCCACTTGTACTTATCAAACTCATTTGCATGCCTCTCTCTCTCCCCCCTAAATGCCTTTTGAGAAAAGCATAAGTAAATTTGAGGAGAAAACCATACACTACTTTAGGACGTTACCACCTGACTTTGGTCCAGTCCACTTGAACCTGCAAAATAACTGGTATCTGACATGGGTTGGGATCTACAAACTGATATCTACCCTCAAACCACTACCTAAATTGGACCCTACTAGAGAAGGGTTTGGGCAGGTCACTCATTTCACCTGACACATTGCCAACCCAACACCCTAGGTTCAGTTGTGTTGTAGAACAACTATAATTATGTGTGATTATGGACTTGGGAATGCCTTTATAACAAGGGCCTGCCATTGGGGCTGCACATGGAATGCGCCAGCTGGTTCAGGTTTCAATGATAGGTCGATCTGATTACTAATAAGGACAGGCTTGAGTTTTTCTTCCTAGGGATGCTTATGGGTCTGGCCAGCCCGGGCCTGACCAGGACCCAACCCAGTTTGGGCCAAGTTAAATGATAGAAAGACCGAAGCTCGACCCAGCTCAGCCAGAAAAAAGGTAAATTGTTGCTTATAGTTTATTGACTTATTTGCAGAAGATATAATGGAGTTGGGCCAGGATTGGGCCAGGCACCGGGGCGCATTTCTAAAACCGGGCCATGCTCG
This sequence comes from Persea americana, assembly GCA_029852735.1. Classification (NCBI taxonomy): domain Eukaryota; kingdom Viridiplantae; phylum Streptophyta; class Magnoliopsida; order Laurales; family Lauraceae; genus Persea; species Persea americana. The sequence goes on from CM056813.1 coordinate 4,059,295, forward strand.
GATAGACTCAGCTCAGCCCGATCCAGCCCATGAACAACCCTAACTTGGACATCCATTTTGCAACCTAGTGATGAATGACCAGGATTATACTAATGTGAATGTCATGACTGACTAGCTGCAGCCCTTTAGTTGGGCCACAATTTGCCAGATACTGGGGCGCTTTTCTAAGACCTGGCCATGCTCCGATAGACTCAGATCAGCCCGATCCATCCCATGAACAACCCTAACTTGGACATCCATTTTGCAACCTAGTGATGAATGATCAGGATTATACTAATGTGAATGTGACGACTGAGTAGATGCAGCCCTAGTTTACACCCAATATATATTCTTTTGAAGTCCCCCTTGATATGTATATCAAATCCTCAAAACACACCTATTAAACTAACCCCAAATTGGTTACTGGCCACAATTTAGTTTCTACCTGGATATCATTCACCACTAGGTTTAAGCACAAAATCTCACACATACATCCATTTATGATTTAACTGAGGCGTCGGATTGTATAGGTTGGTTCAGTTTTATGATCAGTTGGGGTGTACAGTCAACAGTGTGCTTTTAAATTGAAATTTATGTTTTATGGGGTAGTAGAAGAATTCCTCCTTGTAGCCCATGTAATGAAACTGCTCTTATCAGTGAAAATGTTTTATTGGTGTCGTTCTATTCATTTCTATAGGGTCAAAGTTATAAATAATCAAATCCATTCACACCCATGTACACCTTTGAATTAACACTAATCTTAACTTGGTACTGATTCAGATATTATCAACAAATTTGAATGATGTACAAGTTTTAAGCTAGAGATTTAATGGACCTTTCCATCGTACTATTCTCCTATCCTATGATGGGCAAGCATCAAAATAGGTCTCACACAAAGCTTTACCTTTTGTGTCACCTGTGAGAGGAACCTCTCAGTAGATCAAAATGCCGAACATTGCTCTATCCTAAACACCCTAAAACCCCATTAATATGGAAGATTTACTTTTTGCATTTATAATATTGTATTCTTTTAAGGATTTAAAAAAAATTAATTGGTCAATTATATGCATTATTCTTGGCATGTGGCTCCATGTAGGCCCACATGTGAAGGGATTACTCGTTATAGATTTTTTCAACAGAGGGAAATATTCTCCCATGAGCAGACCCTATCTTGTGAATATACAATCCAGCTGATGGGGCCCACTTGGATGAATTCCTATCATTGAGGGTAGGATGAATGTAAAAGGTATATTTATGGGCAAGGATCATGCAAAAAAAAAAAAAAAAATAATAAAAATAAAAATAAATAAATAAATAAATAAAATAAAAAACCAAGATTCATCCCCATCATATTATCCCATCTCTTGATTTGATAGCCTTGGTTTAATGGTCTATTGACCACAGGTTCTTTCAGATACTAAGTTTGATCAGCATAAAAATGAGCATGATGTTAGATCACAGTGGGATACGAGTGTGAAAGGGGTGCACTGGCCGAAGGTAGGCCAAGTGAGCTCATGGAGCCTCGCATGAGAAAATTCTCCCTCAACATAAAGCCAATTTCAAAGAGCTGTAAAAAATTAAATAAAAAATAGTATGTCAAACTGACTGCTACTAAAGTTCACCAACCTCACAGCATTCTCTCTAATAACGATATTCTCTCTAACAAGAGTATTACATATGTGTGATCTATACTTGTAAGGTAGATAATCTCCGTGCAACCCCGCTTGTATGTAGCGTAGGTTGGGAGTCTATGAATATGTTGTTGATAATCAATCATCATCTATTCAATGAAGGAGTTGGGTTGACTCCTCTCCAAGCATAATAAATGAATCATATATCCCTCCTAAAACCACGTCTCAGACCACATACAGTGACAGTCGACTTTGTTTACTTCAACCAAACGACTAGAAATCTGTAGCAGGATTCCTTGTGTGGCGTGTGTGAAAATACATATATCAATGAGAGAAGAAAGCAAACGAATCTCTTCTTTGAAGAAGAGAAAGATGGATAAACTGGTGGCTTGCAAGCAACAGATGGCATTTTTATGTTAAGAGAGAGGAGTGGAGATGTTGAGAGTAAGCTGGAAGTCCAACTCCAACCACTTCTTTCTATTTCTTTTTCTTTCTTCATGTGTTTGTAAGCTATTGTGTGTAGGTATATCCGTTTGTAGAGCCCTCTTTTGTTCCTTTCTTTTCATTCCCCCATTAAAATTCCTTCCATATGTGGCTTTGCTTTTACACATAGATATGAGATGGTTGCAATGTCCCAGGTTCCTTCATGACCTATTCATCTTTGCTTTGATTCCTATTCCCTAGAACAAAATGCTTTGAGTCACAACCTCTTATTACTTGAATCTGGGGCTACATTTAGAAACTTTTGAAAGAGCTCGGTATCTTTGGCTGACGGTAATGAGATGAGGTGAAGAGATGGAGGGATCATATATATATATATATATATATATCTTTTTGTGTGGGTGTGGCCCACCAAAAGGAGTCTAGAGGATTGCATGTGTGACCCAGTTTGTGGGGTCCAACTATGACCAAGTGGAATGTTGGGTCAGTGAGTTGGGATGTACTTGAATCTCTCCACTTAGAGCATGTTTATCTTTGGAGCAAATTAGATCAGGTCTTAGAAGGTTAATATCTCAGGTAAGACAAAATAAAAAAGAAGAAAACCAGTACTATACTCATTTAGATTTTAATTAGGGCTGTCAATCGAGTCGTGTTAACGAATTCGGGTTGCGGGTCAAACGAATTCAGGTTAGAATCACCTCAATCCGATCACTACTCATTAAGAAAGCGGGTCAAAAAACCAAACACGAACCCAATTCGTTTATTTAACGGGTCATACGACACGACCCGTTAACCCGTTAATTTTGAAAAAAATATTCATTACACTTAAAAAGTATCTCTTTTCTAAATCATGGAGCCATACTTTATGTTTTGAGGCTAGGCCCATTTTCTAAATAAATGTTGTATCTCTTCTGATTAAGTGCAACTTTCATTGAACAAAAGTCATGTCACCCACACTTTGATTTTTTGCATGGTAATGTGATGCACACTTGGCAGCATGGTTTTTTGGCGGGTCGTAATAGGTTATCGGGTTTATTCGTTAACAACCCATTAATTTAACAGGTTAACGGGTCTGACCCATTAACAACCCGAACCCATTAAGGGGTGACCCGAACCCGTTAATATCGTGTGGGTTTGTGTCGTGTTAACGGGTCGTGTGACATTTTGACAGCCTTAATTTTAATAAATCAAGATCCTTTCCTGTTCCTTGAGTTGGGATGTACTTGAATCTCTCCACTTAGAACATGCTTATCTTCGGAGCAAATTAGATCAGATCTTAGAAGGTTAATATCTCAGGTAAGACAAAATAAAAAAGAAGAAAACCAGTATACTCATTTAGATTTTAATAAATCAAGGTCCTTTCCTGTTCCTTGAATGCCCTGTGATCTATGCAAACCCTTTCATACACACTTACCTTTCGAATTTTGAGTACACTCAATTTCGCGCAAGTATAACAATCATAGTTTTGGATGAGCTAATAGGATGATATAAAGCCAATCCTTCTTCATCTAGGCTATTCCATTCTTATTTTACCCTTTAACTGGCATACCTCATGTGCCCCCAATAATGTCTAAAAGTCTAAAACATACTTTTTAAAAAAGCAAAACCATGAAGCTTTCTAGGGATCATACATCTCGTCCCGAATGCTTGTGGCTTGACTTTGAGAAATTCCGCGTCAAAGGAGTGGAAATCTACAGCAGGGCCCGCTTGCAAAAGTCCGAGCCACTAAAAATGAACGCTATCTCTATATATTGGATATCTCCAAATTTGAATGCAAAAGGGAGTATGTTTTACCATATGATTGATCTATTATTTAATACATGATTAATTGTATTTATTAGACACCTTATTAAAAAATGGTCAATCTTGGCTTAGAACCAACTCATAGATATCCCATGTGAGAGGGTGTTCATTTTGGGTGACTTGGATTTTCAATAAATTAACCCTCAACATAGAGTTTCACTTCTCCATTTGATAGAGATCGTCAGTAGCCTCATTGCATTAGCACACCATGTATGGTCTGTTTATGAAGAGGCCGTGCTGTAGAAATAGAATGAAAAAAGGTGTTGGATTTTTTGATGCCTTCCTCCCATCTGTGCTCGGAGTAGCGTGAAAAACTTGGCGAAAAGCATTTGGAACATTTTCTTTTTGTGCTTGCAAAGGATCTAGAAATCCCACTTAGGGTTATTGGACTTTGATGTCATGGAAGATGAAATGCGGCTCAGTCCCACTACCGCTCTGCTCGTGCACAAATGCACCGTTATAATGTTAACACAAATCAAGCCTTTGCCCTTTTAATTAATATAATAGAAAGAGACTTTGCCTTATTTGGAAAAACAAATAAGATGAATGTACTCATCATTGTGATCATCAAGAGTAGGTGAACATGAAATGGCTGCTTGTGAGTGGGATCCACACTTAGGTTCACGCACCCGTTGATCCCTATCCCAAGAGTTCATGTACGGGCCCACCTTTCACTCTTCCACCGAAATAACGCAGAAACTTCGGCGGATCGGTTCGAAGACTTTCCACTTCCACTTCTCCCGACTTTGAACGCTCTCCAAAACTTACTTCTCTTTTAAATCCATGCAAATCCCCAACCGGAACCGTCCAATCACTGGGCCCCACACGACCCAAGCCAACGCGCGTGCGCTGATCATTCTCTCTCGTGATATACCAAAACCAAAAGATCGTCCTCGTACGGCCCCCCAACCCCCCACTTGGGCACGTGCAGTCATGTGCAGTCCAAACGCAAACGCCACCCAGGCGGCCGAAACTCTCAGCAGTCAGCCCTTCTCGCCCTGCCACGTGGAGGCCTCCACCTGATTCGGAAGAAGTCGTCGTCTCGTCAAAGGAAACCGGACAAAACCGTAAATATGAAGAAAGTGGAGGGTCTTTTTACAACCTCAAACACTATAAAGATCCCTTTCCCAAATCCCAATTCCAACTAAAACCAACCCAACCTGCTTACCAACCCAACTACCTCCTCCTCCTCCTCCTCCTCCCCCTCCTCCTCTGCTTTGATCAAGGCACGTGATGAGCACGTGCAGCTGGACGAGGCTCCACGTCCTCGGCCGCGGCTCATCGGCCACCGTCTATTTAGCAGCTGACCGCCAATCAGGCCAGCTCTTCGCCGTCAAGTCCGTCGAGCTCGAGAGCTCCGAGCTCCTGCAGAGGGAGCAGAGAATCCTCTCCCTCCTCAATTGCCCACGTGTCGTCTCCTACATTGGCCACGACATCACCGTCGAGAATGGCAGCAGCTTCTACAATCTATTACTGGAGTACGTTCCGCGGACGCTCTCTGAGGCTATCTATGGCCATGGAGGTAGGCTTGAGGAGAGTGTGATCCGAACCTGCACGAGAGAAATTCTCTGTGGGCTCGCTCACGTTCACTTCAGAGGCTTGGCCCATTGCGATATCAAGGGCCAGAATATTCTCATGGGTCCGGATGGTGCGAAGCTGGCTGACCTTGGGTGCGCCAAGTGGGTGAGCCAGAGGCCCCCGCAGGTGTCGGGAACGCCTCTCTACATGGCTCCGGAAGTGGCACGTGGGGAGGAACAGGGCCAGCCTTGTGATGTGTGGGCCGTTGGATGTACGGTGATCGAGATGGCCACTGGGCGTCCTCCGTGGACGGATGTGATCGATCCTGTTTCTGCACTTCATCGGATTGGCCATTGTATTGAAGGGCCTGAGCTTCCCAGAGAGCTTTCTGATCAAGGGAGGGACTTTTTGAGCAAGTGTTTTAGGAGATGTCCCACTGAGAGATGGACGGTTGATCAGCTTCTCAAACACCCATTTGTTGATGAGTCAATTTGTGGTCAGAAACAGATGGATTTTGGCTCTGTTTTTTCATATTCTCCCAAGAGCACTCTTGATCACGGCTTCTGGGGGTCTGTGGAAGAGGCCCAGGTGCACCAAGATCAGACCCATGTGGGTTCACCAGCCGAAAGGATCCGGATGTTGATTGATAGCAATTCGTCCACTGCAATTTCTGGTTGGGCAATGGATTCTGAGGAAAGTTGGATTTGTGTCAGAAGGAATGAGGATGAGATGTCTGTGGGACCAGTTTCTGTAAATGAAAGTATTGTAGAAGGGCCAGGGTCTTGGGCCCTGATTAGTGAAGAAACTAGTGATAGGATTCAATTGGATACATGTATTGGGGCCTGTAAATGTCATGAAAGCAATTGGACTTGTGGTGTTAATTTGATTACATCAGACTTGTTTCTCTGTTTTGTACAATTAATGGCAGTAGGGAATTTTTACAATTGACATCATGTAGAATTATGGTAGATTAGAAACCCAGAACCTCACCTTGATGTTGCAGAGTAACTCGGCGAGTATGGCTGAGTACTCAGTCAGGCTGGTTCAACTTGCTGAATTGGTGACCTACCAACCTGAGTTGATTCATCCAAGCCATTGCTAAAACTAGTGTTGGAGCCATGCTTGACATATCTTGGTCATGGTGACCTTTATTGGGCATATCAGAGTCAATCTAGGCTTGGGCCATATACACACTGTTTGAGATTACCAGTGATAGCTCACTACTGTTGGTCCGTCAAATGTAATGTTTTGGACCAGAAACAGTATATGTTTGGAATCCAAGCAGCCTCCTTGTGCCCCAAAATCACAGTCCCAGCTAAAGTCAAATTACAGCCCAGCTCTTGGGAATTTGAGATGCCTGGTGTAGACTGAATTATGTTTAATTGGGTTCAGACTCTTAACAGATTTAGGCTGAACCTGGGTCCACTGACAACTCTAGGACTTATCCTACAATTGGTAAAGGAAACTAATTAAACAATGTTGAATACTAGACACCTAGAAAGGAAGTGTAATTTGATGCTCTTCCGTGAAAATGAGGGTTTGTTAGATTAGTTACGATAAAAAATAAAAACCATTATAAAATCTTCCTAGCCATTGAATCAAAGGCAATGATTGAACTATTCATTTCTTCCAATTTGATTACCCACTTTTATTTTTATTAGTTCATTGTTGATATAATAAATCCTAACTTTTATGGGCCGCGGCGGGCCTATACCTCTATCCTTACTCTACTCAGCCCCTTCCCAAAATTCTTGTAATATTAAAACAATTGCTCATCTTGGGACTGAGAGCAACCACACTAAGTTGCATTCCTAAGCTTCTGCCTCCTGTGTTGCACAGCTTGATTATTTGTTTTTGGATATATAGACTAATATTCTTACTATATTTACTAACAAATCTTTTATGTATTACACAGCATTTTACACATTCCGGCCACTTTGGATAGTGTGATATTCAGGAATGGATCCAACAGGACCTGGACTTAGACCCAGTTATCAATTACTTCCACCATCAGAGATGGTAAGCAGATTAGGGCTGGAACTATCTTGTAGCCCCACCTCAACCTTGAATGTTGCATAAGGTCTGGTTTGTTAAGTTGGGTGTGGTTGATGGACAACTAAAGCCTAAAGAGAACCAGTCAATTTTCAGAATTTCGGGCACAAGCCAAACCATTCCAAATTATGCATACAAACATGGGCACCGGAACTCATATTGGCTATGCCCCCATGCAGAAACCAATACATATTAGTCATTTCAGTATATAGGATATTTGGTCAGGTTATCAAGTGCTATGATGCCCGGATACTTCAAAATAGGGCAACGTATCGTGCTGTATCTTATCTAATACTTCACATTTTATATATAAAATTCGTGTCCCTGCCCTGTTTATAACGTCTCCTTACCGTATCCATGTTGTATCCGTACAGCATAGATAAGATATGCTGGTAATTTAAAACTTGCAGCAAATCACAAGGTATCCAGATCTCACATTAATTTATGGGTGGATAAATGAGTTTACACTTCAAGAGAAAGAAAAGAGCATCGGGTCATCCAAACAGCTCGTTACCTAACTTATGTAGACTTTATAGTCAATTCAACTACAACTTCCACTTAACGAGATTCCTAGGAATATTACTTGCTTACAAAAACAAGTCCTCCATGTTCAAGTTTTCTATATAAAAATACAAGACGCGACTTTAGATGAACTGGGAATCTAGGATGAGTTAGGCCAAAAGAACCAGTGATGGATTAGGCAACCTTAATCCATGTACATCCAAAGTTCATCGGCACGGTTGGGCCGAGTTTAAGCTTGTCCAGCTCGGCCCGTAATATGTAGAACTAGATGTAGTCATGGGCCTGAGAGTCAGGCCTAGGCAAGCCCATTTGGAAAATATAAATATTTATAACACGAGTGATTTGGGAGATTTGTATTCCTATATCTCCACTCATGTGGTACTTCATAAAAAATTCCGCACTGCTGTCTCCCGTGGGAGCCTCGGCCGTGCTTCTGATCCTCCTTTTCGACTAACTATGCTGATCATCATCTTGGTAAGCTATTGCCTCATGCTAAATATATTGGGCTGACGGACCTGGGCACTCCATCATCAAATCCTTGTCTTAACCATGTTGGTCTGCCGCATAATTTTTATTTTGGCATCCTAGTTTATCTTCGTCCAAATCCCTGTTTGGTAGTAGATTTATCCATAGTACTTCCATTCATGAATTCTTCAGCCAATTCCTTTTCATTGAGGGGTTATTGACTTGCATAGAATCTTTTTTTCTCGCTGACACTGTTGTTGACTGGAGCTGGACATGTTCAAAGCTCTCAAACCATCTCATTTAACCATTAGGCCAAAAATTAGGACCGATTCCTTCCCATTGACCTAAAAGCCATCCCAAATGGCAACCCCTAGGCATTGTTGAACGAGTCTCAATCCTTTCCAATTCACTTTCTCTGGCTTTCTGCCATTTACTTGCATATTTTAGATTGATCAATCTAATGGTCAGTTCCACTCTAATTGACATGAACTATCTGGATGTGAGGAAAAATGAATTGTCCATTGGGCTTTATATGTAAAAGTCCAAGGATCATCTGGTTCTTTGGGCCCCACCATGGATAGACACCGCCCAGAAATCACACTGATTTTACAATCGAGCAATCCCAAGAATCCTTCTTCCTGTTAGATGTCGAACATTCTCCTTCTTTTTCTAAGCATCCCATAGTTTATTTGCTCCCCACCTGATAGATAAACTCGAGTAGTTTTCTTACGGCTTGTTGTCTTCATAGAATATATATAGGATCTAGGTCCCAAAAGTTTCAATGTTAGGTAGGGCCTCCGGCTCATACTTTCCAACCACTCAAACAATTTAAGTGTGGATACAGTGTATAGGAATTCTTGTCCTAAATGGTTAAACACGAAGATCAAAGATGAATTTTGAAAAATGATTATAAAATAACCTCCCCTCTAAATTAAAAAAAAAAAAGAAGGGTACCAAACCATCGCCGAAGAAAAGTCAGCATCTTATTCTCAGCCCTCATATCATGTCTTTTTACGTCCCACCTCTTTAATAACCCTTTTGTGGATCCAAGGGCAGAACTGGGGGACAAATCCCTGCATATTTTTTTTTCACATTAGATTTTACGGTTCTCTACCAGACGGAGCTCATTTGACCTCTAATTCCTGCACATTCAATTCTTATGTATTTTGTCCAAAAGAAAACGAGCAGGCACTCCAAATGAAACGTGGCTTGCGATTTACTTGGTCTGGATTCACTTTGAGTAACAGCTGAATTCACGAAGACGATGAGTGGGGCACTTTGATAAACCAAACCAGTAACTTTCAGTGAATCAGTAACTCGCACAAATCTAACTATTCACACCACTAAAGTAAAAACATCTTAGGGAAAGTTGTGGACAGCCAATTAAAAGGAGAAGAAGTGGAGAAAATGAATGGAAAGGGGAAATGAGATGAAACAAGGATGCACCCATATCTCAACAAAGATAAGATCTTGTGATTTCTTTTGTTCAATATCATGGGTAAGGATGAAGTTAGGTTTTAGTTCATGCATAGTAAACGTGGAATCTGAATGTGGCAGAGATTGAGGGCTCTCTTTATTTCATTAATTAATAGTAAACCCTGTCTTTACATGTATTAAATAAATGTCAATCAAACAAAGTGTGCAATACATTAGACCTTATACCTTAGATAAAATGGGTGATGTACTTTCACTTTACTACTTCTTAGCTCCTGTTTTAGTCACATAGGCTAACTTTCCCAAGTTGAGTTGGCTCGGTGAGTCACAAAGGTTAGTGGAATGAGCCTGCCGAGTCCCATTGAGTTCAGGGAGGGTAGCCTGAGTTACTCAGCTTAATGACCAGTTCATTCAAGTTGAGTTTTTGATACTATAGCTTTTCAAATGTGACTTGGGTTGGGTCCAAACCAAACTTGATAGATGATAAGTCCACAAAATTGTAGTTTTCATTCATTATTTCATATGCATTTGTAGACTTAATTAGGTTAATTGCATAGAATTACACTTAATTTCATGTTTTTATGCATTTGAGCATCAAAGTTGGAATTTTAGTCAAATTTGGTCAAAATTCATTATATTGCATGACTTTTGTGAAATTAGGGATTTTCATCTCATTCATCACCCAAAAATTAGTTCTTTTGACTTTACTAATGCATACCTTCTAATTTTGACACCATGTGCTATTTTTGGAAAGTTGGGTATTTTTGGTGCATTAATTAGATATGTAGGGTCCCATGCATAGTCTATCTAGATTCCTCACACTTGATTATTATTGACATCATTTAATTTTATTTTTTTGTAGAATAAATCAAGAGTGGGACCTGCATTGGTGAAATTTGAGAGAGATCAAAGGCGGGACACACTTCATGGTGGGCCCACATATCTTGACATCTTGGTGGAGTTAGAAAGATTGGAAAATCTCAAAGATGGAAAGGGAATCAAATAAGTAAGAAAAGAAAGAATCCAAGCATGCCTTGGACGTCCAACATGGGTCCCACACATCTCATAGCATGCCAAACATAGAAGTTTCCTTAATTGCACAATTATTCCCGGATTTTTCAGGGGCAGCAAATTAAAATGGGCATAACTCTCAAACCCAATATCGGATTGGTGTAATCTACATATCGTTGGAAAGCTCTTTTCGAGTAGATATCCGTGGGCAAGATTGCATAAATCAAAGCTATATTGAGGGAGATATGACCGAGGGAAGTTACCTATTATAATTCTATGTGAGAATTACAAGAAGTTTTCAAAATTGGCAACATGAGAGATGTTTGAGAAGTTCAATTTGGAAAGACTTGGAGCTCAAGAGACCACACTTAGTAGCAAATCCTCATCAATTCATGCTCTTTCCAAGTGTGAAGCCTAACGTAAAACCTAAGCAAAAAATCTCTCCAAATAAGGAAACATGTCCTAAAAAAGATGAAATTCTTTTCTAAAAAGGAGGCATCAACATCTATAAAAGCAACCCAGAAGGGGATGGAGGCATCACACATCTAGCCCTCTCTCCAATTCCCTTCTTTCTTTTCTTCCTTTCTTGTTTTCCATTAGTATTTTCTTTATTTTATTTTATTTTGGTAGCCTTGGGCCATGTCCAAGGATTTATTTTGAAGGAGAATTTTTGTGAAGGAGAAGTTGTAAAGATGCAATTTTTAATGAAAAGTCAAGAAGCATTCTTTGCAATGGCGGGCTAATTTTCTTGGTTAGAGCAATGGATGAAGGTAAGTAACCTCTTTTTATTTATTTAGTAATTCTAATTTGTGTTCCATGATTATCTACTTAATGATTAATAGGCTTGTCTTCGTGCCCTAGGCAAATCTTCATTCTTGATTTCTAAAAATAAAAATTGATTTTTGACTATCCATGCTTAGGTTTGATAGGCCATGCTTTGGACTTAGATCTTTTGATGGTTTATGCTTACTTTTGATAGGTAGTCCTTAAATTATTTTTATTCTTTTATGAGATGAAGGAAGTCTTGAGTTTTGAGTTTTTATGATTAAAAAAGAATTTTAAAAGTTAGATTTTCCAAATTAAAAACATTGATTTGTCTTTGATTTGAAATAAAAATTGGAACAAATTAGGGTTACTTGATAAATAATTTGCGGATGCTTATTGGATTCCTATGCTTTAATCACTTTCATTAATTTGTAGTTTTTCATCTTTCTAAATTAGTTGTTTGATTTTATATCTAAATACTCAAAACTTTCCTTGATTGTAGTTAATTAGTTTTCTTAATCTAAAAGTTTTTTTAATTAGCTCCTTGTGGGTTCGACTCATTCTTGCCATTGTCTCATTTAGACACTCGTACACTTGCGGTATTTTATGATTGATATTGATCACATGAATAGAGGTAATCTAACCAAAGGTCCAGGTTGAGGCTTAGTCTGTAAAAACAAAACCCAGTTTGCCTTTAGGTTCAGTTTGAAAGTTATAATTTAGAGATGCGTCATATAAAGTAGGGCTTCATGGTGGGTTGACTTGGGCTAAGGTTGTTTATCTTGGGTTTCAACAACTGAAATTTAGGCAAATTTTCTGTTAGCTCTCTCTACAGGGTTCAATTGGGCTTGCCTTTGATCAATACAGGCCCTATCACACTCTTGTCCCATAATCTGGCACGAGGTCCAATTTTACACTCATTGAACCTTCACTCATTGTTGGATCAAATTAAAATCTCTGGTTAAGATGAACATTAAATTTTGAGGCGTAGGATAATCTGATAGCATTGAGTTTTTTTATTGACCTTTATCCATAAGGACACATTTTCATCTATCCAATCCTCATTGTAAGACATGCATCCAACTGTGCTCCATGAGCTAGACCACGCCTGTCATAATTTCATATGTAGTTTGATTGTAGGAGAAATTTTTTCGAAATTTAGATGAAAATAGTCTAGTTGAAATTGGGTTGGGGTTGGCCCAAATCCTAATTGGGCTCTTTCCATTTGTGCGCATGTGTATGCAAGTCCCACTTTTCTTTGAAGTTCATGCTGTAATCTACCTAGTACAAAGACTTTGATGCTTCAGAAGACTCTCCAAGAGCGCATACTCTAAAACCAAAACGAACTCACACCATAGGGCATGTTTCTTTACTAGAATTTCTTATAAGAATTTGGTGCGATGGAAAATTCATGCCATGATGTCATGGTTTGTCCCCTTACATTTGCAAATGGTATGTTTCTTTACCAGAATTCTAAGATCCAATTCACCTAAAAGGTCTCAAATTGTTGGAACAAGTTTGTGATTATAATGATTGCGACATTGACCAAATTGATTAACTGCAGTGACTGTTGTTTCGGCTATGTATTTTGACTTACTCTTCATCATCATCATCATTAACTTACTCTCCATCATCTTCATTGAAGTCCTATCTCATCTATTTGAATTGCCGCTGTGGTTGAACTTCTCCACTAACTCCATTTGAAGATTAAGTTTTAAACATCCCACAATCTAATATGTTAATTAAGTTGCCTTCATCCTAATTCCCTAGACTTGCACGACTTGATCTTAGTAGAAAATATTTTTTTCTTTTTTAATAAATTTCTTGTGTTAATTAGTCATATTCAGTCATAATGAATTTGCTCTTTCTTTGCCTTACTGGGAGAGGGGCTCAAAAAAGACATGGTTGTAGACCCAGCTTTGTTTATGCTGATCCTATACCTTAGAGGGCTTTAGATTTAGAATCACATGAGAGTCTGGGATCCTTTGATGCTTTTTACTTAAAGAAATTCTGGCCTCTTGGAGACATCCGGAAAAATGGACTTCTACGAATCTTGAGTTGAAGGAGTAGCACTTTATAATGGACAAAATTTTACCAACTCCACTCCATAATGGATAAAATTTTACCCCAAGATCGGAGTCGGTCCCACAAAAGATTGAACATTTGATATAAAAAAATGTGTTTAATACAGTCTTATGCATTATTCATTATCACATTTTTAATCGAACTGTAATCTTCCTGCGAGACCAACTATATTAGGGTAAAATATGGGGATAACCCATGAACTAGAAATGAATGTATTTTGAGCACTTTGGATTTTCAATAGAAGGGATTTTCTGGATTTCTTTAGCCTAAGCGGTCATTAGGTGGTAGTTGACATGGTTGAAGTGGATCCTACTCATAAAACAGTTAACCTTCGGTAAAAAAGAGCTAGAAATATCAGATCATAGTGATATATGGGCCAAACCTAATCCATATTAAACCCTTTCAAACTCCTCTTCATTCAATGATGATCAAGAATTCTGGTGGGCCTGGAAGGAAGAGCAAGAACAATTACAATTGGGAAAATAGTGGTTTACTATTGTTTTGCAGAGTAGAAACCTACAATTGACTTACAACCACAATGTAAAAAGCAAAAATGTAATTATATAAAGGAAGTCACATAACAAGTTTGCGTGGTTTGACAAATGTACCTATGTCTACACCAAAAGGAAATCCTATCTTCCTTATTCATCCCTTTTCCTCCTCTCCTCTTTGTTGAGGAGTGGGTTCCACCCGAGGGGATTATTGAAATGTGCTTATGTTGACTATGCTAATACCTCTAGGTTTTGGTAGGAATGGTTAGTTAAGGAAATTAAATATGGTATCCGAGCCAACCAGTTGTGAATTTAACTCGTAAGACGAATGACTAGGAGTTAGCAAAAATGTTGTTGTCCAAAGTGCGCCGACCAGATTTCACCTAAGGGGCAGTGTTAATGAGTGGGCTCCACCGGAGGGATACTTTCGAAAAGTATCTAAAAAAAAGTATGCATGTTGTTTCAGCGGCCACCGAAAGATTATCATATGTCGTACCTGTTGGGTTTTTTAGGTGTTTCAAAAATTCATAAGGTGTTTTTTGGAAGTTTTTGAAAAGGTGTTTTGTCCTTTGTGCTTTTACTTTTTGTGGGTAGTATATACTACTAGAGTTTTTTAGCATCCCACATTGCTAAAACTCAACTCTTGAGATGCCTTTATATGTGGTTTCACTTCCATATGCCTTAAAAGAGTTTTGGAACATTTTGTCATGGGCCCTATGCGCGCACGCGAGTCGGGCTTGACCTGGGGTGGCCGGTCCGGAAAACGTTTAACCGGGCGTGCGTCCGCGACGCACATCCTACGTGTATATCGCGCGCAGGGGGGGGGGCAAATCCAGGCCACCTGGCCTAGAGGGACCCATATTCTGATATAGAAATGGCTCGCGTTCAAACACTTAACGTTGCAGAAATTTCAATTTTAAAACAGTTTCAAAATTGAAATTCAAAACTGCGTTTTAATTATTTTTATTAATGCATTAATGTTGTGATTAATCGCTGATCTTAAAGCCCAACGACAGTATTTTTGGATATAAAATAGCTTGTCCGGGAACAGAAAAAATAAGAAAAAAACTACTCTGTTCTTCTTCCTTTCTCTCCTGAGCATTCTGTGGTTTTTGGAGCTTGATCTGGACTTGGTGTGCGACCAGGCCTGATCATCTGTGAAGGCCGTTGTATCCTGGGGGCAGTTCCTGCAGAGATCCTCTTCGCATCTGGGTTCATCCTGGAAGGGCGGAACTCGTCCTAAAGAAAGCGTCGCCAGACGTGCCTCGGCCCCAATCTCGATCGATTTCCGCCTATACAACGCTCTTCACAATCTGCAATCTGGTACCATTGTTTTAATTTCAGCTTTTCTTTTCAGTACTGTAGCCTTATTTCCAACAATTTTAGGACAAGTTTCTCTGCAATGGCTACCTCTACCGTTAAGTTCATGCATCAGGACTTGGTTCGGTTGGATAGTTTTGACGGATCCAACTTCCGACGATGGCAACAGAAAGTATTATTTCTGTTAACGTCTCTGAAAGTTGCATATGTTTTAACTGAACCATGTCCTGATCGTGAAGAGCAACCAGGGGGCTCATATGCACGAAAAAATTGGAAAGAAGATGACTATTTGTGCAAAGGCCATACTCAACCTGGTTGCAGACAACATCTACAGTCTGTACTCTGATGCACGAACTGCCAGAGAGCTTTGGAAAGCTCTTGATAAAAAGTATAAGACAGAGGAATCTGGGGCTAAAAAATATGCAGTGGGTCGGTACCTAAATTTCGAAATAATAGATGATAAACCCATTCTTCCACAAGTACATGAGTTACAGACTTTGGTGAATGAAATTGTCAAAGAAGGGATCCGAGTTAACGAACAGTTTCAAGTTGCAACAATAATTGAGAAACTACCATCAACTTGGAAGGATATTCAAAAGACTCTGAGGCATAAACGGAGGGATTACTCACTAGAGCGCCTTCAGTGCTACCTGAGAATTGAAGAAGAAGCTCGGATGAGTGATTAGACTAACACATGAAAACAGTGGAAAAATAAATGTTGTTGAACCAAAAGGTGATGGCGAAAAGAAGAGCAAGTTTGATCAACATCTGGGCAGAAACAAGAAAAGTAATCCTTCCTTCAAAAACAAGAAGCATAACCAGAATCATAAAAAAGGTTCAAACAAAAATCAGAACCAAGGGTCAAACAAGCCACAGGCAAAGGGAAGCTGTTTTGTTTGTGGGAAACCAGGCCACTTTGCAAGAGAATGTCGCCACTGAAAGAAGTTCCCACAACAGTCCCAATCCAATAAGCCTCAAGCTAATATCACTGAAAAAGAACACTTCGTGACTGTTATCTCTGAAGTAAACACACTCAGCACAGGAAAGAGCGAAGGATGGTGGATTGACACAGGCGCAACCACTCATGTTGCATTTGATAGAGGTCTGTTTAAGACCTATGAGGAGGTCGAGCAAGACTGTAAACTTGCTCTGGCAACTACCGTTACTACACAAGTAATTGGTAAAGGGAAGGTTGAACTTCAGTTCACTTCTGGAAAAACTGTGACTCTGCTGAATGTGCTTCATGCTCCAGAGATGAGAAAAAATCTAGTTTCTGGTTTTCTTCTCAACAAGGCAGGCTTCAAGCAGGTAATAGAGTCTGATCAATTTGTAATTACAAAGAAAGGTATTTTTGTTGATAAAGGTTATGCTTCTGATGGAATGTTTAAATTGAATGTAATCAATAATAATGCATCTTCTTCTGCTTATATAGTTGCTTCTGTTTATGACTGGCATGGAAGACTAGGTCATATTAATTTTAGAAAAATGAAAAAAATGAGTAATGATGGATTGATTGATAAATATAAAGATGAATACAAGAAATGTGAAATATGTTCTCAATCCAAGATTACTCGAAAGCCTTTTCATCAAGTGGAAAGAAAAACTGAGTTACTTCAGTTAGTGCATTCTGATATATGTGATTTAAGTAACACTATGACTAGAGGTGGAAAATATTATTTTATTACTTTTATTGATGATTGCTCTAGATATACCTATGTATATTTACTTAGAACTAAAGATGAAGCTTTATCTAAATTTAAAATTTTTTTTTCTGAAGTTGAAAATTAATTAAGTTTAGAAGTGACAGAGGTGGTGAATATACTTCAAAAGATTTCTTGGACTTTTGTGAATCTAAAGGAATTAAAAAAACAAGTACTGCTCCATACACACCTCAACAAAATGGGATAGCAGAAAGAAAAAATAGGACTCTAATTGAAATGGTGAATAGCATGTTGATTTCATCCGGTAGTCCAAAACATTTGTGGGGTGAAGCTTTATTGTCTGCTTGTTATATATTAAATAGAATTTTACATTCTAAAACTAATAGTTCACCCTTTGAAATTTGGGAGGGGAGAAAGCCTAACCTTAGATATTTTAAAGTTTGGGGTTGTCTAGCCCATGTTAAGATAGTTGATCCTAAAAGACCAAAGTTAGGACCCCATTCATGGGAATGTGTGTTTATAGGATATGCACAAGATAGTGCTGCCAATCGGTTCCTAAAAATTGAAGACCTGACTCTAGTTGAGTCTAGAGATGCAGACTTCTTCAAAGATGTTTTTCCTTTTAAAACTAGGATTACATCTAAACCTTCCTCATCTAAAAGAATTTCGAAAATTCCGGAAGAAGAGGAACCCCAACTTAAGAGAAGTGAGAGAGTAAGGACATCCACTAGTTTTGGCCCTGACTTTGAGACCTATATAATAGAAAAGGACCCATCTACTTATAATGAGGCAATGTCTGCCCATGATGCTGCATTTTGGAAAGAAGCATTAGATGATGAAATAGAATCCATTTTAGCAAACCATACTTGGGAACTAGCTGATTTACCTCTAGGTACCAAGCCTTTAGGATGCAAATGGGTTCTTAAGAAAAAATTAAGACCTGATGGGACAATAGAGAAATACAAAGCCAGGCTAATAGCCAAAGGCTTTAGGCAAAAAGAAGGGGTAGACTTCTTTGATACCTTTTCACCTGTATCAAGAATAAGTTCTATTAGGACTTTGATTGCTATAGCTGCTGTGTATAATTTATATATATTCATCAGATGGATGTCAAAACTGCTTTTCTAAATGGTGATTTAGAGGAGGAAATTTATATGGATCAACCAGAGGGTTATGTAATAAAAGGACAAGAGCATAAGGTGTGTAGATTGTTAAAGTCCTTATATGGACTAAAACAAGCACCAAAACAATGGCATATGAAGTTTGATGAAGTTATTCTTTCAAATGACTTCAAATTAAATGAGGCTGAAAAATGTATTTACTATAAATCTGATGGTGATTCAACAATAATTTTGTGCCTATATGTTGATGATTTATTGATCTTTGGAACAAACTTGGATTGTGTAGAAGAAACAAAGTTACTTCTCTCCAATAATTTTGATATGAAAGACTTGGGAGAAGCAAGTGTAATATTGGGAATCAAAATTATTAGAGATGACATTGGTATTAAATTATCCCAATCACATTACATTGAAAAAGTGTTGAGAAAATTTGACCACTTTAACTGTAAACCAGTGTCCACTCCTTTTGATCCTAGTATTAAAATAGTAAAGAATAATGGTGATAGTGTAGCACAACTTGATTATGCAAGTGTGATTGGTAGTTTAATGTATGCTATGAATTGTACTTGCCCTGATATAGCTTATGTTGTAAGCAAATTAAGTAGATACACTAGTAATCTTGGTGTTGAACATTGGAATGCTGTATTCAGAGTACTTAAATATTTAAAGCATACTATAGAATATGCATTGTGTTACTCTAGTTTTCCAGCTGTAGTTGAATGTTACAGCGATGCTGATTGGAACACAAACTTAGACGATTCTAAGTCTACCAGTGGCTATATTTTCACTTTGGGAGGTGCTGCAATCTCTTGGAAATCCAAGAAACAAACTACCATTACTCAATCCACTAAGGATTCGGAATTCTTGGCTTTGGGAGCCGCCGCGACCGAAATCGAATGGATTAGAAATTTATTATATGATATTCCTTTGTGGACTAAACCAATTCCTCCTATTATTATTCATTGTGATAACACTGCAGCAATCATAAATGCACACAATGCCACATACAATGGAAAGTCTAGACAAGTAAGATTACAACATAGCTATGTGAGACAATTACTCATTGCAGGAGTGATTGCTATTGATTATGTGAAATCAAAGGACAACTTAGCAGATCCTTTGACAAAAGGACTTGCAAGAGAAAAAATAAAGGAAACAACAAAAGGGATGGGTCTTAAGCCCATAAATCATTAATAGCGGGAACCCAACCTAATGACCGGAGATCCAGAGAAATAGGTTCAATGGGAAAAACAAGCTATTTCGATGATGTGAAGTACTGACATATCGAGTATGATTACTCAATACTCATCCCTGTTGTGTGAGATTACTTGATAGTTGGTACATAACCTGTAGCGAATGAGGTTGGATTAAAATCCTTAATGAGATCTATAGCCTCTATGGTGGGGTGCATAGCTGCAGGAGCACTCTTGATAGACTCACCTATATGAGTGTGGAAGTGGGGCCGCTTCCTATGAGAATTTGGGCAGATTCTCTAGAGCACTCACGAAATCCGGGATTAAGCACATGGCCGTAAAGTGCTGACTTAATGTCTCCAAGATTAAACTTGACGTAATTTTGAACTGATATAAAAAGTTGAAGTTCAAGACTTTGTTCACTCCAACTACTAAAGGTTTGAAATTATGTCATGACGGTGAGGTTCAAGCTCTGTCACCTTACCAGTAAGATGCTCAGTGAATATTTTGAAATAGAGGGGAGATTGTTGGGTTTTTTAGGTGTTTCAAAAATTCATAAGGTGTTTTTTGGAAGTTTTTGAAAAGGTGTTTTGTCCTTTGTGCTTTTACTTTTTGTGGGTAGTATATACTACTAGAATTTTTTAGCATCCCACATTGCTAAAACTCAACTCTTGAGATGCCTTTATATGTGGTTTCACTTCCATATGCCTTAAAGAGTTTTGGAACATTTTGTCATGGGCCCTATGCGCGCACACGAGTCGGGCTTAACCTGGGGTGGCCGGTCCGGAAAATGTTTAACCGGGCGTGCATCCGCGACGCGCATCCTGTGTGTATATCGCGCGCAGGGGGGGGCGCAAATCCAGGCCACCTGGCCTAGAGGGACCCATATTCTGATATAGAAATGGCTCGCTTTCAAACACTTAACGTTGCAGAAATTTCAATTTTAAAACAGTTTCAAAATTGAAATTCAAAACTGCGTTTTAATTATTTTTATTAATGCATTAATGTTGTGATTAATCGCTGATCTTAAAGCCCAACGACAGTATTTTTTGATATAAAATAGCTTGTCCGGGAACAGAAAAAATAAGAAAAAAAGTACTCTGTTCTTCTTCCTTTCTCTCCTAAGCATTCTGTGGTTTTTGAAGCTTGATCTGGACTTGGTGTGCGACCAGGCCTGATCATCTGTGAAGGCCGTTGTATCCTGAGGGCAGTTCCTGCAGAGATCCTCTTCGCATCTGGGTTCATCCTGGAAGGGCGGAACTCGTCCTAAAGAAAGCGTCGCCAGACGTGCCTCGGCCCCAATCTCGATCGATTTCCGCCTATACAACGCTCTTCACAATTTGCAATCTGGTACCATTGTTTTAATTTCAGCTTTTCTTTTCAGTACTGTAGCCCTATTTCTAACAATACCTTTATATATATTAAAGTAAACGGGGAGGTGGGCTGTAGAGGGTGCCACCTCAGCAACCCAATAATTCTCCTTTCAAATACATATGGAGAAAAAATATAGAGTGCTTTAAGGTGCCAAGTCTTCACATGCAACAATTTTTTCTCCAAAAATATATATTTATCCTTACCATTTATCTCCTAAAGTCTCTAAATAATATCCCCTAAAATCTCTATATTTTGCTATAGTTATTCTCTCTCTCAACATAATTTATCTTCCATCTTCTCAAGATTGTCATCTTTCTATTTTAATATTTAGGTCTCACCTTTCAACGATTCACACTGATAAAATTTTCAAATAGAGCTCCACTCTATTTGAAGAATGTCATATGTGAACGAAAATCAGACCCGACATTCTGGTAGACCACCTCATGAATGGGCTTGTGATAAAAATATTCTGAGGTTGGAGTTTTTTTGGTTGAATTTTATAGGCAACCTTTTCTGATTTGATTTACGACTCTAGGTTTGGCCCACCATAAATTATACTTCCGTAGCCCACAGCAACTCATAATTAAGAGATATATATACATCAATCTAAGGTGGGCCAATTATTACTGGGATCAAATAACACCAGGATGTGGTTTTAAAGTTTCATAATTTATAGCTTTTAAAGTTAAGATGTTTATACACTTTTTAAAAAATCTAGAGCTAAAAAGCAGTTTGATTAGTTCTAAAATGGTATTTGTGCTACTTCAAAGGGGTACAAAAGAAAGGTGTGCGGAGGGATTGAAATGACTATTGGCCTATGTGAACATAAAAAAAAATGATGCATTTGTACAACGAGAGGATTGCACATTTTTATGATTTCTTTGTTAATAATATTATATTGTTTGGTATGATGTATTTTCCTTGCATAGAAGAAAAAAATGAATCATTTTTCCTTAATAGAGACGTCTTTGATTTTCTACGAAATTACAAAATTCCTTTCTCATGAGGAAATAAAAATTAAACTAGAATCTTGTATTTGTGATTGAAGATGTGTTGGCTATTTTTATATAAATATGCATGAATATATTCTTATATGTTTATAATTAATTTTGATATCTCATAAATTCAAAATGTAATATCTTATTTTTTGCCCCGGGCTAAGCACGGGGCGTTGTTGCTAGTTTGATATGAAAGTTGACTTTAAGCTTGGTCATGGATAGCTGATAGTTACTAAGGCGTCTCAAAACCTAACAAAATCATTCTTATAGATAGCATTCCTTTAAAGGGAGAGGAATAAGCAGCATTGCTTGTCATAAGGGATAAGTGCAGGTACATGAAAGTGTAAAATGATTGGGAAGAGCAATATGAAGTGGAATACACACCCACAAGAGGCCCGAGTGCTAGAAGACAACCTTTCATTCCATACATGGTGACTATGAAAACATGTCCAACTTTTATTTAGTTACAGCCCATTGCTAAGGTGGTCTGCTTTGCCTTTGTTTCTGTCAATGATACTTGGATGAAAAAGTGTGCAACAGTGTTTTCCCATCCATCCATCCCTCTCCTTGCTTTTACATGGACAGCATTCATTCACACCCTGTCTTACCTTTTCGATGTCTTTCCACAGTACATAGTTATAGCGTAGCAAGAAGCCAGTGAAGCTGAATAGGTCAGGCTTTTAAAAGTCAATTAATTCATATGTATTCAATTCCTATGCATATTAATGTAAATAAATATGCCTCAAGGTGATATCTTTCTGAAGTTGTTTTTTTTACTCCTCTAAGACTTAAAATTTCCCTATTTGATCTGTTGAGTTTTTAAAACTTCTTTATTGCACTTCATACTTAATTTTAACTTCCACAATAGTCAAAGGGTCATGGGCATTCCTGAATCCTGCAACATTTAGAGTATTTAGATAACTCCAACAAAAATTCTCAGATATCTTAAAAATGAATGTGCCCTTAATTATTTGGCAAAAGCTTACAGATACAATAAGACGAGGAGAAAAGACGGAGAAATGAAAATTGAGAAACTTATCCGCAATTCAAAATCATACCTTAGTAATGAAGTTTTCTCCACTTTTTTAGAGAAGAAAAATTTTCTTTTAAATATTAAACCATGAATTGGCTAATTTGCATTATTGCATTCATTACACCTTTTTCTCACATGTTATTACTCCATCCATGAGGTTAGAATTACCTTGGCTCTGCCGTTCCGAGGAAAAATCATGATAAGCTCACTCTCAAAAGGATTTTGAAGAGCATAATAAGCTGATTGATGTATTTATGTCAAAATAGTGCTTATATCAGCTCTTGTAGTTTTTAATGTGCATGACATTATTTAGGGGACTTGGTCATAAATATATTTCCAATTAAAGAGATTATTACAAAATAAACAATCTTTAAGGATTTTGTTGTGTTGGATGATGTTTGAAATTAAGTTGGTCAAATGAACACTGTTTATCATGTAACTTTTCAGATCCTCATGGCTAGGATACAGGCACGCTTTGTCTTTTTGCCTTTTCTCTTCATTGTCTTTTTTCTAGTCCACCCATGTTGTTTTCCTCTGTTGATAATCCATTTGCAGGCCCTGAAATCTTCCTATTCTAGCTACTACTTGTCATATTCAATGCTCCTTCATCATTCCTTATGGCTCATAAAGCATATAATGGTCAAAACCTCTGTTATATAATATGTGGAAAATGCCCTCCCATGACTCTCTATGGGGGCGCACTTGGGCCTTCCTTTAATGAATGCAGCTCCTTTGTTGATTTCTATCGTCCTATGATCTGGCATTAGGCCCCATCTTATACTTATTAAACCTTTACCCATAGTAATTGGATCAAGTCTAAGAAAAACATCTACAGGTAAGACATCATTAAATTTGAAGGTTGCTAAATCAAGGGTTAAATTATCCTATAGGGGCTGATGTTTTGGGGCTCGTTTGTCCATAAGGAGATCATTTCATCGGCCCTACTCCTACTTATAGACATGCATTTAAGTGGAGCTCACAAGTCTGAATATATATAAGCAATATACAGTCTGCTGTAGAACATTCTTTGTAATATCTATGCATAGAATCTATACTGTATGCCCTCTTAAAATGACAGTGGTCTACCATGATAAAGCCAATCAAATCAAAGTTGAGCCAACATTTTTGAAACATCTTCATCGTTTTTCTTTTTTTATGTTTGGTTGAAGTAAAACTTAGATCAGAGTCAATATATAGGAAATTAAGAATGCATTTGAGCAGTACGATGCTCCCCATTCATTGATTTTGATGTTCATGGAGAGAGAGAGAGAGAGAGAGAGAGAGAGAGAGAGAGAGAGAGAGAGAGAGGAGACCCCAATTTTCAGAGACTTGCATCATTCATGTGGGGAACGACACTCCAGATGCAACAGAAAGAAACTAAAAATTCCTATCCTCCTGCCATTGCTTGCTCTTTGTAAGGTTCACTGCCTTTGAGAAACGACAGCTACAAATTCTAAATTCTTCATTAGTGAGTCATTGGTATGCATTTGGACCAGGATTTAAGTTCTGGGGCACATTTTTTGCGAAGCATTAGTAGGTTCAAAAATCCCAATCTCCCTAATAAAATATCAGAATTTCCGCTAGCAAGTATAAACTAATACAAAAGCAATTGGTTTTTCTTGAAAGAGAGGATTTCAATTCCCATAGAAGGAGTAGAAATATTGCAGGATCTTTTATCTAATGGAAACAGAAATTTGCGTAGTGCATAATCCTATTACTGCACAAGTGAGTCCTCTTATTGCACAAAGGGTTAGATCCACACATTAAGCATCAAGCCCAATAAATATGACACTTATTTGTATTTCCAAAGCATGTATACACACCTTATATATAACTATGCCTAACTTGTATACACACCTTGAAACAGACCATTGTATATGTACACACCTTACATATATACATGGACGATATTATCCTGTACTATGCGGCCCATTCAGATCAGTGACGTCCTTACTGTGGGACCCAGTGAAATTCAGGATTTGACTGTCGGATAAGAATGGTGTTAAAACGTGAAAAATTGCTTCTGTCAATTAGACGGGTAATTGTAACTTCAACTTGACTGAAATAAACTCATGTGCATGTGGAATAGAAAAGTACGCATCTAATTGAATAACACCATTTTTGGATGGGCATTATTCAATTTCATAGGGCTTGTTTGCTTACACAAAATACATATATACGTGCTAATGTTGATGAGACAAGCTCCACCAAAGAATTCGAATTCTCAACGAGGTGAGAGGTGAAGGATATAGCTTGAATTTCGTTATTGAATTATTAAGATGATGATTGGTATTCATTTTCTACCTTCTTTTGGTTCTTTCTCTTATTAAAGGGGACGTCATATTTGATGGTCGTTTTTCCTAGTCACTCTCATCTCTTCATTTTAAGCTAAGTAAAAGAAATGCAGTCATACATATGTAATTACATGTAATAAAGCTCTAAGGGGATATAAGGAAACAATACTGTAGAAATATTTTTGAGAAAAATGAGCCACACTACCAGGTAAGCTAGACCTGTGAGCTGTGCTTGGACTCCATTGAAAATGGGCTCAAGCCTGGACGTGGGTGATCTCATCTTACTCGTGGGTGCTTAATGCACCTATTTTGTTGGCCGACTCACTGAGCCAACTTGCCGAGCGAGACTCTCCTAATGGACCCCACACCAGAACTCACCAAAGTCCAAAAAGGAGTGACCAGTCAGCTACATTTCTAGCAGAGTAAGAAAATAAAAAGGGAAAATTTTATATAAGTCCTTAAGTTTTTGTCTTATTAAAAAAGATGACTCAAGTTTCAAAACTTTTCAATTTAGTCCCTAAGTTTTCCACAAGGTTTTCAATTAAGAACATTCGTCGATTTAAAATTATTTTTTGAAAATTTCTTCCTGCAATTCTTCGCAATACCCAAATTATTCATCACTGAAATTTCTCCACTTCCTAAATACTCACCATCTTTCCTTCACCGACATTCTCATGATGATCAAAGACAACCGGCGTCTCTATAGTGATCTGCTGCATATAGTGGCT
Organism: Persea americana; assembly: GCA_029852735.1. Classification (NCBI taxonomy): domain Eukaryota; kingdom Viridiplantae; phylum Streptophyta; class Magnoliopsida; order Laurales; family Lauraceae; genus Persea; species Persea americana. The sequence goes on from CM056813.1 coordinate 4,085,214, forward strand.
GTCGAAACTATGTTATGGCTTTAAATAAAAGATAATTTTGTTGTTTAAAGAAATTGAGGAAAAAAGTTGACAGAAAATACCTTTAAATAGCCGCATGTTCTTATTTAAAAACTTATTATAAAACTTAGAGATTAATTTGAAAAGTTTTGAAACTTATGTCTTTTTTTAAAGCAAGGTAAAAACTTAAAATACCTTATTACAAACTTTCCCAAATGAAAAACCAAACCAACTCAACAGCCCATTCACGTCAAAACCATCTACAACCTCCCTCCCTCATCTCCTCTCCCTCCCTCCCTCCCTCCATATATACACCCTCTCTTTCCTCTTCTTAAATATATACATCTCCCTCTCTTGTGTATATTCATGATCTATAACAAGCACAAGAAGGAAAAAATAATTTCATTCCTCCCCTTTTCACTACTCTCCCACCGACATATACTTCCATAAATGGAAGAGAAGCAACCCCACCACCAAATCCAAGTAACCGTCGACCTCTCACTTACCCCATCACAACCCAACCCTGCAGATTCTACCAACCCCAACGAGCAACCAAATGATTCATGTCCTCCTCTCTTAACCAGATTTCATGCTGGTTATTTCCGCATAAGCCTCTCTCTCTGTGGCCAGGCCTTGCTCTGGAAGACCCTCAGTGAACCCACAGAAGACGCTCACGCCTTCCGGCGTGCTATTCAAACCCTTCCCTCCAGAGCATTCCTCCTCCTCTGGTCCATATCTCTCTTCGTTCTCCTCTTCCTCTCTGTCCTCTACCTTCTCAGATGCTTCTTCCACTTCCACATGGTAAAGAAGGAGTTCTTGCACCATGTGGGTGTCAACTACCTCTTCGCACCCTGGATTTCATGGCTCCTCCTCCTCCAATCCTCGCCCTTGATCAACCCAAAAGACCCCCACTATGTAGTCCTTTGGTGGGTCTTTGCTCTTCCGATGATCGCGCTCGACGTGAAGATCTATGGCCAGTGGTTCACCAAGGGGAAGAGGCCGTTCCTCTCGACGGTGGCCAATCCGACGAGCCAGCTTTCGGTGATCGGGAATTTAGTGGGGGCCCGAGCGGCGGGTGAGATGGGGTGGAAGGAGACTGCAGTGTTCATGTTCTCCTTGGGGATGTCTCACTATCTAGTACTGTTTGTGACACTTTACCAGCGGTTTTCGGGCAGCCACCAGCTTCCAGTGTTGCTGAGGCCGGTGTTCTTCCTGTTCATCGCCGCACCAAGCATGGCAAGCTTGGCCTGGGACTCTATCTGTGGGACTTTCGACGTGTCTTCAAAGATGCTGTTTTTTCTCTCCTTGTTCCTCTTTGCATCTTTGGTAAGTGGTGGGTGTGTAGAAAAAAAAAATGGACTAACGGAGGCAAAGAAGTCCCAACTCAACTTATTTTGAAATGTGGTTTGTTATCATATCATCATCCGGGAAAACCATGAGTTTTGTTTTCAAAAACATTCTTTTCTTCTGTTACAATATTAGAGTTTTTCCTTATGGATATTAGGGATGTAAATAGGTCTCCGATTTTTCGATTACCCGAAGATCCGACCTGTTAAAAACCGGGTCTAGGTCCTTATTTAGGCCCCGATAAGTAAATGGTCCGGGTCTAGTTCCACCTTGGTTCAAATCCGTAGACCCGATACCCGACATATTACCTCAATTTTTAAAAATATAACATAAAATTCATGTTTTTTTAATATCATTATCTACCTAGACCCGGATCCACATCCAGACTTGTCCCATATATGGTTCTGGTTTCAGTTCCGAAGCCAAGAAACTGATTCCGAAACTGTTCCGAATCCGGGTCTGGTTCCACCTTCTCCTTAATGGTTTCGGTTTCAGGTCCACCATGGACCTGAACCAGAACCAACCCGTTTACCACCCTAATTGATATGGGTGTGGACAAAATCTAGAATATACCATTGACTTTTGAAGCTTTTGTGACTGCTCTCGACTATTGAAAGAGTTTATAGATGACTATTTTGCTATTACTATACATGGGTCCCACTCACACATGTCTTTGCCCTAATTTTCTCTCTCAAGATTGTGGCCCACCATCCAAATGTAGAATACGTGTGCCCCACTTATTCTATTGGTAAAGTGACAAGAGTCATGATTGGATCTGCCCTCATCAGTAAGTTTCTTGAAGAGATCAATCAAGCTATTTAAGAGTTGGAATATGGAAATATAGTCAATTCATATATATGCTTGTTTGTTCCAATGTTCCAATTTTATTGGATGTCTCCGAAGAGATCATTCATATGCTGACAAGAGTCATGATTGGATCTGCCCTCATCAGTAAGTTTCTTGAAGAGATCAATCAAGCTATTTAAGAGTTGGAATATGGCAAGATAGTCATTCATAGGCTCGTTTGCTCCAATGTTCCAATTTTATTGGATGTCTCCGAGGAGATCTTTCATATGCTTTTGATGTGTGTGAGTGATCAGACTAAAGAGTTACTTTGTCCACCACAATCTAAGGAGATACTTATAAATAGTGTTGGAGAGGGGATTGTTTTAGAAATAATATTCAGCAAGAAGACAATAAGCAAGGCCATTAAGTGTTAATGGCTGAAGACAACCTCTAGATTTTCACTCTGATTATGCTAGAGCACTGGACCTGGGCCTAACTTTTATGGTTGATAGGCATATCAATGGGCATAGATATGCCTATCAAGCACAGAGGGGTTTAAATAATTTAGGCCCTCAATCTTTTTTTACCATAGAGGGGTTTAAATAATTTAAAATAGGCAAGGCCTGGGCCTGACTTTTAGGCCCTCAACCCAGCCTAATTAAGGCCCATTAAATAAACAGGCCATGGTTAAGCAAACCTTCTTATTAGCTAAGTCGAACCCATCAACACCTCTAAACCTCAGTGGCTAAAATGACTTGATTGGACCACTAAATGGTGGCTTGGATGAACTAGCCCGGCTTGTTCGGTTTACGTCTTGTCTGGTATTCCAGATTTACCAAAGTGGTCTATTGGGTTAGCCAATAACTAGATTCATGGTCAAGAGTATTATGATATTTGTACGGGGGCTTTCTAAAGGACAAAAAGTAAAGATTATATATATAATGTAATATATAGCCCTAATTTCTGTGAGAGGCTAAGAGATGTGAGTGCTCTCTCTCCCGTGAGTGCTGGAGTCTTCCAAACAACATGGGGCTAGAGGAAGGTTGAGTTTCTTCTCTGTGGATGTAGGCAAGTTTGCCGAATCATGTAAAATTTCTTTATATATGTGATTTTTTCTTTCTTGTGTAGTTTGTTCGATCGCGGTATTTCATGCTTACGTACACACGCAAGATACGGCCTGCATTGGTGCATTTTTTTGCAAAGAAGGCTAGAAACAAAAAAGCTCAATGGCCCAAAACTCTACCCACTACCCCGATAAGAAACGGGGTCCACTTTATAAGATAACCTTCCCACGGGGTCAAAGAGAGCCAATAGGTTGCATTTATTTAATACTCAAATCAAATCACCTTTTCTACGTTTACAAAATAATGGTACAAGCAAAAAAGGTTAAGCCCAATTTCTAACACAGCTCTTTGGTTTCTGTTCCTTAAAATACAGGTATCAAGGCCAGCCCTATTCAAGAGATCAATGCAGAGGTTTCATGTAGTTTGGTGGGCATATTCCTTCCCTCTAAGTGTCTTGGCACTGGCCTCTGTTGAGTATGCCCAGGAGGTAAAGGGTCGCATGCCCCATGCCCTGATGCTAGTGCTGCTGGCCTTCTCAGTTCTTGTCTCTCTGGGTCTGATGGTCTTCACTGCTATCAACAGTGGCCATCTCTTGCCCAATGATGACACCATTCTCTCTCATTCCACCTAAAGCTGCACTTCTAATGTGAGACCATCAACTTCAACATGACCTCATCCAAATCCACCTTATGCTTTAGCTTTTACTGTATATAAGTATATCATTAATCATCCATCATATTATATATGTGTTTTATAACTTGATAACCAATTCAATCACATTATTATTCTTCTTGTCATCATGTAGTTATTAGATTGCTAATAATAGCTTGTTTCAATATAAAAAAAAAAGGTGTAAATTGATGCGGCCTAATTGCAAAGTAAACTCAGAATTTGGTGTATTATGGACGACCGCCTCTTGGGGTCCCACTGATGCGTTTAAAGAGATTAGGTTAGAGAATTCTTGTAGCCTTGCAGTTGCACATCAGCTGGTTGCTCAATTGGTGAAGAACGTCTCTTCCACAAACAATCAGGGATGAATCCTTGGCTATAGCGTTGATGGTGAGATACTTTAGTGAGTGTGTAGGTTGGGTGTGTCGGTACTTACCTTTTAAAAAAAAATTTCCTCAAGCCTTTGCCCTCATGGGATATGAGTTTTTACATTTCGAGTAACATTCAGTAACTTGGAATTCCCGAGCCAACAGTGCATGCAATTCGGGTTGGGAACCTGTCTTGCCAAGTCACTGAGTTGGCTTGCCAACAATTGAACCAACTGAAACTTGAGCCAGATCTGAATTCCAACCCAAATCACCATTGTGGGCCTAGAACACATGCAAAATGGTCCTGTCTTGCACATGCAAACTGGGCCTAACCCATTTGAAGTAGGCCTGAGTCATACCAAATGAGTTGACCAATATGAAATGGGCCTAGCTCAGATTCTTGGTTGCTCCCTAACAAGTTCAACAGCATCTTTTTTAATCCCATTACATACAGAAAAATAAAATGGATCAACACAGCATATCTAAGTTGCCTTATGTTTGTCACAACAGTCTATTTCACATTTCACATGCGAGTTTCTATTACCTCGCATGTGCGAGTTAGTCCTCCTTATATGTGCGAGTTCTTATTATCTCACATGTGCGAGTTCTTATTACCTCACATGTGCAAGCCTCTCAGGGACCCACCCCTTAGCTGGACTAAAAAAAAAAAAACAGTCAATATTTTCATGATGGGAGGATCGGATTAGGCATGCATCTCCCTACAAGTCCTAACGCAAGGCTAAAGTATCATTTCTATTCCTCAGTTCACTTCTTTTTTTTTTTTTTAACCAGTTTGGTTATTTTTTTCCTTTTTGTTACTCTTTTCTTTTTGAGGGATCACTAAACAGAATTTGGATTCCATTTTCTCTTGGATTATATGTTTCCCAAACGGCACTGGACATGGCATGAGGAAAAGGAAAACAAAGGGGAGTTTGATGAAAGGCACCTGTACATGCACGGCAGCATGTTGTAAGGAAGACACATGTATTTATGGTTATGTGCGCCACTTACCAAGATGAAAAGGCCAAGGACAGACATTGAAGAAAAAATAGAGTGTATGTGACGTGCAAAATCACACCAGTGTGAGCGTGCTGTGACCCACTAATTTATGGTCGATTCGGCGAGTCTGATGTATGGGGCACTCTGTTGTTGGGAGGAGAGATGGTCATGATAAATCCAAGTGGTAGAAGATAAAGATAGACCCATGAATGTCAACTGAGTTTGACTCAGCCTGGTTAAGGGATCATTTCTAAGAATTAGACCCAAGGGATCTAAATATTAGATCAAGTGGGTCAAGATGGTAAACATATGATTCTGGAAGATTTTTGGACTATCCTCAGAGATTAAAGGACTGGATGGTCAACCATTTAAAGTAGGGGCCACCATACTATCAGTGTTTGGTGGAGCGCCAACTCATGAAAACCACCAACATGGAAGTTCTATAGCCCATAATAGCCCCACAGGAGAGGATAAATGATCCGATACTTCCAACCCAATCTTATAAAATCTCTTATTAGCCCATATTTCACTTCCTACTTTTGTTTAATCCAACTCTTATCACAGGTTTAAATAGCCCAAATTTCACACCTAACATAAGCGATGCACCACCAACAAATGACCAATCCAACAGTTCATATAACTTCAATTGAAGTAGAATTCAGGCCAATTCATATACAAAAGAGTGGTGCATGATATGAGCGGCTTTAATCAAACAAAAGAGCAGTCCCAAATGGATTGTATTGGAAGTTCCAAAAATATAATTGAAGAAAAAATTCCATTGGAAAAGATGGTCATTTCAAAGGAAAAAGAACAATCTCGCTTTAAGGGTACAACTCTTTCCTGAAAACCAGCTCTCCGACTGCAAAAGTGGGGGCCAGCCAATAAGCACAGTTGACGTTCATAAATGAAAGTTCATGAATTTGAATGACCACAGTTGTTTTGTTCAATCACAAGTTGAGATTTACATGTCAACTGACTGCGAAGCAATCCACTACGGAATTCGATTTCTTTCATTGTAAATGTCTCTCTTCTAATGTCTTTTTTATATATAATTCCACCATTTCTTCAAAATTGGCTGTGGTGCAATACCCAAGATTCAAGTTGGTTCACTCATTTTCACCTGATACTTCAAATCATTTACCTTGAAGGTGGACTAGCACTTTATTATTAATATTCACATTAAACAAAGCAATTTGAGTGGAGATTTTTTTTCCTTTTTTCAGAAAGATGGAATTCACCTGCAGATATGAGCAAAGTTGATGATTTGTGTGAACAATCTTCTACAGATATATTACAAATTCGTCAAAGAAAAGCGCTGCCTGTAGTCTGCATTCTTCAATAATTTCCAAGGGTCAAGATATATTACAAATTCGTCAAAGAAAAGCGCTGCCTGTAGTCTGCATTCTTCAATAATTTCCAAGGGGCAGTGGTGACCCTAGCGATTTCTTATGCACCCTCCCTTTCTCAGTCAATGCACCAAGAAAAAATTGTGGATTCTCAAAAATCCGAAAAAGTACCAGTGGATTCATATTTCATACCCAAGATGGCCACCAAAAATGTAAACCATGGATTGCAATAATGGCAATGGTTTTAGGGAAAATGTGAAGCTTTCCACAAATGTGTAATCTAATGTTTGGTACAGAAAAGCGGCGTTCAAAATCTGCATTAGGGGAGGGTTTAGACTAGCAATTTCTCTTAAGATCTATGCACTCACTCCAGCTCTCTTCAACACAGGTTCAGGAAAAAAAACAAAACATTATAAATTCTGCAGCCTGTGGAATCCACACCCAAGATGTCCATGGAAAAACCATACTACGAACTCCACAAGCTTGGAATCCTCAGTTGCTTCTAAACTTGTCCTAAAAGTTAAGTACATAGCCACCTACAATGCAGATCATCTTACCCATGAACCAAGCACCGCAATATCAACTATCCTTGGAATTCAATACGGTGTAACCAATCAGGCCTTAAACATTTTTCAACTGCTTATCTGTTCTGGGCGTCTTGGCCAACCTTCACAATGAGACCCACCACAGGGATGGCTCAAACGAAAGCAGGCATAGAACAAGCAAACCCCTGGGACTAGGCAAATATATACACACATAAATCATGCCAAAAACATGGTGACGTGACCAATTCTGGGAGGTTTTCTTTTTTTTTTGTTTTTCTTTTTAAAGTCACTTCTCCCTCTGCTTCCTGCATCTCTTCTCTGTGTCTCGCAACCTCTACAACTACATTTCCCCAACACTGGGCATTCTATCAATTACACAACAGAAGACATACAGATAGTAGCACACCCTTTGCCGAAACCATTGAACATAAAAATGTGCAATATTTGTGTCAATCGCATTATATACTTCCGACTAAAATCATGTGTATTGTTTTTATTTCCTCAACTAACAGTACAGAGTACAGACATCTAAATTGCCCATTACTAAAGCCAAGATATTCTTTTGGTTGGGACTAGAGTCCCAACATTGAAGAAAATGCCTCATTACAGATTATCTTAGATTGGTGGAACCATAACAATAAAATAAGTGTTAAAGAGGGCTTACATGTTCTTCTTGCCATCAGAGTGAGAAACTTTCCTGTCAATAGATTTCAACTGGTCGCGAAGGTTTTGGTTCTCCTTTGACAGGCGTTCATATTCAAGATGGAAGCCCTCCAACTGTTTCCTTAGAGCCACTGTGTTAGCTTCGTTAGTCTTTGCATCTTTCTCCTTTGCTTCAACTTCAGACTCCAACTGCTTCACGATTGACTTCAGACTGACAATATCATTGGTATCGGCACTCTTTGCCACAGCCTCTGATTCCAGCTGCTTAATTTTTTCCTTTAGTTTTGCAATTTCATTTGCTTTAGCGGTCTTTGCTGCATCTTCTGATTCCACCTTCTTAATTTTTGCCTTCGTACTAGCAATCTCTTCCAGCAATGCTTTCAAGTCTGAACCCCCACCTTTTCCATCTTCAAATCCTCTGCTCTGTTGTGCCTTTAGAGCCTCAATGCTCTTTCGTTGCATGCGCAGTTCCCTCAAATAATGGTGTAGTCGGTCAATGATTAGAGCAAGAAACATGGAGAAACCTGAATCAATTAATATGAACTACATGTTAAATTCAAATGGGGTACAACAACAACAACAATATTATAATATTATAATTATAATAAAACAATTAGAATAACAACAACAATAGTACTATAACAATAATAAAAAAGTACTTGTCAAATAAATAGGTGCAATAAACTGGAAACTGCAAAATGCATAGGAGATTTGTTCACTTCAGATTAGATGAATTAAAAAACGAGAGGCATTTTTCATGAGTAAGGGTCTGTTGGATGCCCCCAAACTGCAACTGGTTCAAATATTTTGGCAGAATAAATACTGCCCACTCCAATTGTTGGAGATCATCGCCAACTCTGTGCAACTGCTACTGAGTTGAACTCAAGTACCATTGTTCATAATCACATGAGATTACCTTTTCCCAACTTGTGAGCAGTGTATTGCAGAAAGATTGCTGATTTCCAAGCAGTCCAAAATGCATAATGGAATGAGTACGTGTAATTTCATACATTGTAATTTCATACATACTATTCATACATACTATTGCAATCCATTGAAATTGGGCACATCCAAATGCAACCTATCAAGAGTCAGCCATATATGCTAGGTCAAGCATCAAAATCCAACCGACTGGTCGCAGATCAGGATTAATCACAGGTCGCAACCCTTTAATCCTTAGAACTAGGTATAAAAGCACCTAGGTGAAAAGGCAGAAGTTGGCTCCAGTACATCTGCTTGCCAAAATCACAAGGCATCTAGTTGGCCCTCTATAAATATGTCATCTGACTGTAATACAAGAAAAAGTTGTTGATAGCTTTCACAAAACTTCAACCCAGGCTCCATTATCTAAATCAACCTCATCAAAAGAGAATATCCACAATTTTAGTCCTTGGTCGGCATAAATATAAATAGGGCACAAAGAAGACAGTCTCCACTGGAAGTTATTTCTATTACATTGTAATAAGAAAATTGATTAATCTAAAAGAATAGGCACAAAGAAAAACCTCAAACATCTTTGATCAAGTAATGACTTCCCACCAGGTATTATGCAGCCTATGACTATGAGCTCTACTAAATCAATATGAGCAATTGAATTCTATCATGCAAAGCAGGATCTAAAATAATGTAAATATAATTTCATAAATAAAAGTGTCAAGGAAGAGTCAAATATCTTGACCATCTAACCATATTAGGGGATTTTCCCTCATTATGCTCTGAGATTCACAAGTAATATCCTTCCCAAGCAGTTGTCTTCCAGTATATGCCTTCAATAGGCAATTGACACATGTTGAAGGTCAACCAGGCACCAAAAATCCTATAGTAATATCCAAATGAGAATAAATAAATAAATAAATACTGAGGAATTTATTTCCATCTAAGAGCAACAGCCCTCTCAACCATGTTGACACAAACATCCTCAAGAATCCAATAAATCCATGTCCATCTAAGTCTAACAGGCTAACAACTCTCTCGAGTCTAAACCTTGTTAATGCAGACACCCACAAGGATCAATTTCCCATGTCCTCAACTCCACTTGAAAGTTCTAAATTCCATTCTACCTAAATCTTTCAAAATTATGAAAAAAAAAAAAAAAAAAAAAAAAAAACCCCTAACATTGTATAGTCGTAATTCATCCAATTCATCCCTTCCCAAGTACTGAGCCTATTATTGGGCAAAAAGGGTAAACAAATACCAGACATAGGAATTGGCCTCACCTGACAGAAAATGCATAAGTGAAGAATCCTATTGCAGAATATCCCAATTACTGAACAACATTTTGAAACAATGTCATTTGCTAGGACTGTCACTGAAACCAACAGCAAATGACACCATTAAAAAAAAAAATGCAAATGATTATGCAAAAGACAGCTCCCCAACAAAAGCGGCACTTTAATCACTCTAAAGACCAAACATATGGTGTTAGGGTGACTGTACAATGAAATCTGGAAAAATTGACACAAATCCAAGCTGGGAGTCTAAAGTCTAAACTCCAAAGATGTAGTTTGATTGTAGCTTCTCGATACATTGAACCTCACTAGGATAACTCAAAGTGTAGAGCATTGATACAAGGGGTTCAATTCCCTCTTATAAAAATCAGAAGCAGCAATAGAAAAATTGTTGAACGGCCGGGCGTAGCTTTAATAATATACTGAGTTTCATGAAATTGATCAACTGCAACTGCCAATGTCCCCTGTTCTAGATCCAAATATCTCGAAGGCTCATTACAGCAACCTTCAATGGCCTCATGTCATAGAAGGTGCATGCCTTGTAGGTGAATGGTAATATTTATTGTATCAACATGAGGTAAGTTCCATTTTTCAAAATCTATGGTATCCCATCATAGTATCATACCACTTTTATCCTTTCTTTCCGGTCGCTCAGTGACAGAAAGGGTGGCACTAAGATTTGGCAAGTACAAATCACACACAGGAAAAGGCTAACTACGAGCTCTTCTGTACTAGATGTTTGTGAAGCTAACAATTAATAAGTGCAATTCACATTTTGTGAACACCTTCTTCTATAGTGCCACAATAATCAGCCCACAATTAAACTATCCAAGTTGATGGGAAAGGCCAGCAAATTAATTAAACAACCCCAATCAGAAACTACAGCCACAGGCCATTGGCACGAATGAAAAAAATAACTTGTCGCTCAGCTTTCAGATGCTAACAAGATCAAATCACCATCATTGGACATCCACACAGCCATTCCAACAATAGCATCAAGAAGGAGATGGAAGCGATGGAACGTAATAAGAAAGGCCCAACGCCAACATTGACTTAGGTCCAAGATGGTTGAGATGGGCCTCACTCCCATTTTCACACCGAAACAACAATCTATGAAATCCTAACAAAGAAGTCACAGGTAAATTCATTGAGTTTCCAAAGGAAACTATCCAAAACAGTTTTTAGCCAAATGCCTTACACCAGCATTAAATTAATAATTCAAAATAAACAGACCTTGCCACTTATCTTATTCCTAAATATAAAAAGTTTAAATCCACTTCTTTCTAAATCCTCAATAAAACACAATAAAAAAAAAGGAGTAACTTAGGTCCTAAGTAACCATCAAAAAGCAAATCCATCCCCATGAGATATTTATCTCATTTTGTAAGTTCTCAAGGCCCCATCAAAAAGCAAATCCATCCCCATGAGGTATTTTTCTAATGTCCTAATTTTCCAAGACCCCACATAGAGCCCTGTGCACCCTTCAATAGCATCAGAATCTATAACTAAACACAATTAGCTTCAACACTATAGAATTCCACATGAATTTATTTGGAAAGTAATTGTTAACCCCTAACAAAATACAATCATCAAACCTGGTATCCACAATCCACCCAGGAAAACCCCCTTCCCTGAAATAAAAAATATTCAAGAAAACTAAAAGCACCCCAGAAGCACATTTCATGATTAGAGAAAAACCCAATTCTTAAAACTCCTCCAAATCCAGAAACACATTTCATGATTAGAGAAAAACCCAATTCTTAAAACTCCTCCAAATCCAGAAACACATTTCATGATTAGAGAAAAACCCAATTCTTAAAACTCCTCCAAATCCATCACAGATATAGAAAAAAAAAAAAAAAAGAACCCCACAAACTCAGAAGAAGAAACAGAGAGAAAAACCAAAAAAAAACAAGAAGAAGAAAAAAAAAAAAAAAAAAGACCCACCCATGAGAGAAGCTTCTAGAAGATGTCGAGTCATGAGGACCTGATCGGTGGGGTTGATGGATCCAAACTCATCTGAACGTTCCTGGATCTTGATCATGCTGTAGATGCTCGACATCAGAACCACAAAAGCAGTTCCAATGATCGTTTTCACGACCGTTGGGCCTCTCCCACGCTTGATTCGATCCAACCCCATGATTGCCAGTTTTCGAAGAGGGGTTTTCACTATCATTATCAGAACCAAAAACCCCTCCACAAACAAGACCGAAAACAGCAGCTGAATCATCTTTCTCTTGTTTTCTCCTCTTTCTTTCCGACTCTTCCAGCTGCAGAATACAGAGACAGCAAGAATGACAGAAACAGCATCACAATGTTTGTTGATTTTAACTGAAGGTGGCCCATTTCAAACATGGTCGTGATTAAAGTTAGAGAAGTGGGGTCCACTCGGATGGAGGGAAAAAAGCCCGGGAACGTGTTGCGCGATGGGGTTCGATTCTATTTCTTTCACTTTCACGACGATCGAAGACTTGAGACTTTTCAAACGGAAAAATTGAAAAAAGGCTCAATTACTGAATGTCCTGTCTTAAAATTGGTAATTGCTCTGTAGAAGTTGAAAAAAATTTATTTACCGTATAATAGTGTAGTATATCTTATCGTAAAAAAGGAAAAAATTTAAACAGTTAGTTTTTTTATTTTTCTCCTTCACTATGGGACTACCAAACCACCATCCAAACCGTTGGGTAGCTGAATGAGTGTAAATGCTAATATAGCACTAAATCTAAACCATTGATCTATCACGATTATCTAGAAATTTGCAAAAAGTCACATTATTTTGCAAATTATAAGAACAAATTATAATCCATACTTTTTCTTTTTTTTTGCAAATTTCTAGATAACCGTGATAGGTTAACGGTTCAAATTTGGTGTGATATTAGTTCTTACACTCATACAGCTGTCCAACAGTTTGAATTATGGTTTGGTGGTCCCACAGTCAAGGAAAAAAAATAAAAAAATTAACTATTCAAATTTTCCCGCTTTTGACTGTAGGATATCTTACTTCCGTAACTGCGATATCCTACGGATCAAACTGTTCTGTGGTAAATAAAATTTTTCCAACTGTTCTGGGGTAATTATCAGTTTTAAAGCAGTCCATACAGTAATTGTCCCAAAAAGATCTGTCCAGGGCGGGGATTTTTTGGGTTGGGAATTGAGATTGTAGAGTTTGGAATGATGCATCTGAACTCTCAAAGGAATTTTTAGGAGTAGAAGTAGAAATTGAAGACCCAATCCGACCAAAGAGTAGGGTTCAAAAATGGGATTGGTGAAGGTTAGATTAGACCAAATGAAAGGGATTTTTTTTTCCTCCTCCCCACGACGATAATGTGGGTAGATGAGACACCGAGTTCCACGTACCCATTATCCATTATTAGGAGTTTCCAAACCGTTGAAAGTAGATTTTTTTGTCTTTATTTAGGTCTCGAGAAATAAACAGGTTTAAGTCTTTTTTACCTATAACCTAAAGGGGTCCGGATCCGGTTTCACTTTAATTCCAACCCGTGGAACCCGACACTTAACACATTACCTCAGTTTAGATCTTGATTTCATATTCTCATTAATGGTTTTAGTTCTAGAACCAAAAAATTGGTTCCAAAATGGTTCCAATTTCACATACGGCTTTGGTTCCAGGGCCACCATGGACCTAAATCGGAGTCGGCCTGTATACATCCTTATATAAATCATCATGAGGCCACTTGGGGCCCTACTGATAATGGTACCAGGAAGATGGAAAGATGTTAATGACTAACGCTCCATATAAAACTTGGAGTCAATTCCATGTCACCAGCCATTGCTCTTCGGCACAAAAGTCAAAAGATTTATATAAAAAAAATGACTTTGAATCTAACAATCCAGTCTATTCGGATGGGTGCAACTCCTACGAATGTATTTTAATTACATGCTATCTCACATGAATTATACTGTACAAGGTGGATGTAAAAAAGGGAAAAAACAAAAACAAAACAAAGACTACACAATGATAGAAGCAAAGGAAGGAAAAAACAACGTTTTGAATTTATCCCAGCACTCTACCTTATTGGTCATGCTCGGTGCTGATAATATGCATGTAGTCATTCTTAGATACACCCTGAATTATGAGGGCCCTTTTAACGGTCTCACCCCAATACTCCCACCAAAGTGAGAATGAAGGTGAGATTAGGAAAAAAAAAAATTTGACTTCTCAAATCGGTAAATTTGAGGCTCATGGATCAAAGGAATAAGATAACAGTCAAGCCACTAATAACCCAATGGTGAAACATGTCCTTAAGCCTGAAAACAACTAGGCATTGATCCCTTGTAGGTCTATTGGGAAGGATGTATTTGTATGGGTGGAAGGGCATAACTTGAGATGACCAAACAGACTTGAATTTAGCACATAAGTAGGTCTTATCTAGATCTCTCATTACCCCCACCTCCTTCATGATTGGCATGGCCTTAGGTGGGTCCCATAAGACAATTTGCTTGTAGTTCCACATGAGACATCAACATAGAAGCATGACAAAGAACGGTTGATTAGTTCTTATCCGGCTGTCTGGGGTTCGAACCTGGGTGAGTCACATGTTCCCTCTTGTGCGGATTGTTTTTCAACTTTTGTGGGCCTTTTTCCTATTGGTGCGTGCGTCCTTCCCACTTGAGTAGGCTACCTTTCTGTGTGTTTGCGAGCTCTCTCTTGGGTCCCACCCCCTTTGGCGGGGTACCAAAAAATACATAGGAGCATGACCCTTAATTAATAGCCTCAAGGTTTAACCATCTTTTAAGATCCTACAAAGCAAGAGTAAGGGTTCTAGATTAGCCTGCAGGTGCCAATTTACGAGGGGGTTATAGTGTTAAGAGGAAGGTCAATCAAAGGTATGCCTAAGTGGGCCACATACAATTGGACCACAAGTGCAATATGTTCATAGGTGAAAACTTTGAATACAACACAAGCTATTTTTACCCGTTAACCCAGGCTAATTTTTCTATGTCCACCCACCAAACCGACCGAAAACTGACTCAAGGCTACGTTGGTTGGTGCATATTTCCAACAAGGAAATTCAAGTGTTGGGCTAGGATCGATAGGCTGAAGCTTGCCCAAGCCCAAGTGCAACCCTTTGAGTTATCTATCCTAAATACTCTTCCTTGATTCATCTCCAAGCCTGAGAATTCAGGCCAACCTTGGCCCATTTGACAAATCTATTTACAAATTTGTCCTAAATTTGTTGGGTGGACCCAAGCCTCAGCAACATAGACCTAGGCCCTATCCATTCAAGCATCAGGGTAGACAATGACGCCTGAGTCCAGTCCATGGATTTAAGCTTTTCGAAGCACAAATCCACCGTATACTTTACTAAGTAAGTACAACTTTGATGAACCTTTTCGAAAAAGTGGACCACCGATCCTGGTTTGGATACTTATTCAAATGGACAGAACCGTTGGACCGACTTGCACTTATTTGGAACGGTGAAAACTTATCAACCATCGATCGAGTGTTTAGAATGAAGATTTGAGCCTTCGTCACCATACATAGGTCACATTCCCAAGTGGGCCCCTAACTGGGCCTATAAGAAAGTGTGCTCGCCGTAAGGTGAGCACTGATTCTTAGCAGAGAGGGCCCAAGAAAATATATATCCTCTATTTCAACTATTCATTTTATATGGATTTAATTTGTGCTAAAAGGTTAGCCGAGAAACCATCCCTCGATCTAGTGGGGTAAATGGCCTGCAACCATTCCATTGTCTTCTTTCTAAAAATGTTGGCAAGAGCCTTGAGCAAAGGATTGAGTAACCCAGTGTTCGGACCCCAAGTGTAGGGTGCGATTGTAGTAATAATCTGGTGTGTCTAGGTCAATCCATAGGGAGCAATGCTTTTTAAGAAACTTTCCAACTTTGACATATCCTAAATAAACACTAAATCTGGCCTAAATGGAAACTAATTAAATTACAAGAAAATTCCTAAAAACTGAAAATCAACGATTACAACTTTCCAAATAAAAAATAAACCTAAACTAAGTAAAGAAACCTAGTTTATTCAAGCCTATTCTAACTATAACCTGCAAAAATAACAAACTCATCAAAACAACTAACTTAATATAAGAAAAATCAAAACAAAGTTTTCTAAATTACATCCTACTTACCAAAATCATTTTTTATGCAAATATGAATGATCTATAATGCTCTAAATGCTAACAATGCAATTTTATGCAAGTTTCTAAAAATCTGATGAATGCTGAAAATTTCTAAGTCTGGAAAAAACTGTGCACGGACCCAATTTTGGTGGACTGTATGACTGGCCTAAGATGATGTGAACTGAAATCTAATGGCTGGTATCAATACTCTAATGATGTATGAACACAACAAAAAAAGAAGAATTGAAAAAGAACTTAAAACGAAAAAGATATGATCACCTAAAGATGCCTACTTGAACTGTTTTGTGCTGGAAATCTTATTGCAGGCTGTCCAACTACCCCTGTTTGGGCCTCTTGTTGACACGGTTCCTGAGGTTATTTTTGGCTGAAATTCTGGGGTTTCAAAGTCCTATTATCATACTTTAAATCTACTATTTGTTGAACCAAAATATTTATGTTTACCTATTTTTTAAATTGCGCACTTTTGTAACACAGTTGGGTCGATTCTGCTAAAACTGTGCAGAATTTTTCACTATTCACATATCGGGTCCGAATTTAGTTTTTCTTATCAGTTAATAATATTGTGATTTCAGCAACAAAACCTTTTCTAATGCAATTTCTAGATATGATGCATGCAAAAAGACACTTTCTAACCATATATTACGCAAAAAAAAACCAAGAATAAAAAGTTTCAACTAAACATAGAAAGATGTAAGTTGTAATCTCTAAATCTAGAATTTGTAAATAAAAATAATCAGAATACTAACTTAAACAAAAACAAAATGGGTGGAAAATAAAAAGCGGAAAAGTAATACCAAAGATCTTAAAACTAGACAACCCTACAAGTATTGACAATGCAATAATGATGTCCTCTCTTCTCAGAGTAGGAAATAATTATGCAAGTGATTTTTTGATGTTTCTCGACTTTTAATAAGTTTATTTTATTTTCAAAATCCTAGATCTAATCATGTGAAATATTGTCTCCAATCAAAACACATAAAAGAACCAGAAAAAGAAAATTAAACCACTTACATAAACATGCAAAATCAATCCAAGTAGTGTCTTTTTTCCTTGATCTTGAAGTACAAAAAATTAAGATTCTCCTCTCTTCATCATTCTCTCAACCTATGTCTAAAGAATTAGAAGGGAGAAGAAGAAGAAGGGATTAAAGAGAAAGGGTGGATGGGAATGGAATCAAAAGAGAGAGAGCCTCCAAACTAGTACACAAGGTAATGCCCCCCCCCCCCCCCCCCCCCCCCCCCCCCCCCCCCACAAGCACCGCTTCATGGGATGATTTTATTGTGTGAGATGCCTCCTCTTTTTCTAAGGATCTCCTCTCTTTTAGGGGACTTGTTTTCTAGCTAAGGTGTAGAGATTTCTTGCTTAGCCTCAAGTTAGGCTTCACACTTAGAAAGAATTTGAGTTTGTGAGGATTTGTTGTTAATTGCAATTTCTTGGAGAAGAATCACTTCCTTGTGGAGTCCAAAAATATCTCTCAAAAATTGCAAGTGGTGTGGATGAAAGAAGCTTTCCAAATATTGAGATTTCTTACAATTCCCGCTTACAACTATAGCAGACAACTTCCTAACATCATATCAATATGGCTCTGATTTATGTAATCTTAGGCTCCATGGATATCTACTCGAAAAGATCTTTCCAACGGTACCTAGATTGCCCCGATCCGACACTCGGTTTGAGAATTATGCCCAATTTAAGTTGTTGCCCCTGAAAAATCCGGGAATAATTTTGCACAAATGGAAGCTTCTATGTTGGCATGCAATGGGGTGTGTGGGACCCATGTTGGACATCCAAGACATGCTTATTTAACTCTCCTTTGACCTCTCTTCTCAAATTGCATCAATGTGGATCCCATGTTGATTTCTCCTACAAATTGAAAGAAATAAATTTAACATTAATTACGTATAAGAAAATAAACATGAATTATGCATGAGACCCTACATGTCTAATGATGCACCAAAATGAAAAACTTTCCAAAAGTAGCACATGCTGCCAAAACGAGTAGGTATGCATTGATGAAACCAAAAACTTAATGAGAAAAACTTAATTTCACAAAAATCATGCAATTCAATGAATTTTGACCAATTTTGACCATTTTCCCAAACATATCACCAAATATATGTAATCATGAAATTAAGTGCAGTTTTATGCAATTAACATAATTAAGTCCACAAATGCTAACGAAATGATGACCTAATGACCTAATTTTGTGGACTTATCACCCAGTATAGACTTGAATGATGAAATAGAATTAATGTAGCTGACCCAACGTAATTGGGACAAGACTTTGATGATGATGATGATCAAGATGATGAAAAATCATATTTATACTTAGAAACGAGTTTATCATTCATCATGATAAGATGCAATAAAACTCCAACGCAATATTGTTTTCAAGAGAATAGAAGTATCGATCGGATTCTAGTTTCTAATTTATATTTTTTATCTTTTAGTATTTAGATTTTTTTTTCTTTTTAACAATAATTTATCAGTATTGTCCCAACAAAAACCAACAGTGTGGAACTATTTTGGTATTATATCCTAATCAGTGGCGCACTCAGGAAATTTTCCGAGGACACTAATTGAAAATCAGAAAAAAAAAATGGAGGGGGGTGGTGGTTTTGAAAACTTATAAAGATTTCAATAATCTTTAAGGACTCTGATTATGGGATACAGATCAAGCTAGTGTAGTCCATGTTAAATTGTTAGTTATTCCACATGGGTCTGGGTATGGACCCAACTCAAAAGCAACCCGTATTCTATCCTAGATCTGTGCTTCCCTGGGCAATATTATTAAACATGTTCTCATCCCAAGGCTCCAGAATCAAAGTCCTGCAATGAGACAAGAAAGCTATGAGATTCCATGCTGGAAACTGTGGCAACTAAGAGAACAAGCTCAGCTCAGCACTAGTCACTGCCCATGAAGCAATCCCTTGAGCAATATGATTGTGAGAGCTGGGAATAAAAAATACTCTTATATTAGCAAGAAGCTTTTTTTATAAGATCCAAAGCAATCAAAGAATCTCAGGTCTGCTCAGAAAGATCCAAAGCAATCAAAGCTTCAGTGCTGCTTCTTGCACGAATTTTCAAGGCTCACCTTTACAACCCCACAATGCCCTTTGGAACCTATGTCCCTCTACTAGTAAAGGACAATTGTTACAATTTGTATTAGTATACACTACCAAACCACCCATCTTCTTATCACTGAAATTCTTAAGGCCTCGCCTCTTCTTGATTGCCCATCTCTTCTGCTCACACAGAATTTCCATTCAAGAAGAATAGCATTATGTGCCTTTTTTATTTGCCTTATACTCGGTGCATGCCCATTGGATGTCTCCTTCTCCTTCTCAACTTGTGCTCGTATGCCATTGTGGCTGCAATTGGCGGATGGGCCGTCAATATCACGATTGATGAGGGTTTCTTCGTTGGTACAAATCTTCATCATCATCATCATCATCATCTTATATCTTCCTTGCACTATTTTTTCCACTCTTATTGAGGTTTATTGATTTAAGCTTGGTGTTGTTGCATGTCTTAGTTGGTTCATTGTTCACTATCTTGTTATTTTTGGGGTCCACATATACATTTCTTACTTGAAGATATAGCTTGCTGCTAACGTATGATTTGCTGAGGCTTTTGCAGGTCCAGGGCCTACAGTGCTTGCTCACCTTTCCCCCATTTACTTTCCCATGGGAAACGCGGGCACTGGATTCTTTGTTATATTTGCATTGATTGCTGGAGCGGGTGGTGCAGCCTCCGCCATTGGTGGAATCTTCAATCTCTATTCATGGAATGTTGACAGCTTTCCGAGCACAGCATCACCAGCTTTAATTGCTTGGACTCTCACTTTGCTTGCCATGGGTTTAGTCAATGATCTTCCTTCAAATTTGTTCTAATTCAGAGCTTCTGGTTGCATCTGTTCACCACAGCTTAATGCTGGTCCCCATTCGGGCTATGGGCTCAATTCAGGTGGCCACTTAGCCAAATAACTTATGTGAATGTGACTGAACACTCTGTTCGATAGGACCAAACTTTTTTTGACTTGCCCAACTCGATGTCTATACAAAGCAGATTTGACTCAGCTGAGTCAAGATGAGTTTCTAAAAAGATGGCTCTTAAGTCTCAACTCTCAAAGTATTCAGGGGCATGCCTCTTCCTGAAAGTGCAACATGCTGGATTAGAATCATCCTGGCTAACAAGTAGCAACCAACACATGTTTGGTGCTGCATCTAGAGGTTCAGCTGGGTCTATTCGGGGATTGGGCCAACCTAAACCTGGTCCAAAATCAACAGAAAACAACCCACAGGCCGGGAAGCCCAATGAAAACCGAACACTTGTGGGAACCCAAGACTAAGCAATTTCAATGCAGTTTCTGATTATTCTTGCAGTACAGGGTCCAAACATCTTCCTCCTGATAATTTTTTGCAGATGAAAGCTTGAAGATGATTAACCATGTTTGTCACGCCCCCAAAAGTCAAACCGGGGTTATGCGTGAGATGAAGGCCAATTAAAATTTTTTCTAACATTCCACAAGACAACATGGCCCCAATCATGTCCCATAGGATCGAAGTCCGCGTTGAGGTATAAATCTTTTCTTGGTAAAACACAGCAGAACATCATAATAAATAAATGGTACCATATAATATTTCAGAATATGCACATCTTTATTTTATATAGTTTAAGTTTAGCAAAAGATAACAAAAGTATATTAATTAATGGCTTCTACCAAAACATAAGCCAAAAGAGAATAAATACGAACTAACCAAAGTATGAAGGCACTCGTGTGCTGGTCATGACGATAATACCGTTGACACAAAACTCGTACTCACCATCAGGCTAAACTGCCTGAAGCGGCGCCTCCACTTTTCTAAAAGTAAATGTACCCGGTACCTATGCACCAAGTGCAGCATCAGATATGACGGTCGGCATGCAGATATAAATATAAAACATCAATAGATATGCAGAACGAATCAAAGTAAATGATACACACGATCATACGAAATGCAAGGCATTGGAATCAAGAACAAGCTAACATAAACATCTATCAAAATAGGCGGTCCACATGAGCTAATAGTTGAGACCATACCCCAATCAATCAGAGTGTTCAGAGTGATACCCCATTGGCATCTAAATATTCAATCTGGTCATGAGTTAGAGGCATTGCTTAACTCATACCCCTAGTGTCCATTATACCAACCCGATCTGCAAACGGTCCTCTCTTGGCTCATACGGTTGGGTTCCCGTGGGCTCTGGCCTAATCATGCCTCAAGGTTCTAAATTCAAAGTCCTCCCACAGGTGGTGCCCTAGCTGTGTTGGACGTTAACAGCTGAATGGTGCCCGACACACAGAATCCTAAACAGACATCAGTGAGGGACTAGGCTTTCTTACGCGAACAAGATCCGTCAAACAATAGAGAAACTACTTTGCTTCTATTCATATCAGACTTCCAACAGATTCCAAACTTCAGTATTAGTTCTCTTTAAACCTTACAATCAAAGTCGCCTAGTCTCAACACTTCATACAGACTTCAGAACAAACGGAACATTAAAAGGGGATCCTAAGTCCATCATCTAAGTTCTTCAAGTGATCCCAAAACAAAACAACGTAAATAGAACTAGTGAACATGGACATTCCATGTAGAGATTACCCAACGGTACCAATTGGAACCAGAAGTGATAAACAATCCAATCATAAGTCCATTGTTATTCCCGAAGTCTCGTACAACCTTACTCAGTCAATGAAAGGAATAAGGTTCGCGATACTCAAACAAACAGTCTTCGTGCATAGATATAAAGGAGGGTATCCCGTTGTCCCAAGCCGTTCAAGATTAAGTAAAGTTGAAACCCGAGAAGATTGGAATAACTACAAGGAATCATCTGCTCAAAGCATCCCTCGTGCATAGTCAAATGAGTCTAAAAAGGGTAATCAATGTTCCACCTAAGTCCATAGACCAAGGGACAAACCCTTTCAAAAAGGGGGGAAATTCGGCCAAGCCAACAGCAGGTTTGGTTAAGCGACAAGTTTGGTTAACCTACGATCGACCGACATAGCGACTGACTGCACAAAACGACCAGAAGTGAAGCTCTCTAGAATCAGAACTGACAGGTAGCCGAAGTGCAGTTCGGTTGACCGACAAGTTGATTGACAGTCCAACTCCTTCAGAAAATGTCACTCTCTGGAATTGGAACCAACAGGTCACCGAGGGTCACCGAACTGCAGTTCGGTTAACCAACACCCAGGTTCGGTTAACCGACTGCTCCCAGAATTCTGAAGCTAATTCTGTGATGGTTCACAAGTGAGGAGTTCCACTCCCTTCCTTCATTCACACCTGCAAACAAGGGAAAATAGGGCATTGCTCTCTCCACATACATCCATACCCCCTCTCATCAAGTCCATTCAAACTTCAAATCCATTCCGTCCAAACCAATCCATAACCTAATTATCATGTTTTCCTAAAAAACCAAACAAAATAGAGCATGTGATCATCTAGCATCATCAACCATCAATTCAAGAAAGAAACAAACATATCAAAGCATAATTATATAAATATTTACTTGCCTTTGGTTGAAATTGCCCAAATCCATAAGCACTAGCTCAAAGCCCAACGAACCAAACCTAAGGGAAAAATAGCAAAATAAAACTAAATTAAATATAAAATCAAAAGAAGGGAAGCTCTAAGCTATCAAACACATTTCTACACCCAAAGTACATTAATCCGAACCTAAGAAGGAGAAGAGCTTACAAATTAGATGGGTGGATGGAGTGGTGGCTTGCAAATTGGAGATGGATGAGCTCACGGGGTCCACGCAAAGATGATGGTGATGATCGGAGGTTCTGGGGCCCACTTGTTTAGTGGTGATGGAGGGTGTTGGTGGTCCATTGACAAGGTGGAGAGTAAAGATAGAAATAAAGAATGGAGAAAGAAAGAGAGAACAGAGAGAGAAAGAATTAGAGAGTGAGTGTGTGATGGGTGAAGATAGAAAGGAAGAGAGAGAATGAGAGTGAAATGTTGAGATACGTGGAGGGGGGGGACCTCACGTTGGCAAAGAGTGAGAGAGAGAGAGAGAGAGAGAGAGAGACAGTAAGAGAGAAATGGAATAAAGAAAAAAGAGAAAGGAAGAGAGAAACAGGGAAGGAAAGGAAGAAAGGAAAAGAGAAAGGGAAAATGGGGAAATAAAGAGAGAAATTGAGAGTTGGGTTCGGTGGTGGCCGGCAGTGGCGCGGGTGGGTCCGGCGGCGACGGTGATGGCGCCAGGACGGTGGGGCAGTGACTGAGGTGAGGGAGAGATGAGTGAGAGAGGAGGAAAAAGGGGAAAAAGAGAGAGAGGTGGGGCAGCAGTGTGCTGGGAAGAGAGAGACAGATGGATGAGAGATGAGATGAGAGAGTGGAGAAGAGAGGGGAGAAGGAGAGCTTGGCAGTGGTGATCGCCGACGACGACGGCATCTAGCGGCTGTGAGGCAGCGAGTGAGGTGAGGAGAGAGGACGAGAGAGATGAGAGGAAAGGAAGCGGGGCTGCTGCTATGTTGTGGAATGAGAAGAGGGAGGGTTGGTCATGTGACCTAATAAAGGAAAAAAGGGAAATGAGAGATGGGTTGCACGTGGGTTAAGGTGGAGAGGGGTTGACTTTTGGGAAAAAGATACAATGGGCTTGAATTAGGTTCGGGTCAGGTTAGATTTCCGATAAAGAACAGGCAGATGAAGACTATCAAAGACTTTTACAGGAATTTGTTCGGATGTAAAAAATCAGCGAGAAAAGAGTCGTTAAAATAAAGGCAATGGAAGAAAAGAATACATCTCTTCAAGCAGCATTGACAGACTCTCAATCTAAGGTAAGACAATTAGAAGAGCAACATGCCATTTTGTCTGACAAATTGATCACTGCAGGTCAAGAGAACGAGCGTCTACTACAACAATCTCAAAAGATTGAAGCTGACTTGGTCAACTTGCGGAAAGAGCTGCAATCATGCACTTCTGAAAAAGATAATTTTGCTGGAAAGTTGAAACTGGCTCTTACAGAACTGGATTCAGCTAAGACTTCCATCAATCGGATGAATACCGGATCAATGAAGCTCAATGAAATTTTGGAAAGCCAAAAGTCTGTATCTTCAAAAACAAGTATCGGTTATGTTCATGGGGCCTCTTCATCTAAAGATAAAGGTAAGTCTACTTTTGTTCAAGGACCTACTATGACTATTATGCCTCCAATCTATTCCAATGCGACACAGCCGCATTACTGTTAAAAGTATAAAAGATATGTGCCAAAACCCAACTTCGTTCCCATATGTCACTTTTGTTGGATTAAAGGGCACATAAGACCACACTGTAATAAAATGAGAAATTTCCAAAGAAATCAGCAGAGGAAGAACTTTGCATCTCCTCAACAGGTCAGGACTAAGACCATTTGGGTCTGTAAATTTGACCTACACTGTCATGTGGTCTTCACTGCATTAAGTGCTTAAGAATCGGATGTGTGGGACTTGGATAGTGGCTGTTCTAGCCATATGATAGGGAACAAAGCACTGTTCACCTATCTTGAAGATTACAATGGTGGAAGTGTTCGGTTCGGAGATGGAGGTAAGGCAAAAGTGATTGCAAAGGTACAGTCTCCATTCCAGGTATAACTAAGCTAAAAAATATTTACTTAGTTGATGGGCTTAAAACCAATCTGTTGAGCATAAGTCAACTTTGTGACAATAGCCATGAAGTTCACTTTGCTGCTAATGAGTGCATCATTGTTGATAAAAATGGCAAAACAGTGCTCCATGGTAAAAGAAATCCTGACAATTGCTATGTGGTGTCCACAGATAAAGATCTGTCATGTAATTCTGCTATGATAAGTGATATTGATCTATGGCATCAAAGGCTGGGCCACATTAATCATAATGATCTGGAAAAATTATCAAAACTTGAACTTGTTTGTGGGCTACCTAAGCTTCAAAAAGGCTCCGAATAGTATTTGTGGTCCATATTAGGTTGGAAAACATATTAGAGCTCTTCATAAGAAAGTTGATTCTCTTACCACTAAGAGACCCTTAGAGCTGTTACACATGGATCTCATGGGACCCACTAAGTTTGAAAGTATCGACAAAAAAAGTATATTTTCTTAACCGTTGATGATTTTCAAGATTAACTTGGGTATGATTTTTGCATGATAAGTCAGAAACTTTTACTGTTTTTAATCACTTGTGGTCTCTACTTATTACAGATAAATGACAAGAATTTGGAGGAATTTCACGAATTCGATCCGATCATGGAACATAATTTCAGAATTCTGACTTTTCTTATTTTTGCACTCAACATGGCATTAAACATGTGTTCTATACACCAAAAACTCCACAACAAAATGGAGTGGTTGAAAGGAAAAATAGAGTGGTTCAAGAGATGACAAGGGTTATGTTGCATAGCAAAAATATTCCCCGACGGTTTTGGGCTGAAGCTGTTAACACTGTTGTCTATGTTATTAATCGTGTTTATCTCAGACCCTGTACTAAAACCACCCCCATATGAGATATGGATAGGAGTCAAGCCAAATATAAGATACTTCAGAACTTTTGACAGCAAGTGTTACATACTGCGGGATCAAGAACACTTAACCAAATTTGACTCCAAAAGTGACGAAGGAATCTTTCTTGGTTACTCCTTGACGAGCAAAGCCTATTGGGTTTTTCATCTGAAGAATTCTGTAGTCATGGAATCCATAAATGTGGTAGTCGATGATGCAGGAACATCTAATTATTTTTCTGATGAATAAGAAGGCATGACTTTTTCTCCTTCTTCTGAGCAGGTTTTGGACATAAATACAAAAAGTCCATCAGATCCTAGATCCGACACTGAAAAGAAAGTTCCTGCGACTAAAGACAATGCTGATCAACAGATAACACCCTCAAAAACCATAGTCCCTGACATCATTTGTCAATTTGAAGAAAAGAGTGCTTCAAAAAGCTCAGCATCATTCTCAAAGATGCAGCAAACTGCTTCTTCACCTGTACCTCATCATCGATCTCAGAGAGGACAAGTTCTGAGATATCATTCCCGAGATACTGTTATCGGTCCGATCACAGCTCCTTTGAAAACTAGAACACAGGTACGCGATGAGGTAAGTCATGTTTGTTATGTCTGTATTGTAGAACCCAAAAATGTCAATGATGCTTTATGTGATGATAGTTGGATTAATGCTATGCATGATGAACT
This sequence comes from Persea americana, assembly GCA_029852735.1. Classification (NCBI taxonomy): domain Eukaryota; kingdom Viridiplantae; phylum Streptophyta; class Magnoliopsida; order Laurales; family Lauraceae; genus Persea; species Persea americana. Next base: position 4,111,540 of record CM056813.1, read on the forward strand.
CGCTCAATTTGAAAGAAACCGTGTTTGGAAGCTTGTTCCTAGACCTCATCACACAAACATAATCGGTATAAAATGGATTTTTAAAAATAAAACCGATGAGTTTGGACAAGTGTCACGACCCGGGCCCGAGATTAGGGTTACCACGGCCAAACCCCGAGTCGCGATTACCATACTTACTCCCGTAAACCTCGCATCACCGAAGTCAATACGAGATTCACAAGGGATCTTACATATACCTGTCAAATGTACAATTTTGCGGAAATATATATACATTGACATTCAACTTTAATATGTACAAATTCTTTACCAAAAGTAAAGTTTACTTATACATCTCATTTCCTATTTAAATCACCCATGCATATTCAAATACAATGCATGTGATCACTGTTTACAACAAAATGAATCTATTCAAAATGTTCCCAAAATTGCTAAACCGGTCGCCTCCGATTTATATCCATTCGTTCAACCCTCCTGGGGGAACCGAACTGGTCTCCTCCGCTGGCGGCGCGGTCTCGGTACCACTGGAACGGCCAACTGGGCCTGTAATGTCATCAATAACACTGTGAACACGACGGTTCAACAATGTATACACAATTCTATGATAATCGCATGTTAGCAATTCGATTCCAATAGATAACAATAATATTCAAATCAATTCAATTCAATTCAATTTAATTCAATTCAAGTCATATAAGTCTTCCCCGAAGGAAGCATGCAATTCATGTGAGTCTCCCCTGAAGAGAGCATTCCATTCATCCATATACACTTTATCAAGTGTCTTTTCGTTGTCCTCTAGCATAGGTGGAAGGCGCACCATTCACAACCCAGCCTTTCAAGGACCCATTTCATTTCATTCTTATCAAATAGTTACTCACTTTATTAGATGGCTTATCAAATGTGTGGGATTTACCAGTGTCTTGATCAGAGATCACCGGCATCACCACGGAGCTCCGGAACGCTCCATCTACTGCAGCAGACTTAATCTTTTATACATTACAGTGTTGGTTCATTTCAGTTCTTTTCGTTTCATTTCATTGCATGTCGTATAGTAATTCAATACATTATTCAATAATAGCTCAACAAGGAGCACAACAGTAATAGACGAGAGAGGACAAGCCAACTCAAGTCATAAACAAGTAATTTCCTAAAACAACATTCGGGTGAAACGTTCATTATGCAATGTAGGTGTTATTATGGATGACATCACTTTTTAGTGACATTTACATTCACATAGGTTTAGCTAATACCCATGAAGGTTTAGGAAATTATCAGAAATTAATTCTGATATTCCCTCAATTTCGGTCACCTCGGCGGTTACCTAGCGGTTAGCCGCATGAGGGGGTTTCGGCTGACCGAACCACATTCGGTCAGCTTTCCAGAATTTCTCAATTTTTCAGGACAATTTGCCCAATTCGGTCACCTATTCGGTTACCCACGCGGCTGGCCGAAATTCAAATTTCGGTTAGCCGAATTTATTCGGTCAGCTTACGGTTCGTTTTCCAGAAGCTCAACTTCTGATGGAAAAACCCTGACAAGATTTTCGGTCACCTTGCGGTCAACCCGAGGCTAGCCGAACTCACAAGTGCGGCTAGCCGACCTAGGTCGGTCAGCTCTCGGTTAGGTGTCGGTCAGCCTGGCGGCTGACCGAATTGCGCCCAGAAGTTCAGAAACTTCTGAACCGAATTCTCTGTAATTGAACTTCTTGAGTTCTAACAATTCAACTAACAATTGAAATCAATGAAATTGAGTATACTTGCCTTGTTTGGACACTTCTTAGCAAGAAGTTCCTTGTCTAGCTTGAATCCAAGCTGAATTCCTCAAATTAAACCTCCTTTTGAACCTAAAGGCCAAAATCAATTCACAAAACAGAATTCTTGTGAATTCTTTGAGCCATAATTCACTAATGAAACTAGAGAAGTGCTGAATTCAACTCAACACTCACTTGTTAGCTTCTTGGTGGAAATCTTGAGCTCTTCTCAAGTTGAAACTCCCAAAATAGTAAGAAAAGAGATGAAGAAGAGGATGGTGAAGGTGGAATCCCTCTTCACAAGCACTTGTTGGCTCTCTCAATCATCACCCAAGGAAGAGAATTGGAAGAAAGGAGAAGAAGAGAAAGAAAGAGATCGGCTGTGCTGGAGGAATGAACTCAAATGAGTTCATCCTCATCTTATAATCCCCATTTTTGCATCAAACCCCCTCCTATTTCCTCTAATTACAATTTAAGTCAATTGAATGGTCATTTGACCCAATTCACGTCGAATGGAATCGTCACAGTTATAACAGTTAACGTACTCCTCGAGATCTACGTGTGAGTATCAAGAGTTTCCGTATTCGACAAAATACGTGTAATTTCGTATTTACGAAAAAGTCCTTCCTTTACTTGATTTAGCCTACAATCAATCTAATTCCATTCAAAACCTTCATTATTCTTTTCATCAAGTTCAATTTGACCATTTGAGCCAACTTCTAGCCGTTAAGCAACATTAATTCCATAATGCATGTTGAATTAGCATTAATCCCGATTAATTAGAGTTAATCGTAATTAACTCGGGACAGGGTGTTACATTCCCCTAAACTTTTAGAACCATTCGGTCCTCCGAATGCAATACAAATCAAGTAAGCAATTTAAAACGAAAATTACCTGAGTGAATAGCTCTGGATACTTTCGAGCCATTTGCTCTTCAAGCTCCCAGGTAGCTTCGTTTGGTCCATGATGTGCCCAAAGCACTTTGACCCATTTGATAGTCTTGGTACGCAGAACCACCTCCTTGGTATCAATTATCTGAATTGGCTTCTCAACGTATGCAGTGTCTGGCAACACTTGGATCTCTTCATGACGAATCACATGTGAAGGATCTGACACATACTTCCGAAGCATTGACACATGAAAGACATTGTGGATACCAGAGAGTTCTGCTGGAAGATCTAGACGATAAGCCACATTCCCAATTCTACTTTGGATCTTAAAGGGTCCGATAAATCTCGGAGAAAGCTTACCTTTTTGTCCAAATCTGACGGTGCCCTTCATTGGAGAAGTCTTCAAAAAGACTAAATCACCAACGGCGAATTCCAGATCACGCCGACGGTTGTCAGCATAGCTTTTCTGCCTTGATCTAGCAATTTTCAACCGTTCTTGCACTTTCTGTACTTTATCTGCTGTTTCAGCAATGATCGTAGGGCCGTGGAAACTTCGAGTTCCAACTTCTTCCCAGCTAACTGGAGTCCTACATCTTCGACCATATAATGCTTCAAAGGGTGCCATTTCAATGCTGGAGTGATAGCTATTGTTGTACGCAAATTCGCACAAAGCTAGGTGATCATCCCAATCACTCCCAAAATCGGCAACACTAGCCCGAAGCAAATCTTCAAGAGTTTGGATTGTTCTTTCTGACTGCCCATCTGTCTGTGGATGATATGCAGTACTAAACCGCAGTCTCGTACCCATGGCATTCTGATATGTTTGCCAAAATGTGGAGACAAAGCGACTATCCCGATCAGAAACGATCGAGACTGGTACTCCATGCAGTCTAACAATCTCCTTGACAAACAATTTGGACATTTCGCTGAATCCCATATCCTTTCTAAATGGAAGGAAATGCGCGGACTTCGTAAGACGATCCACAATAACCCAAATGGCATCATGTTGTCTCCGCGTCCTTGGTAATCCGGACACAAAGTCCATCGTGAGATGTTCCCACTTCCATTTAGGGATATACAATGGATGAAGCAAGCCTGGTGGCTTCTTGTGCTCAAATTTCACACGCTGGCAAGTCAAGCAGGAAGATACATAACTGGCTATCTCCCGTTTCATGTTATTCCACCAGAATCTGCCCTTAAGATTTCTATACATCTTTGTACTTCCTGGATGCACAGAATATCTGGTGTGATGAGCTTCAAACATGACTGCTTGCTTCAAATCTTCCTGTGCTGGTACACATAATCTATCTCTGAAATAGAGAACTCCTGTTACCAACACGAAATCTGGCCTTGCTGCAATGTTATCCCGAATTCTTACTAATTCTGGGTCGTCGAACTACCTATCTTTAATTTGCTGAATAAGTAGCGGTTCGAACACTGACATCGCTGCAATCATAACTTGATTATCCATGACTTCAATAGACACATCCCAATCTCTGAATTCTTCAATCATACTCCATTCACCCACCAATGATGCCAAGTCAGCTGACTTGCGGCTCAAAGCATCAGCTACCACATTACCCTTTCCAGGTACATATGTGAATGGAAAATCATAATCCTTGATTAGCTCTAACCAACGGCGTTGCCTCAGATTGATATCTTTCTGAGTGAACAAGTATTGGAGACTTCTGTGATCGCAATGGACTTCAAAAGTCTCTCCATACAGATAATGTCTCCATTGATTCAATGCGAATACAACAGCCGCGAGCTCTAAATCATGTGTAGCATAGTTCTTCTCATGCTCTTTTAATTGACGCGAACCGTAGGCAATTACCCTACCTCGTTGCATCAACACACATCCCAATCCAACGCCTGAGGCATCTGAGTAAATCTCAAACCCTCCTCTCCCTTCAGGTAAAGCCAAGATTGGGGCTGTTATCAACTTCTGCTTCAGAGTTTGGAAACTGCACTCGCATACATCATTCCATTGAAAAGGAACGTCCTTCTGAGTCAGTTTCGTCAACGGAGCTGCTATCTTGGAGAAGTCCTTTACGAACCTTCTATAGTAGCCCGCCAACCCTAAGAAACTCCGAACCTCTGGCACATTCTTCGGACTCTGCCAATTGCTAACCGCGTCAATCTTAGCCGAATCAACAGCCAATCCATCTCTGGTAATGACGTGACCCAAAAATGCAACCTGCTGCAACCAAAAGTCGCACTTCGAGAACTTTGCATACAGCTGATTCTCTCTCAGTGTCTGCAATGCTATTCTCAGATGATGTGAATGCTCTTTTTCTGACTTTGAGTATACCAGGATGTCATCAATAAAGATCACAACAAACTGGTCTAGGTATGAAGCAAACACTCTGTTCATTAGAGCCATAAAAACTGCAGGTGCATTGGTTAGACCAAAAGGCATCACTAAAAATTCATAGTGTCCATAACGAGTTCTGAATGCAGTCTTCTGTACATCTTGATCCTTAACTCGTATCTGGTGATATCCAGATCGAAGATCAATCTTAGAAAAGTAAGCTGCACCTTGGAGTTGATCAAACAACTCATCGATTCTAGGCAGTGGATATTTATTTTTAATTGTCACTTGATTGATCTGCCTATAATCAATACACATTCGAAAGGTGCCATCTTTCTTCTTCACAAACAGTACAGGTGCTCCCCATGGTGAGACACTAGGTCTGATAAAACCTTTGTCTAGCAATTCCTGTATCTGTTTCTTCAATTCATACAACTCTGATGGTGCCATTCGATACGGTGCCTTGGATATCGGTGCAGTACCGGGCACAAGTTCAATAGTAAAGTCCACTTCCCTTGCTGGAGGTAGACCTGGCACTTCATCGGGAAATACGTCTGGAAATTCACAGACTACCGGGATGTTTTCTAATTTCTGTTCAGGCTTCTGTTCAGAAATGAATGCAATGTAGCCTTCACAACCACTATGCATCATTCGTTCAGCCTTAAGTGCTGAAATAAGCCTTGTGTCAAATCTCTTTAGAGTGCCTTCAAAAAGTACACTGGCATTGGCCTCATCAACTCTGAAGGTGATGATTTTGCGGAAACAGTCTAAACAAGCTCTGTACTTCGCAAGCCAATCCATGCCAAAGATTACATCAAAATCATTCATGGCTAGTATAACCAGATCAGCTGGCATTGCTACTTCCCCGATTTTCACATCACATTGGGGAACGTACAATTCACATACTATCCTTCTCCCTAAAGGAGTAGATACTGTAAAGTCATATGGCAATTGCATTATCCGGTCTCGCATATTACACACAAATACAGGTGCTACAAATGAATGCGTGGAACCGGGATCAAATAATGCAATCGCAGGTTTATCACCTATAAGAATTGTACCTTCAACCACATTGGTTGCAACATCAGCTTGCTCTCGATTAAGAGCATAAGCCCTTCCAGCTATCTGTGGCCTCTGCTGTTGCTGTCCAGGCTGTTGCCTCTGCCATTGACGCTGCTGGCCTTGTTGTTGCTGTTGCCTAGGAGGTGCTGGCAAAGCTAATCGCTGTGGAGGAGCAGGGAGTGCTGCTTGTCCTTGAGCAGTCTGCTGACTAGGAGCTCTGTCATCTCTCCTTGCCTTTGGACATTGTGCCATTCTGTGTTCCAAAGAACCACAAACAAGGCATGCTCCAGTAGTTCTCCAACACAACTCAGTCTTGTGAGCCTTTCCACATGTCTCACAAACGGGCTTATTCTCAGTCCTAGCAGTAAATTTCTGCTTCTTATTCTTGTCCTTGAATCGTCCTCCCTTTTTAAACCAGGAGCCTGTAGATTTTTCACCACTACTCCTCTTGGTACTCTCATTCTCAGCCACTTCTTCTCTGTGGACCTCTTCTGCTGTGTAGGCTCTATCAACGGCATCATCGAAGGTAGTAGGCTTATTTGCCAATACCATCTTCTTATATGTGGCATTTAGGCCATTGAGAAATCTCTTCACCTTCTTGTCTTCCGTATCTACCAAATCAGTAGCATACTTAGACAACTGCAGAAAGGTATGAACATATACAGATACAGTCATTTGACCTTGCTTCAATTGCAGAAATTCTGTTTCTTTTTTCTGCCTCACATGTTCTGGGACAAACTTCCTTTAAAATTGCTGTTTGAAAGTCTCCCATATTACTGCTTCTGGCAAGTTAATGATTGCCCCACTCACACTCTTCCACCATGTCTTGGCTACTTCTCGTAGCATGAAGGAAATGAGGGCAACTTTTTGTTTCTGTGTGCACGTGACTGTACCAAACACATCCTCAATGTGTTCTAGCCACTCATCAGCTTTCAGCACATCTTCAGTACCCCGGAACTCAGTAGCTCCTCTTTTCCTGAATTGTTCATACAGGACATTAGGGTCTTTCTCCTTGGATTGAATTACCACTTGTGTTCCAACCTGAGTAGGTGGTTGAACGGGTGGCACTACTGGTGCTACTTGCATCTGAGCCTGCAATTGGCTCTGCACTTGCATTAGAGAAGTGATCTGGGCTTGCATACCCATCTGTGCTTCATGACTCTTGGCCATCTGTTCATTACTTCTCATCAATTGCTCTAGGATGGCAGTCATCCTTGTGTCCACATCGGAGACAGGAGACGGTGTGATAACTTCTACAAAGTCATCATTTCCTGGATTCGATCCAGACGCAGCCATGCTGTAAACAACACGGAAGGTAAGATACATCGATCTCAACACTTCCATCACATATATCACATATCACATAAAGTGAAAGCATTTAAATCACAAATCCAAGATTGGATTTGGCACGAAACGTTCCTCACTTCGTTCCTATAAATGGCTAAGTCATTTAACTTCGTTAACTTAGCTCTGATACCATACAATAAGTATGTCACGACCCGGGCCCGAGATTAGGGTTACCACGGCCAAACCCCGAGTCGCGATTACCATACTTACTCCCGTAAACCTCGCATCACCGAAGTCAATACGAGATTCACAAGGGATCTTACATATACCTGTCAAATGTACAATTTTACGGAAATATATATACATTGACATTCAACTTTAATATGTACAAATTCTTTACCAAAAGTAAAGTTTACTTATACATCTCATTTCCTATTTAAATCACCCATGCATATTCAAATACAATGCATGTGATCACTGTTTACAACAAAATGAATCTATTCAAAATGTTCCCAAAATTGCTAAACCGGTCGCCTCCGATTTATATCCATTCGTTCAACCCTCCTGGGGGAACCGAACTGGTCTCCTCCGCTGGCGGCGCGGTCTCGGTACCACTGGAACGGCCAACTGGGCCTGTAATGTCATCAATAACACTGTGAACACGACGGTTCAACAATGTATACACAATTCTATGATAATCGCATGTTAGCAATTCGATTCCAATAGATAACAATAATATTCAAATCAATTCAATTCAATTCAATTTAATTCAATTCAAGTCATATAAGTCTTCCCCGAAGGAAGCATGCAATTCATGTGAGTCTCCCCTGAAGAGAGCATTCCATTCATCCATATACACTTTATCAAGTGTCTTTTCGTTGTCCTCTAGCATAGGTGGAAGGCGCACCATTCACAACCCAGCCTTTCAAGGACCCATTTCATTTCATTCTTATCAAATAGTTACTCACTTTATTAGATGGCTTATCAAATGTGTGGGATTTACCAGTGTCTTGATCAGAGATCACCGGCATCACCACGGAGCTCCGGAACGCTCCATCTACTGCAGCAGACTTAATCTTTTATACATTACAGTGTTGGTTCATTTCAGTTCTTTTCGTTTCATTTCATTGCATGTCGTATAGTAATTCAATACATTATTCAATAATAGCTCAACAAGGAGCACAACAGTAATAGACGAGAGAGGACAAGCCAACTCAAGTCATAAACAAGTAATTTCCTAAAACAACATTCGGGTGAAACGTTCATTATGCAATGTAGGTGTTATTATGGATGACATCACTTTTTAGTGACATTTACATTCACATAGGTTTAGCTAATACCCATGAAGGTTTAGGAAATTATCAGAAATTAATTCTGATATTCCCTCAATTTCGGTCACCTCGGCGGTTACCTAGCGGTTAGCCGCATGAGGGGGTTTCGGCTGACCGAACCACATTCGGTCAGCTTTCCAGAATTTCTCAATTTTTCAGGACAATTTGCCCAATTCGGTCACCTATTCGGTTACCCACGCGGCTGGCCGAAATTCAAATTTCGGTTAGCCGAATTTATTCGGTCAGCTTACGGTTCGTTTTCCAGAAGCTCAACTTCTGATGGAAAAACCCTGACAAGATTTTCGGTCACCTTGCGGTCAACCCGAGGCTAGCCGAACTCACAAGTGCGGCTAGCCGACCTAGGTCGGTCAGCTCTCGGTTAGGTGTCGGTCAGCCTGGCGGCTGACCGAATTGCGCCCAGAAGTTCAGAAACTTCTGAACCGAATTCTCTGTAATTGAACTTCTTGAGTTCTAACAATTCAACTAACAATTGAAATCAATGAAATTGAGTATACTTGCCTTGTTTGGACACTTCTTAGCAAGAAGTTCCTTGTCTAGCTTGAATCCAAGCTGAATTCCTCAAATTAAACCTCCTTTTGAACCTAAAGGCCAAAATCAATTCACAAAACAGAATTCTTGTGAATTCTTTGAGCCATAATTCACTAATGAAACTAGAGAAGTGCTGAATTCAACTCAACACTCACTTGTTAGCTTCTTGGTGGAAATCTTGAGCTCTTCTCAAGTTGAAACTCCCAAAATAGTAAGAAAAGAGATGAAGAAGAGGATGGTGAAGGTGGAATCCCTCTTCACAAGCACTTGTTGGCTCTCTCAATCATCACCCAAGGAAGAGAATTGGAAGAAAGGAGAAGAAGAGAAAGAAAGAGATCGGCTGTGCTGGAGGAATGAACTCAAATGAGTTCATCCTCATCTTATAATCCCCATTTTTGCATCAAACCCCCTCCTATTTCCTCTAATTACAATTTAAGTCAATTGAATGGTCATTTGACCCAATTCACGTCGAATGGAATCGTCACAGTTATAACAGTTAACGTACTCCTCGAGATCTACGTGTGAGTATCAAGAGTTTCCGTATTCGACAAAATACGTGTAATTTCGTATTTACGAAAAAGTCCTTCCTTTACTTGATTTAGCCTACAATCAATCTAATTCCATTCAAAACCTTCATTATTCTTTTCATCAAGTTCAATTTGACCATTTGAGCCAACTTCTAGCCGTTAAGCAACATTAATTCCATAATGCATGTTGAATTAGCATTAATCCCGATTAATTAGAGTTAATCGTAATATGAGACAGAGTTAATTAGAATTAGCCATTTGCTCTTCAAGCTCCCAGGTATATATGAGACAAAGATGGATTATCTAACTTGTTTTTGCTGGGTGTGCTCCCTTTGCAATAACGACGTTCATTTCGAGGAGATTTAGGGGGAGTTGTAAACACACACGTGTTTTTTTTTTCAATTTTTTTCTTTGTTTTTTTGTCATACTATTCACATAGACACTGTGCAATTAACTTTATGAAGATTTTCTCTTATTACTATGTCACATGGAGTGATTTGACCAAAGGTTTTTTTGCGCGCTGCATTTAATAAGTTCAAATCTCAAGGTGTTCACTCAAGCGAACGTACCCTTCGCTCGAGCAAACCAGCGCAATAACTGCACCGCCAGCGGTTTTCTTTCCATCTTCTCGCTGCCTTTTCATCATTATGCTTCAGCGTTTCTCATCTTCTTCTCTGTGTTTTCTTCTGGTTTTCTTCTTCCTCCATCGCTCCATCGCTCTTCTCTATCTAGATTAGGTATCTTTTTTCTTTTTTCCATCAATAATCAATCTTGTTAGGTGTTTTTTTTTCACTCTTCTGTTCTTTTGATTCAGTTGGATTTAGGGCTTCATTCGGAGTCTATTTTTTTCTTTTCTTTTTTACTTGCATTTCTTCATTTCCATTTCAATATGCTCATTTTCATGCATCCCATTTTTTTTATTGTGATTATGGAATATAAGTTGCACTTCGATTTTATTGGACACAGGTTTTTTTCTCATTGGATCTGGTATGATTTTTCTTTGCCATTGTGAAATCGAAATGGCTGGATGTATGTGTTTATGGTTGTTGATTTTTTTTTCAATGATGGAATGATATGGAGTGGTGGAGTTTTTGGAAAATTTTGAAATGTTGGAATGGAATCAAGTTATGCATTTTTCCTTTGTGTTCTCTCTTGGATGGATTGTGAAAGAAATATGGATTTTGGAGGTTAATGGGGTCTATGACTTATGTGGAGGTTCTGTAGAATTTGGAGGAGGATGGTGTTTTCTTTGGAGATGGGTGGTTATACCCGATTTTTCTTGCAAGTTTTTTGGTTCGCTTGAATGTGTGCAGTGGTTCCATGGTTTCTCTGACATGGATTTGTTTCACATGACCCTTTCAGACTCCTTTATTTTCAATGGCTCCAAAGAAAAGACCACATGCTGAGTCTTCCTCGTCTCAGTCTTCTTTTGATCACACTTGGTATCCTTCACTGGCCAAAGCCACTCAGTTTCAAGAACAGTTTCAATCTAGAAGTGTGGAATAAAAAAGAGAGGTAGCTGAGGAATTACATGATAAGCTTGTTTTTCAGAGTCTGGCTGCTCGAAACTGGTATTCACTGGTCAAATTTGAATCTTCGAAGATATATGTGGACATGGTTCGCGAATGTTATAATAATATAGAGATTGAGGATTTGGGATCTCTCAAAACTTTTATGCAGGGAAAGTGGATTTCGATTACTGCAGATGACATTGTAGATTTTATTAATATACCGGTGGTCGAGAATCCGGACTACCCCATTCCAGCCAACCTTTAAGTACCCATTGACTATGACCTGGTGGCCACCACTATTTGTGGTGCAAACACTGCTTGGCCTGGTGGCATTCTCCCTTATGGGAATCTGACAGTTGAATATCGATTTCTCAATCGATTCGTATGCCACAATTTGGAACCCGGGGGCCACACTTCCGATGTTAGCCAAAAGAACGGATATTAGTTGTACTGCATCGGGGCAGGGAAACGGGTCAACATCCCTCAGGTCATCCTGAATGCTATGATCAAGACCTTGACTGCAAAGAAGAACTCTATTCTTCCGTTTGGCGTCCTGATCTCTAAGTTCATGTCATATAAGGAGGTTTCGAAGAAGAGCAATGATGTAATTCAAAAGATTCGGAATCCAATCAATGCTTGTACTCTCGCCCAATCAACTTCTCACATTCAACCTGCTCCTCAAGGTGATAAAGCTCCTAAGGATGCGGCTGCACAGGTTCAAACGGAGCAACCGGCACCCCATGATCGGATTGACTAGCTGGCCGCTTAGATGCAGGGATTGGTTGTGCATGGTGATGTGAGATTTGATGCTGTTGATGCAGCACTTGCTGCTATCCTCTCACGTCTGGGACCTCAATGATTAGTTTTTTTTTTATATGTCTCTGGAAATTTGTTGTTTGTTGATGGTTGATGATTTAAACTTTGTTATTGTCTATACGTCTGTGTAGAACTTGATAACTTGTTATTTTAATGTTCTGGATTTTATACGCTTTAGTTTACATTTCTGACTTTATCAATTCAGAACAAAAAGGGGGAGTAGTCTCTATCTATCTTGTCTATCTTGCTCTATCATACTTATTCTATTGTTTTAAATTCGATGATGGATACATCTGATCTAGTGATAGGCCGTGCAGGTTCTTTAAGGTACAAGTCTCGACAAACTCAGCCATTGGTTCAGTTTTTAGTTAGGCTTGGGGATCGGGTAGGATTTTTTGGTAATTAGGAGTTTTGTCCATGAATCACCAAAGGGGGAGATTGTAAGATTTTAGGTTGGCTAATTCATTGGGTAATGGACAAAACCGGGATTCGTTATAATGTAAGTTTTATTAGAAAAGGACTGCCCAAGATTGTCATTGAAGAAAACGAGTTTGATATAGAATTGACACTGGTCGCTTGAGCAATCCTCAATTCGCTCGAGCGACCCTTCACAGAAGCTCCTTCGCTCAAGCCACTCTCCTCCTTTGCTCGAGCCAACTTTCAGTTCTAAAGGCAGTAGGCTGTTCGCTCGAGCGAAATCCTTGACCGCTCCAGCGAACACCACACAAAAGAACCTTCACTCAAGCTTTCCTATCCTTCGCTCGAGCCATCTCCCAGAACTAATGCCAAAACGCAGTTCACTCGAGCGAAGTGCTTGACCGCTCGAGCGAACCCAAGATAGAAGCCTCTTCGCTTGACCCAAACTGTTGATCGCTCGAGCCATGATTTGAAGTTCAAATTTTCGAAGACAGAGGTTTGTCCGCTCGAGCGGACTCCCTGGTCGCTCGAGCGGTCGCTTGAGCGGACATGGGCGCAAAATTAGAAACTTGCCCAAAATTGCCCAGAACTCTCTCCTAATTTGTCTCAAGGTTGAATTGTTGATCCTAATCAAATTATAACACTTGAGGCACGAATTTAGGCTTACATAAAACATCTATCTCTCTATTCAACCTTACCTCTCTAACAAGGAAAACTCTCAGAGAGTACTTGAGAGATCCATCTTCCCCCAAGGTAATCATCTACAGTGCTGAAGATAAAAGTTTTGGATTCATGCTCCATTCTACTCCTTTGAAGTAGAGACTCCTTGAAGATGGCTTCGAGACGTTCGTTTCAAGTACGGTGAAGATGCACGGAGAGTAGTCGGCAAGATCGCGCAGTCTCTAGGTTGAGTTACGACTGGGAAGGGTTGTGAGTTATTTGTAACTTTCTTTCATATAGTGTTTGGTTGTCTGCTGGCCTATACAATAAGGCCCATGGTTTTTTCCCGAGTATGGTTTTCCACGCATAAATTATGTGTCCTTCTCGTTATGTGGATTGCTTATTTTTAATAGGATATAGGATTAATAATTAGTTTAATCACTGTGGTTGAAGTTTACTAGAGATTTGTTGGTTGAGACCCGAGCCTGTGCTAAGGCTGAATTTTTAGGGCTAATGAGTTTTGCAGAAGACAATGGAAGCATTCCTCATTTCCCTTTCAGGGACACAATTCTAGTATATTCTTGTAATTCATGCAACACTACTAGACGATTACGAAGGACAAGAATAATAAAGTTATTCTACAATAGAAAGAGTGATATTTGCATCTGATTGCTTTATTCCTTTTTCTTCTTTTCTGAGTCACGATGCTGGTGGAGGCACGTCACTAATCTTGTGTCATTGGTATTTGTAAAGTTTGCTTAAAGGAGTGGTGTGTATACTTTTGCATGTAAAAGTTTCATGAGTGTGTTTTTTTTTTTTTTTTTTTTCTTTTTTGGACTTCCAATTTATCATTGTAATTTGGAAATGGATAATGTACACATTCAAATTCAAAGACTTGATGTTTTTATTGACTCTTGTGCCATGCCAATCATTAGAGAGGTGGAGGAGCAAATCTACATGGAACATACTTGTGTGCAAAATTTTATCTCTTTTACGTAACTCTTTAATCTATACCTATAAATTTAATGGTTTTAGAAGATATTATTTTTTAGGATTTAAATTCAAAGGCAAGTAAGAGCTGGATGAGTGTCAAATTAATTTGGGCTTGTGCTGGTTGAAAGGAGAATATTGAGTGTGAAAGAATTGAATTGGTTATAGGAGGTCCCACTGCCTAAAAGAGGGTCGAAAAAAGGTCATGATCAATACATTAGCACACCAAAAATCACATGGCATCAAGTTGGCTCTATTTAAATATGCATCTGAGTAACTGTAACCAGAAAAGGTAGTCAATAGCTTCCACAAATCTTCAACACATGCTGCAGCCCATTCTCTAAATCAACCTCATCAAATGGGACTAAATGGGCTAGGTGAGCGTTAGATAAGTCCAAGAGATTTTTTTTTTCCTCTCTCCTGTGATAAGGATATCTTTAATGCATGACCAATGTGGGAACTGGGTAGATGAGATGGGGAGTTCTCATAAATTATTTTGATAAGAGTTAGAGAAAGGAATCAGTGTTTTGTATTTATCCTAACCACATTTAACTTAATCGCCTATGCTCAGGTGCAGATGCAAGTCTAGTATGGAACCATCCGCGTATACTCCCTTGTTGGCCCCTTTCGATCCGTATGACCCCTCACACCCACTTAGACACTCTCTCTCTCAAATGTCACGAGTCCGGATCCCCTATTTCGTAGGAACATGGAGATACTGATTCATTCATTCCACAATCGTCAACTATGTAAAATCTTATCCTTGAATTTTTTTCATTGACTCAAATGTCACAACCTTAGACTGTTTAAGTGGGACTGATCACCGGATTGAAATAAAAAATAAAAAAATGTACAACTTTCTAAAACCATTAAGCTTGAGGGTCATGGATCAAGGGGTTGGAATGGTTGTCAATGCCCGTTTGCAAAAATGTATATACGACTTTGTCCTTAAATTTATCCGGTGGGCTTGGGCTTAGTGTACATAGGCTTAGGCCCTATCTGTTTAAACATCAGGGTAAAAAATTCGGCCTAAGTCCAGCCGCTAGGTCTAAGATTTAGAAGCACAAATCCACCCTATCCTTTGCTTAGAGATCTGATTAGTCTTTTGAAAAAGAGAACCCACGGCTTGGTTGAGGTGTGAGATATGAAGCCCTAGTTTGTTTCATATAGTTGAATTCCTAGAAATTCTAGACTTACATTTCTAAGAGTAGTAAAAATTTGAAGAAATAAAGTTTAGTATAAAAATGGCCATTAAATGATAGCCCTTTAATGGAAAATGAACTAAAAGGAGACGGGGAAACAATCACCCGTAAATCACCCAAGAAATTAAAATCAACTTGAGTATTCCGCTCTCTATGAATTATTGTTTCCACTAGAAAGAGGAATATTGAATTCATACCTTTCTCACAGGAAATTGAAACCCTCTCGATCAAGGCAAATCATTTATCTTTTTTTTTTTCTCTTAATTTTTCTACAAATGTGTCGCATCAAATAACGAAAAAGTGTACTATACGAAAAATTAGAATAATTTTTCTTCGCCATAGAGTCCTCGAGGAGCACAAATACACAGTCCCATCTATCTCTCTAGCTTAAAAAGATTCCTAGTTTATACTGATAGTTTTTGCAGGACCCACTAGAATGGATATACTAGTTCTAATTTAACCAATTAACATGCAGCGGAAATAACAAATCAAATAAAATAGAACTAGCTATCTACCAATCACACACCACAAGAAGGCAGATACAAATTTAACGTGGAAACCCTTTTCAGGGAGAAAAACCACGATTTAGAAATCAAGATTTCACGAATAGTTTACAAGATATACTCACAGCTCATTTACCTCAGTCTGTACCTCGACCTAGGGACTATAGTTGTTCTTGCACAGAATTCACTAACACGACTTCCACCATGCAACCTTCTCCTTACTTGATCTCCTCGCACCTTGTCAAACAAGATGATCAATCTTCTACAAGAGAGTAGAAGCAACACAACTTTCTAGAGCAGTCCTTTCGAACGATCTTTCAATGGCTCTAGAGAGAAATCTCTCTCTAAAATATTTCTGACTCAGATTAATGAGAGTGATAATCTTTAGGGTTGAGAGAAACACCTAATAAATACCCTCAAGTTCGTGCATAAGGCTCCTAATCATAATCCACTCAGTATAGCACTCATCCTCTAACTCTAAAAAAGAGTTCGGATGGAACTGGGCAATTGCGCTCTGCTGGCTATAGCGAGCTTGTATCTCGCTATAGCAAGACCCTGTTCTGGGAGCTTCCTAGGATATTCTCACTATAGCGAATAGCGAGACATCTCACTGTCTCGAGTTTGACAGTCTAACATATACAAATCCTCAGTAATGAAAGCCCTGTTCCAAGGGCTGAAGAATCCTCAAATTTGTAGTTTTTTCACCTATTGCCACAAGCAACTTTAGTGAATCCTATTTGTCCATGAATTCCTATGTATCTAATTCCATATAAATAAATGGACCCAAAATAAATTTGTGGATCTTGAGCAAGAATCTGGTGGCATAAGAACCAAAGCAAAACAGACAAGGGATTTGAAGAAACATTGAGTTTTAGCGGCACTGTGATATCGGGCATATACTTGTTTAGCTTTTCCATGGATTGTGCAACTTACAAAGGACAAAATCAAGCAAAGTGCTAACCCACTGAAGCATCAGTCAAGGAATACCTATTTCACAGAGACAACCAGAGATTAATTCATGGTAGTTAAGTTGGAAGTGTCACTCTCTTTCTAGTGAGGCAAATAGCTAAAAATTGAAGGAAAGAAAATCATGTCATACAGAGATACAATAAGAGATAATTAGTGGACTAAAGAAATAAACTGTTAGATCTAAGGCCGTCAGATATTTGTCAATAGAACTATTTCAACTGTTCATTTTATATAACATTTACATTGGCATCCATCAATCTTTGATGGATTTGATTGTTGCTAAATGGCTAGCCAGTAAACAACCCCTTATATCTAGTGGGGCAAATGGCCCACAGCCATGCCATTTTGCTTCCTTCTAGAAAGGTTGGCAAGAGCCCATAGATTGAATTTATTGTGATGATATTACCATATTTTCTTGAAAACATTATTTGGATATTATCATGACAAATTTCATTTATAGTCAATAGTGATTTATCATGATAAGATGCAATAATTAAACCCCAACGATAAATATATATATATATATATAATTCTAGTTTGTAATTTATAATTTTTTGACCTTTTAGTATTTGGAAGTTATGTTGTTTTTAACAATAATCTTTCAGTACTATCCCAATAAATGCCAATAACATGAGATTATTTTGATATTATATCTTGACAATGTTATCATAATCATTGGCAAACTCGGGAAACTTTCCTTGAGGGAGCCACTATGTGTAAAAAAAAAAAAAAGTATGAGGAGGCCAAACTTAAAAAAAAATACAATTATAGAGACATCAAACACTAAAAAATGTGGCGGGACCATGGCCACCTCCTGGTCGGCACCTGATCCCAATAACAATGCAGCACTAAGATAGAGAATCAAACTCATATAATTATGATTGAATTTGGGTCTGAGTAATCTATTAGTGATGCAAGATTGGCGACCGGGACCGGGACCGGGACCGGGTCCGGGTACACTATGCACCCAACCCAAAAGGAACCCGTTTCCATCACTGGACAACATGAATGATTAACCCTGTTTCAAGCATTTCTTGTCACGCCCCCAAAAGTGAAACAGGGGTTATGCGTGAGATTAGGGCCAATTAAAAATTTTCTCATCATTAATCAAATCCAACTTGGCCCCAATCGTGTCCCAACTGGATCGAAGACCGCTGTGAGGGGTAAATATTTCCTCGAATACAACAACAACTAGCGGAAGTTTCATAATAACAAGAGGTATCTTACACATGTATAGTTAAGAGCAAGACTAAATATTAAATAAGGTTTAAGTTGATGATAGTTATCAAAAGTATTAGTTACAAAACGAATGCTACATAAAAAAATTGGGCCTAAACAAAATAGAGAACCAAAAGAAACCAAAAAGGATGAAGCTAATCAGATATATCATGAAGGCACTTGTGTACGGGGTCGATACGGCTATACAATGCCGTCCGTACTGTAGTCTAAGGAGTCATCAGGCTGATCTGCCTGAACTTCCTCATTCGCTTCCTCCTCGAGGTAGAAGGGCTCGGTACCTATGCACCAAAAGTAGCATCATCAGACACGACGGTCGGCAAGCAGATAGATATGTAAAACATTACAAATATGCAGTAGTAAAACAAAGTAAACAAGTAATCAGATTTACCGGAATGCATAGCATTTGAATCAATAAACAACTATCAAAATAGGCAGTCCACATAGGCTAATAGATGGGAGCACATCCCAATCACAGAGTATTCAGAGTGATACCCCTTGGCATCTGGTCATGAGTCAAAGGCAACGCTTAACTCATACCATCCTCTCTTGGCTCATACGGCTCGGTCCCCGTGGGCTATGGCCTAATCTTGCCTCAAGGTTTTATATTCAGAGTCCTCTCACAGGTGGTGCCCCAGTTGTGTTGAACGTTAACAGCTGAGTGGTGCCCAACAACAGAATCCTAAACAGACATCAGTGAGGGACTAGGCTTTCTTACGCGAACAAGATTCAATAATCAATAGAGAAACTACTTTACTTTAATCATATCAGACTACAAACAAGTTTCGGACATTAATAGTAGTTCTCTTTAAGCTTTACAATCAAAGCCACCTAATCTCAACACTTGATACATATCTCAGAATAAACGGAACATCAAAGGGGATCCTAAGTCCATCATCTAAGTTCTTCATGTAATCCCATAACGAAATAAAGTAAACGAAGCTATAGAACATGGACATTACATGTAGATAGTACCAGACGGTACGATTCAGAATCAGAAGCGATAAACAATCCAAACCTAAGTCAAATGTTAAACCTGAAACCATCGTACAACCTACTCAGTCAATGAAAGGAATAAGGTTCGCGATACCCAAACACACAGTCTTCGTGCATAGAAATAAAGAAGGATATCCCTTTGTCCCATACCGTTCAAGATTGAATAAGATTGGTACCCGATGCCATCGGAATAACCGTGAAAAATGTTGGCTCAAAACATCTTCACATGTAGTCAAATGAGTCCAAAAATGGTAACCAAAGTTCCACCTAAAGGCATCTAAAGATGGCAGAAAAGAACCTCAAAAGAGGGTTCTTGCAGTTGACCCGGTCGACCTGGCCCTTGGCCGGTCGACCGCATAAACAGACTACCCGGTCGACCGGCTAAGAACCCGCTCGACCGCCTACACTGAAACCTGTCAACCTGCAGGGGACAGGTCGACCCCCTCCCTGTGTTCCCAGTCGACCGCGCCCTTGGCCGGTCGACCGACAGTTGTAACAAAAAAAAGAAACACAGTGACTTCGTCAGGTTCCAGAGAACCTAACTCAGTGTTGCCGGTCGACCGGGCACACTGCAGAAACAGAACCCAGGTTCTGTTTCTGCAGTGAGCTGGGTCCAAAACCTTCCCTGATTTCCCTGAACCTGATATGCAAGCAAATCAAGTATAAAGGCAGTTCAAACTCATTCCCTAGATCCATCTAATCAAGCCATTAAGATGCTAATCCATTTCATTAAGCAACTAAATAAGATTATCATGTTTTCACACCATAAACCATCAAATGAGCAAATGCCATCTAAATCAACATATTTCTATATAAATCAAGGAAGACAAACATATCATGCATCAACATATTTATCTACCTGCCTTAGATGAAGAGCTTGTCAAATTTCAAGAGAAAAATGGGGGAAAGACCCACTCAAAGCTCAAACTTGGAGAAATGACTCTCAATCCCAAATACAACTTACAAATGCATGCCAAGGGTGAGAATAAGTCTTCCTAAACCATTTCTAGCCAAAGAGGAAGAAGAAGAAAAAGTCTACAAGCTTTAGAAGCTTTCTGAGAGATGGGTTGTGGGTAAAAACCTTAGAAAATGGGATGGGTAGACTCGTGGAGACTTGAGGAAGAAGAAAGGAAGCTTCACCGATGTTGACGGAGCTCCGGGGATCGTCGACAGTGAGGAGGCAGTGAGGAGGCTAAGAGCTTGGAGGAGGCACACAGTGACCGGATGAAAGGAATAAGAGATGGGTGAGGGTGAGGGTGAGGGTGAGGGTGAGTATATTAGGTTAGATTTTAGGCTAAAGTACATTTAAGCCCCTTTTGTCCACTAAGGATGATTCTTGGGTCTCTTCGACCCGTCGGATCGAAACGCGATAGAAGACTAAAGTTCGTGAAATGCCGAGACCTACCCGATGCACCCAAACTCACAAAACTCATAATTTCATAAAAACCCCTAAAAATTTTCCAAAATTGCAAACCACCCCCACTACTATACCCAAACGAACTCAGACTCACACGAGACTCCGCACACGTGATCCATACACCAAACCCAACTCGCTAAGACTCTAAACACACTTACTAACTAATCACGCAATTAATGATAATTAATAGAAAATTAAGGGGCGGGGTGTTACATCTCTCATGGATCCAGAATCAAATTCCTGAAATGAAACAAGAAAGGTATAAGGTTCCATCCTCAAAATGGTGGCTACTAGGGACAATCTGAGCTCCACACAAGTCATTACCCATGAAGCAATCACTTGAGCAATTCGAATGTAAGAACTGAGTAAACAATGCTCTATGCTGCAAAGAAATTTTTTATATGTAAGTTCCAAATCAATGAAAGCATCAGGGCAACTCAGAAGGATCCAAAGCAACCAAAGCATCAGGGTGCTGCTCCTTGCCTTAAATTTCAAGGCTTACCTTTACTACCCCACAATTCCCTTTTGGAACCTATGTCCCTCCACAAGGAAAGAACAATATTGCCTTGTTACAACTTGTATAAGAA
The DNA here is from genome assembly GCA_029852735.1 of Persea americana. Lineage (NCBI taxonomy): Eukaryota > Viridiplantae > Streptophyta > Magnoliopsida > Laurales > Lauraceae > Persea > Persea americana. Next base: position 4,132,548 of record CM056813.1, read on the forward strand.
TACACTACCAAACCACCCATCTTTCAATCATTGAAATTCCCAAGGCCTAGCTTCTTCTTGATTGTCCATCGCTTCTGCACCCACAGAATTTCCATTCAAGAAGAGTAGCCTCAGTTGCAGTTTTGAAATGGCTGATGATCAGTACAGGCCCCTTGCATCTGGCCTTCTCTTTCTCAACTTTTGCATGTATACCATTGTGGCTGCAATTGGCGGATGGGCCGTCAATATCGCCATTGATGAGGGTTTCTTTATAGGTACAAATCTTCACCATCATCATCTTTTTATCTTCATTACATCGTTTTTGCCGCTCTTATTGAGGTTTATTGATTTAAGCTTGGTGTTGGTTGCGTGCATGTCTTGGTACTTTCATTGTTGTAAGGGTGGCAATTTCTAAATCGACCTGCCAACATGACCTGAACCAACCCCAATAATTTTGAGTCTGGGCTAGCGTTTCCAACCCAATTAACAAATGATTCGGATCCAGATAGGCCATGCATGCTCCTCAACTTGGAAACCACCAACAAAACCTGGACCAATCCTAGCTCAACTCACTGTACTTCATCCTCTAATTTGACCTATGAATTTAGGATTGAGGTTAATCCCGAGAGGTAGCTCAGTTAGCCTAGGACCACGGTTTGCACCCGGAGGTTGAGGGTTGAAAACTGTACTTCTACATTGGGGCAACAGGAGATTTACCTGGCTCCCCTTGAGCCCGTATGGATTATTCCGGCCTAAAGGACAGGGATACCCTCCGTTTTATATATATATATATATATATAAAAGGAGGTGCTCCTATGAGAGGCACTCTCACCAAGGTGGTAAGAGATGGGTGGGGGCCCTCACGTTTAAGTTGAGGTCCTTGCATTTAAGTTGGTGAGAGTGGATATGGAAGTGAGGGCCCCCCATTCATCTCTCACCAACTTGGTGAGAGTGCCTCTCATAGGAGCACCTCCCATATATATATAGGATTCGAGGTTGAGATTTTCAAACCCATTAATAAACTGGACAGACTCAGGTAGGGCCCGTGCTCATGAACCTAAGATGTCGACCCGACCCGACCCATTGCCTCCCGTAGTATTCTTGCCATTTTTCTGGACTTGCATATATTGCTGCTAACATATGATTTGCTGGGGTTGCAGGTATTGGGCTTTCACTGCCTGCTCACTTCTCCCCAGTCTACTTTCCTATGGGAAACGCGGCCACTGGATTCTTTGTTATGTTTGCATTGATCGCTGGAGTGGTCGGGGCCGCCTCCGCCATTGCTGGGATCAACCATCTCCAATCATGGAATGCTGATAGCTTGCCTGGAGCAGCATCGGCAGCTATAGTTGCTTGGACTCTCACTTTGCTTGCCATGGGGTTAGCCAACAATCATCTTCCCTAGATTTTGTTCTAATTCAAGGCCTTTGGATGCATCTGTTTACTTTACCACAGCTTAATGCTGGCCTGCATTGGGGCTAGGCTGATGCCTGATGGCCCTGCCTTGACCATGGTTTAAAAACTAGAAAATCGACTTAATTCAACCTGGTCCAAAATCTTGAAAGACCAACCTGAACACTACCCTAATCTACAATGGCCAATCCAAACCGGACTTCAGTCTCACAGGATGGATGTTGCACCTTTACATTACATAATATTTTAAAATATCAACTAGCTACAACATGTGCTATTATAATTATATATTAAGTTTGAAGGCTTTCGATCTTGTTTTGACTGTGGGTTATAATTTAGACTAAGAGTTAATCATCTTTATTAAAATATTTCACATTCTCCTCATACAACTATTCACTTATATTCTCATCTCATCAAACCACCAACTATTCTCCACTTTAACTCTACTTCTTTCCTTTTAAAGTCTCCTGCTCCACCTCATCACTTCTACTCTCTTTCTGTCCCCTTTTTTCTTATTTTCATTTATGCAACTTACTTAGTGGTTGGAAAGGTACTCTATGTAACCTTTTTAATGTAAGAATTTTTAATTTATAATGCGACCGTGCTGAGCATGGGTGGTTGTGCCAGTACCTAATTAACTCATCCAAACCCTAACTTAACCCAATTTTGATTGGGTTTATAAATTCCAGTGAAAGCCCTTTCCAATCTGAAAATTACAAAACTCAAGCTCGGGTCTCAATCTTGTTAGGGGCGTTTGAGTGCAAACTCATGTGATACGAACCCTTATACACCTGAATAGGTGTGAAATTAAGTGACACATCTCTCTCGCTAGTACCGTGCCATTATAGGTGACGTGTTTGATAGGTAGTGGTTTCAAAATTCCTCATTGCCTTTTATTCTTTACAATTCTTGCGGGCACCATATTTTAATCCGAATCGTTCAACTTTATTATTAATCCATTAAACCTCCAAATATTTAGTTTCATGTTTTAGATGTTCATAGATTTTGAGATAACAAGAATTCTTTTATATATATAATCCGAACCAGTGAGAGCCCATTCCTAACTAAAAACTTCCTAACTCAAAACTACCCAACGATGCCTTAATCATACTGGTTATAATCTCTCTCTCTCTCTCTCTCTCTCTCTCTCTCTCTCTCATTCTCATTTAAGTATCCCTTTTCTTCTTATTTCTAAATGCAGATTGGCTTGCAAGGAGATTGAGCTGCAAGGGAGGAATACTCGTTTGGTAAGTCTAGAAGCCGCACCTTCTTCTCTTTCCATTCTATTTTATGTGCTCAGCTTAAGCATATATAGAATTCTTGCATAGCCCACACTATCTGTTCTCTGTTTTGGAAAAGTATCCTCTTTCTTCCTTTGTAATCAACTGAGATTTGGCCTGATGGGTTTCGCAGAGGACAATGGAAGCATTCTTAATTATCCTTTCAGCAACACAGTTCCTTTATATTCTTGCAATTCATGGGGCAGCCTCCATCCCACGCAGGAGATGAATAAGAGAGTTATTCTACAATAGAAAGAGTGGTGTTTAATTCCGATTGGTTTATTTGTTTCTTATTTTGTGATTCAAATCTTGTGTGATTGGTGTTTGTAAAGTTTGTTAAAAGGAGTGTTGCATGCATGCTTGTATGTAAAAGTTTCATGATTGTTTATTTCTTTTTCGGACTTCCAGTTTATCATTGAAATTTGAAAATGGATGATGTAAACTTTCAAATGCAATGACTAGCGTCTTTGTTGACTCTCCCGTGGGGGCCCATGGCAGTTATGGGAGAGGTGGAGGACAGACAGATGTGCATGGGACATACATGTGTGCCAAGTCTTATTTATGTTAGTTCACATATAAGTCCTTGATCTAAAGCCATCAAGTTGAATGGTGTTAGAATGATTTCAATTCAATGGTGAGCCATAGTTGGATCAGTGTCAAATCATGCACTATCAAACTAAAACAAGGTATATAAATGAGTCAATCCACACTCAGCTTGACAAAGCTGGCACTCAAGCTTGAATCAAGCCCAACTAGACCTTGCGCACTTTTTCCAAGATCGAGCTCTTAGCTTGGGCTTGATTATAAATGATCACACACGTCTAGTTAATCTTGAGGTCGACTTTATTTTTTTCCCAATTTTAAAATATGTTATTATGCATTTACATCCAACCAAGTACACAAGATTTACCAATCTGCCTTATGTCTCTATGGTTGCAGAGGTCAAGGTTTTGAGGAATGGTACATCCTCTTTTTCATTAAAAATTTAAAGAAAAGTACACAAGATTTGTATTTCTACTTAAATGTAAACCACATATAAATGCTTTCCTTTCCACTTAGTGATTTTGTATCTCCTTTTTTTGTTGGAGCCTGCTTTTCCTTTTTCATCAACAAAATCGAAGCAATTTTTTTTTTTTTGGTTAAAAGTATAATTGCAAAGATCCAATGTGAGAGGTGCAAAAGAAAGATCGATGAATTGCACTTGCATTTTATCTAGAGATTGATGAATTGCACTTGCATTTTATCTGGGAAAATGTTCTCCCTGGCAAATTGCATATTGATATGCAATCTAACTCATGGGGTATATTGAGATGCATGTCTATTAATGAAAAAGGGACGGCAAATTAAAAGGCATAATTTTTTTTTGAGATTCAATCCAATGGCAAGTGAAAATTCATATGCATGCAAAATTAGGCTCTTTGCTAGCCATACGGGATAGTCAAGAATATCACAGAACTACACTTATCAAAGGTGGCCCTAAGTGGGGCCCCCTAAAGGTGGACTAGACATGCAGTCCACACGTAGAGCATTTTTCTTTCATCTGTGTGTTTCCATTGACATTACATTTCATCAATGCATTTATTCACTTTTACCTAATGCAATTTAATATGTAAATTTTACAACTTGGAGCTCGCTGTCCCTTTGAAACTGAACTCTTGGCAAATAATAAGCGATGACTGGGTATTAATTCCTTATCCCTTAACCCTACTTATTAGTAGATACATAAGAATCAAATATACAAGGTGGTTAAAATGAAGATCAAAGGTGAACTTTTTTTTTTTTCAAAAATAAGCATCAAATAAATAAAAAGCATCTTCTTTTTCTTCTATTTTCTTAGAAAAAAATTGCTACTTGACATTGTTTGTAAAAATTCATTTCTAATCTTCATTTTTAACTACTACATATATGCAATTTCTATGTGTATTCTAACGTAAACAAAACAAATCCCAAAGAAATCCCAATGGATAGTTCAGTTGGCCTAGGACCACGATTTGCACCTGGAGGTTATATGTTCAAAACTACACCACCACATTAGGGTTACAGGGGAGTTTATCTGGCTTTCCTCTAGACCCGAAGAAATTAGTATAGTCCAAAAGATTGAGAACCCTCGGATAACAAAAAAAAAAAAAGGAAAAAAAAAAAGCCCCCTAGAAATACTTTCAAATGTCACAAAAAAATCATTCTCGGCAAATTAAAATACTGGCTACCTTCAATCTTATCATTTTCATAATATCTTATCTATATAAATACTAAAAAAAAAAAAAAATAGTTTTTAAATAATAAAAATATCAAAAATTAAATTAAAAACTAAAAATGAGGAGTGGACCATCTATGAACCGTTCGAAGGTACACACTGCATGATAAGAAAAGCATCGCTTCGCGTGAAAGAAAGAAGCTTTAGATGATGCCGCTGCATCATGATGATTTTCTTTTGGTTTATTCCAGCACCTGTCAATTTACATAGAAGTTGGTTGAGAGTTGAGACGGGGCATCTCTCATGTTCACGTGAATCTGCGTGCCACCTAAAATTATATACCTTCAAATGTGGGGCCCTTCTTATCCGACGGTTCAGAAGCTCACATGGCCCACCTTACTGGTTTCACTTTTTAACACATTCATCTGGAAAGTCTGCTACTGTCAACACCAGTCCTGCACATAAATTAAAAAAAGGAACGAAGATGTTCTCAGTCCGTTGATCGTGGGTGTGGCCCACCAGCACAATTTGATGTGAATGCAAGTTTCGTAAGCGGATGATGAGAGGCCGTATGCAAAATGAAAGGTCCTAAAAAGTTGGAAGATCAAACGGTCAGGATGAAAGAGCAATGAACATGGGACGGTTCAGATTGGAAAAACAAACATCTCTTCTTCCAAATAGGTCCTCAAGTCTTGTGATGCCAGACAAAAGCAAAACGAACTCACTGGGGCCCACCTTAGATACTCGTAATGAACTGGGATGGGGCCCAGTGCCCTCACTGGACCCGATTCATTATTCTAGACGGGTAGGTGTGAGAGGGCCCGAATTGAAAGGTCGTTAGTTTGTCTTTCCACACCACTCCCATTGTTTCGGATGCCATGATCGTTTTCCACACGCTTCCACTAAGTAGAATGTGTGGAGCTCCATGGTGGGGCCACCTACTGATAATATGCACAGTTCAAAATCAATACCATCCCTTCTAATAAAACATCTTCAAATTCCAGCCCCACCTTTTCTTTTATTTATTTTTTTAGCTAATAGAAATAGGATAAAACCCTTGTGGCTCTCAGATGGTAGCACTAGTGAACCCAAACTTCAAATTCTTAAAAAATTGGAAAGCAGAGATCAATAACAGAACCTTTAGCTCCGGAAGAAAGTACGATGTTATCGATCCTTACCATGCATAAAGTTATTATAATCAGGTTTGGTTGAAACAAACTAATATTAAAGTGAGATGAAATATACTTTAAACGGTTGGGATTATCAATTTAGGTGGGCCCACATTAGAGTCCACATGAAAAGCGTGTGGGAGACCCACAGTGGTTCCGGACTCCACTCCACTCCACTCCCCTCTATACATATGCACCCCTTCTTCCCTCCTCTCAGCGTTATCTTCTCCAGGACGCCATCTTTCTTCTACAATTTCTACTTTGGTAATCAACTTCGCTTTCCTCCTCCTTCTTCTTCTCTGTAATCTTCATATGAATCTTTCTTCTCTGATTTGGAGTTTCTTCTTTCCATCTTTCGATCGATTTGAGAGAAATCTCTCTACGCCTTGTTTTGAATCGGTTTCTCCGAACGAAAAACCCTAATTTTACGTTGTGAATTGACAGGTGCGATGGGAACTGGACTCAGATTCTTCGCGGTATCTCTGTTTCTGTCATGCCTCTTGATTCCGTCTTTCGTTCCTGGTTCGGCCGATACCGGTTTGTACAGAATCGGACTGAAGAAGAAGCCGATCGACCGAAACAATCAGCTCGCGTCGCGGTTCGCGACGGAGGAGGCGCAGTCGAAGGGAGGATTGGGTAGGAAATATGGCCTGAAGGGAAATCTCGTCGATTCTGATGAGGATGTTGATGTTGTTGTTTTGAAGAATTACATGGATGCTCAGTACTTTGGAGAGATCGGTGTTGGAACTCCGCCACAGAAGTTTACAGTGATTTTCGATACTGGCAGTTCGAACCTCTGGATTCCGTCTTCAAAGTGTTACCTTTCGGTGCGAATCGGTGGTTTTTCTTACTCTGAAGAATGATTTGTTTTGTTTTTATCTGATTAGGAATTTGTTATTTTGTTCTTGGATGCAGATTGCTTGCTATCTCCATTCCAGGTATAAGGCGAGCCGATCGAATACCTACAAGAAGAATGGTTTGTTTCTGCCGCCTTATTGTCTCTGTTTGGGCCTGTTTGTCTTCATTTAAATACATAGGAATTCATTATATTGGGTTTTTTTTTTTTTTTTTAATGAAACAGTTAGAAATGAAGACCAAAGGTGAAATTCCAAAAATGAGCATCAAATGACCTTTCCTTTTATGAAAATGGAATAAAAGGGAGATGGGAAATGAATACGTAGCATTTGGTCTTCATTTTTACTGAATTTCGTTCTTCTCGATATTGAAGGTTTTCATTTTTGTGTTCATTTGAGTTATCTTAAGAGTGGTGTTCATAGCTGTTGTCGAACATGGTCCTTGATATTTCAATTTTAGGAGGTGTGGAACATGGTCGGTCATCTTGATTTTCTATTTTGAGGAGGCGTTAGGATGGGGCGTACTACTATCCAGTTCTTATATCTGTAGGAATTGGATGGTGATGATAGTATTCATTAGAAAATTCCTTAATTTGTGCGCTTTCTCGCCACCCATCAGAATGAAAGAACCTTTTGTTGATTGGTCGTAAGTTCTCTATTTCTTATAGATTATTTATGTATCACTTTAGATATTTTTAATGGAAAATTTTACATCTAATTTGGTTCTGGGAGGAGTATACATGTTAGGATGCATGCCACTATGTCTGGGGTATTTTTTCTGCATGAGGTTCTAGCTGTATCCAAAAGCTCCTTGCCTTTGGAAACTGATCCTTGAATAGAGGTTGTTGCAGCCTTTGGAAACGAGCTGGGGAATGAAGGAGTATAGACATTTCTGTTGCAGCATTAGCTCACGGCTCATTTGGATATATCTAACTGTGCCACACCCAAGTCAGTTGCTTTTGTTCTTTGTTATAACGAGGTGAAGGTAACCATAGTCACAGATAGTTAGAGCTTCAGATAACTTGATTCCATGTTAACTGAGTAGCATTTGCACAGGTTATAAAAACCTTTGTTTCTATATTTTATCTTTTTTCATATTCTTTTTTGGCATAATGGGAAACAAGCGTGACTTCTGTGGCTTACATTTGGTTGACTTTTATTGTCCTAATTGTTTTTTTTTTCTTGAGAATTTTAGTATAATAGCTGTCAAATCAGACATGTACATTGTTACCTGTGGCGCTTGTGGTCTCCTATTATGTGCTTTGATTGTCAATATGTGCTTTGCCAATTCCCCCTCAATCTTACTACCTTTGTGATATTCACCTTTTGCAATTGTTTGTATGCACCTTTTGTTCAGGAAAACCTGCTGAAATTCGGTATGGGACTGGATCAGTTTCTGGTTTCTTTAGCCAAGATAATGTTCAAATTGGTGACCTTGTTGTCAAGGATCAGGTGAATTTCTATACGAATTTGTTGGTCTGGTATATCAAAATTTTCAGTGTGGAGAATTCACACTTGGGATTTTTGGCAGGAATTCATTGAAGCCACCAGGGAGCCAAGCCTGACATTTCTGGTGGCCAAGTTTGATGGTATACTAGGACTTGGTTTTCAAGAAATCTCTGTTGGAAATGCTGTCCCTGTATGGTATGTTGGTATATTTTCATAATTGACAGTTTTGTTATAAGAAAAATATATGTTTGAATCATAGTTGTCAATTCGGTTCCGGTCCCTGTTCTGATTTGAACCTGTAGTGGAACATTTTGGCATTCCCATCAATTCTAAGATTCCATTTTGGAAAATATGCAATTGAAAATTTCAAAAAATATAGAACGGTTGAAAAAAAAATAGTTGACTTCTAAAATAATAATAGTACATACTTAGATCACTTAAATTAAAGTGCACATTTACAATTGTCCATTTTCTGGTTTTCACTATATATGAATGGTAGTATGAAACATGGGCTGGAATTGAGCAGAATTGGAACCAGAGTTGGGCCAGCATAGAATGGAATTGGGCCCTGGAACTTTTAGAGGGGGAGGGGAGGGGAGGGGAGGGGAGGAGAAGAAAGACACGGGAGGGGTGGGGTTCCAAAATCTGTTACTTACATGGGATATTCTGTACTAATCCTGATTAACTGTAAGGTTAAATAATTGACAATATATGACTACTAATTTTCTAACAGGCACAACATGGTCAACCAAGGTTTGGTGGAAGAACCTGTTTTCTCTTTCTGGTTTAACCGCAATGCAGAGGAAGAGGAAGAGGAAGGAGGTGAAATTGTGTTTGGAGGGGTCGACCCCAAACATTATAAGGGTGAGCACACATATGTTCCTGTTACCCAGAAAGGTTACTGGCAGGTGAGTCTCCTCAATTCTAACCCTATTCTTGTGCCACAATTGGTAGTTCTTTAACCACCTTTCCACTTCATATGCTTATTGATTTTACTGAACATTTTTTATTCAGTTTGATATGGGAGATGTCCTGGTTGGCAATCAAACTACTGGTAATGAATGCATAACTTATATTGTATCCCTGTGTTCTGTCGATGCAAATTGCTTCTGCTTGGTGTTATAATTCCAATCCTTTGTTGTGATCTGATATTTGCTTCCCAATTTTCAGGGTTCTGTGCAGGAGGCTGTTCTGCAATTGCAGATTCTGGAACTTCTTTGATTGCAGGTCCAACAGTATGTATCTTTACTTGGGATTTTTCCACCTTTGATCAGTTGCTAAAAATATTGACAGGAGCCTATAGCATAGTCAGAATGTGCTAATTGCTGGAACCAGAAGGTTGTGGGTTCGAGTAATGGAGTTGTGTTAGGGGGAGTACACACACACACACACACATGTATGATACATACATAGTATGATTACTACGGGAACCATTAAATTCTAGTGTCTGACATAGTTATTCATGTGGAAAAACTAATATAAATGGATGATGGTAGTTAATATTTAATACATGTGAGCAAGTAGGTCACCTACACAACTCATATCAGAGTGATTCTTTGTTGGGTTTAAGTTATTTTAAATTCATTCCTGAAAAAAAAAAAAAAAAAAAAAAAAGCTCTATACCTAACAAGATAATATTTGAGATCATATGAAAAAGATACTGACAAATCTGACATTGGTTATTACTCTGATGGAGTGATTTCCTGGCCCCAAACAATTACTATTTTTAAAAGTAAGCTGTGCACATCCATCACAATTGTGGTTCTGACTTCTGGATCCTTTTTATTACATTTCTCATTGTTGGATGTTGCTGGAGATTAAGGACATCTGAAATGGTGTAAATGTAGGATGATCCATCCTAGTAAGCTACACTGAACATTACTGGGATTGGGATCGTGGTTGATCCAATTAAACAAGAGTAGATGAATTTTGAGAGTTGACCCCGATGAGAGTAGTTCTATCAAATGAGCTGAAGCTGCTGGAGTTTGGCTCGAGCTCGACTGGTTAGCAAAATGAGCTAGCTCAAGCTTGGTATGATTAGCTCTCAAGCCGAGCTTGAGTTAGGGCTTGCTCAGCTCAACTGTGCTGAGCTCATCTCAATAACGGGCTAGGCTCAAGTTCAAGCTCAGCTTGATTGAGTTAATAACTTATATGAGCTCAAGTCCAAGCTCAATCGGTAAATGAGCTGAGTCTATTTAGTCAATATTTCTGACTTGGTTAGTAAATGCAGCTGCACCTGCACTTTCACACAAGATTCCTTACCTATATACCGATTCAGTACAATTTCTGACCTGATAAATTAATGAGTTTAGGTGTGGTTACTTTTCATTTGCAAGTAACGGTCATGTTGACATTCCTGACCTGATTGGTAGATGGGTTGGTTTGGATTGAATGCATTCTTGCTAATTCAAATTGCTGACCAGATGTGAACTGTGACTTGTTTCTCTATGATGTGCCTATGCTGAACTGACCTTGGTCAATTGCACTATCATTCACCAGCCAAGACCCTAGCATGATTTGTTAATTAAAATGTTCAAGTTGACCCTTTGCTACTGTTGGGTTGCATTCGGGTTTAAAATTTAAACCCAGTTAATGAATATGTAAGGTTTGGGCTTGAGCCTGTGCATGTTACCCACAGTACTCAAACCTGACAAACTCATATTTCCATTCCAACCGTATAGTACTATGACTACTGGCATCATCAGGTTGCTCTTATCTTGAAAAGAGTGATTGCTGCTACTTTTACGTAGTCATTGTTGAATAACTATTTTCTCATTTCTGTACTTGCTTCATGTAGACAACTATTACTGAAATCAATCACGCTATTGGGGCTGCTGGGATTGTTAGTCAGGAGTGCAAAACTGTTGTTGCGCAATATGGGCGAGTGATACTTGAGTTATTATTATCTGAGGTATTTCCTACTGTTTTTCATTTTTCCAACTTGTACCATGTTTTGAGTACTTTGAAAACCTAATTATTATCATTTGCTGATACCTTGTGTATGGTCTATAATTGTGCAGACGGAGCCTAGGAAAGTCTGTTCTCAGATTGGTTTGTGTACTTTTGATGGAACTCAAGGTGTTAGGTTAGTCACTCTTTGAATGGTTGTTATGATCACTGCTGCTGTTGTGCCTGCTACTTTGGTTTCTGTTATATATAATGGCTTGCATTAAAAACCATAATTTTGTTAGGATGGTGATTGTAATGATGGACAGTGTTGGCATTTTATTGTATTAGTCTGTTTGGTTTCTTCCATTATGCATTGACTTGGATTGAATATGAATTTAATTTGGATGCTTGTTGTGACTGTTGACAGTATTGGCATTGAGAGTGTTGTTCCTGAGAAGAATAGAGAATCTTCTGTTGGCGGAAGTGATGCTATGTGCACTGCTTGTGAAATGGCAGTTGTCTGGATGCAGAATCAGCTCAAGCAAAATCAGACAGAGGAGCGCATATTGGAATACATCAATCAGGTAAAGTAACTCAAGAGTATAAGAATATTTTAGGGAAAGATGGAATGTTGTCTCATGCTCTCATGTGCTGCAGCTTTGCGATCGATTACCAAGTCCCATGGGAGAATCAGCTGTTGATTGCAGTAGTCTTTCTACAATGCCAACAGTTTCTTTCACCGTTGGGGGTAAAAGATTTTCCCTCACTGCGGAGCAGGTATGATATTCTCTTCATTTTTTCTAAAATGTGCCATTATGGGTTTTTTTTTTTTTTTTTTCTGTTGAAAATGCGTAATTTGCGGTGAAATGGTCATTTTTAGCCATTTTATTTAGCAATGTTATTGTTATAATCTCTTATGAATAACTGGAATGCCATATCAAATTTCAAAGAATTGTTATTTGTCATGCCTTTGGTGAGTGACTTGAATCTTGCAATCTGATTTGATCTTCTCGTTTTTAAAATATTTTCGTTTTTTAATCATTACAATTATGCGTCCTCTTTTCTATCTTTTGTCATTCTCATAGCTCTCTGTGGCTGACAGTACAATGTAACAGCTTTGATTTAAACCTCTCGGACTCCTTGTTGTGCTGCAGTGTTTACATTTCGGTTCTATTGCACCATAACAGTGAACTTGATGCAAAAAGGCCAAAATGATCTCTCTGTCTTGATTATGGTAGCATGTTTCATGTAAGATCATTAGACCAAGTTGTTTAAACACTAGAATATAGTATTGTATTGACGAGACAAATTAATAAGATCACTACAGTCCTAGAGCAGTGAACTAGTTGATCATGTAATTACATTCTTGATGAGACCTAAGTCGCAAGTGTTCATTAGAGTTCTGGAGCAATGGACTACTTAGTTGATCATGTAATTCCATTCTTGATATAGGCCAAAGTTGCAACTGGTCATATTGGCTGTATGCAAAAGGAAATGTGATCCCAACCACACTCGTCAGCTTAAATATGGATGTAGAAACCAGATAAAGAAAAAAGTGCAAAAATGCTCTATAGAATTCCCTAGAAATGCAAAATGAAAATGGGAAAATGAAAGTACTAATCCATGGAGAATTTTTGAATAACCTGGAGATGATAAATTTGTTCTCTAATGGTGGGCAGTACATATCAAAACCCAAACATTGTGTTGAATAGATCCACTAGTAGCTGATTGAGTCTGCTGGGTTAACCCCCTGGTCAACCAGGCAGTTCAGTAAATTGTTTTTCTAATGTATACATTTATAACTTGTGCCAGATAGACGGGATAAGGCTGCATTGACGTCGATGATGATAAATAAGTTTCGATAACTAAAATATATATAAAAATGAAAATATTTTCCTTGAATATATACAAGTTTTATAGAGATTCTTACATATATGTATGAGTTCTCATGCAAGTATATTGTAACCATAAGGCTTAAAAAAGCAGCTGTGGATAGCGTAACAGCTGTCCCTAAAACAATGTTATCGGTGTGAATTTATATTTAGTATAAAAATCTGAAAAATAATAAAAATTTTAATATATTAGAAAGTGTTATATTTTAATGTTTATTTTCATTAGTAACTAAAATAATTGGAGTATCAAACAAGTTCATTATCATTTAGGTTTTGTATTGGTGTTTTAATTTTAAATTACAATATTAATGTATTTGTTCACCTATATTCATACTCTTCATTTATATTAAGACTGGTAAAAATGTTAATAGTCGAAGGTCATTATTTAGTGTTTTAATGTTAATCAGCTTCAAGCGTCTTAATCTTCCCAGATGAAGTATTAGTATTCTTGTTCCTGTACCAAATCAAATTTTGGGACAGTTACATCTGATATCTTAGTCATGTGAGTATGTGATATAAATTTAAACGCAAGAATTGATCCCCACTTGAGTTGGTATTGATCTTTCTTCTGTTGGCCATGATATTCTCTATGGTGCTGCAATGCATTATCACTAGGTCTATTCCCCCACCATGTCGCATCCTGATATATGTTGATATACTATCACAGCATCATCGTGTTCTTTTTTCCAGTTTATATTAAGATAATTTTTTTGAGCTAATAGAATCTATTTCTATTGTTACTGTATATAACGTTGGAAGTTCCAGAGGTCTTACTAACAGTGCTCGAGGCTTTTATAATGGAATGCTGACTTGTGCTCCTTTGAATTCTGGTGAACAGTACGTCCTTAAGGTGGGTGAGGGGGCTGCTGCTCAGTGCATCAGTGGATTCACGGCTTTGGATGTACCTCCTCCTCGTGGCCCTCTCTGGTACGTGCTACTACCACCATCACGACTTACATTGTTTCCATGTTAATTGTTATTGATCATGCCTGTCTTTCATTCTCTCAGTCGAATGTTGTAGACCATTCTATGTATAAAATGTAGGAGGGTATGTAATGTTGCATATCTACTTCTTTGCAGGATCCTGGGAGACGTCTTCATGGGTGTCTACCACACGGTGTTCGACTATGGCAAGTTGAGAGTTGGATTTGCGGAGGCAGCATAATAGAACCTTGCCTCCTCATCCTCCTTGTTCAGGCTGAATACTTTTTTTCTTTTTCCTTTTCTCCCTTTGAAAACTTGCACTTGATGCTCTACAAGCCTTTTGTCTGTACATACTACATACTATAACATGCGTGGTACTTGGTTTTTATCTGAATCACTAATATAAACACACTTAGAATAGTTAGTTGACTCTGCTCCCGTAAAACCGTGTTGCGTGTTCATATAATGTAATGTGCATGTGTCTCGAAATATACTGGAATCCTTGCAGCGGATAAATGGTTTTTCATTTATTTTCTTTATCCATGAATGTTAAGAATGAAAGCTTGAGACTCGTTACAGTCGGAGTCTTTTGGAAAGATTAGTTTAGACGAAAGTCTTTTGTCTTTAGATCGTGTTTGTTTCATGTAATTGGATCAAATATCCTTCATTTATCCTAGCTAGTAATTCAAATCTACAATACTAAATTTTATATCCTGCACTTATCGCACGCCTTTAAAATATAATCTGTGGTACAAAATGAGAGGAAGGGGGTTTTCTCTCTCTCTCTACATATATATATATATAGAGGGACATCCATGTGCATCTATCCGTCACTATAGGGTGAGGGTACTTTTCCTTTTTATACATGAATCCTCCTTTTGTACTTGAAAATTCTCATTTATGGAAGCATCTCTCACCCTATAGTGAGGGATAGATGCACTTGAATAGTTTTCATATATATATATATATATATGGGTAAAAATGTTATTTTGTAAATATCACAAGGATAAACTTGTCTAGATTCAAGACATTTTGGATTCTCACCCTTGTAGTGGATAATTTTTGAAACTTTTATTATTACTATTATTGTTGTTTTTGGGATTACCATGCGGCGATTCTGATCCTTCTCATAGTGTCCAATGGCCTAAAATTTCATCATAATTTTTTTTTCTTCCGCAAATGTCTCTCTCTCTATCTTGAATCTTGTGAAGTCAGAGGTTTCCTCTTCAAACTATCATATTGTCTCTAGGATCTTCTTTGAATCTCGAATTAGAGAAAACGCACTTAGTTTTTTTTTTTTTTGGGTTTTTGGGGCCGCCATGTCTGCATTTCAATAAAATGACACGTGGGATCACAAATAAAAGTCCTAAATCTTCTCCAAATCTCTCCCCTATAATCACTATCATTCACTTTAAACAATCAAAATCCTTGATCTTTTTTATTTAGAGTCAACCAACAAGTTCATTTAGAGTCCTAAATCTTCTCCAAATCTCTCACTAAAAGGCTCTCATTCAATTTTAAACTTTCATTTAATCAAAACCCATCTGATCAAAGTACTCTCTCTAAATCAAATCACAACAATTTAGGCAATAAATTGGGACTTATAAGTGGTATAGTTAATTGAGATATTTATTATAGGAGAATTAGTAGTAGTTAAGGTTATGATCCATTGTAGGAGAATTGTTATAGAACAGAGGAGGACCTCTGGATCTGGACACTGCCGAAGAAGAGGGCTAGAGGATCGGGAGGGCTAGAGGATCGGGAGGGCTGGAGTCTATTCTGATTGTAGATTTGCAGAAGAGGGTCGTTGTTTGCGAACTGCCCGTTGCCGAAGAATTTTCATTATCTCTCATGGGTGTCTAAGCAGAAGACTAATCCATGGAAGTTTCACTTCCACCTGAATGAAATTAGATAGTTATCTGAAGAAATCAATGTTTCTTTTCATCATGGTTAGATCGGCTAACTCCATGGCAAATGTGTTAGCCAAGCAAAGGATTGATAGATTGCTTCCTTGGGTGGGTGTCATTAGGTAAGTGATTGATATGTTGCTTCTTTGGGTAGGTGTGATTATGCTAGTAGGGTTGGAAGTGGTGCATTTCTCTTGTACACTTCCCCTTCCTCTCTTCCTTTCCTTTGGTTGTATTTACTTTATACTTTTTCCTCTTTGAATGATATCTTTCGTTATTGTCAACTGGAGAGAGCCAGAGAGAGAGGAGAGTCTCCTCTCATCTGATTTCTTCATAGGGCATTTGTTTGTAATATTCAAGTTGTTCAGTTTCAGGGGCTCATGGACGAGACAAATTACAAAAGCAAAAGGTAACAGTAAAATGCTTTTCAAAACCCATTAATAGCATAACTACACTGTCGCATTGGTTTTGGCAATACCAGGGTTGTTCAGTTGTTCACAAGCACTTGATCATCGATCAACTAGAAAAAGATTGGTTTTTGCTTAAAAGCACATCAACGCATCTACAGAAAGCAATTCTATTTTCCGATTGCTTCTATTTTTTTATTTTCTTTTATAATCCTAAGGTATCTCTTGCCCAATCGAGTCCAAGTGGCACTCGATTCTCGGCAGCCGAGAGCTAAAAGTCATTTGCTAATTGTTTTCATAAACCCTCTGTACTTTGTTACAATTGTGCATTAATGGAGAACTGAAGTAAATAAATTAGAACAAAAAAAGAAGAGGCCAATGTATAAGATATAATGGATGCAAATATAGGTTCCTTGAACAAAATATTTGCTTCTCCACAACTGTCACTTGAACACGGGCCTTATAACAGTGCCTTCAACCACAAAAAGTCCATCAATGAAAGTTTGTGCTGCCATCATCGAAGTCATCTGTACCTCTCCTTCCACCTCCTCGTCAATGAAGAACTCACCGATCCCAAGCTCCATCCACCCATCGCTCTTGTACTGTGGGACCCACTCATGCCGCATATTCCATAACCAGCATCTCAAACTATGTTTTTTTTTTTTCTTTTATTTTCCTTATTATAGTACTTTTTTTTGCATTATAAATTTAGTAATTTGAATTGATTATCATGAATGCATGTAAATAAATGTGCATTTATATTTTATAAGTAATGAATTCATTTTAAAATATTTTTGAAATTACTTTAAAAGAAACATGACTCCCAAGTTTTCGCATTGGCTCCACCCGAGTAAAAAAAAATTTAATATTGGACGAGTTGAGTTTGAGTCACGAGTTTACCAACCTTGCATTAAAGTCTTCTCCCACCTATGTTAGAGTCGGCTACATGAGTTCTAAATCATTTAAACTCTCCACTGTTCAGTTGAAAAGCCTATTCTCGAACAACTATTTTCAAACTAGTAATCCAACCAAAACAATATGTCAAATAATATTTAACCCAACAACTATTTGTAAGATCATGGCTCAAATTTATTATGTTTAAGGTTAAGCAAAGCATGATTAGTTTGTAATTGTTGCTCACATGCATGTGGAAGCACAAAACCTGCTATCCAACAATCATTCCACACAAGAATGAGATGAGGGTTTTACGTGATTTGGCAAAACCACTTACGTCCACGGCAAGAGAGCAATCTTCACATCTTGACTCTCTCCAGAGTGTAGGTTTACAGTTTACATAGTATATATAATTTCCGCTTTCTTAATCCCCAAGAAAGATCCTACACAAAGATCAAAATATCCTTGATCGTAAACCCAATCTATGGCGAACCTAGTAGACCACTCCAGTAAACCTGTAATACAAGAC
The DNA here is from genome assembly GCA_029852735.1 of Persea americana. Classification (NCBI taxonomy): domain Eukaryota; kingdom Viridiplantae; phylum Streptophyta; class Magnoliopsida; order Laurales; family Lauraceae; genus Persea; species Persea americana. The sequence goes on from CM056813.1 coordinate 4,150,328, forward strand.
ATAAGCCCAACAATCTCTACATTTACTTGAATTCCGTACAACTCGAGCCACCAGAAATATAACTGGCAATGTCTTCACATACCTTGCTGACAAGTACGTAATCTATTCAACACTTTAAACTTGTTGAACGGGCATTCTTATCAAAATTCTCCACCTCAAACTTCGACAGACTACTAACGATATAGTGAGCATTTTTCGGATCACTCATTGTCAATTTGCCTAAATTTTGCATCGCAATGTAGATCTCATCACCATAAGCACGCAAGATCAAATGGATTTGAAATCCGATTCCAGATGACATCGATATCATAGAAACGAGCTTCTGCCTATGATCGGTCAAACTTCCCTGTTACAGTTGAACTGCCAGTCTCCTTCTACAGCATCATAGATCTGCTCGTAACAAATCTGTAAGTGCAAACGGATCTTTGATCCAACACCAGATGATCAAGATATCGCGAGAACAATCTCTGCCGTTGATATAGTCAAGACTGTCGTTGAACGTTCCTCTGCTGCTGTGCTTCTGCACTCGGGTCAGACCTGGCCTAGAATGCTGCCCCATATCTCCTTCCCCTTTCCGGTTCTGCAGCCATAACCAGATTTGAAAGAATTGTCTCTCTCTGATCCAACATGTGGCAATAAATCTTCTATCGAAGGTCGAGCAGCGCCGCCTGCTTCTTCTCCTACAACGGCGATTGGGGCTGCCTTCTCCTTTTGTTCTCGAACCAGAATAGATCGAGGATCGACAAGGATCCTCTTATCTTCTTCCTCTTTCAACGACGATGATATTGGACTGGAGGGGACAACAGAGAACAGACAGTCCTCCGGCTCTAGCGACCTCCACCGGAGACGAAGAGCACAACTCTGGATCATCTACGATTTATTCTGCAATCAATAAGAGACTTAGTCTCTTCTTCTTCGGTGACGACAAGGCCAACAACAACAAATATGAACCAGGAAAAACTCCTTCTCCGACCAGCAATCCGAAACCAATTCCGGATCCTCCACCAATCTGTGTGGCCCACTCGAGATCGATCAAATCTTCTCCCTCTTTGTTTCATGTGCAAACAAAGCCATGTTCTTTTCTATTTCCAGCGAAACAAATCCAACCACAACCCTGTCGGTTCCTGTACAATCAGAACGCAAGAGACCAAATCGTCTCTTCTTTGGGGACAACGAACCAGACGACCAAACAAGGCATTGACGGTCCTATGCAGCTGGGGCAACAGGGCAAAGCTCTTCTTCTCCGCCTTCTTCCTCGGAAGACGACGCACTACAGATCAAGCTTCATGTATTCGGCAGCGAGGGAAGAGCCTTTTTTTTTTTTTTTTTTACAAATAATCTCCCTTCGATCTGAATCGATCGAACGAAGAAGCCCAAACCAAGAAGTCCAGGGACGACTTCCCTGCTCTCTCCACTGTTCAGCAACGCAAAACGCGAATGCATAACTCAAAAAAATCCAAGGATAAAACCTCATTTGCACAATCCAACCCAGGCTCTAATAGAACTTCTTGTGCACGTGCGTATGGAAGCATGAAGTCTTTTGATCAAACAATTATACCACACAAAAGAGAGACGTGAATTTTACGTGGTTTTGGCAAAACCACCTACGTCCATGGCAAGAGAGCAATCTTAACATCTTGACTCTCTATGGCAAGAGAGCAATCTTAACATCTTGACTCTCTTTTTACAATCTAGGGTTATAGATTGTTATAAGTTAGAGAATAAGACCTGACTTATTATTTATATTAGGCCGGGGACCATGGTGTAAATACCAGAAACTTGAGGGGCCATTTTTGTAATTTGCAGAAACTAAGATATAATGTTAAAGGAATGGTCGCCTGCCCTAGTGGTAGAGATGATCCCAAAGATCTCCTCTCTAAATCCTCTCCCTTTCTTCTCTTTTCTTCTTTCTCCTCATGGTATTTTTCTAAAAGACCTACCCGTAGAACTTGCATGGAGGTCGAACACCCTAGTGGTTCTAATACACGAGAGGCAAATCTTAAAAATGACACAAAACTAGAAACATAAGCTTTTACTTTTACATCAACATTTGGATGCATTAGAGGGTGTGACGGAAGATGCTTCCATTGGTGTTGCTTCTTCCCATAATCTTAGGATCCTGGTAAATACACCCGCCCTATTTAGTAAGTACACCCACCCTATATCTATGGCTCTAGTCCACACCTTGTAGCACTCATGCAATGTCAACGTCAAATCCAAAAAGCTATTTGGACACTGTGTTTTTCCATTGCTCAAAGTGCCAAATGCCCACCAGATCTCTCTGCCCATCCCATGCAACGTCGCCACGTGAAGTGAAGTGGATACTCTTCTTCTTTATAAAGCAGAGCTCCGGCCTTCTTCACCGTCTCCGATCAATCTTATGCAAACAGAGACCAAAAGAGAGTCTGGTCTCCTCTCCAACAGGCCTTCTTCTCCATCAACTATGATCGGTCTGCCAACAAAGCTCTGCAGCGTCTTCTTCTCCGGGACTGTTGAACAGAATCCCTAGTTTCTGCAATTGTTTCCTTCTCTGGAGAACGTCTTCTTCTCCAATGACAAAGGACTGTGCGAGACCAGAACTGTTTGGTTGTGCTTTGCATTTCTCTGCAGTTGATTAGATTAGATCGGCGCAGGCCCACCTTCCATCAACACCGTGGCAGTCCACGATTGGCGCAGCAATAGGCTGAGTCTTCTACAGACATCCGGCAGACGATGTTGCTGCTGTTGCTTCTTCTTCCCATGAGTAGAAGTAGTAGAACCCATGAGCCCACTAAATAAAAATCCCAGCAGCTTAAAAATGAAAGCCTGCACTAGGATATCATAAAATTTTCCTCTAAAACTAGTTGGCCCATTATTAGATTAAGCATATCATTAACGTGATTAATGGTTACAATTAATACTCTAGCACCATGTCTCACGGGAAGTGTATAGGTGACAATCACCCATCCGAAAATTACATTACTACCTTCACTTGGCATTAGACATTACTCCTGCACCCTGTCTAACAACACTTGGCATTAGAGTTTCTCGGGACGCGTGAAAGCAAAGGAAGACCGCCAATAGTCAGCAGTCATCAGTCATCATGATAAGACAACACATATTTTATGTAGGCATAGCTTATATAGAGTGGGTGTAAATACCAACACCCTAATCTTACTGCCTCTGCCTCCTCTAGTTCTCCTTCTACCTGGGTGATTGACTCAGTGGCCATAGACCATCTGATAAGTATTCATTCGAGTTTCAACCCAATACTACCAATGTGAGGAGGGTAAGAATTGCTAATGGTTCTTACACCCGTATAGCTGGGAAATGAACTATGCATCTCACCTAACCTATCTGTCCTCCATGTTCCAAGTTTTTCGTTTAACCTTCTATCTATTAGTGTGAGTAATGGTCTGTACACCTTGGATTTGAAGAACATATAGTCAATAGCATTACAGATTGCAGTGTCTTAGGAATATTTCCTTTTTGAAGTTTGCAAATAAACATGATAGTTTTTTTAGATATGATACTTGTCAATTTGTAAAGAATAAGAGATCAATGTACTCCGTCAATACCAATAAAAAAATTACTCGTCCATTTGACTTGATTCATTCTGATGTTTGGTATGCTCATGTTACATCTATTTATGGTTATTGATATTTTGTAACTTTTATTGATGATGCAACTGGGGTGACTTGGGTGTATCTTTTGAAATCTAAAGATGGGGTCTTCCATATTTTTCAAACATATCATAATATGAGTCAAGGTAAGTTTGGCAAAAGAATTAAGGCTTTTCAATCTGATAATGGAGGAGAGTACACCTCTAACATTTTTCAGAGTTAGGTTATAGAAAATGGGATTGAATTCTTGACATCATATGCATATACCCTAGAGCATAATGGTGTTACAGAGCGAAAGAATAGACATTTGTTGGAGGTCACTAGGGCTCTTCTGTTTGAGATGATTATACCGAAGTCCTTTTGGTCAAATGGAGTTATAACTACAGCATACTTAATAAATAGAATGCCTTCAAAGAGATTAGAAGGTAAGAGCCCTATTGAATTATTGTGCCCTAATACACCATTGTTTCAAGTTCCACCAAAGGTGTTTGGATGTACCTACTTTGTTCACATTCAGAAGCTTCAATGGGATAAATTGGATCCAAAGGCGGTTAAATGCATGTTTGTGGGATATCCTAGTTCTCAAAAAGGGTACAAATGTTATGCTCCAGGGGATAAGGGTCGCCTCTTTGTGACAATGGATGTTAGTTTCCATGAGATATTCCTTTCTTCTCATCATGAAGTAAAAAACTGTTACCGGAAGGAAGTGCACAGGAGAATGTCCCTCTTGTTGATTCTGTGTCTCCCCCATTGTATTTAGGATCACAGCATGGCGACTGTACGTACTCTCTTGCTCCAGAAGGGGGTGAGCAACTATAGAGACCACTGCATGTGTACTCAAGGAAGACAAAATGAGATAGACCATTACTCTCATCTATACCACCATCTGATGTTTCGCATTCGGATCCAATTTCGTCCTTATCTGAAGTGGTTCCCCAATCAGGTATCTATTCTGACTTAGATCTTTCCATTGTCGTCTGCAAAGGAATAAGATCATGTGTTACTCATCATCTTATTCATAATGTTGTTTTCTATTAATATCATGCCTTTATTTCCAAACTAGGCACTGAATGTATACCTAAGCAATGATCAGAGGCCCTAACTCATCCAAAGTGGAAAGCAACAATGGTGGAGGAAATGAGTGCTCTGGAAAAGAATCATGCGTGGTAGTTGACTACTCTTTCTGAAGGAAAGCATCATGTGGGGTGTAAATGGGTGTTCATTGACTATTTGTGGTTGGTGGGGGTAGGAGTATGGAGTTTCCATGGACTATCTAGGGGTGTAAAAGAAAACCGAAAAACCGTCTAACTGAACCGAACCGCGGTTAATAACTGTGTTTCACAGTTTGGTTATGGTTACAGTTTTTTAAATCGAAAAACCATGCTTCACGGTTCGGTTATGGTTTTTGTCTTGACTCACGGTTATTAACCGAACCGAACCGTTAATCACGTTTTGGTTAACCGTTAACCGCAGTTCGGCTAACCGTTAACCCAAAACACTCGGTTAACCGAACTGTTTCACTAATAAGAAAAAAACCAAATAGCCTGAATGGATTTTTTTTTTTTTTTTTTACAGTAACATATTATGACATTCTCTAACTATGGTTTTTTTTTTCTTTTTCATAGTAAGTTTGATTGGTAAATGCCAAAATTTCTACAAATTTTTTTAAGTGAAAATTAACCGTAATCGAACCGTTAACTGCTGTTAACTGCGGCTCGGTTTTTAACAGTTTTTCATGGTTCGGTTACAGATACGGTTTTTAAAAATCAAAAACTGTGAAACACGGTTTAGTTGACCATTTTCCCAAAAACCGCGGTTAACCTAACCGTTACACCCCTAGGACCATCTGTGGTTGGTGATTCTAGCGAGAAAGTCAAGGTTGTGCAGATGCGATTGAAGGAATCTCGTGACCGTTAAAAGAGATAAAAGACGGAGGCCAATAGAGTTTCAGGTGGGAGATCAAGTGTTCCTCAAAGTTTCTCCGATGCGTGGAGTAGTCAGATTCGGCCAGAAGGGCATGTTTTCCAAGAGATATGTTGGCCCATTTGAGATTTCCAGTCGGATTGGTGACGTTGCTTATCGTCTTACCTTGCCGCCAACATTGTCAGGTGTACATGACGTGTTCCATATGTCGATGTTGCATAAATACATTCTAGATCTCACTCACGTGTTACAGCAAGAGCCAGTTCAAATTCAGCCCGATGCATCATATGTTGAACAGCTGTTGTGGAATATAAATACCAAATAGACGGTTTTACGGACGATGACCATTCCATGGGTCAAAGTTCAGTGGGAGCACCACAATCCAAAGGAGGCTACGTGGGAACTCAGGGACCAAATCAGGAAAACCTAATATCATCTTCTTTCTAAGGAGGTACATTTGGGCATTTGGAGGGCCAAATGTTTTTTTTAGAGGGAAGGGATGTAAAGTCCCCGACCTTAATAGTGTGTTTAGCTTTTAATCTTGGTGATTAGGTTAATTAATTGTGATTCTAGCTAATTATATGGGTTTAATGCTAACGAGTATCTTTTGTCATAAGGAAGATGTTTGCGAAGTTGCATTCGATTACGAGTGCGATTAGTCTCGATAAGGGTTAGGTTGTGATTTTGGAAAAGTTGGATATTTTCCGAAAAATTTAGTTTTCACCGAATTTAGGCTCGTTGGAAAGATCTCGTCACGCTCATCGTTTTCTGTTCTTGACTCGTGGCGATTCGACGCCTAGAAATCCCTTAAATAGCCTCATTTCTCCCATTTCATATAAAAATCCAGATTTTCAATTTTGCCCATCACCTAAACCCCCTTTACAACTTAGCTAATGAGGTCATTTTTTACCTTTCATCTTCATCTCCTATTTTAACTCAAACTTTAGCAAAACCTCCATTCCATTTCATTTTTCAGAGAGTTGGGCTCATCTTCTTCCTCCCTCTTCGTCTTGCATGTGTCAGTTAGAGAGTTAGAGAGAGATTCAAAGACTTCTCACTGCACCATCTTCTTTCTCTCCTCTTCCTCATGTCATTGATCCCGAATTGGTAAGTTTCCTCCAACTATGACTCCTCCATTTTCATTTCTCTTGTTGTAGAGATCATACATGTGAATGAATTTCCTTTCCTTCCTTTCCCTTGTGCTCTTACGGTGTAGGAGAAGCTTTTGGGAGGGTATATTTGGCTTGTGAGTTGTAAGGAGTTCTCTTTCTCAAGTTTTCCCCAATTTCATTCTCAATTTCCATTCCTTTTGGTTAAAGCAAGTGGATTTGCTTTATATATTGAGCATGCCTGTGTGTTATTTGTTTCTTGGTAATTCAATTGCTTAGATTTCTCTAAATTCCAAGCTTGTCACGATTAATTTAATTATATATACTAATTGGGTATCATAGGTTGAATGGACTTTAATTGTGGGTGGATGATTTGATGAATGGAATGGAAAGGAATGGAATGTGGATTGGAGGAGAGCATGGTGGCTCTTTTGTGTGTGCAGGTCATGGCCTTGGAAAGGGTTAGGAAGGAAGGGAATAGACTTGAGGTGAATAGGTTTGAAGGTGGTAAGAGGTTGGGGAAGGAGGCAATCAAAAGATTGATTTGGACATATTCTTGAGGTTTCTGTCAAAATTAGGTCAGCAATTCGGTCATAAATTCGGTTAACCGAAATCTCACAGAGTTTTCTGCCCAATTCGGTCAAGAATTCGATTAACCCTTAACCGAATTTGGGAAAATTCTTCACTGAAATTGGGCAGAGTTTCGAACGACCATAACTTTTTATCCGTTCGTCGGATTTTGGAGTTCTATATACCTTTGGAAAGCTTTCGAAGCGTAGAATCCAGTTGTCCACTCATCCCAATGATCATAGGTTGGGAAAAAAAGTGGACATCTGGATCAATGAACTAAGCCCTTATCTCTTTTAGAAAGGGAATCTTAACCTAGTTGGACCCCTAGGTTGACACCCATTGACCTTACCTTTGCATGACCAACATGGGGAAATGAAAATGAAGCATGTTGGCTTGGTGCGCTTCATCAGTTGTCTAGGATTTACGTGTATCGATCGTAGCCTGGCTAAATGCGCGTGGAATTGAGTCAATTGATGCCCAATAACTTCCATACAATAAGGGCTCACTAAATTAGGGCATCATTGACTCATTTTCCATATGTACTCCGTTGGAGACAAGCATGGTACACGATCTTTACTCTTAACTCGTAAATCTTGTATCTATAGCTTAATGTACCATGTAAACTTTACTCCTAAATATTCATATAACTTGTAACATAACTTGTTAGAACTAGGTTGGGCCGGACTTAAAGCGTATCCCTAGGTACCTTGTTATCTTGTATTTGATGGATGCATTTGGATAGACTTGTTATGTGGACTACTCATGGAAACTTGGGACTTGACTTGTATTTTAGCTTGACTTAGAGTAGCCCTCAACCTATTGTCTTGTACTTGAACTCTAGCCACAGTTGCTTGTCTTGGATCTTGTGTTGCATGCCACATCATCACCATCATCATCATATCTTGCATACATAGCCAGAGCTGCAGTCTGATGATTATTGAGTGGGCCGATTTCTCGGACACTAAGGTAGGCAGTAGGCTTGGAAGGCGCCCACGGCCAAAAATAACGGCAATCGGCTAGGACGGCATTGCTATCCTTAGTAGGTAGCTTTGAATACCACAAGAGCCAGAATTTAGAGTATTGGTTGTCAACTTGGACGGCATTGGTACCCTTGGGAGATGGCTAGGACATCCTCATAGTCTCCTCTTACTTGTGCATTGTATATCACATGGATGGTTGTCCTTGCTATATCTTTCTTGGACTTATATTGTCACCTTAATCTTGATATTACTCTTGCTTTCATGCCTAGACACTCACCTCGACATCTTATAATTAATTGCTGGTTTTTGTTTTTATTGAAACATTTTATGAATAATATATATATATATATATAAATGAGAAATATTCAAGTGAGAACTAGTTCTCACCTATTATATGAGAACCTTTTTGCTGGGCCCAACTAGTAACCCATCCAAACCTAGCAACCAATATGGAACCCACTGATAGTCACTAATTCCAAAGATTGGCACACATCCGAATGGAATGAACCGTTGGATTGAGGGTTGAATATATTTTTGAATATGAAGCCATTAAACTTGTGGGCCATGAATAAAGGGGTTAGGGGCATAAGTTTAGCATCAAACTTGATACTTAGGGTGGTCTCTGTTGATACAAAAAATGTCACTATGCCTCTTCAACACCAAAAGCTACATGGAGCTGTATCCTACCACAAATAGGCAAGTTCCACTTCAAGCATTAGATCTTGTCAGAATCAAACAAAAAATGCAAGATCCTTCAAAACAGCCAAAAGAAAGGTACACGTGAAGTTTCGGGCCATTTCAACATCCTTTGGCCTAACTTTGCTCTTCCACCAACTAAGCAGGAGCTCCTAGCGACGGTGAAGTTAAAGACCTTAAACAAAACAGAGCACACAGTTGGCCTTAAAATGCCACTAGGAGGCTCTACATCAAATTCCAGGCCATTCCACATGGTTTAGCCCAAAAAGGAAACAGCCCCAGCAAAGTCAGCTCTCCCGGCGGCGACAGTGTTGAAGACTTCAAATATTCAATCAGAGCCTATAGATGGTCTCAGAATACCTCCAAAATGCTTCATGTCAAGTTTTAAAGTCAAACCGACAACATTTGACCCTCCATCAACCCTCAAACAACAAAATCAAGCCTCTCAGTGGCGGGAACCATTGAGGCCATCACTCATCAAGCAAATCACATGAGTGGCTTCAACATACTTCCAAAGGGCTACACATCAAGTTTCAGGTCATTTCGACAACATTTGACCCGACTTTAACGCTTAGAAACAAAATCAGGCATCCCGGCGGCGGAGCTCCCCAGGGCCATAACATCCAAATCAAAGCTAATGGATCATCTTAAAATGACTCCAATAGGCTCCCCATCAAATTTCAGGTCAATCGGACATAGGTTGATCGTACATCAAAGCGCGACATCTTCCTCGCAGCAAAATCAAGCCTACTGCGACAGGACCCCACACGGCTTCAAAACTCAAACAAAAACCCATGGTTGATCCTATCTACTGCTCAGGAGGCTTCACCTAAAATTTCAGATCATTCCGACATTGTTTAACCTAGTTTTGGCTTCTGACGACAAATCGGCAACAAAGTCTTTGGCTTTTCCGGAAAATAAGAAACTTTATGCTCTGATTTGCATGGCTTCTCATCAAGTCTTCTTCAGAGAAATCAGGCCAAATACATGAGGAAAACTGTCAAGAAAAATACTGAAGAAAAAAGAATCAGAAAAACCCAAAAAACGATAGAAAAATGGCTACCAAAAGGGATAAAAATCCCCATGGTGGCCGACGACCATGGAGATCCGGGTCACTGGATTTCGCCCAAAAATCCACTTTTTCGGGTATTTCGTATTTCGAGATGTTTGGTCCATGTGGTTTTCCCAAAATCTGATTTTCAAGGCACGAAATCCATTGATCTTCGTTAACATCATGGATCCGCCGTTAAAATCATTGGATCATCATTGGACACTTCAAGATCACTAATCGGCCGACCAAGAAAACTCACTTTCTATCTAACCAATCGAGAAATCGACAGAATAGATGTTACCGGCCCACTGGTATCAATCAATGTCTGAAATTGCATTGACATTCGACATTAAACAACATGAATATCCATCGGCGATCATCGCAAGAAGAATTCCAAAAGACGCAGTATGGCCCCCAACTCTTCTAGCGCCCTGGCAACCACTTAATGCAGTTTTATGACAAGTTAATGCGGTCATTAACTCATTATTTTGGACATCCCAATCAGAAGTAAGGAAAAAAGAGTTACAAGTCCAAGCAATCATGGCTTTAAATCATGTAACTCCTCTCATCATGGAATTTAAATGCAATTAAATGTCTATTATTCTCCATCGGCCAATCAAAAGCCAAGAAAAAGGAGTTACAAAATCATGAATTAAAAGCATGTTCCTCTCATCATGGAGCATTAATGCAATCAATGCTCATAAACCCTCCTAATGCCTACCAAAAGCCTATAAAAGGGGGTCATTCCAAGAAGAATCGGTTTAGATCAATCGATTGAAGTCCAGAAAAATTTCAAAAAAATACAGAACTTCTGCAACAATCTCTCCTCCTTCGAATAAACTCTGCAACAACCACCACCACAAGGTGACCGAAGTCCCTTGGAGGGCCACCCCCCTAAGGCCCTCTCTTTCTATCCACATGGCTAGATCTGGCTTTTCAACCCTTCTACTCAATTTTTTATTGAATATAGGACCTTCTCTTGGTCTTTATCCTCTAAAAATCTGAGGACCAAGCCAAGGCAAACAAATCAAAGCATCCCATGTTCTCATCTGAAGGATGATGGCGAAGTCCATACATGACTTGCGATCATCAATCTGAACGAGTCCCCGCAATCTCTTGAGAAGTGAGAATTCATTTTCTTGCTTTTCGTTGTATTTTGTATTTTCTAAAGAGACAAAAAATTCATAACTCTTGTCTTTACATTTTGATTAGATTTGTAAATCGCCTTTCACAGCAAAATTCGCCTTTCACGGCACAAAATCGCATTTCATGACAAAAAAAATGAAATTGCCTTTCACGGAAAAAATCTTGTCTCTTTTCTTAAATATATGTGCAATGAAAAACTAGAAAAAAGTTGATTTCCTTTTCTACTTGTAAAGGTGGATCTCCGAATCACCACTTCTAAATTACAAGTAAAATAGAAAATCTGGCATACCCCTACACAAAAAATGTTGATGATCGCTTTCCTCCGCCAACCCTGGTAGCCCCTTGGCGGAGGGAGAGAAAAGTCGGGTCCATCGGTCTCACATAGATCTTTCCATCCCCCCTGGTCCCATCCCCAAATGGGGCCCACAAAAAAGTTCTCACATAATATGTGAGAACAGTTCCCACCTGAATATTACCCTATATATATATATATATATATGGTCAAATGGATTAGATTAGATAGAGGTGGTCGCATGTGGTATATTTTCATTTTTGGCCCTGGCATAGCTCTCCTGAGCTAAGCCCGAGCCAAAAATGAAAATATATTAAAATTTAAGAATTCTTTTAAAATATTATTAAGTTTAAACAAATCTAAAATAAATAAATGTATTATCTTTGAATATTAGAATCTTTTAACATGTAATGAAAATAAATATAATTAAAATGAAGTAAACTTACATAACATGACGAGCCTTTGAATTTAAAGGCATTGTCCATTACACAAGTATGAATGTGTGTCTATATGGGAGTAGCTCTCCTAAGCTAAAGATTATGATAAGGTAAGCTCAAGTGTGTGGTGAGACCCACATGAGGGTAGGGATGGGGGGATTTTAAGGACTTCCTGGAAACATTCTCTTTGCAAAAATTTAGTCCCAATTATAGTTTCTACCATCTCCATCTGGCCCCAGATATTTAGTGGTCAACAGTTCATTCGGATCGGTACACAATCGATCCAACGGTCTAGTAAATCCAGATCTGACCAAAAGCTTGTGGACATGTGCAATTTAGGGGGGTCGTGTGTTTGGTCCATTTGGATGGACCAAGGCTGGGCCCCACAAGCGTAAGCTTACAGAATTAAATGGAGAGATATGGTGTCCGAGCTAAAAAAATATAATGAAATATGTAATTCTTTTCTGAGATATTATTGGAGAAGAAAAGATTTTTACAAAAATAAATAAATAATTTCTATTTATTATATATATAACTTTAATGAAAAAGAAAAAATAACTTGGTGGGTCACATGATGTACATCGAACAGTGGACCTTATATTCTAATTCCTTCAAGGTGTGTCCAATTGGACAATGGGACCTTGTTGATGTGGCATTCAAAGGATCCTTAGTGGGGTCACATGATGTAACATCTAAAGGTAGGCCCCATATCCAATTTTCTAAAGGTGTGTCCAATTGGACATTTGTACAGTAGGCCCTTGTTGATGTGGTGTTCCAAGAAGCATTGGTGGGGTCATGTGATGTAATATTTAAACGTGGGCCTCTTATCCTAATTTAATAAGGTGCAACATGTTGTGTTTAAAGGTGGCCTCCTCTACAACAATTATTTAAGGCGGGTCTCATGTATTTTTTTTTTTTGCATTCAGTGACAGGTCCCTGAACATTTCACTTTATGGCTTAAGATCCACAATATTTTTTCATAGTTTAATAGGTCATTTTTCCAAATTTGAAGACCTAAACTGTCTAATTTACCCTTTCTTTAAATCATAACCAATGATTAGTGGGATATGCCATTAATAATGGTCAACTACCATTGAATTGACCACGATTAATGAAATCCCATTAATGAGATTTTCAAATAAATTTTAAAAAAATAAAAAAAAATTAAAAATGAAAATAAATTTCAAAAAATGCAATAATTTCAAAACACGCAACAAATTTCAAAAGAACGTAGAGAAGTTTAAAAGACGCAAATAAATTTCAAAAGATCCAAATAAATTTCAAAAGATGCAAATAAATTTCAAAAAATGTAAATAAATTTCAAAAGATACAAATAAATTTCAAAAAATCCAAATAAAGTTCAAAAATTGTAAATAAATCTCAAAAGACTCAATATAAATTTCAAAAGACGTAAATAAAAAAAAACATAAGTAAATTTCAAAAGATGTAAATAAATTTCAAAAGATCCAAATAAAACTAAAAAAATATAAATAGATTTCAAAAGATGCAAATAAATTTCAAAAGACATAAATTAGATTCTTATTTACAAATAAATTTCAAAAAATGCAAATACATTTGCCAAAACTAAGATAAACCAATTTTTCAAATTTTAGAAAAATTTGCCAAAAATTCATGTATTTTTGCCAAAACTCAGTTAAATTTAATTTAAAAAAGGCAAATAAATTTGAAATGACGCAAACAAATTTTCCTAAAAACTCAGATAAATTTGTAAAAAATGCAGAAAGATTTATTCAAAAAACTCAGTTAAATTTTCCAAAATGGAGATAAATTTGTTAGAAACTTAGATATATTTGCCAAAAACTCAGATGGATGTGTTCAAAACTCTAATAAATTTGTTACAGAACTCAGATAAATTTGCCAAAACTCAGCTAGTTTTGTTTAAAACGCAGCTAAATTTGTTTCAGAACTCAGATAAATTTGTACAAAATTCAAATAAATTTGACAAATACTAAAAACTCAGATAAATTTGATAAAAACTCAGATAAATTTGACAAATCAATGGAGAGTGGAGGAGATCAGGTCAATGGAACACGGAGAAGATCAGATCTGATGTAGAAAAGGGTTCTTGGCTGCATCACAGATCTACTGCTGATTGCGAGATCGGTTGTCCACACGCAAGTCGAGAGGAGGGGTTTGACTTGCATAAGTACCTTGATAGCAGCGGAGGTTTTCTCCACGGATTCGGCAGAATCAGAGATGACAAGGGGGAGCTCAAGGACTGATTCGATGTGGTGGCCGTGGGCAAGGACAAGATGGGACTGCTGATGTGGCAAGAGCGAAAGCAACGACGAATCTCTTCTGATTAATGGAGAATCGGTTCTTGGAGATGTTGGAGTGGATGAAGTTGACGATGTCGGGACAAATCGCAGTCTTCATGACATCTGGAAGGGGAACGATTTTGTGCCCATCCGTGGCCATGTCGCCTTTAAGGGATTGGACACTGACAAGAGGACGAATTGCTGAAACGGATGAAGCCATGGATGGAAGATTAAGGTTTTGGGACAGAAAAGACAAAGAAGAAGAAATGAAAAGAACGAAAGAGTTGTTGTCGTCTTTGCAATTTCTACAATCCAAATTCAGAATCTAGGATCGTCTAGTGCCATCTTCTCTGCGAAAGACAGAGCCAAGCCCTAGTAACGAGGGAGAATGGAAGATTTGAAATTTCAAAATTCAAAATTTTATGCCAAAGATAGTTGAAAGGGCAAATCAATCATGAAAATGTTATCTAGGGACCTCTCGCCAAAACATGTCCATCTGTATGGACTACAGGCCTTAGAGAAAAAGTTGTTGGACTGGAGGCCTTATAAGATCGTGTTGAGAGACTTTTGGTTAATTTATTCTTTTGTTTTTTTTTCAGTTGGTGAGCAAGTTCAATGTATTCCTATTTATTTTCTACCCCACCCCCTTTTCATCCTCGTCTAGCCTAGCACATGATGAGGGCCATCAAGATCATGGGCCACATCATCAAAAGCGGAATGAACCGAATGGATTGTATTTCGTACAACTAGATATCCCAGATCAATTGACATTAACAACCAATGAAAGATAAAACCAAGATGGGCATGCATTAATGGCCCACATGAATAATTAGGCACACCCATGTAGCAATTGGGACGGTCTAGATTGCCTTGCATTTTTTATATGGATGGATGAGATCACTATAAGACCATCTAAATATCTAAATCGCAGATTCTGTTTTTGAGCTCTATTTGAATGATAATGTTTCCTATCATTAAGAAGAGATTTTAGTAAATGAAAGAGTATGGGCCTTAGAGAGAAAGTTTAGGAGATTTAAAATACATGTACAAGTATTATCATGTATTAGGGAGGGATCGTTGGATGAACCTCAAAGCATGCATTTTTTTCTTACGTATTTTTCTAAAAGGAGAGCTCTTACATGTTGACATGGCACCCCCTACATCCTCCTTGTATATTGCTTTAATATATATAATAGTTCTAGTCTCTCCTAAGCTACCATTTTTGTTATCCTAAGTTGAAACAGCTCTGGTCCCACAAATTAAAGTCGACTATATCTGTTTTTTGGCTTGATGGAATTGGAAAATCCAGTTTTGATTGGATTTATCTTGATTTTGGAGACGATGATTTGAGGAAATTTATGATGGAGATGATTTTGCAGATGATTGCAACTTATGATAACATAAGATGTGGCTTAGGAGAGCCCCTCTCATATATATATATATATATATAAAGAGGGGACAGAGATGCTCCTGTGAGAGTTACTCTCATGGTTTTATGAGAGTAAGGGGTGGGGGCCCTCGCATTTTTGTTGGTAAAAAGATAGATTGATTGAAATGAGAAGCACAAACGACAACAAAAACAAAAAAGGCAACAAAAGGAGAACCACCCACCACACAAAAGAAGATCCCTACACATCCACAAAACTACCCATCCCAAAGAAGTTTTTGGCGAGGTCATAAGCAATGCCATTAAGCCTCCTTGGTAGATGCGTGAAAGTAACAATATCAAAACCTACAAAAAAGTCTTTAATGTCGAACAAAATTGGGTGAATAGACCAACCCGGGGATCCATTGATTGCTTCAACCACTTGTAAAGCATTGGAGAGGAGCTGGATCTTGCAAAGTCCATGTGAGCTAGCTTCATTCAACGCAATCAAAATAGCCCATGCCTCGACTTCTTTAGTAGAAGAGACATTGAACCCATCGCGTGACCCTGCACAAACCCAATAAACATTAAGCCAAATAGCAAAGCTAAAGCTTGTTTTAACGTCCTTGGCCCTAAAGGATGCGTCTGAGGAAACAAGGGCTTATCTGTGGGGATTTTCATCCTAAAATCATGGCCCAGGGAAGACGGCAATGATAGGTCTTCTCTGACTCACCAATACATTTGTCAACTATGCTCCTAGCAATGTTGATAGTGAGGATGGGTTGAATTTTTGTACCTCTATAGATGAAGTCATTTCTACTTTTCCATAGAGTCGGCCAGAGGGCTAGGGCTCGACTTTTAGTTTGAGATTGGAATGATGGAGCCATTTTGTCACAAAATTCAAGGAGCAAAATCCACCACTCCCTGATACTAACAGGAGATATAGAGTGCGAGAGCATTCCTAACTTGGATCCAAACCTGGAGGCTCTCACATGATCACATGAAAAGAGAGCATGTTCAATGTATTCTTCAGAGTTATCGCAAATTGGGCATCTAGCATCCCTCAAGATTGCTTTGTTATGAAGCATTTAACGTACCTGGACTGCTTTATTAAGGCACTTCCAATCGAAAAAGAGGACTCTTTGAGGGAGAGGTAGGCGCCAAAATGACTTCCTTAAGTGGGTTACTAGAGGTCCCCTAACCTTTACCATGAATGATTTTATAGGCAGATCTAGAAGTTAACTCACCACCTTTCGTGGAGGGCCAAATCTTCTCGTCACCTCTATTACTACAAGGAATATAAATTTTAAGAATATTTTCGACATCAGAGGAATTATTGAAAATATTCCTAATGACTTGCTCGTTCCAACTTTTATCTGAATTCGAGAGGTCTTTAACCACAAGGTTGTTATTCACCATGTCTGATAGAGGTTTCAAAAGTCCTCCATCTGTAGGGATCCAATTGCACCTCCAAATTGAGATTTGATCCCCATTCCCAATGATCCACCCAACTCTCTCGTTGATAAAAGCAACTGCTTCCACAAATTCTTTCCGGAACCATGAGTTTCCCTTTTTAAATTTGGCCTCCCATAGAGATTTATTCGGGCAATATTCAGCCTTTGAGATCTCAGAACCTAATCGGACTTCATTAATAAGACATCTCCAACAAGTCTTAGCCAAGAGAACTAAATTATTCTCTTTGGTTTCTCGGATCCCTAACCCTCTATCTTCAGTGGGCTTACAAATCTCTTTCCACTTAATTGTGTGAATTTTTTTTTCCAATGGAGTCGCCCCAAAAGAAGTTTCTAAACATCTTGTCAACCGTATCAATGGTTCTTGATGTGAGTTGCAAGACGAACATATTATATATTGGGATGACAGAGGCAACTAATTTTATTAGGTTACTTCTCCCTGCTTACGATAGTAAGGGTATTTGCCAAGACATAATTTTGCATTTGATTTTCACAACTAGGGATTGAAAGTTGGAATTTTCGTTTCTATTCATGATTGGGGGGTTTCCGAACTACCTCTCATTGCCTGTCATAAGTTTCACCCCTAAGATTTTGGCAAGTTCTCTCTTCTTAATATTGCAAGTACCTTTGATAAAGTAGGCAGCATATTTATCATAGTTAACAAGTTGCCTAGATAAGAAGCAATAATCATCAAGTGTGTCTTTTATCAGGCTGACCTCACTAGTTGTAGCTTTGCAAAACAATAGGCTATCATCTACAAAGAATAGGTGAGATATGCTAGGAGCAGATAAATCTGGCTTGCATTTAGGCTGTTGACATTGAATATGGATATGAGGGCCCCCCACCCCTTATTCTCATAGTACCGGGAGAATAACTTTCACATGACCATCTCCCATGTATATATATATATATGGAAAATTCTCATATGAGAGTAACTCTCACACTACTACAAGAGTAAGGGGATCCATGGATCGATATCCAATGACAACAGCCTAAATATGAGGGTCACACCCCTACTCTCATTGTAGTGTGAGAGTTACTCTTATAGACGTGTATATATATCTATATATGGAGAGAGAGAGAGAGAGAGAGAGAGAGAGAGAGAGAGAGAGAGCTAGAGGGACATGATCAGGTGCGATGAAATGTCCCTAGTGCGATGAGTTTCAAATTCACACAGGTTGAGACTTTTCTATCTGGATCACTCTCTCAAATCAAATCGAGAAAAAACTACATAGCAAAATTGATTCATCATTTCTTGATGCCATATGAAATTTATGCACAGTTTGGCACAACACCAACTTGATTAAATCATATAAAATTACATTTTCTGAGATTAAAAACATTATGGACTCCTTCAATCAAATTTTTATCTTTTTTAATGACAAAAAATCACTTTCAGCAAGGTGACAACATTAAAGAAAACCTTTGTCCTATGGCTATTTTCATGTGTCTTTTATTATTCAGATAACAAAAACCTAACTTCTTGCAATTTAATTATTGAATAAGTTAGGAAAAAAACATGTGGCTACCTTAATGGGCATGCTAAACTATTCTTGGCTAAGGCATTATTTTAGAGGCTAGGTCAATATCCATGCTTTCAGCATATTTTCTCTAATATATTGTTTCCTTTTGCTTATATAGGGAATTCAAGGTAATGTTTACATTGGTGAAAAGCACGTCGAAGAAGATAAACCCATGGCTGCTGTGCCAGAAACAGCAAAAGATGAGCCACTTCTATTCAAATCGGTACGTAGTTTTGGCATCATGCGTGTCATTGGCTATGGCAGCCTTCTGTAAGTAGTTCCATGCTCTGCAGAAGCACCCCGACTCAATCTAGCACTCCATCGATCAAAGGAACAAACAGCTCCGTCCGAGAGAGCGATTTCCATGGTTTTAAAACCGCCCGAGAATACTCTAGACCGAGCATCCAAATATACAACAAAGTTACACGTCTACCTTCATTTCACCCTACTTCACTTTCATTTCACTCATGATGTCACATTTCACTCCACTTCTACTTCACCTCTCGTGCATCCAAATGGGCCGCTTAGTAATTTCACATGTAAAATAAAGTGTAGTAAAGTATCAAATCAAGAGAGAATAAAATATAATATGGTTATGATGATATTTTATTTTTAGTTGTTTGGTATAGAATCTTTTTTACTTTTTGTATAAAAATGTGGAGCTTTTTTGTCTTTTGGTGGAGCAAGGAGGTTGCTTCTTTACTTTTTCTGCAAAAGATGGAGGGAATTTTGAATTAAAATGCTATTGATGTGACCCTTGTCTGAGAAATAAAGGCTTTACTTGACTTTTACTAATATAATGAAGTGCCAAACGGGCCCTAAAAGGCATTTGTATGAAACTACCCCACTTGACCACCCTATATGTAACCTAGTAAATTGGAAGAGCAAAAGGAACACATTAAGAGGTAGAATAGGAGTTGCAATAAGTTGATAACATGAAAGAAGGGGAAGTGCATGAAGAGGCAAAGGCCTTGAATTATATCTTTCTCAACAAGTGGTTGCATATGGGTTAGAATTGGGGTAGAAGAGATTTGCACAAGTGGGGGGCTGAAATGAGAGAAAAGGAGAGGTTTTTTTGTTGGTAAAAAAGAGAATGTGAGTTAATTGTAGAACATGTATATAACTTCTGTCAAAATCATAATTTAAGGTCAAAATTAACTTCGCGACTCTTAGCTTTATATATAGTATAATAGTACTCTTGAGCTTTTTCTTGGCCACAATCCCGGTAGCAACAAGTCCTCAAAACTAGATAAGGTTTTAGATGGGTCTCAAACGGCGACTTAAGAGTTTGGAAACCAGAAGGTTGCCCAATTCAAAGAATATTCGGTCGTTTCATGTTAGACAAGGGCCTCATCGAAGCACGAACTATATTTCCAAGTTTTGTATCCTTTGTCGGAATACGATAAAGATTTCATGAATGCACGAACACCTTTGATGAGAACATTGAGGGCACATTTGGTAATGGGAGAAGAATCCTCTCTTCAGAGGAATCTTTGGTTCCACGGAATTAGACTTTCTTCTTTGAGGATTTATGAGGGAGAGGATTCATCGTATTCCATGTTTGGCGAGCACAGAGGAATCAACAATGATTCCTTCAGATTCACGTTTGGTAATGGGAGAGGAATCTACAAAAGAAAAAAATAGAAATTTCTCCATCTCAAATCCATTTAAATAACCCAAAAGTAATTCCATATCCTCCAATTCATCCTAAAAAAAACCATGTTGTAAATATAAATTTTTTTTTTATGAAAATCTTAACATAGTCTCCCCTTAACGAGAGAGCATTTTTTCCTAACCTATTTAGGTACCTACAAAATAAAACATTATATAATCTCTTCATATGGCAACAATCCTTTTTTCCATGATCTTTAATAAATCAACTCCCACAATGCCAATGGACACTATAAAAGACGGTCCTAAACCGTAATGGTCGTCTAAAAAAATACGTCGTCGTATATGTTAAGAAAAAGGCATCATTTATATGAGAAATAGCCATCATTTTTTTTTTAATTCAAAGGAAACTTAAAAACAAAAGATGCAAAGCTTTCGACCAAAGCACCTCAAACACACACAGTAGCAAAAAACAGTGACTTGTTTACCCAAAAAGAAATACAAAAAACATGAGCATTGCACTTGACTCATATTACTCAATAAAACTCAGCTTTTATTCAAAACAAATGCCTCAATCCAATCAATAGTAAAAAGATGGGGCTTCCTTAGCCCAATCCAATCAATTAGGAATGATTATATTATTATTTGGGATTATTTATAATAGCTCCAAATTTTAGAAATATTTAAAGAAGATGGTAAAAAAAGATGCTATTAATCATCCTTACATCTTCATATTACATCCTTATCAATGGTAGATTTTATTTATCACAATCATCAATTTACATCAATAATCCCAAACTAATGTTTTGGCTTAAGGGTGACTTTTATTAAATAGAAGAGCATTCATTACAAAATGAACCCAACACTATAAAATATTTGGTACAAAGTGAACATAACCCTACATAAAATACAAATATAAAACATCACTCCATTCATGGAGAAATCCTAAGTGCGGCCAAAGTTGCATGTAGTCTGCTCAGGTCCATGCTCCAAAAGTTGCTCTAGCACTCCTATCCTGAAAAATAGCTCCATGCCATGCAAAGAAGGTTACCTCCAAAACTACTAAATGCACCTCGTTTTCAAGAACCAATGTGGTCTCCAAAATGAAGTTTTGAATAGTGAGACGTGTTCAGTGAGGATGCCATTCTATTTTTCAAGAAGTTAAGGACCCATATAGAGAATAGGTATTCACATCTGATACTTAAGATGCAATGAGATTATTATTTGGAGTTACAGAAAACTGAACCTATTAGAACAGGAGACAGTCAAACTGTATCCTAGCAGCATACTATACAAGTATTGGATGAACACATTCTGCAACACAAGCATTTAGTATTCAAGCCCTTCCACCAGGCCTACCCAAGGGCCAAAACCAGATTCTAACAAAAATAGAACATCTAGAAATGACCAACTAATGGACAATATATTGTGACTGCAATATTACAAGCTTGCACCATAATTTTGCATACACCCAATGAGGAAATCAATTGAAATCTCAACATCAATCTCCCATATGTGAAAGAGCTTATTTTTCAACGACACAAAAATCTATCCAGGTACATGGGAAAGTACTAAAAAAATCAAGAAAGAACATTTTTCATCGAGGATTGAGGGAACTAAATAGTACCAATCTACCCCAAAGGATGAAAAGGAGCAACAAGGATTGATTTACCTTCTGTAGAACCAAGGTAATACATTGCATTTCGATATTTCTGCAAGGAACATTAAAAATCCAATTCAGGCTTCCCCATAAGAGAAATCATTTCTGAGAACTAAAGTTCATCCAAGTTTATGGAGAATACAACATAAAACCTGCAGGTGACTTTTCACATGTTAGACAGTCAATCCATCATGGTTCATCAGATTTAATATCCCTTTTGGAGTTGCTTCTAATTTCAACCAACAAAAAACAATGTGTGAATAGAATATATACAGAGACTGATCTCTCATATAAATATATATATATATATATATCTTCAAATAGAATAACCTACTTTCTGCTGCTCCTAGCTATTCTAAAGATTCAACAAAATGCTCATGAAGGTCTTGAGTCCATCTGATCCATGATTTATTCCATAAATGGGTTAGATACAAAACTTAAAAACGGAAGAATTGAATAGGTTCCACTCACCAAATTTACACAGAGCAATCACAAGTCAGAACCAATTATTTGAATAGAACAATCACCAAAAGCAATCTAATAAGAAAAAATAGCACGGTTAATGAAATATCAACCAAACAAGTAAAACAAGAATAATTTAAAGAATAGAGCTCACACTAGAGATATGAATTCACAAATGATTTATAACTGTATTAAAATGGCAAAAAAAAGACCAACAATTTATAGAATTGCAAGGACTTCTTATAATGATCTATATGCTTATTACTCACCATGATGCCTTGGCCCATACTCCAAAGGGTTGGATTGTTGAACTCTAAATACAAAGCAAGTTGGTATTTCATATCTTCCCTAATTCAGGATGCACAATCAGCTAGAAAATTTTAGCAAAATAGATGGTTATCTATGTACCACTATTTGGGCTGGCATGAAAAATGAAAACTACATTAACTTTTAACTTGGATACATGCTTTTCCCTATTCATTGTTCTTTGGACTTTATCATTCCACCGTAATGCACTGCAAAAAGAGAGAACTACCCATTCTTCTTAAGTAAAAAGATTGCGCTCGCGCGTGTGTTGGGTGGTGGGGGGGGGAAGGGGGGGCTGCGGTGGTGGGGTTTGTTATAATTAGAGGCATTCATAATGCTATGGCACATAGCCAAACATATCACATAATTGGGAAGACAACTTAGACTTTCAAATGAAGGATGAAAAAAACTGAAAATGTTGAGCTTCCTAAAATCACATTTTAGGAGAATCAAAATCTAAGTCATGAAGCTTTACCTAAATGTGTCATAGGTGCTTCTGCAACCCACTAGGAAACAAGAACCGAGATGAGAATCAACATAGCTCCAACCCAGTTGAGCAGCAAACTTCATATCAGATCCAGAGTTCCCTTGTTTGTGATTTGGATAGTAAAGAATCGATTCTAAAAATGACCATTATGCTTCTATCCACATGAAACTTGTAAATTTTATCATCCAAACATAATCACATCAAATATGAACTAAAAAGGAAATGGTAATTTGGTCAATACCTTCTTGTTTACACCAAGGCAAAGATCCTAAGAATTTAAGGTTCAATTTTAAAATGAGATGAGCTATTTGTAAAAACAGACTCTAGATAGAGCATTAAAACCTAGATTGCGGGGGAAAAAAGACTGTCCATTTGGTCACTACCTTCTTGAGAACATTCTCATAACTTGCTTTGCTGAGTAAAGAGAGCCAAAACAAAGACATCTGCTCTTCTAAAACTCAATGGCCTCAATTTACTGTAATCTTCTTGGCCTGGAAATAAAAATAGAGAAAAGAAAGATATAGGTCCAAAGCTAAAGAAAAACACGTAACATTATAATAAAAAATGGTTGTTAAGGACATAGCATCAGAATCTAATACCTGTAGTATCCCAGAGGCCTAAGTTGACAATGTTCCCATCCACAACAACATTAGCACTGAAGTTGTCAAAAATTGTGGGTACATAATCCTATCAATAAAACCAAATGCAGATACCTGTAAAATTCTCATGTGCTTGAAAATGAAAATTATGGTAAGATAACTGAAATATTCCACATCAGTTGTCCTAACCACTCATTATGCAGGATACTAATTGGATAGCTTAGTTCACATGACATAGTGCATAATTCATGTCGTGATGGCAAATAGGACATTATGGCAAACAATTTTCCAAGCTGACATTAAGGCAAACAATCTTCAAAGCTCAAATGCTTAGGCTACTTGCAAACCTTATATGCCTGAGTATGATAGAACCATAACCTAAAACTGGATTGGTTATAATGAATTCTTTGAAGTAGAAATAAATCAGATCTATCAAATCAGGCTCCATTTAGTGATTAGCTAGGCTTGCAATTCCTTCGTTATCAGAGCCCATCCCTCCGAGGTAAACCCCCCAGGAATAACTTTGCCCTCTTTGCGCATTTCAAGCATGATGTGGAGGAGCGCTACATCATTTGTGTTCGTCCATTTCATGTTTCTCAAAGTAGATCCTCTTGCGGCTTGAGAGCTACTTGGTTGTGACATCCTATATTTTTCATTGTGTTAAACAAACAAGTTCCACATATATGTTGATTTGGAATACCGCCCATCTTTTGATTAGGAAAAAAAAAAAACACTCAAAAGTTTCTTGACATAATAAAGTTGAACCCCACCTATTTCCCATAAACAACATTTTATGAGTGCCCATAAACTATGAGACCTTCAAATTCATCTATCATCAAAGTCATATCCCTAACTATTAATACCGACTTGAAGCTTGTCTTGACCCAATCTATTTAGGTATATGGCATAATATCCAAGCCTTCTTGGATCTGATTAAGAAATCTCGAGGTTGGGATCGTTGTATTAGTTAGGTTTTGCATACCAAGTTTTCACATGAGTTCAAAAATGTATATTGAACATATTGATATTATACACAAACAGCAATAACACCAAAGAGAGGTGGCATAGCAAGTCATATTTTCTGATGGCTCCTCCACATAGATTTATATGTACTAGGCAACAAGCAAAGCTTCTAACAACTGACATTTCTATAGTTATAGATATAAAGTGTATTTCTTCACTTGCACCAAAAAGAAAGATGCATAGGCAAGGCATGTGAGTTTAAATGACAGTTGGATTACTCCATAAATAAAAGTCATCCAAAACCAAGTCGGTTTGGCTCATGAAAGAAAAAAACATGAGTAAAGCATGTGCACATCTTGAAGCAGTGGAATATGAATAGTGAAAACAAAATAATATATCTATTTATGAAGTAGGGGATCATGAATATGAATATCTATGAGAATGATGGTATAAACGTCGAGGTGAGCATGTATCCACCATTAAGAAACACAAGCAGACTGGTTGGTAAGCATTTTCTTTAGCCCCAAGACACCTCTATAAATAGCATGCTCTGTTAGAAAATAATAAGTTCTATTTTTTTTTTCTCTGCATTATATAGATCATTACAATTCCCATGAGCAGTTACTATGCATGTTAAACATGAAATAGTAAAAATTTATGACAATGAGACCTGACATGTCCACACTGATATCATCATCAGCTAAGCACTAACCCATTTATCTTTCGGATCACACCACCCCCCCCCCCCCCGCCCCCCTACTTTGAGGCCATCAATTTCAAACATAATGGCATTTGGTGTACTATACCAAAAGCAAAGCCCACAAGATCACACCATACTCACATCTTCACAAGCAAAATAGCAGAACAAAAACTAAAGTAAATGGATCATTAAAAAATGGGACAAACAGTTAATTGAAAACAAGCAAGATGTCTCGTGCATTGAAATAAGCCATGGAACGAGGACATATAGACTTTGACTATCACCATGTAAATATGAATTAGTTGATCAATTGCACCTATCAAATTAGGTAATGCATAACATGCATTTGTCGTGTGTTCAATAAACTCCCAACCACAATCAACTAAAAAAAAAAAAAAACAAGCTTATTCCTATGTGCTACAAATAACTAATTTTTTATTTGTTCCTAACCCATCTTTCGTTTTAAACTTGCCAATGAGGAGAACTCCTCCTTGGTCTAAGCAAACCTTTGAGCAAGTCACTGAAATGCCTAGTTTTAGAAACTTAACAGAAATCACAAAATTGAAACAAATCACATTCTCACTCAAGAAAAGAGGTAAGAAATCAAGAAAAGAGGTAAGAAATATGCAGAATGGGAAAAAAAGAAAAGAAAAAAACAACAAAAAGCATAACTTGATTTGTAGTGAATGACTCGATAGGAGAGAGAGGAATGGTGGAGCATGATGGTACAACCAGACGGTGGGAAGATAGTCAAGGTCTACAGGTACTGTAGGAGGGCTAGAGATGACCTTGGGTCTGTGTTCCTTGCTGAGAGAGGAAAATGAGTGAGACTATAGTTGCAGCAATGCAGAGTCCAGCCACCTTCGGGTGTGTCAGAACAGGTCTAATCATCTCCGATCGTAGTTTGTTGCCTTTGAAAATGATTGGAGACGAGAGAGGGCTTTGTAATCGGGAGACCTTGGGGCTTTTGATTCGGCGCATAAAATGGGGCTCATATACCTCCTCTTAAAAATCAATGATTTATGGGGTTCAAGTGTCGGGGGTGGGGGTGTTTCTAATCGTAGATATCCTCTCTACCGTAGCTTTGGGATTTTGTAAATCTTCTCACCATGTTGCACCCAAACATGGGTTTTCCACGATAGTACGGAAAACTAACATGGATTCCTTTGAGAGGATTTTTGCCAAATATGCCCTGAAAGTTTTTTTTTGTTTAAGCTAATATGGGGAGAATTCTGGAAATTCTATTCAAAAGGCTAAGACGTTATGGAGACAACGTGAGTTTACTCTAGTCTTGAACAAATAGTGTGGCCGCATACCTTTTTTCTTTTTTTTCTTTTTTTTTCTTTTTTAATAATCTAGGGTATCTCCTGCCAAGCCCAATCAAGAGACTTTGGCCTTGAGGCCGACGTTAATTCTGAATAGCCAAGAAGTAATCCCTCGGGGCACATGCAAACCCTCCATCTACATGCACCTGGTAAAATTATGGAGTATTGAACGACACTATAAGAAAATACATTATTAGCGTCGGACTTACAGGTGGCGGCCGATAAAATTCATCGTTATAATATATTTACAGTGGCGGCCAAAGCTAACCCCCACGGTAATGCAATTTTTAAGCTACTTTTATCGGCAGCCTTTGCTATGTCAGTCGCTAAAAATATTGATCAAAGGGGCCAAGGCCTCGTGGAAAATTTTTAGTTTTAACCGTTGCATATATATATATATATATATGTATGCGAATATTTTTTAGGGTAAATGGTTTTTGTGCTAAAAATTATTTGTTGCGGCGGCCATAAGTGGCCCCGACGGTAAAAGTTTTAGACCCTCTCCTACGCTCATCTCCCTCACCGTCTCACTCTAACATCCCGCTCTCGCTCTCTCATTCTCTCGCCCATCATCTCTCTCACTCTCTCACTGGCTCTCCCTCCCCTGCGCACGCAGCAGCCCTCCATCTCTCTCACTCTCTCACCGTCTCTACCTCCGCAGCGCATGCAATAGCCCTCCATCTCTCTCACTCTCTCACGCTGTCACCGTTTTTCCCTACGCACGCAGCAGCCCTCCATCTCTCGACCTCCTTCATTTCTCCTTCTCTCTCACGCCATCTCTCTCAGCCGATCCACCTCTTCTCTCACTCATCCCTCTCTCTTGGTCATCGCCCAAGGACTGAAATCCTCTCCATTCGAAAACCCCCAAATCTCCAAC
Source organism: Persea americana (assembly GCA_029852735.1). Classification (NCBI taxonomy): domain Eukaryota; kingdom Viridiplantae; phylum Streptophyta; class Magnoliopsida; order Laurales; family Lauraceae; genus Persea; species Persea americana. Next base: position 4,177,764 of record CM056813.1, read on the forward strand.
CCTTACCCTCGTCTGTCTCGAATCATTGAAAACCCTCTCCATTCGAAAACCCCCAAATCAAAAGTGTTTCAGACTCTCTCTCGGTTTCCAGGCAACATAAAACAAAGGAAGGGAGCGAAGAAGAGGAGGAAAAGAGGAAGAAAAAAGGAGAGAGGAAGAGGAAAAGAAATGCCTTGAAAACTCAGGTATGGGTATGGGTTTCTTCTTCTCAGTTTGGACATGTGGATCAATTTTATGGAAGGACTGTACATCCATATGGGGTCTTACTGTTTATTGGCAACGGAGAAATCCATTGAGTGGACGGTCGACCTCAACCATCCGACGGAGATGTCTAAAACTTCGCTATCAACTTCGCTACATGTTTATGTGCCTGTTCTGATTACTGGGGTGTTTTTTATTTGTTGGTTTTCTATAAGATTCGATCTGTTTGCGTACTGGGGTTTTGTTCTTCTTTTGAGATTCGACGTGTTTGTAGTTGGGTTGGGTTGGGTGTTTTTGTTGTGTTTGGTATCGATTTGGTTGTGGGGTTTTGGTAGATCCTGGGTTTTTTCTTTTAGTTTGGGATTTTTGTTTGAGTCATTGGGTTTTTGGCTGTGTTGGCGATTCTAGGGTCGATTGGATGATCTCCTCCGTTTCTGCTTTTCATCAAGTTCAGTTAGGTATTTTCACAAGGCTTAAATGGACATGTTTATATATGCATCTCTGATTACTGCTATTTGTTGTTCTTCCAAGATTCAATCTGTTTGCATCTGGGATGTGCGTTTCCTTATGTTTCTGTCCGATTTGGCTCTTTGATTTTTCATAGATCTTGGGGCTTTTAAGCGGGCTTTCATTTGAACCATTAGTATTGCGTTCTATTGGTTTTGGGTCATTTTCCATTTGTTTGGATTGCATTCCATTGATTATTTATCTACAGACGGAGATGTCTTTTGAAATTTCTTGGGGCCTTGGGACCTTGTGATTTTTATGAGGTGGAGATCTTTGTTTCACTTTTGATCAGACTTTAAGATCTTATTAATTTATCTCCTATCTAAGATATTGTTGAGGGTGATTCCTAGAACTTGATTGGGTGGGTTTCTTTCTTTACTGTGGAGTGGAATGAATAATGTTTCTATTTTTTTTATCAATTACTGTTCTCATGAATATGATTAAAAGAGGGTGAACTAAACATGGGAGGGAGATACACTAGCTGGTGTTATTTGGTGTGAATGAATTGGCGCTGCATTCTGTGTACACAGGTACATGTGCATAACTGCAAGTGCACTTGACACGTTTTGTATGTATGTGTCATCCTGAATGGTTGATGAGCATTCATCAAGTTATAGCCACAGGCTAGGAGACAAGGGTCATTATAGGTAGCAGGCTTTAGTATCACTTGATGAAAGTGAATGGGTGGGGAGGGTTAATTTGATGACTTGAGTAGCAGTCCACACAATGCAGATTGCAATTGGCCACATGGAAGTTTACTATCTGGTCTACACATTATCACTTTTCTTGTTGATTTTATCAACATGAATATATTCAAACATACATCATTCGCTTTGTTTTAAATCTATTTTGCTGTTGGGATGAGAACCTGCAGCACAGTTCACATTGTTGCAAATTCAGCTTACCTTCCATTCTTCCCCTAATCTGTGTAGCACTTTATGTTATAAAGATTATACCCGTTAAAGTTAATTTAAATCTGAACTTTCACTGTTCCCTTGTTGCGGGAAGATCTATACTACCCTCGTCCACTTGTACAGGATATCTTATGGGCAACTCTTCATAAGTTTGTTGAGCCCTTACTATTGCATTGGCCTGGTTCCATGCTGAGGGAGAAGGCCTTACGCACTGCAATGGAACATATTCATTATGAAGATGAAAATACTCGTTCTGTTTGCATTGGACCCGTAAACAAGGTATGGGCAACAAGGTTGCCAAAACAGTGTCCCCCAGTGTCAAAACAACAACCCACCAAAAAAAAAAATAAAAAAAAAACTGAGATTCATTTGGTTGGAGCAATCCTAGAATGCAGAGTCAGGCCCTGATGTGGGTCGCATATCTCTTATGCTGTAAAGCTTTACTTAATTAGTATAGTCACCATTCCTTAAAAAAAAAAAAATAGAATTTAGGCCCTGATATGTGATTTAATCTGTGTTTAGGTCTGGCATATGGAATAAGTGTAAGAGAGAGGGTGTGTCATCCCATCCTTTTAAATTCGTACGTGATCATTGGCTGAACTGCTATGATGCTTTGCTTCTTCCTCCATGACGAGAATCTTAAAAACATTGATGATTTTTTTGGTTATGTGTTGGTTGCAGCATAGGGAGAGCAGTCATTGCAATGCAGCTGATGCAGAGGTGGTTGGTGCCTGTTCTGGAACCTCTCATTCGCAGAGTGGTAAGACAGAGTAGATATATGTTTTTTAGATTTGTTTGTGTTTGTGATATATTTTAATTCTGTTTTGAAATGGAACTGGTTAATGAGTATATGAACTTTGATATGGCCCCAGACATCAAGCTCGATCCCTATGAGGAGGAAGGACTGCTCGGCGATGCTCTCCAATCGGGACGAGCTGTTTACCGTCTCTGCCGATCTGCGCAACAAGGCCCAAGTGGTCATAGGTATCTCTAATCGCCCTGGATTTCAGATTTTAATTGTTAGTTGAGATTGTTGCAATTTGGGGATACTTCAAATGAACAGATGATACTGACATTGGCACTAGTACTGGGTGCTTCATAATTTATTCATTTGCTTAGCACACTACCTGTATTGATATGATGAAAACTAACTGTATATGGAACTGCATTGATATCTAAATACTTGTTTTATGCTTAGTATATGGTACCTGTACCGGTAAACAGTTTATACACGATTAGGTTTAGGCCAAGCCTTTTTGGGCAAAGGGATAAACTATGAATTGCAATGACCCCCATTAACACGACTAACTGAAGGGCTGAACCTTAAAAGTTGGGTATAGGCCCTGATTTCATTCCCATTTAACAATTGGGCCTGGAATTCAGGTCCATGGTTATTTGTTCGTCGGGTAATCAGGTTGGGTCTGTGTCTCCAAAACTTAATATGGTCTGGGTTTAGGTCCATCATGGAGCTGATTTGTTTAGAGTCTGTGCGGTATTCATTTTTTCCCCCCCTAATAACTGATAGTTTTGGGGTTTCATATCTTAACCTGAAGCAGAAGATGCTATTGCAACATTGAAGGGAAATGAGGAAGAGTGAAGCCCGTGTAATGAGGGTATTTTAGAACTTTTATTTGATAAAGGAGTCGCTTGCCTCTTTCATGCATTTATTACCTAAAAACTTACTTCCAGCACATACTTGTTGGCCGGTAGACATTCAGATAATGTTATATGTAAATGTTTTATATGTTTTATCATCTATTTTTCAGTTCATAACCTGAGAACATGATCATTAATGGCCTTTACAAAAGTGGGGTGACTTGGTCCAACTACATCTGAAGTGGGCCTCTAGCATAAATATGCTAACTTGGTCTCCAGCAATCAAGCTCTTTCTTCATCCTTCCCATTATACAGTTGTACATTGAAGCAAAATAGAACCATTGACAAAATACATGGGCCTCACCTAGTCACAGAATGGCAATGGCATATGCCTAACCCCAACACCAAACATGTCCGATTTCTACCCAATTTCCCACAATTGAACAGGTTGGAGACTGTCCAATTCCCCTAAACAAACAAGGTGGAGAGCATACATAAATGGGTCAAAATCAGCCCAAAGAATGACTGAAATTGGCTGGGTTTTAGCCCAAATACTTGCAGAAATTGGGCTGGGTTTAAGCCTAAATAGTGGCTGAAATTGGATTGAGCTACAGCCCATCAGTTATTGACTGGAATTGGGTTGGACTGTGGCCCAAGCAATATTGGTTGGAATTGGATTGGTATATTAGAGCAAAACGTGACTCTAAAAGGGTATAAATGACCCACAACTGAAGTCCAGCTATTCACATACCGCATGAGTTTAATTAGTCAACCAAGGACGGACATCGAAATCACATTCCGCATGAGTTTAATTAGTCAACCAAGGACGGACATCATGGAAAGTAAGTTCTCTATCCAAAATATGCAATATTTTTAGCAGAAATCACATTCCACATTAGTTTAATTAATCAACCAAGGACGGACATCATGGAAAGTAAGTGTTCTTTATAATAGAAAACGGCAACTTCAAGAGCAGCTGCAGCACCAATTTTCTTCACAAGAAAAAAAAGAAAAAAGAAGACAATTTAATAACACATATAAGAAAGATTCAAAGCATAAGAAGAAGCATTTACACATGCAAAAAAGATATGGAAATAATGAAATAAACAATTCTTGTTTAGTCGTGTTTTATTCTAAAGAAACCTCCAAATAATCCTGAGTTTTCTGTTGTCTTTATATTAATCTTGGATGCAAGACCATGTAAAATCAAGAAATACTTGTGAATATCACCGGAGGCTATATTTGGATGTCCCCATGTGAAATGGCAACTCAGGCATACCATTTCTGCCACCCCCAAATCTCAATTTCAATGAATCCTCATCTACTGAAAATTCATTTTGAAGCAGAAAACACACATCACAAACAATCCATATAGAAATAATCATCATCAAAGATACATGGTGGATCCCAGGAGAAAAATGAAAAAGGAGCAAAATATTACGAAATCAAACGCCAATTAGGAGCAAATTTTAAATCTTTCAGCTCATAGCCAAAAGCTTTTACATTCTAGTGTTCACAAGTCGCTGTTGCAATCAATTTGTAGAAATACTATACAATATATACTTCATAAATACATAAATAACATTTAATGTAAAAGCTTACCATCTAAGTAATACTCGCTTTATGAATAGCGTCCTACATCCAAGGACCAAGTGCACATTCCATCCAGAAGGAATTTTTAGTATCTTACCGCACACATCTCATAAAACATTAAGATATAGAGGGGTCATTATTCATTAATAGTATGATGATTTTTTTTAGCCTTACCCATATATCTAGTTCTGTGTTTTCACTTGTCTCCATTTAATATTAAGAAAAGCATGTAAAAGTGAGAGTCTTGGTAACTTGTAGTTCACATTTAAATACAAAATCAGAATTGGAAACATTATATTTAATAACTAGCATGTAAAAGTGAGAGTCTTGGTAACTTGTAGTTCACATTTAAATACAAAATCAGAATTGGAAACATTATATTTAATAACTCTACTTAAATGGAGACAAGTGAAAACACAGAACTAGATATATGGGTAAGGCTAAAAAAAATCATCATACTATTAATGAATAATGACCCCCCTATATCTTAATATTTTATGTGATGTGTGCTGTAAGATACTAAAAATTCCTTCTGGATGGAATGTGCACTTAGTCCCTAGATGTAGGACGCTATTCATAAAATGAGTATTACTTAGATGGTAAGCTTTTACATTCATTGTTATTTATGTATTTATGAAGTATATATTGTATAGTATTTCTACAGATTGTTTGTGATGTGTGTTTTCTGCTTCAAAATGAATTTCAGTTAATGGGTATTCATTGAAATTGAGATTTGGGGTGGCAGAATTGGTATGCCTGAGTCCCCATTTCCCATGGGGACATCCAAATATAGCCTCTGGTGATATTCACAAGTCTTTCTTGATTTTACATGGTTATGCATCCATGATTAATATAAAGATAACAGAAAACTCAAGATTTTATTTGGAGGTTTCTTTGGAATAAAACATGAGTAAACAAGAATTGTTTATTTCGTTATTTCCGTATCTTTTTTGCATGTGAATATGTTTCTTCTTATCATATATTTTTTACGTGTGAAAATGTTTCTTCTTATGCCTTTAATCTTTCTTAAATGTGTTATTACCTTGTCTTCTTTTTTCTTTTTTTCTTTTATGTGTTATTAACTTGTCTTCTTTTTTCTTTTTTTCGTGTGTGGAGAGAATCGGTGCTGCAGTTGCTCTTGAAGTTGCCGTTTTCTGTTGTAAAGAACACTTACTTTCCATGATATGCCCATCCTTGGTTGACTAATTAAACTCATGTGCAATGTGATTTCTGTTAAAAATGTTTCATATTTTGGAAAGAAAACTTACTTTCCATGATGTCCGCCCGTGGTTGACTAATTAAACTCATGTGGAATGTGATTTTTGTTATAGCCGGTCTATCAAAAATGAACTGGATCTCATGTAGAAGTGTTAAAATGTTGATGATTTGATGTAGCGGGTGTAGAAGGTAAAATGTTGCATATTTTCTGGCGAAGGTAGGTTGCAAAGTTCATTTCTGTTATAGCCTATTTGTTGGGTCAATATTTAAAACCAACCCACAAGTCGTGTACCAGTTGCATGTTCATAAAAAGCCCATATTTAGGTTGATATTCAAACCCATTTGCAGTCTCTACTAGGGATAATATGTCATCCATTTTCTGGGCTACATTTCAGTCCAATTTTAGCGGGATTTGGGGCATATGTTAGCCTAGTTTTACCCTTTGGGGTGGTTTTGAGCCCAGCTATACCTCTCACGTGGACTGAATTAAGGTCCATTTATAATTGTTATTTTCAGCAGATTTAGAGTTGTTTTCAATCCAATTCCTGCTATGTCACAACATGTTTGTAATCCAGAAATAGGCTGAGTCATAGACTCATTTTCACACTAGATATGGACTTCAGCCGTGGCCCATTTAGACCCTTTTAGAGTCACGTTTTGCTCTAATATATCAGTCCAATTTCGACCAATATTGCTTGGGCCACAGTCCTACCCAATTCCAGCCAATAACTGATGGATCGTGACTCAATCCAATTTCAGCCACTATTTAGGCTTAAACCCAGCCCAATTTCTGCAATTTCAGTCATTCTTTGGGCTGATTTTGACCCATGTATGTAAGCTCTTCACCTTGTTTGTTTAGGGGAATGGACCTCTCCAACCTGTTCAATTGTGGGAATTTGGGTAGAAACCACAATTAAACTGGTTTGGACACGGTACCCCATCAGTATAAACAGTGGGTAAGGAATGATAATTAACAGCAGATTTCCATTAAATTACTCTACAAACTGTTGGACTTGATCATCTTAAGCTACTCTACAAATTCCATTAAATGAGTGGTTGGGATAATCTGATCAAAGCGAGTTTTGGGGGGCCCATGAGCTGCCTCTATTGATACAAGGATTTTGTAGACCTTCATGCCTTCCATTTTTAGCTGAGAAAATTTTTTGATACATGGAGAAGAAACTGAAACTGGATTTTGTGAAGGTCTCTGGGAAAGATAAGATTTGCTGGGAAAGATTGGATCTTTCCCAACATGGGCCCACAAGAAACTTAATGTTTTTTATATAAAAGAAGTAAGATGAAATGATAGAAAAAAAATGTAACAAACAAAGTCAAATAAATGAGGAAAAAAAGTAATTAATTTAAAAAATCACTTAGATAAATTATAATATAAAATAATAATAGCAAAGAAAATTAAGCAGTTATAATACCATGTGTATAAATATTGTAATGCATATTTCATTAGAAAATATATCAAACTGTATAAATTAAAATAAATTAGAGAAAGAGTCCTAAAGGCATAGATAGAGAGATTCAGAAATTAAAAGAAACCACTAAGCCTTTAGGCCTATATGGTATGGAGATGAGCCAATTTCATAAGTCGGGTCTAAGTCAGGTCTGGTTAAATGGCTACCTTTTGCAATCCTCAGCTCATCAAGTCTTGGGTGTAGAGTCCATATTTCTCGGTTAGGCCCATTAGATAATTGTGATGTCTTGGCACTCATTACCTAATTAAAGGACCTGGCCTTCACTACGTCAAAAACACAGTTATCCGACGTTAGAGATTAGGGAAAAATGACGGCTATGGCTGTCGATTAGATTTTGATGGTTCTCAGCCATTGATCATCTGTCGTTTAGATTTTCATGATTGTCAGCCGTTGATCATTCGTTCTTAAGTGGTCTCGTGTAGCCGATGTTGCCGCGGGCCGTCGTTTACAACCCTATTTCGTTTGCATGCCCTTTTGAATCTTAACACACAAACGACGCCTCTGCATCGTTCTACCCTTTTTATCCGATCTCTCCATACCCTTTTTATCTCTCCCTATCTTTCACTCCCCAAGTGCGGTTGTTTTTCTCTCTCTGAAACCGCTTATGTACGACGAAGAGCGGTTTTTGAAGCGGTTTGCAGGTATGGATGGCTCTTTTACAATCCTCTCCTACTACTTGATTTTCGGTTTTGCATGTGTAAATACTGTTCCTTTTTTTGTAGTTTTGATCTTTACTTTTGATTTTTTGGTAGATCTGTCGATTTAGGGTTTAGATGGTTCTGATGATGTAGTTCACTTCTTTTTTTCATGATCTGCACTGCTCTTTTCATGTTTTTGCGTTTTCTTCCCTGTTTTCAGCTCATGTCATGTAGATCTCTTCATTTCCCAATTTTTTGGCGTACTCTTGTGAATTTTTTTTTGTGCATTTGTGAATGATGTTTTAGAGATTTTGCCTCTTTGAGTTTGTAGATTTTAATGCTGCAAGTAGATTTTAGAGATTTATCGAAGATAGAACTACTGTTTACCACTTAGTACTTATCTGAAAAATCTGTGTTGTCACAATTGGCAAGCAAAATAAGTAGGCATCCATATGTGTCTGATGTCTCTGTGACCACAGCTTTGGAAGACTTACAAAATTCTGTTTGCAATTGAATAATAAATTCTGAAAAAATACAAAACACTTGGTATAGGGATGGCTTTGGTCCTTTTGTGGGCAAATATTAGGGTATATCTAGGGTTTATTTACTATCTTATTGAGGGGATTTCTGAGGAAGAAACTATTGTTGTGTGTTCTTTTCTGTTTGGGCTCACTTGTTTGGTGTTTTCCTCTCAAATCAGCATCTTCTTTGGATTTTATTCGTCAGATTGGTTTGATCTTGACTCTATTGTGTACAAGGCCCCGGAAACGGATGCCCTCAAATCCCCAAATTCCAATAACACCACACCAAAACCCCACAACAGACCCCAGCCATTGTTAGGCACTTTTTTTTTTTTTTTTTTTTTTTGGGTGACCCAAGGAGAAAAGATCTCTTCTTTGCCCTAAGATCCATCTCAAATAAAAAAAAAAAAAAAAAAAAACCTACTGGCATTCGATTTAGATTTAGGAGGCTAGAGAGGGTAATACAGAGGAAGAGAGTGGGGGAGAATACATATGTAAAGAAAAGAGTAGCAGTCCAAAAAGAGCACCAAAGGCAGGCAGGCAGGACTCAGTAGGAGATCTTTCCCTTACCCCCCATTAAAGGTACATTACATTACCACCCAATCTCTCATCCCTGTTTCCACCTTAATAAAAAAAAAAAAAAAAAAAAACGCACCCCCTTTGTGGCATATTAACCCCAGGGAAATATAAGGTAAAAGTTGGGAGGAAGAAAACCCATGATTGATTGGTTTGACTAATGTGATGTTACATAGGATTTGATGGGCTTAAATTTATTTATTTTTAATTGGGTTGTGGTTAGGGGAATTGGATTTTTACCTAGTTTTGATAGGGGATGGTAATGGGTTTTTTGGTTGGGTCTGTACTGGTGGTGATTTGATTATGAATAGGTCTCTTTTTTATTTGATTTGTGTGATTTGGTTTTGTATGTTGTTGATGTTGGTTTTTTTTTTTGGCTTTTGGTCTGTTGGGTCTGACTGTTTTATGATTAAGATGTTTTGATGTATTTGTTTCGGCTTCTATATGCTCTGTTTGTTGTGTGTGCTCTATTGGGACTCATACTTGTAATTTGTGGTCTGAGCAGATGATACTTGGGGGAGATTTCTGTGTGTACATAGTGTTCAATTTCTTTGGTAGATCTGTCGATTTATGGTTTAGTAACTTTCTCTGTGATGTAGAGTACCAACAGTCTCTGTGCTGTTGAGATTGTATTTTTTATTCTGTATGAAAGCTGCAATTCAATTGATTTGAAACCCAACGTCTCATTTAAATGTGGTTGTAGGTGCTATGTCGCATTATACCTCATCGTCTTCTTCTACATCTACCTGTCAGGGTAGCTCTCATGAGGGTATGTATTGTTTCATCCGTTTCATACTTTGTAATCACTGAAAATGCACAACCAAATACAGTACAGGCCAATAGGAGTCATTTGTTTTATCTGTATAAAGTACAAGCCAATAAAGTACAAGTTATTGTTGTTTGATCTAATTTGATCAGTATGACTGAGATGTGTTGATTTTAATTTGATTTTACTTTTTTTTTACAGAGTAGTCTATCACATGTTCATTAATGGAAGACTAGTCTTTATTCAAAAGTTCATTTAGAGCTCATTAATGTAGCCATTTAAATTCTTTTCCATATGTTTTCAAGTTCATACAAGAAAGTCCAGAATTATGTAACTACTAACAGCAGAGCCTTTCATCTTACTAATTTCATCTGATTATGCTAATATAATTTTTGTTCCACAAATGTAAAGAATCATTTTATGCTTTTGATGTCTTGACAAAAGAATTCATAAGAAAATTAGGAAAGGAAATGATAAGAATCCACCCACTGCAATCTTGATGTGGAGCATTGGCATTTGGTCTAGGCCTGGTTTTCTTAGGATCCTTCACAGATATGGACCTCATTTATATTTGGGGAATTCTTCAAAGACCCTACAAATTTCCTGTAATTTGATTGCAGCACCTGTAGTATCTGAACTTGAAAATTTTCTAATAATGGCCTATTGCAACAGGTGAACTTCTCCCCCAGTCACATTTGGGGAAAATGGGCAACCTATTGGAGGCAACTCAGTGCAGTTGTCCTCTAAGATAGGGGAGGTTGTGAGGACCTATGTGTCTCCCATTTACCTCAAATGGTCTGATGTGCCTAATGAGCTCAAGGAGCTAGTTTGGGAGATTGTTAGTGTAAGTGCTTGTTCATTTACTTCATTTAATTTTACATAGTAATTTGAATTTTTTTAATTATGACTTATGTCTTGATTTTTTTATTTGCAGCACTCATTTGAAGTCCCAGAATACTCCAAAAGGTTTATACTTAAGAGAGCCAATAATTCATGGAAAGATTGGAAGTCCAAACTCTGGCTGAAAGTTTTAGACAAATATCAAACGGATGTGGAGAGAAAGTCCAACATACCTGAGGGTGTCAAGAAAGAAGATTGGGAGAGATTTGTTGAACTCAACTCGACGTCCCAGGCCCATTCTCTTAGACAAAAGGGGAAGGCTGCTAGAAAAGCGCTGAAATGCCCACATACTTCTGGTAGAAAGGGACAAGCACGGGTGGCAAAGGAGTTGGTAAGTATTGTTGACTTTAATTGATGTTACTTTACTATTATAATATGTTTTAAGCTCCATATTTTGTTATTTCTTTTTATAGTCGCAGCAAAATCCTGACGGTTTGGTTACTCGGACACAAGTATATCTCGCCACTCAAGGTAGGAAGGATGATGCTACTGGAAATCAATATTTGATAAGAAGTCTGCCGCTGGTTGTTTTCATAATATAAGGATGGTGCTACTTAGATCTTTGCTAATCTATGTACAAATGCATTTGTTGTATACTCGATGAGTGTTGTATCATATATCATAGGCTAAATTCATTTTTTCCGTCTTGTCAAAGTCCTTATGGGCTAATTCATGAATGGTTACACTGATTGTAGTAATGAACAGACATGGTATAACACTTGCTCAGCGCAGGTTCTTAAAGTCATCAAGTGGGCCCCACTAAGGAATCATGTCCCAAAGAACTTCCCGGTCAGATATTACCCCCAGTCGAATGCAATTTAAGAGGATGGTTCCAGCCACAGATGGATTGGGTGGGATCACTTGAACATTTGAGATCATCATACCCTGTGCAGGACATGCCTAATAATATGAATAAATAAATGTTTTCATTCCTTGATGAAGCTTTTGTGCGTTTTGTTCCTAAAAGACTTGCTCAGAAGTATGATCTTTCAAACGTAGCTTTCTTAACCAGCGTAGAGTGTGGATCTTGAAGAATAAATGGAACTTTTCATTTTCTTTCAAGCTGGTTCATTCACCTGTTTTTAAAAGACTAGGCTGGCCGTCAAATTGGTTAAGGCTGAATGGGTATCCATTGCTAATTCTAATCCAAACCAGATGTGTGTCAAACTAGTAAGAAGTTTTCATACATGTTGTACATGTATACAAATGTATATTGGTTGTTTTCATAATATAATGTAGAATAGTCATCATAAGTTTCATGCCATTTTCCTTTTGGTACTCTTCTCTCAAGAACTCTTGATTGGAAGGAGTTGAATTCTTTTCAGGATGAAATTGATAATCTGATTCAGCATGACCCCACCATTGTGGAAAAAGACCTTAACCATGATCCGGTCGCATTGGTAGGTGGATTATCTTATACTCTTATTTACGTTTTTTTGTTGATCATAAATATTTACGTACAGAATGCGTTTGATGATTTCATTTAAGTGGAAACATGGGTCCATCATCATCATCATCATGATCATGCACTTCAAATAGTTTGAATTTGAAGTAACATGTTTCAGTGGGACTGATCTGTCCAGAAAGGCCAGCTTGTTTGCTTTTCTGGTGCTCTGCACCTGGATCAGGAATTGTAAAGCATTACAGCATATTCCAACTTTCACAGATAACAGAAAACTATGAAGAACTGAAATTGAAAACTGAAAAGCCCATCAAACCTAGTATTGTAACAAGGACAGTAGTTGTTTTGTTTACATTCATGCACTGTACTGGACTTCATTTTATATGGTTGGGAATGATTTCATAATAACCATGCATTTGACATGTCAAAACTTTTGAAGTAATTGTATGACATATTGCTTCTAATATGTAATCAATGAGCTAAAGTTTCATTTCTTTCCAATATGTGATCTTGTTTTCTAGTCACAGAAAATGGTTAGGCATTTTAGGCAATATTCTCCTTTCATTTACCTTGAAGATTGTCTCTGATTTTTTTGAATAGGCTCTTGGTCGTGATAATCGAGGCCGTGTACGGGGCCTAGGAATGGGTGTGTCCAAAACTGCCTTCCATCATACTACTCCATATAGGAGATATGAGATGGCATCACAGGCAGCCATTAAAACTGCTGTGGATGAGCTCAAAAAGCAAAACATTCAGTTGAGGGAACGACTAGAAGAGGAGTCTAGAGAACGCAAGCGGATGGGGAAGCGGATCTTTTCATGTCTTTCCCAGGGTCAGATAGTGATGCAACCTTCTACTGATAACGGCAGTTCTTCTCAAGTAAAAACTTTTATTTTCTATAAATAGTAGATATCTTAACTTATTTATGTGTTTGGATCGAGAAATGACTAAATTCATGTGTTGCTAATGTTTGTAGGTAAGGCGTGACCTCCCACATCAAGACGCACGATCCTGTAGGTTGATGCATCTTACACGGAAGTCTACGTGTATCGCTTATGGCTGAGTGAGGGGTCTTTCAACCGAGGAGGAAGAATGCTATAAGGTCATTGTAGACGAAATCATCGAGGGAAGCGTGGAGTTGATTGGTGGAGGAAAATCATTTCAAGATCTTACTCTCGGCGATACTATTGATTGGCCCATCTTTAGGACTACATTTGTTTAGTTCTTAGTACAATCCCTATGTGCTGTTTTACATGCTGTGAATTTTGCTGATGTACTAGTGATAGTGGATGGATGATAGTTAAGAGGGATTTTAGGAGCTCAAAGGCTTCAGATGCAACATAAAGGGGTCCTCTATGTGATCGAATATTGACCGTTGGATTTTGATCGGAGGGTGAGTAGGGATGGGTAGGAGGAGGGGTTCGAGGGATCCTGTGAACCGTCTGTTTGGGTGTGTTCGGAGGCAGTCCATGAAGGTGAAGACGTTTCTTGCAGTGGCTTCAGTGCTCTGCTCTCTTGTGGCTCTTAAAGTTTTGGTTCCAGACCACAATCACTTCTTTGTGGCATCAGAAGCCATTCATGCTGCGGGTATCATGGTCCTCGTCTACAAGCTAACCAGGCAGAACACCTGCTCCGGTACGCCTACTCCCCCCCCCCCCCCCCCCCCCCTCCCTCTCTCTTGTCTGGGATTTGAGGTTTTGCATGTGTGGCCCGCCGTTGATTTGATGTTTTTTCTTTAGCGGTTTGGATTAAGATGTTGTGTTCTGGGCCCCTGTGTTTATTCTTCATGTACACCTCTCTAACGAGGGGGAGTTTTGGGTTGTGGGATATTGATGGTGGGTGCCATCACATCAACATGCCATCACATGAACGGTCTGAACTCAAATTTAAACGAGGATCATATAATTTCTACTGTTTGTTGTGTGGTGTTTTGTGAAATCCAACTTGAGCGAGTTTTATAGGATGTGATGTACTCAATTTGAACATGGGGCAAAACTGTATGGTATAGGGGCCAATTTATTAGGTGGGCCCGATCATGGTTGAATCCATGAATACTTGTTTTTAACCCTGAGATTTGTTTCCTGAACTGTTGTTAATTTGGATGTATGTGCCTATTACACTCATGCGGCTTAGGTCTTTGGAATTGATGATCTAATTTGCATTAGATCAACTCAATGTGTTCCTTTGAGCATTCTGAGATGAGAGTTGATGATGAATGGAAAAGAGCATTCCCTCTTGCACTTGTAACAAACTTGTGAACCAAACTGCAACTGCTTTTGATGATCTATGTGAACCACTGTAACACTTACAATTAATACTATTGCCCCATGATTGATTGCTACCAATGAAGGTGTGGTATCCACTCATTTTCCTATATGTTTTTATCATGTGTCTGTGCAGGCATTTTTTTTTTTAGTTATCAAAATGTTCCCTAAGCATCAGGTGTTAATGTTAATTTTGGGTTATAGATAATTCTGGATGAATGATGACCTCCAAATGTAATCAATGAAAAATTAAAGTCTTGATATGCATTTAGTTGAAAAATTATCTTATTATTCCCTTGTTTTATTGAGAGCTGAAGCACATCTTTGAGCATTCCCTGGATGATACAACGTATAAATTTTTGTACTCCTGTCTCCTCATCTCTCTCCTTCAAGATAGATACAAGTACGCAACTTGTTATAGTTGGCTGGATTGCCATTTACTGAGTTATATGCTGCTGGAGAACATAAAATTGCACTCGGCCATTCATTCAAAAAAACTTTCATCCAATCATCTTATATTTTACTGTGGCCTCCTCTGCACTCGGCTTGTGAATCTTAATTACCTGTTACTGATCATGGGAAGTGAGTTTGCCACTAAACACAGCCTGTATATATCATTTCCTGTGTATCTAGATACATTAACCCTCATTAAAGTGCAAGCCAAGCTACCTGCTCTTGGTTTATGAAGATCGAACGTGCCCCATGGCTTCATTACTGGATGAGAAGAAGACGGGTGTTTATTTTTATGTTCATTCAGAGGATCTACATTTAGTTTGGCTCTTCATTCAGAGGATGAAAAATTAAAGTCTTGATATGCATTTAGTTGATTGTGTGTCCACGGTACAGTTTTTTACAGAAATCGGAGTTTAGGATGAAAGATTGTGATAGAATATTCATTTGGCATTACGTATGTACTTATGTATTTATGTGTGTTTGATCTGTTGATATGTATGGTGGTAGCATGATGGGATGACATGGCTTTTGGACAATCCTGATGAGTCGCTGGTGCTGATGCTTTTGTTGGATTTTTTACAGTATGCTGATGCTTTAATGTTATTGGGTGAATCAGCAATTGGATCATATGCAGAAGAGGCTCCTGTCTTGCGCATGGCTAGTGGGTGAATGGAATTACAGAGTCGTGAAGAAAATCGGCTTGCTGTGTCTTTGCCCCTGAAAATTTCTCATTGTAGATTGTAACATTTTACATCTATGTAACTGGCTGCCTAGTGAGATTCGGCCCTTTTCATCCTTTAATAAAATCTTTTCTACTACTTTCTTCTTCCTTTAAAAATGCCTAATTTGTAGAATTTTCAATCTTGCAAAACTGACAAAAGCTACAGGATAAAAAACCATTAAATAGGCAATAAAAGTGAAAAAAGAAAGGCCAAAAATGGACTGAAAAAAATTAAATATTAATAAAAATGACATCTCCTGAGTAGTCGTTTCCATCTAAAGTACAACCAACTAGCCCTTGTGCATCTAAAAACAACGACGGCGAATTTTAAATCACCGACGGACTGGAGCCGTCGCCAACTTTGATGGCCTTCGGCCGTCGTTTGTATCTGTAAATAAACGACGGCTCATGGGCAGTCGTTTAATAAAAACGACTGTTTTTTATGACGGCCCCAGACGTGGGAAGGCCGTTATCTTATTAAACGACGGCCAATGGCCGTTGTTTATGCTAAATTCTGACATAGTGCTTGGACTTAATTTTGTGCTCACTTGACCTTTATTAATCATTCGATTTAATTTCAAACGATGCTTAAGGGTATTAAATCAAGTGTAAGGACAATCAGATGGTGCTGGTTAATGATCATTTTGCCTAACCCTACAATCGACCATCAATCTGCGGTATGCTTTCTCTTTTCCTCGAATCTGGATGATCATATTGTTTTCTCATGCGCGGGTTTATTTGTGAAGAATTCAAAAAAAAAAATTTTTGTTGAAATAGAATATTTTTCAAAAATTAAAAAATAAAACTGAAAATTAAGGAAGTACTAATCAGTTGGTAGAATGTAGTAATCGAGCCACGCAAAGCCCTATGACAACACAGTACCTACCAGCCAAATACAGTCGGGTTGTGGGGCCTAGTGTGATTGGACCTATTGAATTTATGGATGATGTTGAAGGAACACCTGTTATGTTGACCAAGTTGAAAACGATGATTAATTCCATTGATAATCTAAGATCAGCAAAATGAAACATTGGATGCCAATTGTCAAATGCTAACCTCTAAGAATGGTAATTGTTCAGTAAATAATGGAGTAAGCAGTCCATGGATCACTTGATAGAAATTGTTGGGACCCATAAGAATAGGACTAGGACCTCATTAAACCAATGGTCAGCAGAGGACACACTAAGGACAGAAGATTGAATTGATGCATTAGTTGTCCAATCTTCAGTATTTTTTATGTTGGGGGGAGTCCGGTGGGACCTTTCATTTCAACTGTTTAATTTGGATTTTACAAACACATGAACCACATTGGCCCCATCCATGTGGGTTTACAAATTGCAGCTGAGGTAGTGGCCAATTGGGCTTGGTCAAAGCTTGGTTCTGCCGGGCCTTCTTGAAACTCTAGTTTTATTGGGCCAACAATCCAACTGTGACTGTCATAGTGATTTTTAATGTACTGAGCAACAGCCTTATCACTTGCTGCTGTCTTTTCACTAATGCCAAATCTTTTAAGAATGAGCCTACCATAGTGTTAACTCACTGGTCAAACCCAAGGTTGGTGAAGTAGTGAAGTGTCTCCATAAGTTTCCAATGTGGGTTTTATTTATTTATCTTGATAAAAGGATAATTTTATTAAAAAGAACCAGTAAAAAAAATTGCATCAAGAAACTTAGACCTGACCACCAACTAGAAACATCCCTATGTCGGTTTACTGACTATCAAAGCCACCTCAATTCAAAACAATGAACAACTAGAGCAATAAGGTTGAGCTGTTGTTAATTGTACAAGCTATTTATGGATTCAATAGTTATGCTCATCTAATCTAGTTAGAAGTTGGCCAGCATACAATTTAATACAAAAGTCCTTCCAATCCAAGTATGCCTAAGGTCTTCATCTCTCACCCAAGGGCTCCCTTACCTCACCTGAGGGCTCCATGGGTCCCTACACCCCTTAGCTGGGGTAAAAAGAAGAATTTAAACATGCCCAAAGTGTTCGACTTTATCATCTTCAGTTCCTTTACAAATTCCAGTAAATGAGTGGTTAGGATAATCCATTCAAAGCGATTTTTTGGTGGGGATCATCAGCTGCTCTATTGATACAACGATTCTGGAGAATTCAAGCTTTCGTTTCGGTTGAGAAATTTTTTTGTCAATCTTATTTGGAACGACTCCCTAAAGTTCCTACCCATTAAATAGTTTAACTATTATCCAGCCTTAAGCAACTTGTGCCGGACCATAGTGAAGTGCAATCAAGGTGGACAATCATATAAGCTATCATATAGTGGGAGATGCTCATATAAGAGATATCTCTCACCTTATATAAGAGATTATGGTGGGGGCCTTCACATTTAAGTTAGTGGCATTTGATATGGATGTGAGGGCCCCTACAAAATCTCTCATATAAAATGAGAGATATCTCTCATATGAGCATCTCTCATCATATATGTCTTAAGAGCATGCATACTTAAGTTACATTTATATTCATATTTGAGAGGCTACATAGCTTTCATTATATTCCATTTAATCGCCCCATATTTATATTTAAAAGACTTCTTTTGAAGCTTTTTTTATTGAATTATACTAATAAAGTTAACGTCTTATTTTGCATCGAGATCAAGTTTTTTGAAGGTGATCCCAAATCAGAATGCAACATAGGTTAGGAGTGAAATTCTAGTCCAGATGAAGGTCCAAATCAGTAAAGGAATATCCTGGTCCAGATCCATCCTGGTTCCATCTCATATCTTGTCTCTTCATGAGGCAAGACCACCTCCAACCTTCTTGACTTGATTGCAGGCCCGTGACAAAGGCACCAATTCAATTTTTACCACATCCTCGAGTGACCATTTTCCTTGCATTACATCATTTGGAAAATTGATCATTGACAACATAGTTTGTAGCACTTCCTATAGGCTTATTCTATAAAATATTGATGGATAATAAACATTTTTATCTCTAAGTCTAATGTAGAAGACGTGTTGCTTGTAAACATTTCAAATCAAAAGAGATAATGACACACAATTTATGCATTCCAAAGACTTATCCTTCTTTATGATAATGAAACACCCCAACAAGGAAAGGAAGGAGCCAAAACCACTAGAAAACGACTCACCATGTGGACGCTTTTATTGTTTGATAAAGACCCCACGACTACTAAATCAACTTGACCTTGGTCAGCTTTCTTCAATGTCACCCTGCCCCTATCCATTTATCTAGAAACCTTGCCCCCACAATTAAGACTGGCTTTTTTTTTCCTGAACTTTTCTCCATCTCCCCCACCACAAGTCTTCAATTATTTCTTCAGAAAACGATCTCACAATTATTCTAGAAATAAGGAAGAAATTCTTTACTCTTTTGTGGCCCCCATGGGCTTCCTTTGATCAATTTTTTTCCCTTCACACTTATTGCCTTTTGAGTCCTCATACCTTACTTAACAATCAACTGAGTTTCAAAAGATCGAAATTCTTAAGTTATTTTTAATCATACACCTACATCAGCTATATATGGAGCTATTCATCTTCAATATATCATGATAGGCATGCATCTAAGCCGGATATGAGATAAGAGACCATTTCTTTCTAGCATGCCCTAGAAATAGAGATTCTTCATTAAGGATTTGTATAGTTGAGAATCTCAAATCAGAATTGGCATTAATATGCAGCTGAAAAGATGTAATATCAATACATGAGTTCCTAAAAAAAAAAAAAGTGAAGATTTTTAAATCCTATAGGTGGAGGGTGGATCTGAAAATCTTTAAAAATGAGAACTTCTACTGCCCCAAATCCTCATGGTCTTATAAACAGCAACCCAAAATGTTCAAAAATCAGCGAAGAATCTCCGAGAAGTATTGATTGGCAAACGTAAACTTGCATCACATAAATGAGTATTAAACAGTTTGTGGAAGATGATTTGCCACGGCAACTATCTCCTCTACACACACCTCTAAAAATCAAGCATTGTGGTCCATCATTCTGACCTATACGAAATCATAGACACTTGGACTTTATTGCCCCATCCATAAGAACACTAGACTAGAAGGACCCATGAATGAAAAGTCGAGTGTGTCACGTGCATCCAGTGCTGGAGCAAAGAAATTTATTTATTTTTAGATGTGATAAAAAAATGGTTTTATATTTTCTTATTTGTACTTATGATTTAAAAATAAATTTATTTATTTTTTGCATAATGTTTTACTAATATGTAATAAAAAAAATCCAAAATTTCAAAATACTGCAATATTTGTAAAGGCATAATTTTTCAAACTTTGAAGACGCTTAAAATACAACAATAATAAGTCTCATTGTAATAAATCCAAACTGCTCAAAATAATCATTTATCTTTTATTTTAGGACTGAGAGTTGCATCTCAATCTAGTGAAAGACGGGACTATATCAAAATGATCACATGTAAATCTATCAACTCATAATTAATTAATGAAAATCTATTAATTAGTTACTTGTGACCGTTTGATCTGTGATGCCTATTGAAAAGATGGTGGTTGGAAATCATTGACTGGTTACTTGTGGTAAGTTGATAGGCCGCGATGCGTGCTGTAGGCATCCATCCATGCTTCTTAGAATAAAAGGTCTCCTTCAAAGTAGACTTTTCCTAAATCTTAATATGATAGAAGCTAATCCCACCATAAGATCGAACAAATCATATTTTAAATGTTCTCTCAAATATAGTGGGACCAACTCCTATTTAAATCCAAAGGATAACCAAGGGCCCAGATCAACTAGTTGAACAGACATATTCTAAAGTGTGCATTATTGAAGAGTCGTTTTTGGAGAACAAATGGGAGGGAAAGAATGCTTTATTCTATCTATTTGGTTGTTGGGCAGAACTACCGGTATGCTACAACGCCCATGTTAAAAACATGGGTGGGGCCCACTTTCGAAAAAACCAAACTACTTCACAGCCCTAAGACCCGCTGTGTACTATATATCTGAATATTTAAAATTCATTTAAATGGGCCAACCGATGGATTGATCACTAGATTTCACACATAAGAGGCTCCTTCCATTTATGCTCATTAAAAAGAGGAGAGCAAAGTTACTCTTATATTCCAAATTTAGTTGATCTAACAGAGGCCATCTCAAGAATCTGAATAATAATCTAACATTTAATTACTACAGTGGCACTAGGGCTAACAAGATGTTTGGGTTTTCCAAAGTTGGCCCCCACCTATATTTTTAACATGGGCTCTGTAGCATACTTATCCTTTGGAAGAAAGAAAAAGATAAAAATAACCTTAAGACCTTTTAAATCTCTCTTTACGGAAGGTAAAAAAGACAATGAGTGGAAAAATTACAAAAAATCATAATAATTTTGAAACTTATGCATCTATTTTAATGAGAAAAAAGATTGAATTGCCCCTCCTTGGAAGTATATGATTCTCTAACCACCCGAAGGTTAGGACTTGTTAAAAATGGAGTTTTGGTCCTTATTTAAGCAATAAGTAAACGGGTCTGGGTTCGGGTCCGATTCCACCTTGGTTCTGAACCGTGAACCCAACATATTACCTTAATTTTCAAGAAACCATCCTAAAAACTAGGGGTTTTTTTTTTTTCCATGTCATTCTTTACCTAGACCTGGACTTAGACTCATTACATATGCGGAACTAGTTTCGATTCTAGTTCCATATTCTCATTAACGGTTTCAGTTCTGGTTCCACCCTCTCATCAAAAGTTCTGATTCCGGATCCACTTTCAGGTCCACCATGGACCCAGACCAAAATCGACTCATTTACATCCCTACTGTTCCTGCGTGTATTACCAAGGTGAGGCCATTCATGTTCCAGGGCCTCATCATAATAACATAGGCCCTGGACGGTGGACAAGGTATCAGCAAAAACGTCCGTGTTTCACATGTAACTTGCTTGTGACTAATGGCTCGTGAGACTCCAGAAATGGAAGCATGGCAGCATGGACCCTTGAGGCTGACTGAAGTCACCAGACATCCGTGCTGGAGTGCCGGATCTTGACGTCGTGTAAAAACAATAGCACGTGCGGGACAAGCAAAGTTCAATTAGAATCGAACCTCTCGTGACCGATCAAGTCCACTTTGATATCCAAACTTATCTTTAACCCGAGAAGACGAGAATCGCATGCGTTAGAGTGCGTGGATTTGAGTCCTCCAGTACAGAAAATTAAAAAAAAAGATAATTGAGCTTGTAATTTAATTCTAATTTAATCAATTTATATTACTGTATTGTACTTAATTTTAAAACACAATAAAAAGCAAAAAAAAAAAAGAAGAAGAGCTTTTTATATATACCTCCCCTAAGGTTTGTAGGATTTGTATATAGGCCCCTGAGGTTTTAATATTTGTAAATAGACTCCTGCCTTTTCTTTTTAATACCTTTTATATCCTCAAAATCAATTTTCTTAACAAGAACGGACAACCACAATGAAATATGTGTTGGATTTTTATATAAAGGACAGCTTTGCCCTTACATCTATTTAACAAAAATAAGTATATTATTATTTATCTAAAATATTATTATTTTAACTCAAGTCTCAATGTTTTCTCTCAATAACTCTCTCATGCATATGACCAATGGGAGACCCAAGTACAAGGGCCTTGGAACTAGGGCCCCCACTCATATTTGAGAAAAGTTTTAAAAACCTCCAAACCCCCCCTCCTCCCCCGAGCACAAATTTTAAAAACTAATATATATATATTTTTAACATTTTCCCCTTCCCCAATATTTCTTTTATATAGAGTCAAACAACCCCCGACGCAAATTCTAAAAATTAATTTTAATTTTTTTTTGCATTTATCCGTTCCCCTGATATTTCTTTTACATAGAACCAAACACCCCCTGCCGCAAATTCTAAAAATTAATATTTTTTTACATTTACTATTTCCCTCAATATTTCTTTTAAACATCCATATACATGAAGTATAATCAAATATTTTGAGAATTTCATCAATCTAATGGTAGGTCATCTATGGATTGGATAAATCATAATCGTTTATAAGTAGTGTCAATTTTCTTCATGATCAATCGGGATTTAATAAAATGAACCATGTATTGATAAGAAAAAAAAAAGAATTTATGTAGGATCATTCTCTCCCACTAAGTGCAATTGTTAATGTTACATGCTTTATAAAAAAAATTTAAGTTCAGGCTTTTGAAATTATACATATAAGGATAAAAGAAATTGACAAAAGTGTCATTTCGCTCTAAAAACCTATGGTGGTTGAAAGGCTACTGATTTTGGGGACACAAAAGGTATTAAAATGAAGATGCATGGGGCCTATTTGCAAATACTAAATCCTTAGGAGCCTATTTACAAATCCTACAAATCTTAGGGGGTATATACAAAAAGCTCAAAAAAAAAAAAAATGAAGGTTCACAGTATTTTTTATTTTCTAGGAATCTTATCACTTTAAAAAAAAGGTGAAAGAATCTAATTCTTCCCATAGCCATTTGGGTTGTCTCAGAAAAAATGTGCACAATTTACCAGTTTTTAATGATGGTCCCAAGCCCATATAAAGAAAGATGGTTGCTTAGGTAGGTTGACGGCTAGTGTTAAAAATTTATTGCAATTTGATGTTGATTTCTTAGATAGAAGCAGAATTCATATAGTCAATTCCAATGTAATTGGAATAAGACTCTGATTATGGCAATGAGGAGGAGGACAGAAGGGCTGGTCATGTAAACTAGAAGCCCGAACTTACAATAAATCCGACACGGGTCAAAATCTGAACATCTACTGTGGCTTAGAACATAGTAGACCCACTACGAAACCCACCCCACAAAACTTGTACCCTTTTTTTTCCTAACTAAGGAATTAGACCTAAGAGAAAACTTGCATACACTTTGAAAGGTAACCTACTTAAAGTAAAAAAGAGGTCACATGCACAAATGAGAAAAAAACTCACAGAACTAAAAAGAAGTGAGTACACAGAATTCAAACCCTGGTAAGTCAGATCAGCACTCCTTAGCACACGGCTAAGGAACCTCCTTTTCAAAAGTAGTAATTAAATAATCAAATTTGAAAGGTAAACCACAAGCCCTTGCCATCAGTGACAACATTTTCTGACATGAGATTCCCATTTGGAGAGAGCTAAAATAGGCAGCTTCAAGGAAGATTTCAAAGGTGGGGACTGCTGCTTTGTTATTACCAATGAAGAATCGTCTGTCGACATGGTGAGGTGAGATTACATGCACTAATAAACAAATAAATTACAGGACATGGTTTCTCTTCTTCAGTCAAGGTTACACCTACAAAGAAAGCTTTGAAACGTTGAGAGAAAGAGTTTGAAAAAAATGTTGGCGCCATTTAAATTGTTGTGTTTTGGATTAGACTACTCGACAAAGGACTGAAAGGGATGATTCTATTTGGCTTCAATGAAAGATTAGGAAATGTCATTCCCAATCCCAAACGCGAGAAAGTGAGTGCATGCATGTGAATAGAGGTCATGGAAAAGTATCTTTTCCAGTGTTTGTTTATCCCACACGCAACTTCCATAACTTCAACTTGATGTGCCCCCGGGAAAGAAAGAGGAAAAAGAGAGAAAAAGATTGATTTTGAATTTACTTTGGGTTTGTGTGAACTGACCTTAAGACTTCCATTATTAAGAAAGTTGTTTTAATTTTTCATGCACCCCATTGTTGGGTAAGATGCGCACATCTACTTTGCGAGAAATAAAAAGAAAAGATATTTTTTTTAATCGAGGATTTCATTTACTTAGGGCTTGTTTGTTTGTAAGAAATCCTGGCTGCAAATTTTTGTTGTTGGAGATTTTAACACTAGGTTAGCTTTGTCGGTCCTTGGCATTTTGATATTGCTATTTGGTTGTAGAATTATCCAAATTTCTAGGGGAAACCCTTGGGACACATTTTTGCAACTGATTTTTACAAAAAAGAAAATAATAATAATAATAAAGTGAAGATTGCGTAAATGCTTTCCATGCTGTACAATAAAATCCTCATTTAGTAAGGATGCTTTTTCACGAGAATAACCATGAAAAACGAGCTAAATTTTTTATGATTCCTCGTAAAGCCTTTCCTATAAGGCAAGTGTTGGAATTTTTTTGCCCTTACCTTTTGTCTTACGGAACTGCTTAAATTTACAAAAGACTAAATTTAAGAAGGCTCATGGGTCTTTGAGGATTTGTAAATTTAAATGTGGGACAGCATTTGAAATTCCTAATATCCCTTTGGTTCTGTGATTCCACTTTTCCATGAAAACAAATATTCAAGGAGTGAGGAATCCTCTCAATATTCCACAAAGAGTCCTTGGCGTCGGGGACTCCTTCAAAAATTCACCTCCCATGGGCCAAAAGTCTACACGCTTTCTTTAATCAAAGTATAAAGAGGAGGGGGTCGGCACTTGCGGAGGGGGTGTCTTTAAGAAGGATCATGTAGGACCTGTGCCCTTTGTTTTCCACGTTCTAGGTTGGCTGCCAGCCTTAAAATGTGGACTTTTTTCAGTCGACATAAAATCTTGGTCAATTGGCGCCCTCCCCCTCTTTCTTCCCTTATTTATTATTAGCCATCTCCTAATGTGGTCCACCATCTAATGGGCCACCTTGTATCACCACAAGCCTGCAAATTTCACTCATAAAAATCAATCTGACTGTACCCTTTGGCTTTTCTTTATTTGCACCTTTTTACTTTTTACAATTACATAGACCCTCCTTGTCTTTTCTAATTTTTTATGAACAGTTCAACTCTATTAATTTTAGAATCTTAGTCAGTCACCCTGACTAGCTATGAGAAGCTGGATGTTTATATCTTGATGACAGCTGATATATTTCATGATATAAAACAAAATATCTTTGGATCTAATCTAGTTCAATTACACTCAAGCTGTTAACCATTGCTAAACTGACTCAAGGATGATGCCTTTTTTATGTTAACATCCTGGCTTTCATCCGAACATGGTTAGATCCAAGAGAATATTTCATTTTTTTCAAACGCTATAGTACATTGAATTTGGTCTTGGAGTCGAAAAGTAGTCTCGAGCTGCATTTAAGTCAAGGTGGTTGATGTAGTTCTTCAGCTGATAAAAAAATATTAAAAGAAAAAGAATATTAGTTGAAATTGTTAAAATATATAAGGGGTTTTTTGTAAGATTACCTTTGTTTAACTGTGACTTTACAATAATGTCCGTCTCTCTTGTTATCAGATGTATAGAGGTGTCAAACAGGCCGTGCCGAGCTAGGCCCATGGGTCAAATATTTTTCAAAATTACGTTTTTTAAATAGGAAAATATTCAAATGAGAATTAGTTCTCACTTATTATATGAGAAATTTTTTGCGGGGCCCAACTAGCAATCCATTCAAACCTAGCAACCAATAAGGAACCCTCTGATAGTCACTAATTCTAAGGATTGGCACACATCTGAATGGACTGAACTGTTGGATCTAGCGTAGAATATTTTTTTGAATATGAAGCCATTAAACTTGTGGGCCAAGGAAGAAGGGGTTAAGGGCATGGGTTTGGGGTCAATATTGATACTTGGTGTGGTCTCACATATATCTTTCCATCCCCCCTAGTCCCATCTCCAAATGGGGCCCACAATTGGGCCCTACAAAAAAGTTTTTCACTTATTATGTGAGAACAGTTCTCACCTGAATATTACCCTTTTAAATATAATTTCACATGCTGGCCACTGCCGATGGACAGCCCGTTTGACATACCTAATTTCAGGGTAGGGGATTGGATCTCTTTTTCATTTGATAGACAAATTGGTAGTTGAGACAGAAATTAATTGGCTCCATGCTCAGTCTTATTTGATAGTCGTAATCATCTAATCGAAGGCAATGAAATTGACAATGAAATTAAAGAAAAGTGGAATCTCTCGGACACTCCATAAAATTACGTTTCCTTTTTCCTTTTTTTTTCCGATATCAATACGTAATCGATCAAATTTAGTGAATATTGGTTTTTGCTGTTTGGGTTATCCATCCACATCCAAGTATAAAAGGCCCTGATTAACATACAGTATACTGACTTCTGTATGACTTTAATAAACAAGTGCATTGGCCTGCTTTGGGTCCGTTGTAGGCCTTCGAACCCAAACAACTAGGCTGTGTCCAAAGTTCCCATCCTAGTCTGAAATGGCCTGTTTGTTTGCTAAAATTCAAAGTTTTTTTTTTTTTTTGGGAGAATTAATAGCTCTCTAAGTGATATCCTCCAATGGAATTTCCAATTGGCCGAGCACAACTCAGCGTCAGCGTTGTCTCAATGAATTTTGAAGAATCTCAAAGCTAAAGTGACATTTCAAAAGGTTTTTTTTTTATTATTATAATAAATTTCACTAATCAAATAGGGAGTTCTAGATGCTTGTTAGAATATTATTGTAAAAAAAATTCCAATACGTGAATCTTCATAAAAATGATTCCTCCAAACAAATCTCCAACGCTGGTAATTTGTCAGTGTCCATTCCAAAAAAAAAAAAAAAAAGGCCTTATTGAGTCGAGCTGAATCATGGCCTACTTCCACCTTAGATGGCAAGTCACATGGATCCCATATTTCAAATTCAGAAAGTTTTCTTTTTAAAATTTCCTTAGCTTGCCATCTCTACGTGCACAATGGATGCTTGCACATGCGACCTTGGGAAATAATGCCTACACTATTCAAAGTCAAAATCATGGGGCGCAAATCAGGAAAGTAAAATGGTCAGGGAATGAAAAATTGAAAACTCTGTGACACGCAATGTTAACTTCTCTTCAAATTATGCCGGCCCCCACGCTTACATTACATACACTCTAACTTAGAAATAAAAAAGATTAGAAATCTATACATTTTACTTATCAATGTCCATATATAATTATGTGGCCTCTGTGGCCCCACAATCAATCAGTTAGCAAGCTTCCAAAATTTAAAAAAAAAAAAAAAGGAGAGAGAGAGAGAGAGAGAGAGAGAGAGAGAGAGAGAGCTGATTTTCCGGATTTGGTCAATTGAGTAATTACCATAAAGACTAATGTAAACGTTATGAAGCAGCATATCATAATGATAAATGTCACAAGTGAATTGTTCACCAGGTCTATAGGACAAACAAGTTCAGGACAAATTTTGAAATACTATTCAAAGGAAATTTTGATTCTTCTTAGATTGTTTCACCACTATAACCAATTTTAAAAGTTGAATTTTACACATTCTTAAAGCCTTTCATCTCCCAATCCCTCTCTTTCGAACTAAAACAGTCCCTATAAGTTTCCAAGTTCAGTTGAGTAAAAATACCTTAAAACGTCTTTGTCTTTCACCCCATAAACATTTGTTATTGGATTATCTTAATCCACCGACTGGTAGCGAAAGTCCAAACCCGTTCAAACACTAGTCCAAACCAGCCGAATCATGAAGTCAACATGACCCCACCAAAAGAATAAAAAGGACCACACCTGCCCAACCAGACCGGACTCTGAGCCGACATGGTGGGACCCATCGTAAAAACCCACCTTGAAAATGCTGGAGTTTGTAAAAATAAGTCATGCTAATTCTCAGGTAACACATAAAAGTGAGCAGACAAGGTGTCATTATTTTGTTAATCCCTGTCTTGATTGATTTGAAGGTTCTAAGCTTATGTGCAATGTAACAAATCATGGATGCTGTTTTCAGGACTGCACGAGAGATCAAATACTTACCTCAAATCAAATCTATCAATGTTTAATAACTTGTTATAGCATGATTATCTTTGACAAGTACTATAAAGTGCCCTTGCCTTTTTCTTTCTTTCCTTCCCTGTGGAACATGACCTTCATGTAATCATGTCTATGGCAAGAGAAAAGAAAGAATATGAGCTTCACATGGGTCCCATGAGATGCATGGTAATGTATGAAGTAAGGGGGATGGGCTATATGGCTATATCTGAATATGGGTTAATGATGGGCAAAACATGTGGTAAGTAATAATGATAAATTTGGACAAATACCAAGAGGAGTAGGTGTGTTAGAGAATTTGACATTTTTTCTCCTTGACAATCGGGGGCTGATTTGGGTTAGTAAAGTAGATGGAGAAAATGGACATTGAAAATATTGTTCACATTTATAGTTTCTATTTATTGGTAGGTTTTTCTTTTCAGTGGCTGAGTTATCAAGCAATGGGGTTTTTTCGAAATTTCTAAGATGGCCAAATGCAAACACAGTACAGAATAACTATAACAAAGCAATAGCGAGTTTCCATATAAGAAAATTCTAATCTCTATTTAAGTGGGTTTTTTTTTTTTTTTGGTTACTTTTTTTATTTTAGTTTGTTTAATGCTTAGATTTCATGCTCCGTGTAATACCTTTCATTTGCAGCTAGTTTCCAGCCTTGGCCAGCCTACCTTCCTTCACCCGATGGCTTCCTTAGCTCACCTAAGGTTTCCTTTCCTCACTCGAGGGCTCGATGGGGTCCCAACCCCCTTAGCGATGGTACTAAAAAAAAAAAAAAAGCCTGCCCTCTATGTTTTCCCTCCCAAATAGAGTACGTTTGTATGGCACCATAGAAAACTAGTTTTGCATATAATCTTTTCCGCTCACAAAAAGAAATAAGTTTGACCCCCTCCCTTCCCATAAAAAAATAATTTTTCGTGGAATTGCAAAAAGATTATTAATAATTCCACTTTTCTCCTGGAAAAGAGGCTGCACCAACTATGAAACTTAGCACTCTGGAAAATAATTTCTGATTTTCACACTTTTTCTGCTGAAAAGTGGACACGCAAGCGTGTCTATAAGATTTTGTTTTCCTTACCATTGCAGAAAAGTGGCTAATAGATATATTTTTCATTTCTATTCATAAAGTCTTTTTATCAAATTGAAATTATAGGATTTTATTTCACTTTTTTGTGAATCAGTGAAGATCTACAAGATAATTTATACTCTTGTGAAAAAGGAATCATACGCCAAACCATGTAAATTTGACACCGGAAAGTAAGGTCACATTTGGTAACATGTGAGAAATATGAAGATTTAAGGATTCCTCAATGCCTCTTGACTAGGGCTCTTTAACCTCGGATTTCTTGTGTGACATTTGAAGCAGATGAAGAATTTGCCATTTGAGAATCTTTTACCTTTTCCTTTGCGGTTGAGGATTTTCTTGTTTAATTAAATGGGTTAGATCTAAGAATCCTCAAAAAATGAAAGTCGCAAATTGGTTAAACCCTATAAAAAACTTACAATTGTCGAATTTTCTATAATTGGTCTTCAAACAAAACCTAAAAAATAAAACTTTTTCCACCCTCATACGCTGGCCTTAACATTACAAAGAATTTCATAAATCTCACCAATATGAGTCTGCCACACGTCATTCTCTGCCCATCCAGAACTTCCCAAGGAGAAAAATAAAAAGTTGCAGTCACGCATTTGGACCCGCTCTTATCCAGGTACCGAAAGAGTCAATTAAGACAACAACAACCAGCATATGAAAGATTTATGTGATAGGGCCAGTAAGTAAATGAAAGATTGACAACAATAACAACTATAAAATAATTGAGAGGGGTAGCGCAGTCGGCAAGGACCATGTTTTAGGACCTAGAGGTTGTGGTTTCAACCACACGTGCTCTCCCTTGGGCCACTTGCCTAAGCAATAGCTTTTCTTTCACGGTGTTTGGAGGAGGCCAAGGCTTCTATGGCGGGAGAATAGTCATAGTCAATTTTCCAAGAGGCTAGAGGCCCTCGTCAACAAAAAAAAAAAAAAAAACTAATAAGGAGATTTTTACATATACCCTCCTAAGGCTCGTAGAACTTGTAAAAAAGCCCCTTGTGGTTTTAGTATTTGTAAATAGGCCCGTGCCTTTTAATTTTAATACTTTTCGTGTCTCAAAATCGATAGCTTCCCATTACCAAAAGTTTTTATAGTGAAATGACACTTTTGCCATTATCTTTATATGAATATGCATAAATTTAAACGCTTGGACATTTTTTTCTCTGAGGCTTGTAACATCAATACTTAAACTTAGTGGGGGAGAATAACTGCACATAAATTCATTTTTATCGATATAGGAGCTATTTCATTAGACTCAAATCAATCACAATGACAAAGAAAGCTTATGTTTATAATTGGTTATAATTGATTCAATTCATGCGTGACCCACCGTTAGATTGATGAAAGTTTCAAAATACATAATTAGACTGCATTTACATCAAAGAGTTATTAAGAGAGATAGTTGGGACTTCGAATAAAATAATGGTATTTTTTTAAATAATAAAATACTCATTTTTATTTAATGGATATAAAGGCAGAGCTGCCATTCTCATAAAAGTTCAATACAAATCTGACGGTAGTTATCCATTCTCATTAGAAATGTAAAATATTGATTTTGGGGACATGAAAGGTATTGAAATAAAAAAGTACGAGATTTATTTATAAATACAAAATCCAACGGGGGCATATAAACAAAAAAAACTCATATAAATAAATAAAAATAACAACAACGAACTAACGGTCAAGATCACCCATACTTAATATCCGCACAATTTCCACAGGTGGCCCCCATCCCCACTCTCCCGTCTACCCAAGTCGTCAAAGGCATTCACGTGGGCAGCGCCGGTCCAATCGGGTAGATATCTCCATGGAGCCTTTTGTCCTTTTTTTGAACTGGTCAATGCCTTCCTTGACTCCCTCAAATCAAATCTCTCTCTCTCTCTCTCTCTCTCTCTCTGTAGAAGAAGTGAGAAGAGAAGAAAGAAAACAGAGAGAGTCGACAGAAGCTCTCGCACTCTTTCGCCGTCTTCATGCCGTGTGAGAGACCTTCTCTCCTCTTTCCATTCCAGCTGTCTTTACCATCTCATCTGACGCACCATCTCACGTCAGAACTTCCACATTTCAAACCAAACGAACTCCTCCCCCTCCCCTTTTTATTGCCATAAGAACTGCTCCAGAAAAAGACTTCATTCATACTTCATACACCCTCCTCTCCCTTTTCTCCTTCTCCCCCTCCTTCTTCTTCTTCTCTCTATAGCTTTCTCTTTTTTGGGGTCCTTCATTTATGGACAGAAATGGGGGGCTCACCATAGATTCTAGTTGTCTCCGATTCTTTCCAACAAAACCCAAGTCTTTTTTCAGCTCTCAACCAAAGTGGAATCAGACCCACGAACTCATGGACACCAACGACCGCTTTTCAGGTGTTGGGTTCTCTCCGAAGAAGAGAGTTGATGAGATGGACTTCTTCGCGGTGAAGAAGACGGCTAGGGTGCAGGAGTTTGATGATGTGAAGGCACCCACCACAAGTCTTTGTAATGTCAAGAAAGAAGATCTAATTGAGGAGGGGAGAGTGAATTCTAATGTAAATGTAAGTGACCCTTGATGGGTTTTTCTTCTTTGATTGTCTTACTGCAATTTATTTAGATGCTGATGTTGTTGTTGTTTTTATTAATGACTCTATAGACGGGTCTGCATCTTCTTACTGTAAATATGGGGAGTGATCAGTCGATGGTGGATGATGGGATCTCTTCCGAAGAAAAAGGAAAGAAAAGTGAGGTAAGAAGAAAGAGATTGAATTCAATCTAAACTGATAAAATTGTTGATACTTCATTGCTCCATTAGAATAACTGCCGAACTAATACAAGATGCCAGAGAGGGGAAAAAAAAAAGATACCTTGATGAGAACTATTTCGATTTATCAATTCTATCTCCTAGACGATACAAAGAATTGAGAAGTGTGATTTATTTCGACTGCAGAGAGAGAAATGAATGCTATGGATTGAAATCCGACTTTTTTCAATAAGAGATGTTATAGTTACTTCTTTCTATTCTGGTTTCTAAATAGATTCTTTCTTAATTGTTTCAGTTGTCGAAGCTGCAAGCTGAGCTCGTTCAAATCAATGAGGAGAATCAGCGATTGAAAGGATTACTAAGGGAAGTAAGCAATAATTACACCTCCTTACAGATGCATCTTTACACATTGATGCAACAACAGAATCAGAAAATTGAGGAGCACCAACCACATCAGGTACTTTTTTTTTCCTTGGATTGATGAGATTAACTCATTTTATCTCATATATACTTCATTTGTTCATAGGAGCTTAGCTTAGCTTATCTAAATTTATTTTGTTGTTCAAAATGTTTTTAGAGTGCAGATGAGAAGAAGCAAGGTGTTGGTGATGAGCTGATAGTTCCAAGACAATTCATGGATTTGGGTCCTGCTGCAACTGGGGAGACAGATGAACCCTCTCAGTCTTCTTCAGAGGGAAGAAGCCAAGAGCGCTCAGGATCCCCTCACAACGTGGAAGTTGTGTCCAAGGACTTAAATCTGCGAAACAGTAATGGTGAAATAGTTCCATATGATCAGGAAAGGCTCAATGTAAAAGAAGGTAGCCCAGATCAAACATCGCAAGATTGGACTTCTAACAAAGTCCCCAAATTGGCCAATTCCAAAAACGGTGCCGCAGATCAGTCTGCAGCAGAAGCCACCATGAGGAAAGCTCGTGTCTCAGTTCGAGCACGATCAGAAGCACCCATGGTAAGGATCAATTATAATGAATTCTCTACCCAATCTAAATCATCCATAATTCTTATTACCCATTTGTCCATTTTGTATTAAATACTTGGGAACTCAATGTAAATTGTGTTTCGAGCATATTTGATTTACTAGGGTGATAATGGGGCAATCATTTTTGCCTTTACTTTTTCAATTTTAGAACTTTTGAGAGGAAAGCATCACTTACAACTCCTTGGAATTGAATAGCAATGAAACAAACAGGCCCTTGGTTGTAGGATTCAGTTACTCCCCAGATTTGCTACATTTATGTGTTAATTCATGAATTATGTTTGTAGTACTTGTGGATGTTATTTCCAAATTTCAAGTGTTTGAATTCTTGAATTGTGCATCTAGCTAGTTATTCATGGTTTGATTGAATACAATGCATTCTAATTTCAGATTACTGATGGATGCCAATGGAGGAAATATGGGCAAAAGATGGCGAAAGGGAACCCTTGCCCACGAGCTTATTATCGATGCACTATGGCAGCTGGGTGCCCGGTTCGCAAACAAGTAAGGATTTCCACAAACTCCCAACTACATTTATTCATTAAAATTTGGCTTTGGTGACTGAAATTGAGCAGGGGAGTAATCAAAATTATTGAATTGTGCATCAAACAGGTCCAAAGATGCGCGGAAGATCGATCAATCCTTATAACAACGTATGAAGGGAATCACAACCACCCACTTCCACCAGCAGCAATGGCCATGGCATCCACCACCTCTGCCGCTGCAAGTATGCTGTTGTCCGGATCAATGTCTAGCACCGAGGGGCTAATGAATCCCAATTTCCTGGCGAGGACTATCTTGCCTTGCTCATCGTCGAACATGGCGACGATATCTGCATCAGCTCCATTCCCCACTGTCACTTTAGACCTCACCCACAATCCCAACCCATTACAATTCCAAAGGCCACAGACTCAATTCCAAGTACCATTTCCTAATGGGGCGCCTCAGGGGATTCCATCTCAGATGTTGCCACAGATCTTTGGCCAGGCACTCTTCAACCAATCCAAATTCTCTGGCCTCCAGACCTCATCAAACACGGAAGCCACCCAATTCATGGGCCACCCACAGCCGCAACTGCCACCGCCACCGCCCTCATTTACCGACACAGTGAGCGCAGCGACAGCAGCCATCACTGCTGACCCAAACTTCACAGCGGCTCTAGCCGCTGCAATTTCTTCAATTATTAGCGGTGCGCAAACAGGCAACACCAACCACCAACAGCAGCAGCAGCAGCAGCAACAACAGAAGTTTCAAAATTAGCAAGCAATTTATACATTTCAGTGAAATGGGGTGGTCGTGTTTATGATTTTGTTCTTTGAAATTAAGATTATACAGCTACATTCTTTTTTTTTCTTTTTTTTCTTTTTTTGTTGTTGTTGTTGTTTACATGTAATAATGTCAATGGAGTTAGTTGTCTGTGAATATGAGATTTTATAGATACCCACAGATCAGATGGCTAATTGGGTGGTGTTTGCTTCTATTGTAATGATGTGAATGTACAATTTCTCAATCTTCCTTTCTTTCTTTGTGGGGTTGGTGGTGGTTGTTCAAATAGTTAGAAGTCCAAATAGGGTGGGACTCTGTCCTTGCTGTGATTTTTTGGAAAGTCAAGAAAAACGTCTTCTACTGTCCACATGTGGAGATAAATAAAGACGAGGAAGAAGAAGAAAACATGGACGATACGTTAGTAGTACAAAAAAGAAGCTATCCTTCTTTGACACGGAAATGGTGAAGTGGATATGTTTGACATGGTATTTGTCCAGTCTAGAGAGAGAAAGAGTAAGAGACCGTCCTCGTTTTATGGTCTGGAGGAGCTTTCTAAGCAGCTTCATGAGTGGACCAATGATTAAATGCTTTGTTTTATTAAGATGTGTGTGTGAGAGTTTTGTGTCAGATCTACCATTAATTAGCCTTGAAAGTGTGATCTAATCCGTTGAATTGTGTGTCCTCTTATTGATGGTGTGAGAATAATTAAGTCATAAAGATTGGATTGTCTTAATCAATCTGATCTGGCAGTGGAAAATGGAGGGTCTTTAGATGTGGCATTACGTGGAACGTTCTCACGTCAAACCTGGTACTTTCCCATAGGAAAATGATTCCCCCATTCTGGGCCCACCTTGTATTTATTTGATTTGGGAAGCCATTAAGAAAGTTATAGCTGATATTATACTTGTTCAATATGTAATGCATTCATCAGCTCTAGTTTAATATAGGTAAATAAGATTTTGACTTTTGACCTGGGGTACGGATTGGATAATTAAAAAAAAATTCATGGAGTAAAATTGAAGAGGCTCAAGACTCGGGCCATATGAATTATATACATGGGTTGGTGCCCCCACGAAGATTTCTTGGACGGAAATCAATGTGGGCGGCCTTAGGAGGCCCACTTTATGCCACATCACATGGTAGGTTGGGGTCGAAAGTTCCAGACGAGGTCCACTTGTGTGTAGATTTGGATGAGAGCAACTTGTGTATAGATTTTCACGTCCGTTCGGTAATGGCCCTCAAATTTGATGATTTTTAAAAAGCACTCTTTTTTTTTTTTTTTTTTTCAATCCAGTTGTCAGTCATGTCGAATCCCCACTTTCAGACCTGTGTGACCTGACCATCATCTCACCCCCAGCAAATTTTAGGTCAAGTCGTCCCTACCTTCCTCTTAAGCATGTCAGGTTTTGTTTGACCTCTCCATATTCAAGCTTCCCAACCTGACCTGCGACTCCAACCCACATTCGACCCACAGCTAATATGGGCCAGACGTTAGGTTTTTTTTTTTTCGTGTGTGTTTTTTGGTAAAGATTGGATGGATTTAGGTTTAACATGTCCATCTAATTCTTGTAGATGGCTAACCTAAAGACCCTTATATATATTTGGGCACTGGACCTGCACATCCTTGTAGACGATCCAACCTAAAAAGGCGTGAGCAATATAACTAGCAACAATAATCTTGCAACCATAGCTGATTAGCAGTAAGAATTGAGAACTCCAGAAATTTCTTTCCTCCTTTTCTTTTTCTTATGACTCGGGAAGATCATGATTATGAGATATCAGGATCAATTTGACAGGACAGGACAACATCAACCATTTAACAAAATCATCGTGAAAAAGATGATGACAATTGAGAACAACAATGCAGAAGGTACCCCCAAAAAAACAAAAAAAAACAATGCCTATCAACTACATGGTTGCCAACAGCATGGCCCGGACTTTGGCTCTTAGCTCATCCGGTACCTCTGTGGCATCAGATGATCGATTGTCTGAAAAGGAAGGCAGAGACCCTTCCCTAGGATCATTTGGTGTCTTTCCAGCATTGCCTTCAACTTCTATGCTGTTTGAATGTTCTGAAACCAGCTCTCCTTCCTCGAGTTCCCTTTCTGCATGAGGTCTCCTGTGCTTATCAGACCTATTTTTATGCCCATGCTCATCATCGGAAGAGCTCTGATGTCTATGCCTGTGCCTATGTCGATGTTCCCTGTCCTTGTTTGAGGAATGGCTTTTTCTATGCCTGTGGTCATCTCTACCATGGTGAGATGAACGTTCAGAATGACGTTTCTTCCTGGAGCGCTTGGAATCTTCATCCGAATCTACATGCCTTCTAGATCTAGAACTATGTTTCTTTCTTTTCCGTTCTCTGTCATCATCATCAGAGTATGTCTTCCTCTCCACCTTATCCAACGCATTAACATCTATGGGCACTGAGCTGCCTTCTCTTTCTCCGCTCATAGGGTCCCCAAATTCAGAATTCAAGAGATTAGAGACAGCAACAGCTGCAACTGGCACAGAACCAGCACGTACAAATGGCACCTTGCTGACACACTCCATTGAACCAGAAAGGGCAGAACCTGTTGCCTGCATTGATAAATGTGGTAAGGATTCACTTGCACCTTGGCCGCCGCCACCACCCTTTATCATTGCTGCAAACATCTTTGCACGCTTCAATCGTTCAGCCTTCTGCTTCTGCTCTCTTGTTAAGCTAGCTTCAGAGGAGTCGGCTTCAGTTGCAGCTGCAAGTGCTACCGTCTTTGCAATAGCCTTTGCAACTGATACATCACTGCTTTTGCCACCTTTATCTGATTGTTGAACAGATTGAGGCAATTCCCCAGACTTCAAGAAACCTTGCTCCCCATTGGATGTGGGCTTTGAAGCAGAGCTGTGCGCATGATACGAGAAGGAGAAACTGCCAGTGCTCGAGGTACGCCCATCGTCACCTATACCGAGGCCTTTAACAGAATCATTGAATGAGGCCTTCAATAGACTGTCTACTTTGGTATTCATATGGCCTCTAGATGCTGCCCGAACAATAGCAGCAGCTTCATCCACAGTCACTCCACCTTGCCGCTGGGCAGGTTTTGAAAGCGGATCCACATTATCTTTCTTTGATCCACCAATTACCATTCTAAACTTCTCTTTCCTCTCTGAATCATAAGCCCCTTGTAGCTCAGTGGATGTCTTTGGCACACTAGTGAATCCCTTAGACAGTGCTTTGTCATTGCCTTTAAGCAAACCCATATCTTGTACTCTTTCCTTGCTGTTCTTATGCCCCTGCAAATCAAGTTTCTGAGTTAAGCTCTTCCCAAGTAGCTTTGACTGTAAAAAGGACAGGTAGATGGAAACTATAGGTCAATAGAACAAGAACATTGCAAGTGTAAATGATTGGGAATGATCAGGTGAAACATGGTTTCCCTGTGCAGAAATATCCTTAGCATTTGTCATTACATTTTCAATTTAAATCATAAAAATTTGAGGGAAGGTTGGCATATTGACAAGAAAACCCATTTATGTTGCTAAGCTTGTAAGTATATGAGAATATTGGCCCAAAGGCATTTTTAATAGTATTGTTGTGTTTACTATAAAAAAGAATCCTTGATGAGGCTTCATAGCGCTAGGGAGGCAGAATATCCATCTAACATTTATTTTCAAGAAAATGGTGCTTCCTCCAGAGTGAAATACAAATAGGCACTAGAAATGAACATTAAAATTTTAAGAATAATGCAATCATATAAATCATTAAAAAAAAAGGACAAGCAACTAGTGACGGTTCTAATCATTCAATAGATGATTTCTGTTACTTTAATTAACATAAAATTACGATAAAGGACTATCCTTTAACCTTAAAGCCAACCACGAGATAACATACCTCTTGAGCTTTCTGGAGAAGTTTGAGGTAATATGGGTGATAATGATTTGAAGGGAGAAGGAATTGAAATTTCCCGTGTGTTGTATCTTGCTTAATGAGAACTGCTTCAAATTCTTTACCATTTTTCTGTATAAACTCCACTGTTTGATCGATTATTTTCTTCAAGAAAGGAGGTGGGTCCACAATCAATGGTTCCGCCTCAAACATGCTCGGCTTTTGAGTGAGATGTGGCTTATCTTCAGAAAAACAAAGTGAACTGGAGGGTGAACTAGATGTTTCAGCTTCTCTTTTCTTGCCAGATTTAGTACCAGAAGACGTATCTATTGCACGAGAACCTCTCTTGGCCAAGGATGCTTTCTCGTTAACTGCAGCAGCAGATGAGTGCTTCGCAGCCCCAGCGTCTTCCTTAGCCAAAACAACAGAAGATTCTACCCTGTCTGGTCCATGGGATGAAGTCACATTAACAGCATCAACAGAATTACCACTCTGTATTTCTTTAGTTTCTGAGGTAACATGCAGTGTTCCATCCTCATCCTCCCCATAGCCATATAAGGATCCAAGCAATGATAATGCCCCACCTTCAACGTGTGTCTGATTCTTTCCACTACCGACTTTCTTCTCTTCCTTTGAAGGCTTAACATCAGTTTCAGTTTGCAGAAGTTCCTTATGATCAACGAGGAACCTGAAGTATTCATGAAGGTGGTGGTCAGGCATCAAGAACCCAAATGTTGGGTTGTCTCCTTGTTTCACCCTCAAGACAATTTCTGACTGCCCTCCATACTCACGGACAAATTTGGCAGTTCTTGCCATTATCTGGTGTACCTTCTCAGTAGGGGGCTGAAATGACAACCAAAAAGCAAGTCTCCACCTTAACAATGGCAGTAATTGATTATAGCAAAATATCAATCTATACTAAACCATTAAAAATTAAATAAATAAAACAGAGGCGCTAATTCCTCATGATGTTCTGATAACAGTAAAGATCAAGAAACTTGAGGTCTACAAAGAATTGTTTGTCCCATTTGAGCTAAACTGGTCACGTAGAGGACATTTCTTTATGAGAAGGCATTTCTATCATACTTATCCCACCTGCACCTTCCTTTTTCTGGTCATGACAACACAAAGAAACAAGGTGCCCACGCACGGCAACCTTATGACAACTTCATCTCTGCTCCAAGCATCTGAAACTTAGACATGGTAAGCCTTTAAAAAACACATTTGCCTTCAACAACTATGATTGGCCAGCTTGGAAGTACTAATAACAATCTACAAACAACGTAGTCCATGTTATATGCAATAACAACAATGATAAAAAATATCTACCAGAGAGTAAACACATATTATGTACTCACTAGGTTTTTTAGTAGACTTTCAGGCACTGGGAATGGTGGATGAAAACCAGAGTATCCCAATCCAGAATCAAAGTTCTTGGCCTCACTGGAGGCATCAGTGTTTCCATAAGAGAATGAAACAGCCTGGTAATTTCCGCTGGCTACCGAGTCCTGTCTGTTTGTTTCTGGAGGAAGGAAAACAGAGAATTTCAAGTCAATTTCATAAATATGATAATTCGATATATGTGAATTAGCAAATAACGAGTAACTCACTGCAGACAAAAAACATAAAGAAAAATAGAAGATACTGGATCAAGGTGAAAAGCTTCTTACTTGTAACTGTGAAAGATGCAAATGAAGTAACTAGGCATCCGCCCTGCAGACTTGGAATTGCATTGCATCATACAATGTTACATAATGCATATTCACATCTAAATTCTGTATTCTATTTAGAATTCCAGCTCACAAAGAGAAAGCACTGCTGAGTACTTTTTAAGTTTGAGGATCTTCATCCAGTGATGTGCTGCCCATAAAAAATTCAGTAAACTAGGAGAAAAGAATCCTCCAGAACAAGTGTATAAACAACAGCTAAATTAGTCAACTTCTTTGGAGAACTTTGCGAGTTATTCAAGAATTTTACTACATAAAAAAATGATGATTTTTTCGAGTAATATAAGTTATTCAGTGATAAAAATAGAAGGAAACTCCCTCCCATCCAAGAGGGGAAAAGAAAAAATATTATAATTAATGAATAAATATCGCTCATTATTATTGCTGTTGTTGGTGGCAGCAGGTGTTGCTGCTGCTGCTGCTGCTTATTTTTAAAAAACTCCTGACCACTTCTAAAGGAATTATTGTTATAAATTTAATAAGTGAAAGATTTTAGCAACAGGTCCCATTCAACTTCATTAATTTTTAAGTTTGTACAGGTGGTGCCATGATCAAGTCACCAAAACGATAATAAGGTGTGGTCTCACTTTTTACGCAGTTCATACATACAGCATTAGATCATTTATAATTTGTGCTCAAGATGATCACTGCACGAGCTCATTTGGATGAGAGTAATTTGAGGCGATTTCCCATCAAGAATCATCAGCACAAGAATGCTAAACCAAAACGTTCTTCTATAAGTTAAAATAGATAGTAAATTTTTACATTTTAAATTGATTTTAAAAATAGAGGTAAATTCTCAAACGCCTCTAGCTTCAAATCTCGATGGTCTAAAGGATCAATAGGCCATGCTTTCACAGTTTGTATCACACTGGAAATCATAATCTCATAATAAAACAAGCTTTTACCCTTTTCTTCCACCTGAGATTTCTATACATTTGAATCCATTTTGATCCTTTCGTTTCTGTATTGTACAGTCTATATATGATATACTCTTATATACATATATCTTTCCTCAATATAATATTGGACACACTAGAATAAACCAAATTAATGTTGTGGACCAACTCAATCAAATCTACAGAACCTACAATTAATAGAAACTGAAAAAGGGACACCAACCCGTGTGAAGAAAAAGCGACTGGTCCGACATCTCAGATTTAATCTAGCAAACTTGGATCACTCTAAATAATGTTAACAACAAATTGCAAAACCGGCTCTCCAGATCAAAACATAAGAGTCTTTACCAACTAAAGACAACACCCCACCCTCCAATTCACAATAAGCTTTAAAGGGTAACAATCAAAATTAGCAACACATCTATTCAGAATTGAATCCAACATCAATATCCCCACTTCTACATAAAGCATTCGCAAATGAATTACATTCTTTACAATGTCATCATTATATCTGATTTTCCCCATTTACACCAACACCTAACAGCTTAGATAAGCACTAGTGAATCAAATCAATGATAAAGAGATTGACTTTGAAGGAGTTTTGCTATACCTGAATGAGAATTATCATCACCGCCGCCGTCGTTAAGGGGGAGATCCTGATAGCGCTCTCTATCGAGATCGGAGCGATGGACGCCATCGGGTTCCAACGGAGGAGCGGGGCGGCGCGGCTTCCTGACCGGCGGCGGGAGGTCTTGGAGGAGATGACGGACGTCGTAGCGATCGATCAGGAGGGAATTCCATTGGAGGAGGGCTTCGTTGGAGTTCACGAAGGCGGCCATGGAGTCGTCGTCGAAGAGGAGGGCGTGTCGCCCTACAAGCCCCAAATCCACCATCGTCTTCTCTCGCTCTCTCAAACCCTAACCCTAGGAATGAAATCCAGCAGCTCGAAACCCTAACCCTAATTGTAGAAACTCGAAGCAAGTAGCGATGGAGAAGAAGGGGATTTGGGGATTCTAGGGTTTTGGTGTTTGTGATACGTCAGATCCTGCGGGGAAGAAAGGAATGAAGAGGAACGGTTTGAATCGGCTTATATTTCTCCTCGTTGTCACTTCTTTCTAAAACTGACGGTGGGGATCAGTTTTCTTGATCTGCCAAAATGATCTCTACCGTCCAATTAACAATGAAAGTGGTCATTTGGGCCTGATCTCTAGCTTGGGCCTAAGTTTCTATAAGTCTCGTTGGGCACAGCAATCTCCAGAAATGAAAGCCCAAGCCACTGGATCAACCAGCAAGGAGGGCCCATTGGAGTTGGGCTACTAAATTTTCTTCATATGCATTTGGGTGATGGTATAAAATGGAAATCGGCTTTATTATGTGTAACTAAGAGGAAACTAACTTTGAGGGGTCAGTTGGTTAAGACTACGGCTCAAGAATCAGAGGTTGTGGTTTCGAATTCGCACTCATTCACACAAAAACCTGACTTATTACCTATAGTGCGGGGGGGGGGCGCGGGGGGGCAAGAACTTTATTTGTCCAAGGAATAGTTGATTCTTGAAGAGGCCGGACAACAACCTCATTATACAGAGGAAAAAAATAATAAAAAGAATTAACTCAGGGGAATCTTGCCCAGTCATACCTGGCAAGACTCAATTGACTTACAAGCAATAGTTGATGACTTAACAAACCACAGCAACTGGGGTACGTTAGAATGAAATTTGTTACTTTGATTTGGAGGACAGTGGAGAAGCCCAAGGCAAACGACTAGGCCCATTTACTAAATGAGCCAGTTCCACCCTCCTCAATTTTGTCTTCTTTTACCACAGTTGAAAGGGCATGTGGCTAAGTGAGTTATGGCCCATTTAAGAGGCCCAATTCCACCCAGCATTGTTATCAAAGGCTCCAGGCTACTTTTGGACTATGGTTCAAATTGTTTGGAAAATTCATGCATTCATACTTGAATCATCTTTATATCAAAGGACCAAAGCTATTGGGCACATTTCATGATCATCTTTAACATGCATTTCAAGTTTTTTTCTAAAGACTTGCATTTGAATTTTTGGATCTTATATGTAAATGTATCTTTTTGATTATTTGAAAATGACATACTTGTATACATCATGAAGTACAAAGTTGGCTAGGTTACATACACATGGTCTTTAAATTCTTGTTGCCTTATTTTCTCCCACGCTAGTTAGGGACACCAAATGCCCTCTTATGGGGTGAAAGTGCATGAGTTAGAGTTAGGGATGCAATCCATCCTCATATGGTTTGATTAAGATCTGAATCCAAATTCAACACAGGACCTAATTTATTACATACAAAATGGGGCTCCAGTTGAAAAATCTAGATCCGTTTCCAAATCCATATCTAGAATAAGATGTGGAGTGCACTATACTAATTAAGAAAAATGAGCTTTAAAATAAAAGTGTTACATGTATATAAGTAGCGCTATTAAATATTATATCGTTAAGTCTAAGTAAACTCTTGAACATCAACAAGAATCGAGCTATCTTGGCCTCTAAAATCTGTAATATTTTTAATATGTGGATATAATCGTCTTGAATCCAAATTCTCGGTTCTTCTGATATAAGGATCCATATCCGAAATCGAATGTTTTGGATCCTATATGCTTGAATTGACTTGAATTTCTTTTGGATTCAAAAATATGTTTCTACCAACTTAGCTTGGATGGGAGACTTCAGATACACATTTAAAGCCCTAGCTGGAGTCCTTGTTGTAGCAAAAATTAAAAGAAATGACAAAAAAGCATAAAAACCATTAAAACATCAAAGGTAGAGAAAAGAAATACAAACAATATAATTATGTAAAATGGGTATCCAAATTCCAAACACCACTTGCCATTTCATCACTCAAAACTTAAAAAATCTATAGAAGATACATTTTCATGTAAATGTGAATAGCCTGACAAATGCTTGGTCTATATCCTCATGGGTAGTGTTGATTGCTAACTGAAACTAAAAGGGGCATGTCACATTTTCCTCCTCAACTCTTACTCCATTTTATTCACAACCACTGCAAACACATCAATCAACTAAACCAAATCCACACCCTTTTCATCACAACAGGTCTTCTTTCTCCCCACCATTATTCAAATTCATGTGCAAATACTCATAGCACCACAACCTTCTTTTACAACACCCTGATCAGGGCCCATCTCCTCCTCCAAAACCCTCAAAACTCCCTATTCCTTTTCACTCACATGCTCACACACTCCATCCCACCCAATAACCACACCTTCCCTTCCCTCATCAAAGCCGCCTCGCCCTCGCCGGTCGCTGCAAAAACCATCCATACCCAAGTTATCCGGCGTGGATTGTCGCTTGACTTGTTCATAAATAGCTCCATTGTCAAATTCTATGCGCAATTAGGGGAGCTCCGCGATGCACACCAAGTGTTTGATGAAATTCCCCAACCTGATATTGCTTCCTACAATTCCATGCTTGATGCGCTCTTTAAAAATAATGATGTCGGTTCTGCGCTTGGACTGTTTGAGAGAATCCCTCAAAGAAATGTGGTTTCATGGACCAGTGTCGTTAATGGGTTTTTCAAGAATGGCCATTTTCAAGATGCAATTTTGTGGTTTAAGAAGATGGTCATGTCCTGCGAAGCAAAACCCAATGAAGCTACATTGGTGAGCGTCATTTCTTCAAGTGCGAATTCAGATGGAGCCGGAGCTTTGCATCAAGGGAGACAGGTCCATGCTTATGTATTCAAGAATGGGATTCAGATCACTGCTTTTATAGGAACTGCACTGATAGACATGTATGGAAAGCATGGGTGCTTGGGGTGTGTACATAATGTGTTTGATGAAACGGCTCGTAGGGAAGTGTGCACATGGAATGCCATGATCTTAGCATTGGCTTCTAACAGTAGGGAGGTAGAAGCAATGGCAATGTTTGAGAAGATGATAACAGAAGGAGTAAAACCAGATGCGGTCACGTTCGTGGGGTTGCTGAC
This sequence comes from Persea americana, assembly GCA_029852735.1. Classification (NCBI taxonomy): domain Eukaryota; kingdom Viridiplantae; phylum Streptophyta; class Magnoliopsida; order Laurales; family Lauraceae; genus Persea; species Persea americana. The sequence continues at coordinate 4,222,675 of CM056813.1, forward strand.
TGCATGCGCCCGTGCCGGTTTGGTGGAGCTGGGGTTGAGGTGGTTCGACTCGATGTGGAGTGATTATAAAATTGTTGCAAGGATGGAGCATTATGGGTGTGTGGTTGATATGTTGGGCAGGGTGGGGCTTCTGGAGGATGCAGCAAAGTTTATGAGGAAGATGCCAATGGAAGCTGATGCTTCGGTGTGGGGGGCGCTTTTGGGCGCTTGTAAGGTTCATGGGAATGTGGAGTTGGGAGATGCCGTGGGGAAGAAGTTGCTAGCGTTAGAGCCGGGGCATTGCGGGAGGTACATGGTGTTGTCAAACATGTATGCAGAGGCTGGGAGATGGTGTGATGCTTCTGAGTTGAGGGATACTATGGCTAGGGCAGGCATCAAGAAGATTGCTGGGTACAGTAAAATGTCCCTTGATGCTTTTGATGTGGGCTAATTGGTGAGGGAAAATAAGTAATTTTTATTTGTGCTCAACTAGGTGATACCTTTTGGTGTTAGAACCATAAACATGGGGAGAGATCCATCTAAGTCTGAATTTTACTGGGGGGAGAATTCTATGCATTGCATGGGGAGAGGAGTTTTGGGAGATAAACAGGAAAGATTGATTGCAAATGTAATGTGCGTGAGGAGGAATTTTTTAGAGATGATAGGAAAGATAATTTGAAAGGTATTAATGTATAGATGATTGGAAAGATTGATTACATATGTAAATGCATGGAAAGAGGGAAAGAGGGATTTTTAGAGATGGTAGACGCTGAAAAACATAGTTTGGGACTTGGGACAAGGCTTTGATTACAATAATGAATAGATGCTGAGAAAAGCTTCGAATCTGATGAGTGGTTTAACTACAAAAACAAATGGTGCAAAAATTTAGCTGCATTGGGAATTCAGAGCAAGATAATATCATGGCAGGAGCAGTTGGTGTAGGAATCTTAAGGAACAGGTATGTGAATGTGAATCGATTTTTTTTATTCTGTAAATGTTACATATGTAAATTGATCCAAGAAAAGTTGTATATTCATTTGAAAGATTACATGAGTCCAGGAACATTTGTTCAACCATTTTCACATCATTCATTTTACTAAGTTGGTTTCAACTACATGGTCATGTGAGTTATGGAAACTGTGGGACTTCTGAGCCCCACAAAAAATGACATGGTATTTATAAAATTATAAAAAATAAACTGTTGGGGCCAGCATGTGATGGGTGGGGCCCAATTCTATGTTCAAATATAAACTAAATGGCTGGCGGAAGGTTACAGATGATTGGAAGCATGTATTGTTAGTACTTAGTAATCATGATGAGAAACTTTGAAATCACATAGGGATTAGGGAAACATTTATTTGCTGTTAATGACTGGGTGAGGGGCTAGGTTGACCAGCAAAGTGCTATCAAACCTGAACTCAACCCGATTAACAATTGGATTGGAAATGCAATCCTGAAGGTTGATTCAGCAAATTCGGGTCCCATGGACTCGAGAAATTAGTGAAGGTCCATACTGGGAACCACCTATTAAAATCTAAGTTGCTTAAAATCAACTCTCTCCACTGCATAGATTTGAACAAATTAAACTATATTAAAGCCAAGGATTTTGGCTTTAATTTTGACTGTTGGTTGGGATTTTAACTGTAAGTTAATTTATTTATTTTAAAATCTTCTCTCTCTAGTTATCTCATGCGTCTACTCCCCACTTCCTATGGCATGTAACTACCCACTTTATCCCATTATCAAAAGTACTAATAAACACTCCTCAATTTTCAAAGTTCCACATTTTTTTTCTTATACAAACACTCCATTTCTATCCAAAATCTACTTTCTACTCAAATTCTCCTCTTTCCTTTCTACGCTACTAGCTTTTGAATTACATAAGTACGTACTCTCATGACCTTTTTTTAGTTTTGTTTTCTTTGTAAAATCTACAAAATTTTAAATGCATGAATATTTAAATTGCAATGTTGGCCATATCCTTGCTAAGCACGGGTTATTATATTTAGTCTCAATTAAATAAAAGTCGGTCCCATTACAAGATTGATCACATATGTGAAGTTTTTATAATATTTAATTTTCCTGCAAATCTTATTGCTTTAAGTGCGAAGTTGGGCTATAGTTTACTCCCCTCTGCTAGCAAGGTCACTAGCCAAGTAACTTGGTTGGGTCTGGGTGTATACTCAGTCAAACTTGGTTGACTCATTCTACTTATCTGACTCAGTGGGTTATCAAGCCGAGTGGACTTGGAAAAGTAAAACAATTAATTTTTAAAATAGAAGCATTTAAATAAATTGTAAAAAAAATAATAACAATTAAGAAAATTGCAAGGCCTTTGTAACTCCATATGCTCAATTGTATTAAGAAAAAAGAAGAAAAACTCAAATAAATCATGAGATCATTTTCATATTTGAAATGGTATGGAAAGATTACATATCTCTTTGGTTAAGAAGGCACCAGAATAGAGGACTCTTAGGACAAGTAAGCTGCAGTATCAAATTCCTTCACTACCTTTTACTTTTGTGGACTCACGTGAGTTTCTAAGTTTTAGTACAACCCATTCAAATATTTTATTGATTCATTAAGTCCCAAATCCGTAAGGGTGCCCTAGGATTGTATTTCTATAACTGATTAAAGATGAAGAATGAAAGGTAAATACCCATAAATAACTATCAAACTCCACCTCATATCCTTCTACACTCACTTTTTTAATAATTCTTCAATGAAGATTTTAAATATGTTATTTGACCCTCTCACTATTTACTCATGTGAAACTGTGCTTCCAAATAAATATGATATTGTATTTCACACAAACATACATATATATATATATATATATATGAAGATTTTACATACGTAAATCTCAGTTTTTTTGTCCACGACCCCTTGGCTCTTTTTTTTTACCATTTTTGTGCCATCGATCTAATGGCTAGGGTTTTTTCTTGTCGAATGTACTGTCATTCCTTGGTATACTCACACACCCATGTCCCAACCAACTCTTGGACAAAATCACACATAGCCAAACCTACTTTGCAAGCTGTTGTATAGGGTGGCCATTGGTGAAAAGGACGCGCTTTGACCTTTGATGGAACCCAAAGCAAGCTCTAAGAAAGCATGTGATGTGGGCACCTTTGGTGGCATAAAAGAATCTGTATTCTAACAATAGGACATGTGGTTTGTGCTTCTTTGTTGAGAAACCGACCACTTGTAGGAGTCCATTCTTCCAAATTAAGACTTCAATTGCATTGTTTAAGCTCTAAAGTCTAAAGCAACATCCCAAATTAGAAGATGCCAGCATACAGCTTGCGCAACATATTAAACCCATTTGATTACTGAACAGTTAGTTGAGTACAATACCAGAAATAAAGCAGAAGCGCTTTTTCCTAGGGCTTATTTGTTTCCATAAGAATATTTCTAAGAATGAATGAAATTCGAGAAATAGAAGTGATATTTTGTAAAAGACAATCAAATAATCAATTATTTATTAGAAAATAAATTTAAAAAGATGGAAAATGAATACCCAACCATTAGTAAATAAAAAACGCTCAGTCTCAACCTATAGCTGTCCGAGCGGTAAATAGGTGCTTTTCAACGAAACCTCTGGACTTTAGATTTGAAGTCAATCCTATTTATAATTACAAGTCCTTCTCCCATCAACAATGGATCTACAATTCAAAAATGTACTAAACCAAATTGTGCCGTCAAGCAAGCGCGAAGGAGCATTTGCTGAAGAAAAAATGTAATGCAAAGCCTTTAAATATTTGTCAATCCTCGATATTTAAAAAATCAAAGTTGGTTTAAAATAACTGCCACCACATGACAGTTTTATCCATTACTTATCCTTTTCAGTAGTCTCACTATCATTAATGAACATACAAGTTCAAAAGTAAAACCAATATATAATATAAAGAAAATAAATTAAATATAATCACATATCTTATTCTTTCATTTTGTTTACATCAAATTAGTTTGGTTGTTTTTTAAACTGTCATTTTAGGCAGAACTTGAGCTATTTTCAATATAAAAAGGAGACCAAACAAGCTTATAAAGAATTCTGTGCTTTTATTGTTTTTGTTTTATTGCCTTGGTCACAAGAACCCCCAAGCTCAATGTTACAACCGTGTGCACCTTCTACGGTTGTTTATCTCATCATGAAATTGTTCTCTCTCTCTCTCTCTCTCTCTCAATAACACTGAGAATGAAAAGGGGATGAAGTCTTGAAAATTATATTTGATAATGATATGTGATTTTTAATACATTTATAACTCATAACATAAATTTTTTTTAATGGAACTCATGATAATTACGCATTACATTTTAGCAAAGCTCTTAGCTCACAATAATAAACAAGTAAAAGGTGAATGAACTGAGCTCCACCAAGAGATTATAAGGTGGCCTTTTATTGTTCATGAATGAATGATCTCAAATCAACTCTTCTAACCATAGTTGCAGAGGCCATATATACAGTAAATCCCCTTCTTGCACTTGTTGTTGCAGCGCCCACAGTGCCTCTTATCAAACGACAGGTACACGCATTCCCCACTACAGCATCCCGTCGTGAACTTGCACTTGTTCCCACACTCGCCGCAGTTCTGGTGGTCCGTCCGCAAGTTGACGCACTTGTTGTTGCAGCAGTGAGGCCCAGGGCTGCCTGGCAACTTGCAAATTTCCGGGTTCTTGCTGCATTTATGGCCCCTTCGGTGCCTCTTCTTCTCGTCGAGGAAGCGGCTAGCTCCTCGAAGTGAAGATGGCTTGTCTCGAGCATAGGAAAAGCCAGTGGAGGGGGTGACGTTCTTGGACAAAGGTATTTCTTCTTCTTCCTCCTCCTTCATGGGTACGCCGAAGCTAGCCGTGACAAGAGCCATGGCTAGTGCCAATATGAAGAAGGTGTGGACCAACTTCATAGTCTTGATGTGAGGGAGATGGGAGGAGGAAGTTGAAGAGGACTCAGTTCTATTGGGGTGAGAGGGGCTTGGGAGATGGTTGGTTGGATGGGGATAGGAGAGGGAAGGAATAATTTATATGGTAAGGAGATGAGAGGGGTTGACTTGGGAGAAGAGATGGCTTATGGTGTGGTTTAATCATAAACAGAGTGAAGGCATGAGAAATGTAGAGGGGAAAATGCCGTTGGTTCAAGTAAAGGTGCGTTGGAACCTTTTAGCTAGCTTTCTACGAATACAAGATCTCAAATCAAAGGTACTTACAAGTGACATTAGAACTCTAAATAAAGAAGCATATAGTGAGTTGAATATGTACATGTAATTTAAAATTTTCGGTCTTCAAAAGAAAGTAAAAGAGATGGAGGGGAGGGAGGCGTGGGGTGTTTTGTTTTGTATTTGTTTTCTTAAATTTTACTCCATTTGCACTTTTGTTTATAGTTGTTTTCTTAGATTTTACTTGATGTGCATTTTTTGCAATCTGTCTTTTCAACAATATATATATATATATATATATATACTGCATGTGAAAGCTAATATTTTGCATTAGAAATGTTGAGAATATTATGATAAAATGATTTGGTAACATCTTAATTAAATTAGAAGTAGACTAGATGATCTAATTAATAGTGTGACATATATATCTTAAAATTTGATTAGATTTATTGTTAAAATGTCCATGCTATTATTAATCAAAAGCATTTTTTGTAGGCTGAAAACGGATGATCCAAGGAATAGAACTCTTCTCTACAATAAGTTAAAAGAAATAATAAAAAAAGTTTTAAAAAATAACAATTTAAATTCACCTGTAAATTCATTAGATAATTAGAATTATAGCTAGTGTTGTTTTGGCATCTATCAGGATCCTTGATCAATGGGACCCTTTATATATAGTACGTTTGGATTTTCATCTTTATATCAGATAACAGTCACGCAAGTCCGGGTCCCATGTTTCGTAGAAACAAAGAGATACTATTTCATTCATTCCATATTCGCCGCCTAAAAAAAATGTTGTCCTTGATTTTTACTAACCAAGGAAGCAACTTAGAGGGTGCATTAGTTGGCATAAGATTCTTCATATATAGGTGGCGAATGTGGATTAGATGAAACAATATCGATCCGAACTCCAGTCACACTGTGTACTTGTAATTAAATTTGGATAAGTCAAGTTACATATATATGTGAGATTTTCTTTATATTTGAATCAAGTGCAAGTTAAAAGGTAATATGAAATTAGACTTACAATTACAGATAAATTGAATGAAGGCAATCAGTTAGGAGGATCTGTTTAGGCAAAAATAAAAATAAGTTAGGAGGATCCAAATGGAAAGTTTTCTCCATTTCCCTATGTTGTAAATGTCCTACTATCCGTACATATATTTGTTGCCCCTTTTCATATCTAAGGGCCTATTTGGATGTATAAGAAAATACAAGAAATTAATGTTTTATAGAATCTAATCTTTTATTTTCTAAAGAAAGAAATCTTGTGCGTTTGAAAACCCATGAAGAATATGAAGAAAATATCATTTTCTTTTAAAATGCTCAATGGTTTTTTTTTTTTTTTTTTTTTTTGCAGCTTTCCCTTGTAAAAAACTTTCTACAACATACAAATCTTCCAAAATGAGGTTTATAAAGTGGTTGAGCAAAGTAAAAAACTTCAACAAATCTATCATGACACTTTTTTATATGTATGGAAAAGTAACTGAAAAATAGTTAAAGAGTCGTCAACCTCTAAGGCTTTGAAGCGGAACTCCACAATAGAAAAATCCTGAGTTGAAGAAGCGAAACACCACACTAGAGCTTACCTATTAAAGATCTGTACACACCCTAAAAGTACATAGAAAATGATCAAGTTTTATTGTAATAAAAGTTGGCACCACCATAAAATTGACTATTTGATAAAATAAAAAAAAACATAATAATGAATAGTGCATAAGATTGGGTTAATCACCTTTTTTTTTTTTTTTTTCAGAAGTCCTTTTGGGGTAAAATTTGAGAATATCCCCATACGTTTACGAGGAGTTGCGGCTATGATCTTCAACACGCGACTCACTACACTAGTTAGTCATATATTGAAGATCAGGTCTACTCAAAACAAACTCCTCATAAGAAGGACTTCTTTTTGGAGGGTGATTTTGTAAGATGGCCCCTGAGTGACCTCATCCTTGGTAGGGTTGTACTTTGTCCCCTCTTTTGTTGGTTGTTGTTGCTTTGTGTTTGTTCCTAATGAAATTCTCTTTCTTACAAAAAAGAAAAAAAAAACCGTCAAGATTTCTCCAAGATCTAGATTAAAATGAATGTCAATATCGAAAACTTCTTTAAAGTTAGAAAAAAATAGACTACATATTTTTTGACATAATAAGTTTTCATTCGTTCTGGACTCATAACGGGGCCATTTGGAAACTCTAATTAAATTAAGGTTGAGAATATAAACAAACTTTAATTTGTAAGTCCCGAATTACGATTAATTTGAGTGTTCGGTAAAATTATTTAAAGAGGCTCTTATTTCATGTGGTAACTGGGGCCCACCTTAGGAATTGTGGTAATTGGGGGACACATTTTATAAATTACAATGTAGATATTGTTATTTATGTAATTTTGAAAAATTTTATGAGATTATTTTCACGTACAATACTTGTGAATTTTGCATTGTCCTCCACATACTTTAGCTACAAAAGCTCTATAAAAGCAGCTCCCTTGCCTTATTTTTTTTAGAGGCTAAAGCTCTAATTTTTAAGCAAGCTCTACAATTAAAAATATAATTAAAGGCTTACCAAAAGCTTTAATATGTGAATAAGCTCTAAATTACAAAATAAAAACTTATTTTTAGAGTTACCAAATGTGGGAAATCGTGTGGCCCGCATGCCACGGGTCCCACGTCAGATCAAGCAAAGCTGATGCCAACAGAGAATACAATCCAACTTAATGTAAGACTTAATCCGGTACTATTAATAAAACTCCTAATAGGATTAGTGGATGTAGGTTTCTTGGCGAAGAAATCTCTAGTAAGTGCGATTCTCTGGGACTTATCTATATAAGATAGGGAGCGCTAGAGTTGGGTATTATTCTATCCCATAGGAGAGACAAAAGGCGAAGAGATCCGCGGAGCTTCCCAATCGTTGAAACGCACATAGATTTCTAGCCGATTGTCAGAGTCTCCTCATCCAAATCCATCACCAAATTCCACCACTAGTATCTTTAAGATTGTCGAAATCTCAACTAGTCACAGGGATATTCATGAAAACTTATATTGCTTCTCAAGTTTTGTTAACTGCAAGGATGAAAGTGTTTATTAAGTATAGGGATTTTTATGAAATAATAAACTTAAACTCTGATTAAATGAAAGTTTGAAGAAAAAATTAAAACTACGGCAGAGTTATTCATACTTTTATTGACCAAACTACCCTCGTTGACGAGATCGTCAAAGAGTACTTGCAACTCATCTTCATTCCTTGCTATTGCCCCTCGTTGTGTTGGGATCTTTTAGAGAGAGAGAGAGAGAGAGAGATGGTGAAAAAATTAATCATGTTTGTTTGGGAGTATTAGAGAGGAAGAGAGAAACGATGAAGAGATAAGACGAGAGTGTCAAAGTTTGCGAAGAGATGAAGATGAGATGAGAGGTAATACGGGTGGAGATGATGGTGAGGAAAAAAATGACAAGGGAGAAAGAGATGCAGGATGAGGCAGAAAGAGAGAAGAAGAAGATGGAGGTGTTTTCTGAAAGAGATGAGAAGAGAGTTGGTGAGGAGAAGAGCTCGGGAGAGAAAAAGGAGTTTGAATGCTGGTAGGAGAGAGAGTGGGACGAGAGTGGGAGGCTGGGCCATTTGGTGAAAAAGACGAGTTTAGTTAAATCAGGAGTTGGCGAGTGTTTGGTTGGAGGAAGAAGGAGGGGTGCTCTTGGACCGGTCCCAGTCCGTCTGAGAGGCATTGCTTAATTACTATGGGCTTGTTTAATATGGTCCAAGCTCGAATTAAGTGGTAGAAAGCCTGAAGCCAGGCCCAGTCCGTCTGAGTGGCATTGCTTAATTAAAAAGCAGTAATTATTTCAAGGAAGTGGGGAATTCTCCCACACACAATCAAATGGCCTGACCAGGTGAGCTACAACTTGAGTTAGTAAACATCTCACTTTTTCTTTTGTAAAATATAATACATTTGGGCTTGGAATTAACCTATTCTAGGTGGGCTGGACTCGGCTCAGGTACTCATGGCCTGTTATCCACGCCCGGCCCTGAACACCCCTAGGAAGAAATGAGACTTTTGTGAGAGAAGATAAGTCACAAGAGAGGAAAGACGAAAAAGTATGAATATGGAGAAAATGAGTTGCTTGTCTTTGACAATATCATCTACGAGCGTAGTTTGATCAAAAGAAAAGTAGGAGCAATTCTTTCGTAGTTTTATTATTTTTCTTCATAAACCCATTTAATCATAATTTAAAATTAACTTTTTCTTAAAAATCTCTTAACTATTTATGATACCGTTTCATCCAAAAAAAAAAAACAAAAAAGTATATGATATTGTCCTTGGACCTGTGATTGATGACTTTAGCTAGTGGTCTCAAAACATGAAATACACGGCCCATCAGTGAGGACGTTGGGCAAATTAAAGGAGTAGTGGACGGTGACTGCAATAGTCACCAAGATGCAGTAGTGGCACTCTCGCAATTAAAGGAGCTAGATACCTACTTTTATTACTCACTTTTGATAAATTGGCCCAAAAGGAAGAGCCTATGAGAGAGAGGGCTCTTCAGGTGGGTTGGGCTTACTCACATAAAATTGGGCCAAATTGAAAATGATCCGATACTAGACGTCAGCCATCCTATTTGCACATCCATCCATTGAACATTGATGTCCTCTTCAATGTCTTCTTTTCCATCCATTCTTTCTTTGCCCCGAGAGAAAGCTGAAACGTCTCTAGCCCTAGGTCTCCTTTGGCATGTTCCTCTAACTATCCTAGTTCTATGTTGAGATTAAGTTGTGCCGAGAACAAATTGCTATAAGATAGAATTATGTAAATTTTTTATTTTTGATAACTTATATCCCCCGCCAGGCCTAGCCCAGGAGCCTTTTGGCCCTGAGCCCGAAGGATACTTGATTCTGAATAGCCGAAAACTAATGTGTAAAGTACATGTAAATCCTCCTATCCACATGCTCAGGGTAAAGATATGGGAGGTGACCTATAAAAGTGAGTGTCGAACACAAGACTTCTATGCTTCTTGAGGCGCAGAGTCTTTGGTCAACTGAGCTATCATTCATTGGTTAACTTTTCAGAACTTGTTTGGCAATATATTCAATTCTGAATTATTTTGCAGTCTTACAGATTCTTCAAGTCAACTACTATAAATCCACAGTGGGTCTCATGTTTTGAAATCCGAAAGTCCGCTTCTCCAAGTTATTCTAGTGATAAGGAATATTTTGCTCCAATCAGAATTATGTCCTCGGTTTAATTAATTATACAAAAGAAAAATAACGTTAAATAAGACAAAGAAATGAACAGCTTCAATTTGATAGGAAAAATAACTTTGATTCAAATAAGAATTTTCTTCACGATGAAACAGTGAATTTCAAAAACAGGCCCCAACTATGAAATTCTTTGAGTTTTGACTACCGCCACGAGAGAATCGAAACCAGTCTCTATCCGAGACTTCTCCATGTGTGAGACGAAATCCGGAGTCATTCTTCCTCCTCCTCTGCCGTCTATCACGCACAAGCTGTTCGTTGCCATGTCCTTCAAACATGCATGCACAGGCCTCCTACAGTAATGGTTTCACATGTGAGGTAGCTTGCTCTCCTCATCCAAGCAAAGCATACCAAATTACAAATTCCCAAGTACAAAAACAGCCCACGTAGAGGAATCGTTTGTAGGTACCTTGAGTGGCTGCAAAACATCCCAAAAGTAATTAAGCAGTAATCTTCTCTTTGGAAGCACTTTACTTGATGTATCTAGTTAGGCATGCATCAGAGAAAAAGAAATGCTGGGGGTTAGTCTCTTTCAGACCTAGATGTAAATGTTTGACTTGGATCGGTTAATTAATTAGTAAAGTTGACTTGGAATTATATACGTTGACCGGGGAATTCAAAGTTGACTGACCCCACCAATTAGTGGGGTCAGTAATGTGGACCTATGCATGTCATTGGACCTACGATGCCCAGTTTCTAGAGCACCTGATCCGAAAGGGCATGAAGTATAAACCTATTCTCTTTCCAACTCGATTGCTAATCAAATCCTTAGTCAGGTTTAGGTCCAACGGGCCTAACCTGAGTACCCGGATACGCACGCGAATAGCTCGGTGGGAAATACTTAAACTTTCACCACTCAAGGGCGAATGTCGGATCTAAATGTAGTTATATGCACTATCCCTAAAATATATATATCATTGTATTATGTACAACATATTCACATACATCATTATATTATATATGTCATATATAAATATATCCATAATAATTAGATTGACTTTATTAGAGAAACGATCTTGTGCATCTGTCTTTCACAGCGCCTATAATGCAAACATGCCCCCTAGTCGAATTTTTGCATTGCACAAGGAGTATCTAAGTAACAGCCTAGGTTTCTATACACCACTGGGACTCATTAAAAAAAATGATAGCTTAGAAAACTGTTAGACTTGAGGATAGCGATTCAAGTAGTTGGGATGATTTGATGGACTTGAAATTTTACATACAGGTGGGCACGTCAAGATCTTTTTAATGCTCCCCCTTTTCAATGATTGTGGAGCTTCAGGTGGGGCCCACATGGATGTTCGAGCGGAAAGATTGTTCTAGAGATCAGCAATGGAGCATGGCCCATATTATCATATTTGACTTAAGAGTTGGGTCTGCAGTCATGTCCAGGTCCTGCACATTACAGTCCACCTACCCATGTGAATTGGAATGCCGTTGCAGCTGTTCCCGAATTGGCACTAATTCAACTATTCAACTATTATTTAGTATTGCATTGAATCACAAAAAATGTCACACATCTACTGAACTTTGAGGCCCTAAATTAAGGGTTAAAATTATCTAACCAAAGTAATCTACCCCGTTTTCATAATCTACTTTAATCAAAGCTTCCATACCCTCCTCTTTCCTCATTATGTATGCTAATGGACCCTTGGCTACCTAAAAGAGTCAACTTGAAGTATCCTAGTATGTACTCTTTTCAGACCTGAATGATAATTGGTCCAAGTCTGGTTCTACAGTTTGGGTGCTGTTAATAATTAACCTTTGGCCAGGTTGCAGTTGGACTCATAAGTCATAAGTACCAAATGCACTTGTTTATAATGGATGATCCATATATAATATGTGATAAGATTATGTAATAGGTAATAGGTAATGTTATTATATAATGATGTCACAAGGGATTAATTTCATTCGAACGAGTTACAATAAGACAGAGGTGGCCTCCACATGTACTTGATGGGAGCCATTCAAATTACAAGCGATCCCCTGCTTAGTACAGGAAAAATCTCACTTCATATGGGGTTATATACACTATTGGATTAATCTTATTTTTATGTATTGATTGGTCTCACAATAAATATTACTCTAATTAAAGTGAAATTCAAGACGGTTACCTATCTATTATTACATGGATTGCTTAGAATAAGAAAAGTGATGCCTACATGTGCCAACGGTGGATCATCCAGGAATCCACGGATGTGATAATAGGATTTTGACCTGATGTACGCATGAATTTGACTCTACCCTAGAATTTTGCTTGGATTCACTTTGATCTTGGGCCAGAGTGATAAGGTTTGGGTTTGGGCACAAAACTATTGTCAAGTTTGAGTTCACAAGGACCCTGTGAACCTAACATGGCCGATCAGTTTACACCTGTAATCCCCATGGTAACCATGCATCTAACTTAACTAGACATCAACACCATCATAAAGCCTTGTCCCAGTCTATAAATCAGAAGAGCATATAACTTTCAAAGAAGAGTGGCAATTTATTTCTATTGCATTTGATGTAAGCTTCCTCCTTTATTTAGATTTTACTACATGAATTCTGTTTAGCCATTTGCAGTTATTCTAAGTCAAGTCCTCGTATGGATAGGTTGCACATTTTCAACTGTCCTTACTACTTTCATTCTCTTTGGCCCATTCCTTTTCTTTAAAGGGCCATTAATCTGAATCTCTCTAAATTTATTGATGTTGCCTCTAAATGCTTTCGAATTTGGTTATTTCTGTCATTTTTTTTTTAGTTTTATCATGCATCCATCTCAATGTTCTCCACTAAAAAAAAAAGATTCTTTCATTATAAATAATGAAAACTGCTTTTATTACAAATGCAAAATTTACCCAAGAAAGAAAGAACAAAAAAAGATGACAATTACAGTTGTGACAGTGTCTCTTGACATGAATCATGAAAGAACTATTGGAATCAAATGATGATGAACTAACAGCTATCACCTGACTTGTTATTTCAGGTGTCCACTAATCTATCTTCATTGTTTACAAATGAAATGATGAATCTCTCATAACCTGCTATCTCCCATAACCTGCTTCTCTAAGCGTAATTACACAAACCATATACACACACATCTCCTTTGCTGCACCTGTTGTTGCAACGCCCACAGTTCCTCTTATCCAACTTCAGGTTCACACATTTCCCCCTACAACACTCTTCTGAGTACTTACACTTGTGCCCACACACCCCACAATTGAGTCGATCCGTCATCAAATCCACGCACTTCTTCTCGCAGCAGTAAGGCCCAGGGCTTCCTTTGGCCCTGCAAATTCTTGGGTTCTTGTTGCATTTAAGCGTCTTGTGCGTCTTCTTCTTTGAGAGGAGGAAGCGACTTGCACCTCTCAGTTCAAATGGCTGGAATTCTGACTCATCCTCAGTGATGGGTACTTGTTCTTTTTCTTCTTCTTCTTCTTCAGAAATGGCAATGGTGGGCCTCATGACTAAGGCACAGGCTAATATAGCTGTGATGAAGATTAGCTTTGTTGGGTTCATGGTAGCTGAGGGGAAGAAAGAGGTGGAAGGTGAGAGAGGAGGGGAGGGGTTTTGGAGTGAGAGAGTTTGGAGAAGGATGCTGAGGAAGGTGGGTTTTATAGAATTGGAGAGTTGACTACTAAGGTGATGTTGTGAGCAGTGGTCAACTTCTACGGCAAGGGATTTTTTTAGTCACGTGGAGATGGGAGGAATGAAGCAGGAGGATAGTCGTACGTGGTTGATTCAAGGGAAGTTAGGCTTAGCTTTTTAAGAATTCAAATACAAGGGGCTGCCATACACGGAGTCTACGTCATGAGTGCACATAACCAAATTTAGTAGATAACTCAAGGCTGCAAATGAGCCCCAATTATATGCCTAGATTGACGCAACCCTGGAGATATGGGAGTGGATCATTTTATGAGGTCCAGCCGCCCAGGCCTGGGGCTAAAACTACTATACCTAAAGACACATTTGCCCAATAATTAAGATTAGGGGGTGTTTGGAAATGAGATATTTTAAGAAATTTTGTTATTTTATCTACTAGTTTAGCATATAATTTATTTACCTAAAAAGGAGGTATTTGGATAACTTAGAAAGCATCTTACAATATCTCACTTTCTTCCAAAAATTTTCATATTACATTATTCAATGATATACTGTATAAAATAATCTTAAATTTTTTTTTTCTAAATACGAATGGAGAGTTTGAGTAAAAACCATTGGAGAATTCATAAGTAACCATTAATTATAATAGCCCACTATACGCTTTAGCATTTATGAGCCCCACCATTAGATTGGCCCACAGTGCTTACAAATTTAATGTGGGATCATATAGCCATATCACGACTACGTAGCCCTTGTTAATTATCAATATTAGGTGGGTCCTACAAATGTCACGTTCGGGGCTTACATTGTGATTACCAACATTAATTGGGTCCCATACTACCAAAATTAGCCGAGTCGCATGATTACCAAAATTGAATTGTGTGATTGTAATTATCAGTTTGCCATCATTAAATGGATTCCACTATTTGATAGCTCTTCTTGTGTTAAAATGATTACCAATATCAAATGGGTCCCACAATAATTTTTTTGTAAAAAAAGCTAGATAGGGCCATTTGTGATAATCACCGTTAGATGTATTATAATATAGTTACCAATATTTGATGGACCCACCTTAGTCAAACAGCATTGCCTGGGTCTCATGATTTAAATTTAATCTTGTATATATATTTTTTATAATAGATGGGTCCTACCATGATTATTAACACCTGTGATTACTCTTTAGTGGGTCTTGTGTTGAGTTAATTGATTATATTCCCTCCATTTCTTATTTGATATATCATCTTGTGAGTTTTTTTTTATAAATTATCAAACACCTCAAAGGTATATTAAAATATGTGAAGATTGCCAAATGCCACAAGGGACACAATATAATAATATGACACTATTTATTCTATAATAATGAAATCTTACAATATCTAAACTTCTTGATATTATATTATGCACTTATCCAAACACCCCCTATATAGTTATTTACCTCATATTGTAGGATAAAGCTAACTTTGCCAGTATAAGACTTCTTTCTACGGCTAGATAAAAAAGGAGGGTTGTGTTAGGTAGATTGATTGGCAACGTATAACTCTTGTCACGATTCAAATATGAAACTTGAAAAAATATAGAATTTATGTAGCCGACCAACATAGTTTTTATTTTTCCTTTCTTTTTTTGCACCCAACCAAAAGGGTTAAGACTCATGAGAGAGCCCACACATGTGGGAAGAGAGCCTGCATACGTGGGAAGAAGGCAGCTCTCAATCCCGACCTACGTGTAACATGGTTTTGATGATGATGATGATGTTAGAAAAACTCTATTGTTGGTGATCATATATCTTTTTGTATATCTACAAAAAAAGAGATTTTTAGCAGAGGAAAAATTTGCCTTTAGCGGCTGTTTTTCCCTCCCACTAAATTTTTTTTTTTTCTTTACTGCGGACAATATTTTTTTGCTACTACCGTCATATTTATCTTAGAAGATCGAAATGGAGCCAGGCAGTGTTAGCATTGAACTGCAGCAAAAAAGAACTGCCGCTAAAAGTTTTTTTTTTTTTTTTTAGTAATGTGGATTAAATAAAATATATCGCGCATCATGAGAGAGTTCCAATTTAGGTGAGAAAGCGCATGGCCAAATTTTGTTCATACCTAAGGCTGCAAATGGGCCACTTATCATCCGGCTAGAGGGGCGCACCCCCGATATCCAGGTATCGACCATTTTGTGGCCCCAAAGTATAATAATTGGTCTTGATCTAAGTCTAGGCCCAAGTCCAAGCCTGGGTTAAGAGAATACCATACCTGAGTACACATTTTCTCCAAAGATAATAAAATAAGTATACACTATAATTATATATATAAAAGATGTGACTTATAATAGCGGAAAAAATACCTTTTAGTGGCTGTTTTTTCTTTTTCCCCACCAAAAATGTCGTTTTTGCCTCAAAATGCACCTTAAGCTTTTGGGGCGGTTTTATCGGTGAAAAACAGCTTCCACCACTAAAAATGACTTTTAGCAGGGGAAAAAAAAAAAAAGCATGCCACTAAAAGCAAATTTTTCTACTGCTAAAAGTCACTGATTGTTGGGATGGGATTATGATGATGATGATGATGATAATGATGATTATATACCTATTTATGTATGTAAACTTCGCATTATATATTCTGATAATAAAGTATTAAATAGTGTAATTCATAATAATCAGGTAAATAAGCGAATGTGGGCTTGCATTGCTTATAGTCTTACATACACCTAAGGTTATAAATAGGTTGATTTCCTTTTTAACATATGGAAGATGTGAACAATATCCAGATCCGGATATATCCATCCATAAGAAATTGCAATATTGTCCAGGACCCAGCCCGCTTGCAACCCTACATCTTAATCCACATCTTCTAGATTAGTCATTTACCACAAATTAATTCATTAGTCAGCATATATACTAATTGTATTGAGTTTACAAAGATGACTAATTTATAGGCTTTCTAATCAAATGGGGTTTCACACAGTAACCTAATGGAAGGTTAAAAACCACTAATCAAATTTAGTTTAACGTGCACGCGACTAATCTTTGGATGGGATCAGAGACATTCCATATGCCCTTTTTTAATGATACAATGATCTAGAGTCCTTAAGTCAAAAAACAATTCTAGTTGACATGCAGTTTCGAATTTGATACAATAATTTCCTAAGAGTCTTCTTCACATAACTAACTAATCTCAGTTTTCTTCTCTGCAGCTAAATGAACTAGAATATTGTACGTAGTGCATGAATCTTATCCCATCATGGTAATTCCTACTTTTAACACTGCAGAGAAAGCCAATAACCAATTAGACTTAGTTAGACTTGACTAAATATATTCTCTGTCCAATAGAGTTTGGCTGATATCAGACAAAAAGTCTACTACAAATTGCAAAGAGCGTGGCAAAATACTTCCTTAACTTATATTAAACGGAATTTCATTTGACTGCATGAAGGCTACCTAACACGTCAAATCATGACAGAAGCTCTTCTTTAAAGTAATACAATTTGGCAAAATTAGGTGGGTGTTTTTGTATTGACTGAAGATCCCCTTTTATAGTCAACCTTCTGAAATGAAATACAAGGATGAAGTGGTCAAAGAAATATAAGAAACCAGTGAAGGCTGACGAGGCTTTTGAGTCTCTATAATAAACTCACTAGATCATGATGGGGCACTCGTGGACCTTTCTGTTTACCGAGCCAACCCCACCTTCTTAAACCCCTAAAAAACCATGGTTGTTTACTGGTGCTTGATCCAAATTTTACTCTGATCAGTGTTACACTCATAATGAGACTAACAAAGTAACATCCCTTCTAATATTTCACTAGCAAAGCAGGCATGTGATAAGCTCAGGCCCTAGTGGAGAAACATGTAAGCAGTCAACTTCAAAATGAGAGCACCATTAGGTGGTTAGGAAAAGAAATGAAAAGTTTGGAATCAATTACAAATTTCTTCTAGAATCATGAGAATGATTGAGCGGACCCATCACATTTTAGATATTTTTTTATTCTTTTTAATCTAGTTTGGTGGACTTCATATTTGTCAAAATTAAAAAGCAGAGGCAAAAATTGAATTGAAAACATTCTGATATAATATATAGCAAGATATTGATGAAGGGTCCAACGATAGTCAAAGTTGAAAGATCGCAATAAAAATTGAATTAAAACCTTCTACAATAATATATAATAATAGGTTGATGTAGGGTTCAATGACAGTCTAACTTGAAAGTTAAACATGAAAATTGAATTGAAAACTTCCTGCTACGGTATAATAGGTTGAAGTGGGGATTATGGGGTCCTGTGATTGTCAAAATAATGATAGTAAAAATTCAAAGTTACTGACAAAATTGAATAGAAAACCTTTTGGTATAATATATAATAACAAGTTAATGTGTGATCCAATGAGAGTCAAAATTAAAAGGTGGCTGTTAGAATTAAATTGAAGCCTTCCGCGATAATACATTATAATAAGTTGATATGGGATCCGACAAGGATTAAAATAAAAGGTACTTAAAATTGAAAGGTGGTGGTAAAAATTGAATTGAGAAGCTCTCACTGTAATATATAACTAAGCAAAATAACCCGTACGTGCTTAGCACAGGTATGTCCAACATTGTAATTTAAATATTTATTGATTAAAAAAAAATATATCCATAAGTTTTAGAAAGAAAGCAAAAGGAGAAAGGTTATGAGAGTACCTGTTTATGAAATCTAAAAGCTAATGGCATAGAAAATAAAGAGAAAAATCGGAGAATGAATGGTAGAGCTTGGGTAGAAAGGGAGATACTGTACAAAAGGTAAAGTGAACTTTTGAAAAGTGGGGAGAAGACGTGAGTGGTTTTGATAAATAGATAAAATAGGTAGTTTGCATGAGAAAAGTGAGGAGAAAACTAAGTGAATTAAAAAAAAAAAAAAGAATAACTCACTGTCAAAATCATTACCGATAGTCAAGATAAAAGCCAAAACTCTTGGCTTTAATATATTACAATAAGTTGATGCAAGGCCGAACAATGAGATGCAAAATTGAACTGCAGCGGCCAAAACAAAATGAATACCTTCTGCCACAACGTATAATAATTGTTTGTTTTACCCAAAAAAAAAAAAAAAACCAATTGTTGGTCATATTTGGCATAAGTACTAAGTTATATGTATATCACTCTTTACATTTTACAATATTTTTCTATATAACACAGTTATGTGTAATGAGCTTGACAATTCTAGTTATTATTTTGAAAAATAATAAAAATAATCTTTTACCCAAGTTTTGTTTGAAGCACAGATGCAGTGATATATATAAAGCGAAGTTTTCTACTACAAGATTCCCTTAATAGTATTTTGTGCAAATTTTAAATTGGAGCCAAGTGACAGTTTTCTCACAATATTTTGAATTTTTTTTTTATCTATTGCAGCTATCCTTAACTTGGATTCAAAATTGCACACAATGCTAATACGAGAGTCCATGTATCAAAAAAATACAGCGTCAAAATTGCACACAATGCTAATACGAGAGTCCATGTATCAAAAAAATACAGCGTCCTTGTCACGACCCGGGCCCGAGATTAGGGTTACCACGGCTAAATCCCGAGTCACGAACACCATACTTACTCCCGTAAACCTCACATCACCGAAGCCAATACGAGATTCACAAGGGATCTTACATATACCTGTCATTATGTACATTTTTTCGGAATTATATACATACATTGACATCCAACTTTAATATGTACAAGTCCTTTACATACAGTAAAGTTTACTTACACATCTCATTTCCTATTGAAATCAACCATGCATATTCAAATACAATGCATGTGATCACTATTTACAACCAAAATGAATCTATTCAAAATGTTTCCAAAACTCGCTAAACCGGTCGCCTTCGATTTACATCCATTCATTCAATCCTCCTGAAGGAACCGGATTGGTCTCCTCCGCTGGCGGCGCGGTCTCTGAACCACTGGAACGGGCAACTTGGCCTGTAATGTCATCAATAACACTGTGAACACGACGGTTCAACAATGTATACACAATTCTATGATAATCATATGTTTAGCAAATTTAAACAATTTATATCAATTCAATTCAATTCATATAGTTCTTCCCTGAAGGAAGCATTCAATTCATATAATTCTCCCCTGAAGAGAGCATTCAATTCATTATATACACTTTGTCAAGTGTCTTTTCGTTGTCCTTTAGTATAGGCGGAAGGCGCACCATTCACAACCCAGCCTTTCAAAGACTCATTTCATTTCAATATTACTCACTTTATTAAGTGGCTTTTCAAATGTGTGGGATTTACCAGTGTCTTGATAAGAGATCACCGGCATCACCACGGAGCTCCGGAACGCTCCATCTACTGCAGCAGACTTAATCTTTCATACATTACAGTGTTTGTTCATTTCAGTTCTTTTCTTTTCATTTCATTGCATTTCATTGTATTAATTCAACCCATTATTCAATGATAGCTCAACAAGGAGCACAACAGTAGTAGACGACAGAGGACAAGCCAACTCAAGCCATAAACAATTAAATTTCCTAAAACAACATTCGGGTGAAACGTTCATTATGCAATGTAGGTGTTATTTTAGATGACATCACTTTTTAGTGAAATTTACATTCACATAAGTTTAGCTAACACCCATGAAGGTTTAGAAAAATATCAGAAATCAATTCTGATATCCCCTCAATTTCAGTCACCTCGTCGGTTACCTAGAGGTTAGCCGCATTAGGGATTTCGACTGACCGAACCACATTCGGTCAGCTTTCCAGAATTTCTCCATTTACAGGATAATTTGCTCAATTCGGTCACCTACTCGGCTGACCGAAATTCAAATTTCGGTTAGCCGAATCTCTTCGGTCAGCTTACGGTTCGTTTTCCAGAAGCTAAACTTCTGATGGAAAAACCCTAACAAGATTTTCGGTCACCTTGCGGTCAACCCTTGGCTAGCCGAACTCACAATTTCGGCTAGCCGACCTATGTCGGTCAGCTCTCGGTCAGGTGTCGGTCAGCCTGGCGGCTGACCGAATTGTGCCCAGAAGATCAGAAAATTCTGAACCGAATTTTCTGTAACTGAACTCCTTGAGCTCTAATAAGTCACTTAACATTTGAAATCAATATAATTGAGTATACTTGCCTTGTTTGGAAACTAATCAGCAAGAATTCCCTTGTCTAGCTTGAATCCAAGCTGAATTCCTCAAGCCAAACCTTCTTTTGAACCTAAAACCCCAAAATCAATCCACAAAATAGAATTCTTATGGATTCTTTGGGCCATAACCATTCTATCTCAATAATTAAAACATGGAAGTGTTGAATTCAACTCAAACACTTATTTGTAGCCTTTTTTGTGGAAATCTTAAGATCTTCTCAAGCTTAAACTCCAAGAAAGTAAGAAAAGAGATGAAGAAGATGATGGTGAAAATGGAGTCCCTGTTCACAACCACTTGCCAACTCTCCCAATCATCACTCAATGAAGAGAAATTGGAAGAAAGAAGAAGAAGAGAAAGAGAAGAAGAGAGAGAGCTGCTGGGATGATGAATGAACTCAAATGAGTTCATCATTATCTTATAATCCCACTTTTTGCATTGAACCCCCTCCTATTTCTCTAATTACAATTTACGTCAAATGAATGGTCATTTGAACCAATTCACGCTGAATGGAATCATTATATTTACGGAAGTTAACGTACTCCTCGAGATATACGTGTGAGTATCAAGAGTTTCCGTATTCGACGAAATACGTGTAATTTCGTATTTACGAAAAAGTCCTTACATCACTCAATTTGGCCTAAAACCCTTTCTAATCCATTCAGAACCTTCACTATTCTTTTCATTAAGTTCAATTTGACCATTTGAACCACATTCTAAATCAATTTAGCCATTAATCAACATTAATTCAATAAAACATGTTGAATTAGCATTAATTCCGATTAATTAGCGTTAATCTTAATTAACTCGGGACAGGGTGTTACAGTCCTGCAAGTATTTTCACTCTATTATAATAAGAAGTGTGTTAGAGATTCCTTATAAAGCATTTGGAATGAAGAAATGGATCTCACTTGCTTATTTATAAGAGAGTACACACTTTTAGATGCATGACATTCTTGCTTCAGTCTAGTTATTTCAGGACAAAATATAAAAAAAAAATATGACTCCATTACTTTTGTAACTTTATTTGGAAGGTAGGGAACGAAAAAAAAGAGGACATTCTTATTTAAAAATATGTTGAAATCTTGAAAAAATCAAGTCCATGATTAAAAAATTCACTCTGTAGGACTATAGAAGGGGCCCTAGTGCATGACATATTAAAGTGAAAATGGTGTTGAAATAGCTATAGAACAGGGACTGTTGTCAAAAAAAAAAAATTTAATAAAACAATGGTACCCGATTGTTGAAGACTGCAATAGTGATTTGTTAGCGGAAGACGAAGAGCAGCAATGGCAGCAGATCTGTGGCCGAGACACGTCTAATGATGCTTTCTTTAGGACGAGTTCCACCCCTTGGGATAAAATTCAAGTGCGAAGGTTTTCAGCAGAACTGCCCCCATGATACAACGACCTTCCTTGGTCAGATCCGGTCGTACTGTTGGCCTAAACAGTAGACTCCTTCTCAGAACGCTCAGACAGAGGGAGGAACAGAGAGATTTTTTTTTCTTGTTGTATATTTTCGATGACCGAGATGGCCCTAATATATATGGAGATCAATATCCATTGGGCCATTAATCTTCAACGTTAAAACATTAATCCCCTTAATCCCTCAACGCTAAAGCCATTAAATCAAAACGTTTGTTCAACGTTATACTGGGTTTTTGTAGGCCACTTGGCCTGGATTTACACCCCCCCTGCGCGTGATATACACGCAGAATGCGCGACGCGGACGCACGCCGGGTTAAACGTTTTCTGGATCAGCCACCCCGGGTTAAGCTCGACTCGCGCGCGCGCATATGGCTCATGACAAAAGTCTTTAAAAGTTCTTAGAAAGCATAGGAACGAAAACACTTTTAAAGTCTTTTCAAAAGATGAACTTTAGCAATGTAGGATGACTTGTTTCCAATAGTCTACACTACCCATAAAGCAAAAAGAACAAAAGGACAAAACACCTTTTACAAAAACACCTTTTGAATTTTTTTAAACACCCAAAAAACCCAACAAATGGGTCTTAGCTTCGGCTGGAAATTTTTGAAGAAGCGATTGGAGATATAAAATGATGTCAAAACTTCAAAAATGACAACAGATAGGAAGACACGAGAATGATAGAAATAGTTTGCACATGAAAAATGTTTAAAAGTGCATTCTTATTTCATTCTCGCTTTTATTTTTACGTAAGTTTATACATTTCTCACCTCACAGGTGCAAATCATTTACATACATTCTCATACGACTCCCCCATTTATCTTAGGAGATAAAACACGAAGAAGATTACAATAGATATACATAAAAGAGGGGGGAAATTGAGATTGTAAGGCACTGCTGAGAATCTTGCATCTTGCTCGGCAGTATCTTTGGTCCAAAAGACTAATCGGCAGTGGTTTTGTAATGCATCTCCCACAATAGCTTTGTCCTTGCAAAAATCAGGTCTTTATCATCTTTCTCAAGCAATCTTTGTAGTCTATCCCTTGTTTTTCCAATGCGCGATATGCAAATTTTAGGATGGAATTTGTTATGAAAGTCCAAGGTTGTGCCACTTTGGAGCCTTTGCATGGTAAGCTGAAGTGATGAATACAACAGAAACATGGATTCCCTTTTCCCAAAGTGAAGAAGACAAAGGTCTCAAAGATTACTATGATGTTAGGGCTTATTAGGCATTGTTGTTAATGTCCATAGGCACGGCTAGAAGTGCTAGTACTATGTCTATTGGAGAGTTAAAATTGATGAGGGGACTTTAATTTGGAAGAATCTTTGATCAAGAGCGGAGGGTCCTTGATGCTAAGGACTCCCTCAAGTGCCCTATTTATAGCCTTCAAGTGGAGGGAACAGTTACTACTCATGGAGAAGTGGAGCAATTAAAGAAAGAAGGCAGTTAGGCGCCCAAGATTGCATTGCTGGTCATTGCCGAGCGGCATTTGGAGTCGCTCGGCTATGATAAATAGTCAAAGAGGGAGATCATGGGTCAATTGAGGGCGAGAAGTGTGCACATCGTCTAATAAATGCTTAAAACCATAGCTCGGTTTAGGTTTTGGTGGATCTCGGTTGTGCCTCTTTACTGTAAGTACTCAGATGTACCTTTCTGCATATACCGTGCTCGACAATACATAGTGTGGCGTTTGGCTAAGTACCATTGGATGTTGAACTTCTGAGCATTAGAAGCCACATGTTTTAACTAAACAAAATGACCACAATTCAATCAGATCAACCTTCTAGGGCCAACTACCATTGGATGGCCATCCGGAAGTATCCCTAATGGGATTAATAGTATAAATCTCCCACTCATATTTTATTAAAAAGCACTAAGTAAGTAGAAATCTGTGTATCAACCCTATGGAATTATGCACAAAAAAAAAAAAACCTATGGAATTTGTTGTATTTAAGAATGTTTTGCACACATGATCAACAACGAAGGGCCCAATTGTGATTGGAGTGTAACTTAGTGTAGTGTCAATCCATGGACAACAAAAGTTTTGAGTAGTTGGCTTCAGATGGACCCACTTAGGCAATTTGAGGTAGTTTTTTTTTGTCCAACTCATAAGCCATAGCCAGATTGATTTAAACCTTGACAGGAGCTGCAATATGTATCATTTAAACCATATAGAGTCTACCTTTCTTTGATTCAAATTGTCACATCCCGGTCCCGAATCACCTTGGCCTTGGATAATCCTTGATGTGAGACACGCGTACTCCCGTGATATTATACTTATCACGAGTCAAGTACAACATCACGAAGGAGAAAATTCATCATTTTCCACTTGTGAGTCTAGCTCACTATAACTTGTTAATCACATTTAATAGCGAAAGCTTCTCAAATTATACACACTATGTACCATTTCAATGAACAGTCATATTTAAAATTAAAATATCAAGTTTATACAAAAGACATTTACACATTAGGATCAAAGTAGGGATTACAAAATTACCCTACAATCCTGTACAAAATCATATCTCCAAGTGTTCTTTGTATCTATTAAGTGTGACCCACACAAAAAGGAGTCAGTCACACTCTACAATTAGCTCTCAAAAGAAACATCCACATCGCTCTTCATGGACCAGACTATATAGGCCCATTATCTGGCCACTCTTCTAATCATAGAGGAACCTATTCGGTCTCCTCCTCTCCCTCCTAGGCCGCCTCAGGACCGGGAGCTGTACCCGCATCTGTGACACAAGAATAGTATTTCAAATACGACGATTCAACAAGTATATGCATTAATAAAAAAATACATAATGTATCAAATCGAATTTAAATGACAATTGATTGAAAGATGTCGATATCAAGTAATAACTAGGCAACTGTGCAATATCGAATAAATTTATGCTTTACAAACCAAATGAAGAATAAAACATACTAATGTGGCTACTACATTAAGCTCATCAATCTAGTTGGAATGTCACCAGAGGCCCGGCCAAGAGCTAGCTGGCTACCCAAGTCTGAAGTTTCGGTGCTCTAGATGACTTATAGCGGTAGTCTCAAATAATAAACTGAGTTTAACCCTGTCGGGTATGACAAAATCGAAGCTAAGTAGTGCCGACTTAATCGAATCGAATAATAAGTGAATGTGAATAAAGTTTCCATTTATTTCATTTCAAATCAAATCAACTTGAATAGTAATTTTTCACAAACATAATGGTTCCAAAGGAATCGAATCAGAATATAGTAATTGAATTGGAAAACACTATTTATATAAGTAAATTATAATCCAAACTCGAGGTCAATGATAATACTCATTTTGATATGAATGCAATTGATTTAATGAATCAAGGTAATTACTAACCAATCCTAAACTATCTATCCATTGTTTATCACCATCCACTTCGATGTAATTTTAGAAGGTCAATGTATTACTATCTTAATTTGGTGTCATATTATATGAGCAAGATACATTGAATTCCTAAACCAACACCCATGATGTGGTGATAGACTATAATTTTCCATTAAGCATGAGGAAAAGTTTAAGGTTCCAAGCTAAGGTCTCACAAGGTCTTTCCATATTCTACAACCTTATTGGTTTAGTATTTTTCTCACAATCATCCTCAGGGATTGATTATGAAAGGCTTTAGGCTCTCTAGGAGTGGAGTTAACTCCTTAAATAGTCAATGGGCTCTAAAAGAGACAGGCTTGGTTCATTGATCCAAATATGTACTTGTCTCCCAATATATGATCATTAAGTGGTGTATACCACTGGATCTCACGCTTCGAGAACTTTCCAACGGTATGTGAAACTCGAAAATCCGACATACGGGTAAAAAGTTATGGCCCTTCGAAGTTGGCACTGTCGGGCCCAATGGGCCGACCCGCTCGAGCTTACAGCATTCTGTGGCCACTTTTATGGGCAGAAACTGACCTGCTCGAGCTGCCACTTGGCCCGGCTCGAGCGGGCAACATTTTGTGTTTGTTCTGAACATAGAAATTTGCCCAATGCTCTGTTTTTTATGGGGTCAATCTCATACTAAATGAAAACAACATTTTCCATGTTACCCAACAACCAAAACTTGTATAAAATGAGCCCATTTGCTCTCCAATCAAATATAAAAACATTAAATACATCTCCATCAAATTAAACACTAAATACATCTCCATCAAATTATCTCAATAAAACCAATCGTAATCGTACATTCCATTAAGATGCTAGAATTATCAAAATAGAATTTCTAATTCAATCAATGGAGAAGCCCATATGCAATCCAAATTAACACTTATACTTGCCTTTATTTCAAGCTTTCCAAGCTCCCTTCACAAACTTGGCTCAAATGACCCAAAAATCCCCAAATATCAAACCCTAATCACAAATCCAAATGAAAATACTAATAATTATGCATGTATGAGTACATAAGAGTCTCTTGACTCCATTTCAACTAAAAAACACAAACAAAAAGGGGTTTGCTTCTTACCTCAACAAGAAATTAGAAATTTGGGAAAAATGAGATCTTCTCAACAAAGTAAATGAAGATGACCCAATGAAGAAGATGAAGAAGAAGACCTCCACACTTGCCTTCACTTGTACAAATACTAATGTAATTGGAGAAGGAAGAGAAATTGGAGGGAAAAGACGAAGAAGACTCTCACTCCTTTCTCAAGATGCAATAATTGAATGAAATGGATGGTGGGGTGTTCTAAAGTGATAAGAATGCCCATTTTTGCAAGAAAGCCCATCAATTGAGTGTATTTCCATTTTAAGTCAAATGATGGCCCACTTCGTCAACGTGTGATCAAATGAGGTAAAGTTTAATACAAGAATCGACGTGCTAAACGAGATACACACAATGATGCCAAGATGATGTGCAAATGATGCAAAATGAGAAAACCGATAATTACGTAAGAGCCCTCAACTCTACTGAACCGAGTCAAATCGGTTCAAACTATCCATTCGGGACTCGTAACTCAACTCACTCACCTATAAAGAACTACTAAACATAACAACCTTAATTAAGAACTAAGTATACTTAAATTAACTAAACCATAATTAATTAGTACTAAACAAGATTAATTTGGGTTGGGGTGTAACACAAATTGCTCAAAGCATGAGTTGGTTGCAAGAGAAGGTTTTTTATTTTGGGATAAATAAGACATTTTATTAAAAAGGAAAGAAGAAAAAACCAAGAACACCAACAAAAAAGAGATACGAAGAAAACAAAATGCCCATGCATCACTGTAAGACCCCGACCCCGTTTAAAGGTGATTAATATCTAATTAATCTTGATTAGGTATATAATACTTGTTTTGATTGGTTTTATGATGGATTAGGTAGATTAGTGAGGGTTTTGACCAAGTTAAATAAAACTATAACCTTTTTGAATAGTTTTGGATAGTGCATGTGTGTATAAATTTTATAGGTCTTCATGTGCATTTCATTAAGCATGTCATTAGCATTGATTTTCATGTTTGGACCCAACTTATTTGGACCCATCTTGACCTAATTCCAGGCCCAGCTCATCAAAAAGCCCTTTTTCCATATTTCCTTAAGACCTTGGACTTGCATGCAAAACCTAGGAAAAGTTTCCCATTTAAACCATCAACCCACCGTACCTCATTCTGTTTTCTCCATTTTCACTAACAGAGAGGAGTCCTCTTTCTCTTCATCTTCCTCTACCCACCCTTCGTTTCCTTCTTCCTCAATAGGTTAGAAGAGCTCTTGCAAGTTGGAGTTAAGGATTGCAATTTCATTTTCTCTATCTTAGCTAAGCCTCCATTTTCCTCAAACCATTTCATCTCCTCCGTTGGAAAGGTTTCCACTCAAGCATCTCTTCCATAATCACAATCAGACTATGGAGCTGTGCGTGTGAGTAATCTCAAGCCCATCATCCATAACATCTTCTTCAAGCTTATTTCTCTCCATTCCACATCCAATATTCTCTATTGGTGAGAACCCATCTTCTAAATGATCTTACAAGCTTAGTATGAACTGTTGGATTCATTTAAAGTGCATGCATGTTAATAGATTTCCATTAATTGCATTCATCATTGTAGGAATGTGATTTAAGCTTAAGAATTTTGGGGGTTTTACTTGATTTGAGCCAAAAGAGGAAATTAGAGTGGAAAAGGCACCATTTGAGGCAAGTATGAGTAAATTAGATTCATGTATGTTAATTGGTTCATTGATTGAGTAATGTTATTTCTTGGAATGCTAATTTAGCCTTTTCATTTGAATGGAATTCATAATGTGAAATGGTTTATGTATATATGAGTGTTAATGGATAATGGAATGGATGTGAGTTGATAAAATAGCTTGTACATGGAGCTTTGAAGGCTCAAATCATGTCTAACATGGTCTAAGGATGATTGATAATTGAAATGGGAGAATGAATGGCTGAAATTGGACATTTTCAGACTCAGAAATTGCCTAGAATTCGGCCAAACGGATTGGGCCTGGTTGAGTGGGTCGGCCCATTGGGTCCAACAGTGCCAACTTTGGAATGGCCATAACTTTTGATCCGGACGTCCGATTTTGGAGTTCCACATATTGTTAGAAAGCTCTTGGAACATATATTAGAAAGCTCTTGGAATGTAGAAGCCAATGATACATACGTCCTAATGATCAGAGGTTGGGAGAGGAGGTTGATATGGGGACCATTGAACTGGGCCCTATCTCTTTTGGAAAAATAGGCTTTAAACATAGTTTGGACTCCAAGATTGGAACCCATGGACTAGACCTTTCATAATCAATCCCTGAGGATGATTGTGACACAAACACTAAACCAATAAGGTTCTTAGGTCAAGAAAAGATTGACCTTGTAGGCCTTTAGACATGGAATCCTAACCGATTAATATAGTTCGATGGAAATTTTAACATATGAAAAATCTTGGGCTGAAATTATCTTATGTACTTATCCGACTCATCTAGAACTTCACCAGGGGTGTTGATTTAGAGGACTTCAATTTACCTCACACGTACACAACGTGACACCAACGAGATGTAGCATGTGCATTGAATCATCTAAAACTACATCGTAATGGATGGTTAGAGACGGCGGATAAATAGATTAGGGTTGGCTAGTAAATATCCTTGATTCTATTAATCTATCTGCACTTGTATATTGAGATTTATTTATTTATCGTCCTCAAATATTCAGTTACTTGTTATATGTATTATTCGTATTATTCCACAAATTGTACTACAATTGCCTTACAAATGTTATCATACATTGATGTGTACTCGAATAGAGTAAATATGTGATTCGATTTGATTAGAAATGTTCGAGACTATGTAATGAAAATAAATGGATTCGATTAGAAATGATTCAATTAATAAAGTCTTACTACAGTTTATTGTTATTCGATTCGAAATGATCGGCACTACTTAGTTTCAACCTTGTGATACCAGACATGGTAAAAACTTGGTTTATTTATTTTGAGATTGATGCAGTATGTCATCTGGAGCACTGGAACTCCAAAACCAGGTAGCCAAGAGACCTTTTGATCGGGTCACTGGTGACATCCCGACTAGATTCGCTCTCTATCGGAGAGGATGAGCACTATGTAGTAGCCAATTCGTAAAGTACGTATTCAATTCTTGCTTCGATAAAATATGAATTATTCATAATGCACAATGTGCCTAGTTGA
This sequence comes from Persea americana, assembly GCA_029852735.1. NCBI lineage: Eukaryota > Viridiplantae > Streptophyta > Magnoliopsida > Laurales > Lauraceae > Persea > Persea americana. Next base: position 4,252,802 of record CM056813.1, read on the forward strand.
CATTTATTTGGTCACTTTAATTTATTAGTCTTTAAATTCAAAGTTAGAATAACATGTGTTAAATCTTAATTGCTCATATATATTATTGAATCGTCGTATTCATGGTGCTACACTTGGTGTCACAGGGATCCAGGATACCGAAAAGAATAACTAATAATAATTCAAATTAGAGATTTGATCGGTAAGCATATTGATTAGCTTATCTGCCATAGAACGTAAAATGGTGGTAATCATGGCTGGGATTAGATGTTGCACCTTGCACTAGATCATGGTTTAATTATGATTACATTTGTATTAGGATCATATTTCCATTTGAGGTAAAGTATTTAGTATTTTCTATCATTAGAGTACTTTTGTACTGTGCATTAAAGGATTTATATTATTAATCTTGATTAATGATTTTTGTTAGATGAATTATTGGAACTTTAATAGACTACTTAAGCTTTGATATTAATGATATTGTATATGCTTCGCAATTAAATGTTCATTGGCAGGTGTTGATGAGTAATCCTCACACGTGAAATGTGAAATTTTCTCCTTCGTGAATTCGGACTTGGTCCGGAATAGGTGCGAGTTCACGGGAGTACATGTGTAACACCTTGGGAACCACCCTAATCAGGGGATTCTTGGGTCCGGGATGTAACGTACATAAGTATAGTATCAGAGCCTGAAAAGTCTTTTCTACCCTAGGAAACATGGTGAGGATACGATAGGACATTGAGAGTTTTATTTCTAAGGGTTATTTAGGTATGTTTATTGTATTGTGCGTTAAGTAAAATCGAATTACAGAAGATGCCGTTTCGACGAACCGCACGAATGAGCGTAAGACCGCCAGAGTTAGTCACTCAAGATGTGAGCCTTCTTGTTTACAAAATCTCCGATTTTACTCCAATCAAAGTTATTATCACAGGTTAATTGCCCGTGAAATTAGCTTCTAATGCAATAAAATTTAGACATCCCCATAGCAGTGGTAGAGAGGCCTTTCCTCTTTGTGTGCTTTGGGATTTTCAGTCACGGTCCGCTGTCTGGAGTTCCACTACATCCACTTGCGGATTCTTCGAGTGAGACACAAAGAAAAGATGGTTCACTTTAGACAATGCCAATTGCAAACGTATAACAAGATCCCAACTGCATGGAGTACAGTTCCTATGAGACTTTGACTTTGAAAAATCTGATAATGGACATGAGACAATTTCAGACAATAATTTATTTTATTGCCTTTGCTAGCATGACTATACTCCAGAACTACACACTTAAGAATTACTAGAGTAGCATGAGACTTAAGCTTGCTCCTCACATTTTGTTAGGGTTGTAAACGAGTCGGTTCCGGTTCAGGTGCATAATAGACCCGGAACCGGAACCATTAAGGAGAAGGTCGAACCAGAACCATAGAGAATGATATTAAAAAAAAACATGATTTTTTTAGGGAAAATTTTCGAAAATTGAGGTAATATGTCGGGTTACGGGTCCATGGGTCTGAACTAAGGTGGAACCGGACCCATTTACTTATTGGGGCCTAAATAAGGACCTAGACCCGGGTTTTAACGGGTCGGAACCTCCGGATAATCGGAGAATCGGGGACCCATTTACATCTCTACATTTTGTGTTTGAAATTTACCCCAAATTTGCCTAATGTACATTCATATGGGTTTAGCGGGCGCCACCCAGGGAGATTAGTCTAGTTAGGTCAAAGACATTAGGGATGCCCACGTCTTAGAAAAAAGAAGAAGATTATATTCCCAAACCCTTCTTATTTGGTTCCACCAGTAAGGAAGAAGAAAAACTCCTTTAGTCCCATATCAAATGTATGCACTGAGGGTCTGGAATATGGATGGCATGTGATTAATCTATTAATACATTAGGGCCTACCTATTGAGATGTAAACCATTAAAAAAAAAACTCCTTCCAAAAATATACGGATCCTCAAGTTTTACATCAATCCCAGTTTATTTTTTATGTTAGATATATGGAACCAGTCTTGTAAAGACGGTCCTTATAGTCTGCACAGTTCGGAACGCCCACATATATATATTCGGTGCCTATAAAGGGTTGTGAATGTATGGTCAATCTGGATGGATCAAAAAGTGGGTCCTACTGGTTGTTCCGAACTGTGCAGACCTTAAGGATCATCATTATAGGATCGGTTACATCTAAGTTGTTGGCATTGGATATGGATGTAAGGGCCTCACACAATTTCTCATTTAAGGTGAGAGATATCTCTCATAAGAGCATCTCCCTATATATATATAAATATATATAGGGAGATATGGGTGGAGGCCCTTACATTTGTATCCAATGCCAACAACTTAAATGTGAGGGCCCTCACCCCTATCTCTAATATAAGGTGAGAGACCTCTTTCATATGAGCATCTCCTTATATATATATATATATATATATATGAATGCATTTATTATGAGCAGTTCATATTCCAATATGCAGGCGGTAATTAATTTCCTTACCTTAGTGGTAATGAACGTTATTAGCTACTTGGCACATAAAAACCTACCTGACTATTATGAGTGGCTCCCTCTTAGTCCCAGCCCCATTGGCTTAAATAAATAAATTTAAAAAAAAATTCCTAATCTCTCTGCAGTCGCGTACCCATGCAGCTTCCCATTTGGTACTTTTAGTCCTTGGTTTGCTCTGAATTAATTCATTTTGTCAGGTAGGGCAGGGTTGGGCAACCATGGAATGCGCAGCTGTACCTGTAACATCTCTTCGGTCCGTGGTCGATCGAGTCCAGCGGGCCGCAGAGCGGTCGAGCAGACAGCCCGAGCGCGTGCAGGTAGTCGCTGTGAGCAAGACGAAGCCCGTCTCTCTAATCCGCCAAGTCTATGACGCTGGCCATCGCTGCTTTGGCGAGAACTACGTCCAAGAGATCATCGAAAAGGCCCCTCAGGTCTCTCTCTCTCTCTCTCTCCCTCTCCTTATTTCCCTCTATCATTTCTTTCTTTGTGCATTTCGTCGAACATCAAAGGGGTTTCTTTTGTTTTTTATTTTGTAGCTTCCTGAAGATATCGAGTGGCATTTCATCGGACATTTGCAGAGCAACAAAGTGAAAGCCCTTCTTTGTATGTATTCTCTTTGCTATGTGCTCCCAATTTTAAGAGGTTTGAATGTTTCGGTACAATGGATTGTTATCTGTTTTGTGTGGGCTTATGTAATTGGGAACTGATCGACGATTCAGTTCAATTGCTAATTGCAGCAACTCTATGTATGAAATCCAACTAACTTGAAGTCAAATTGAACAATCATCCAGTTTATGGCTATTGTCATTTTTACTTCTATACCCATGGTCCAATTCATTACATGTCTTATGAGCAACATCCTCTGCAAGTCCAAAGTCTCAAAGTAATGATATAATGATTTGATCATTGCCAGCTGTGCCACCATAAACTATAATACTATGATATTTCTTGGTTTCATCATCAGTTGTCTATGAGGTCTATGAGGCAGTACCCCAATGATTGTTGGTGGTATCATCATCAGCGTTGTATGCTTGAGAGAAGAACCTCTTGGACGCAGTTATATCATTAGCTAATTGAGAAACACCGCAAATAGGCATCACCCATTCAAGCTCATAGACAAGTTAATAAAGGGGCAGAGCATTTCTGATGGTGAAACCAACAACTCTTACCTTGGTTCACAAAATTATTCACTCTTTCTACTAGGATTGTGCTTATTTAGAGAAAATAGTGAGTTTGAACATGAAATGTGGGCCTCCATGTTCTCAATCCCTTGTTTTGAATTATTTTCTTGCACTTTTTCGCATAGTGCACTCTTTTTTTATTTTATTTTATTTTATTTATGTAGAAGACCCTGCATCATATATTCTATGGGAAGAATCTTTTTTTTTTTTTTGTGTTTGTATATGTGTTTCATAAATCATAATTGCCTCCTTTTTGTGGTAATCATTTTGCTCCATTTTCTAGCTTGGTCTTATCATTTTGTCATTAGCCTCAGATAGGATATTAACAAAGTGTTCAATTCATGCAGCTGGAGTCCCAAACCTTGCAATGGTTGAGAGTGTGGATGATGAGAAGGTAAATTTTGATCAATTACTGTTGCATTTACAAAACTGTTGGTTCGTGTGGCATCTTTCATTAAAAAAAGTGCAACCTCTTGTTCTTGTTTTCAGAATCCAAATAACTAGTTACTAAAAATGTCTGAGTTTAAATCTTTAAGGATATTGTTCCAGATGGAAAAGGATGTCATTTTTACTTCTGAAATTTTAATACTGGTTGGCATCTTTGCCAATTTATGCACTTGGGCTGTGTGTGTATTGGATTGATCATGGGTGGACCCAACAGACCAGATCTCTTTCAGTTCGAATTTTGAAAGAGACCCAACCTCTTTGGATACTTCTTCTCTGATTATCTGTTGTAATTTATCCATTTGTATACTTTTGTTGTAGTAATTTTAAATTTGCATCTTTTAAACTGAAACTTCTTTACCTGTTTTCTTTTACTTCAGGATTTAAACTCCGTTTGGCCATTGCAACCTCCGTGTAGCTTGCTGTTTCTGGCATATAATTGTTTGGATCCATGATACCGGGATACTTCAAAATAGGCTACACATCTGTGTCATATCATATCCGATACATGTTTATGTATATATTGCATGTCCCTGCCTTATCCATTGTGTGCCCTTGCCGTGTAAACCTTTCCATTTTTATTTTAAGAAAAAAGGAAAAATGAAATGATGCAGTCATTATTAATACAAGATAAATAAATCAATTGGCTCTGTAGCAATATGCCAAGGAAAGCAAGTTCTTTCTTCAATTTTTCATCCTTCACTAAGGCCATGTTTGGTTGTTCTATGTATATTGTGACAGATTGCAAATCATCTGGATCGTGTGGTTGCAAACATTGGAAGGAAGCCTTTGAAAGTATTGGTTCAAGTTAATACCAGCGGAGAAGAAAGTGAGTTGGAAAAAAAGAAGTATATTACTTAGGTTTATGATGATGTTTAATTGCTCTAATGAATGTCTTTAGCATTAGTGACAAATAACTTAAAAATCAAACAATGTTTGTAACCTTACCATTCATTTGCCACTTGTTTTAGACCCTTCCTCTTTGTACTTTGTTCCATCTTGTAGCCCTTCTTTCCTTTGGGGCTGTCAAGGGCTTGGATTGACCTGATGTCCTGGTCCAACAAGGGTCTAGGTTTGGATACATTTAGATTTAATCTGATCTGATTAAGAAACAGTTTGTATTATCCAATCCTTACTTGTCTTTGTTTTATTTTTCCTTTTTTCCCCTTTTATCAGGATTAGTAAAGATTCATTACATTAAATGGATTCATTCATAGTAAAGAGTCATTACATAAAAATGGAAATAAAAGATGCAATAGAGTGGTACATGAGCAGTAAACCGAAGTACACGCAAAAGAAATAAAAGGAGATAAACAGAACTCCAACATTGGACCTAAATACTTAGCTTCCTTGTCAACTCCTTGCTTTGCCAACACATTTGTATCTTCATTCTCTTGCTTCAAGATATGATGAAACTTGTAAATGTTTAAGTAATTCCTTAATCTCGTTCAATATGAAGTGATACCTCCATCATTCCATGGGCTGTTCCTGATGCTGGTAACAAAAGAACCTGATTTGTGTACTTGCTCCCAAAATCATCTTTCTTGAACACTTTTAACTCCACCAAACTTCATTGTCAATGTAGTCATTGCGATCCCTTGAAGATTGCCAACAATTTTGAATGTGAATAGTTAAAGTCCTCAATTTATTTCTTTTGCTTCCAAAACCATCAAATGATGATTGGACCCCCAAGTAGTGTTCTTCCCATTCCTGAGAAATAAGGATACATCCAATCTGTAAATAGTTCCAGCACCTCTTGGATATTGGTCCACACAAAATTTCTTCCCAGTTAATGGGATATCCCCTAACTTGTTTGTGTTAATGTATAGGAGAATTGCACCACACTTGATATCATTTTGCTTTACCGTTATTTTCATATGGAAAACGAGCACCATTCAGATCTCCTCTAGTACACCACTGCTGCTTCCATCTAGTGTTTATTGGTTGCAGTTCTACACAAAACATGCCTCTTTCAGTCATCTGGACCGTACTGCAAGGCAACATTTCCATGAAATAAATCTAAAATAATTGGCTGTGAAGGTGACCGGATCCTGTTATTACCTACCAAGAAGATAGAAAACCGGAGATAACAGTAACATCGAAGATGATGGTCTAGTTCTTTTCATCAGAGTTCTAGCCTGCAAAGAGAGGTTTGGTTGCACCACCCTATCGTCATCACTTAAGTATTTGGGTTTTTGGAAGCCAAGCTTGTCGATGATGCTGGTCTCATTGCTTCAGCATAATATTTAGTTTTAACTTTTGAGTAACCCTCCTGGCTCTATTTTCAGCTTTAACACCAATTCGTTCCATCTTAAACGTTGTTATGTTTCTTCACTCAAACATTCCACCTTGTACCTTTTCATCATTAACTTTTACATTGTGTAGTATAGCATTGTGTGAGGACTGCTCGTCGTCCTTCTCCTATTCCAGCGGAAGGAAGCCATGTTCCACCAGACAGACTGCCGGTCAATGCTCTAATGACTTTCCATGCTACTAAAAAAATTACAAAAGCAATTATCCTTCCACCCTTCTCCTCCTATACTTGGCAATGCAAGCATCCTTCTTTGAATATAAGATCACCATTATATTACATGTTCATCATCATTATCATCATCAAAGCCTTGTCTCAACTATGTTGGGGTCGGCTATATGAATTTTGTTTCTCCATTCCAATCTATTATAAGACAAATCCTCAGATAAGTTGCATGTCTTCGGATCTTTTTTTACTACCCCCATCCACATCCTCTTCGGCATACCTCTTGTTCTTGGTGGGCCATCAATCTGCTTAGCCAAACTTCACCATGTCTGCTGCCGGTTCCAAGCAAGGATAAAGGATGGTTGATTTAGGTAGGTTGACAGCTAGTGTAAAATTTTGTCACAACCCAAACATGAAGTACTTCATGTTCATATGTAGCACCTTTTTTATACAAGGGATGTGAACTCACAATGTCATGCACCTAGGCACACAACACATGTCCCTTACCATCTGACCAAGAGGCATTTATGTCATTGTGGATTTAGTAGTTTTCTAATAAAACAAAGCAGCAGCATCTGCTAAATTTTTTGAACCCTACTTGATTGAGTCAACCAATGACTCAACCTTCCCAAACCAGGAAAAGGCTGATCAAAGCCATTGTACTGCAGCATCCATAGCAAGATTGTCAATAAGAACACTTATCAGGTCTGACCTTTTGGCTTTTAATCAATGTTCCCTTGTACTGGAATCCATTCATACTTGCCATGTACTTCATCTCCTCTGCCCTCCAATTATGTGCAGTGATAATCTCAGCAACTAAATCACAACCAAGCTTTCAACAATTAACAGAAAACAGAAACTAGCTCCTAAACAACAGCAGGAATCACATTGATGGTGCCAAATAATTAGAAACCATTATTAAGACACAGTCAAGTGTTCCTTATAGATACTAAGAAGTGTAATTTATCTGAGGATTTGGCTCAAGATAGATTGGAATGGAGAGACACAATTCGTGTTGCCGACCCCAACATAGTTGGGACAAGGCTTTGATGATGATGATGGATCAAGCTTTCCTTATACATCACAAGTGGAAGCCCAATTGATCAGAATCCTCATTATTCTCCTCTACCTCTCTATTCCTTCGGGCTTATTCGTGTGTGCTGTAGGAATTAAAAGGCAGAAAATTTTCTGCATGCTGCCAGTTGGAGCAATTGAATGTACTGGAAAAGCAAAGGATCTTGCTGATGTGCCACTTTACTGTTCCACCTTTGTGGTGGAACGATCGTTTCCAAGGGAATTCCTCTTTGGAAAAGCTGAGGTGGCACTTTCGGAATTCACGTTCCACATTGATTCTTTTTTTTTTTTTACCTCGTATGTTCTTGTTTCATTCAACATGATTGGGCTACTTGTGTTTTCTTAATTATGAACACAGAGATGATCAATCATAGCTACTTTAGTTCCAGTGTATTGAGAATGATTGTTGTAACACAAAGGAGAATTCTTGTGTGAATCAAGATACTTTCATCATGTTTCTTGTCTGTCACTCATATTACATCACATTAAAGATGCTTGGGCAAATCATTTAATACTTTTTTGTGCCTCTGTTGCAGCAAAATCTGGTGTTGATCCTTCAGGTTGTGTAGAACTGGCTAGACATGTTAAGATGAGTTGCCCAAACCTTGAGTTTTCCGGCCTAATGACAATAGGGATGCTTGATTATACGTCAACTCCAGAGAATTTTAGGGTGGGTGATCTTTCCAGAGTGAACAGCAATTGGTTAAAATGTTTGATTTAGCTGAATTTCTAATGCATGGTTTCATGTGTTGGACAAAAACAGGCTTTGTCAAACTGTAGAATAGAAGTTTGCAAAGCTCTTGGAATAACAGAAGAGGAGTGTGAGCTTTCAATGGGCATGTCTGGGGACTTTGAGCAAGCGGTAAGAAATTTAGCAGAATAAAGAAATATTGAACTGTATAATGTATCGCATTTTGTTGAGATTGTACATGATTTTTTTGTTCTTTTGGCAATGTCATTCAAAGGCTCACTAGGGGCTCGCTTGTTTGTATATAATACATAGGAGTTAAATACATAGGAATTCATGCTCTAAGTGGTTAAGAAATGGTTAAAAATGTGATCAAAGGCGAATATAAAAAAATGACTATCAAATAACCTCCCCTTCCATGCAAATTGAATTAAGAGATGGTGGGAAATGAATACCCAACCATCATCACCTTCACCTTTGTAATTGTAAGTCAATCGCTACCTAATATCCTTCACCCATCACCTCTTTAATCATCCTTTGGTGGAGGTAATTTGACCATAAATTCCTATGTATTGTGTTGAAACAAATAGGCCCTTTACGTGCATTCCTGCTCCAATTTGATGCAAAGTATCAAATGTAATGAAAATGTCAAAAAAAAATTTAAAATAAAATGTCATTACTTGCAGTTGTCCTTTGCAATTTTGGGAGCCTATAAATGTCTTTCTGATTTTGCATACCCCCAACTGATGTTTTAGTGGTAGCCTAGAACTAAGAATTTCTTTTTTCTTTTTTCTTTTTTGGCTCCCCAAATGCTCTCAGGAAGGCAAGGAGGTACCTATATCATTTGCATCAAATGTATGTTGTACTGAAAAAGCCACTTTCATGTGTGTATTGACTTAAAATACCAATTATGTCGAACTTCTTTGCATGATTTTCATTTAAAAATGGAGGCAAGCATCATGAGCATTGTAAATGTGAAGAGTAATACAATGTATGAGCATAATACTAAATAGTTGTAAAGTATGTATCTGCTGACTGTTTTATTATCCATCTTTTGGGGAAAAAAAATGGTTTTTTGCAGATTGAAATGGGGAGTACCATTGTGAGGATCGGATCAACTATATTTGGAGCAAGAGAGTATCCTAAGAAAGAGGAAAGCAAATAATCTTCTACTGTTTACTCATGCTTTCAAAGTATGGTACCTTCAGTCATCTATATTAGAGGAAGAGAAGCACCCAAGGAGGAGGAAAGAAAATAGTCTAAACTCTCTACTCATGCTCTACAAAGTATGGCAGCTTCAGTTTCATCTGTACCTCCATTATCATGCAGATTCCTTTTGTGATTGCCTGTCTTTCAACAGTTGAAATAAATGACAAGATGATTCTGATTTCTATTGCCTGTTCCAGTTTCCAAGACTCGGTTTGTGGCATTCAAGATTCTCACCACCAGTTACAGTTTCATCTGGTGTGCTATGAAAAAAAGGCTTTGCAAATATTATTTTGTTTGTTATTTTCTGTTTACATGTTAATTTCACACAAAACACTTGCAGACTTTTATCCCTCCAATGGCATCTTATAATCACTGAAAGGACTTCAGGTTGAAGAATCAAATCATTACATGTTTAACGAAACATGAGACGAGGGAGACCTATAAAGATTTTGGAATGAAATAGTTATAATAGACATGACAAACTGTGAATTAACTCTAGGTAATCTCTCTGGGCCAGGTATCAAGTCCATATATCGCCTAATAACTAAATTGGTTGTATCTGCTGGCCATGCTCTAGCTCTTTTTCTTTAACAAGGGAATTTGGTCAAGAGTATGGAACTCATTAGTAAACATTTATCACTCTTTTAGCAAATGAATAAATAAATATTCCTTGCGGTAGAATGGAATGGCAAAACAGAATTTATATAGCTGATCTCAATATAGTTGGGACAAGGCTTAGATAATAATGGTGAGATATATTTTTGGGCCTTGTGTCTTTTTTAAAGAAGTTATGCTTTCTCGAATCTCAAAGCTTTTTCTTGATCAAGCATGGTGAGAAGGACGGACCCAATTAATTATCTGATTGACCCATTATTGCGGATCTGAATCGAGGACCCAGTCGATCTCTTTGGGTCAGATCCTTGTGTAAAGAGGGTCCATTGCCATCTCTAGCCTTCTTCTGCATCACTTGATTCACTCACTTCCTGATTAAGACATGAAACCCAAATTCTACTCCCCATGGAACAGTTGACCATCTTTTGATTGAGGAAACTTGTGTTCCTTCTAACTGCTAAATGCCCCAGGAGGAGTCACTTGCATTTCATTCCTCATCAACCATGGGCCCCACCAGGTAATTCATCTGGTTAATTTGAAAAGACAGGCCCCCCCAACCTGCTGGACTGGAATGCTTTCACTGAAACAGTGTATTTGTGGTGAACACGTTCGTTTTATATGAAGTTGATCAGTAGCCATTGATACTGAGGAGCCAATGCTGATATAGAAAAGCAGATAATCCCACTTTGCTGAAATTCTAAGTATTGTGACTGGCCAAATCAGAAGGACAGTAAAGGGGAGGGGGATAAAGAAAGGTGCCGTGTGGTTTTTCCTTTTCTAGGTATGTTTTCTGTGTGGGGCTTTTCGTTTTATGTGTTGTTTCTTTTGGAAGATGAAACGATTTTGTATTGTTTTGGGCATTTGTTTTCATGGAATCGAATTCGTAGGAATTTCTTATGAAACAATGGGTTGTGACTGATGATTATTACAAATGTGGGGGATGAAGGATATGAGATGGAATACAGATGGGTTAGTTGCTTTTCAAGAGGTTTGATTTACAGGGTGATGTCTGGGTATTCATTTATCATCTACTTTTTATTTGTTTTCATGGGGATTTTTATCTAGTGGCCTTTACCTTTGTTTCTTCAATTGAACTACTTTTACGAACTTTTGAAATCCAGCTCAATCTAAACAATCTGCCCTAAACACTTTAAGGATTTTCATTTTCTACTGTAGTTATCATCATTTGTGCAATTTGCACGCAACTAGATTTGGAATTAAGAAATAGAAAATCAATTTGTGTCCTTAAACAGATGGCAAAACGCTACTAGCTCAGCTGATTATGGATAGGGAGGCAACACCACAGGTTTGGAATTAAGAGATAGAAAATCAATTTGTGTCCTTAAACGGATAGCAAAATGCTACTAGCTCAGCTGATTAGGGATAGGGAGGCAACACCGCAGGCTTCACTCCAGTGAAAGTAGAGAGATCTCATCAATGCATTCTGAGAACAAGCAAATCTCTAGTGTGAAAACTGCAAAGTGGAACCACTCAATAGGTTATTGTTAAGAGGCATTTCTCCACCTTGTCATCCATGGTATCCTCAGTAGACCCACTGTACTGTTTTTTAATACCATTTTATGCAAGGCCTGGTTTGGTACTATCTCTGCTCTTATTCTATAGCCACCCAAAATAGAGCCATAAAAAAAATAAAAAAAATAAAACAAAGGGCTAAAGCTCTTATTTTCATGAGCTGAGAAATGGGACCTTTTAGGATTTGCTTCTACTTTTTTAAAGCGGGTAAATGGTAAAATCCTATGTCAAATGCTTTTATTTTTCAAACATCTACCCACTTTAGACATTTAGACGAATAGAAGTTGAAAAATAGAGATGCCAAACATGGGCTGATGTAGAAAAAAAAATTCAATATTGTGAAAAAACAAAAAATCATATTAGTATTTTGTGGCACTAAACCTTAAAAACTGAACTGGTAAAAGGAAATTTTGCCAGCATGTCAATAAGTGTCCTCCCACATTTTTTTGAAACTTCATGTTTGATTTGTGACTTTTCAAAAAATTAGACATGGGGTTTGAAAATATCTCCATATTTCAACTTTCAAAATGCTCCAGACTGTGAGAAATTCTAAAATGCAATGTTTTTCCATGAATTCAGCCACGTTCATCTCAGAAACACACATTTCTGTTTGTATAGGAGAAAATGAGATAAAATAAATCTTTAATCTAATCATACCTCTAATTCAAACACATATTCCTTTCCCTCACTTGAGAAAAAACAAACTTCTAATCCAATAATCATAATTCTAATTCAAAGTTATGTAATCTTCACAGATAGACATGTCTCTTTTTATTCTTTTTTCCTTAGATTGGAACAGTGGTATTGTACTTATGGGATAACCAACAGACAATTCTCTTGTGCATTGTATATCAGTGCCGTTCATCACGTGGGACCCGATGAAATTCGGGGATTCCACCTTTGGTGTTGGGCTGCGTGCGTAGGAGAAAATTTTTCAATAAGCAAGAGTAGAGAGACCCTTGTCTCATGGTTCTGAAGGTGTGATTGTGCTTTGTTTTCCAGTTCTTTTAGTTAATTTACACCACTTGGGTTATGCCCATATGACATTTTTAAAACTTCCATTTCAATCTCTGTCTTGAAAAGAAAAATAGTAGATGTAACTCAACCTAGTAAAAAAACAAATAGCACCTTAACTGACAACTAGGGTGTAGTGGGTTGATTTGTTTGAGTCTGATACTATTAGTAACACCAGCTCAACGACCCAAACTTAGATTAAGTTAAACAGCACACAGCCTAATTAGCCGAGCCAGAGTTAGTAGTTTTTAGGGTTTTTTTTAGCAAGAATGGATTCAACCCCAACTCAAATTTCAGACCTTCTATTCCAGTGCTTAGACTCATCACCTTTTGCACTTCCATTTCATCCAATGGTGCCCCTACTCGAATCAAAATTAATTCATACCTTTGAAGAGTCCTGATCCTATGAGGGTTTACCGTCACCAAGGGTAGCCTGCTATTCACGTGGGGCTGCTGCCACATCCAAGATAGGACTTGTCTTGGACTGTGATTGGTCTACTCAATGTCACCATGGGTCAAAATCGTCGTAGGATACCGATCCACCCTTGAAAACCCTCACCGTGGTCAACTTTGATGGCAGCTAGATGGGCCCCACCGTCAAAACCAAGAGGCAGCCCCCACCCCCGCCAAGAGGCTCGCATATATTTTAAACCATAGGCATGCACATTGCAAGGTTGGATAAGACTGCACGGCACACTAGAGAGAGAAAGAGATAGAGAGAGAAAAGAGAGAAGAGAAGGTTCTTCTTGGCCCCTATAAAACAAGAGGTCCAAATCACACACCAAGCGTTACAATAGAAAGAGACAAAAACAGAGAGAGAGAGAGAGAGAAGAGATGGCTCGTCCCCATGCGAGAGAGAAAGCGATTGTTGGAGGCCAGAGAGGGAAAGAAATGGCTCGTCCCCATGCGGACGCCCTTCCTCCTATTGGACTTTCAGACGTAAGGGTCGTGGACCAGCTTATGAAACAACTCACCCTTGAAGATCGCAGGCGCAAAGCCATTCACCATCTCTGTGAGGTCTCTCTATTTCTGTCTCTTTCTCTGTGTTAACGCAACACAATCACATAACCATGTTAATGAGATTTTAATCTCTTTCTTGAGAATGGATGTTTGGGTTTTGATTGCTAATGTAGATATTACGTTGCATGGGTAATATATATCTTGGGGTGTTTGAGTATATTCAAGATGTGGGGGTGAACTTGGTTTTTCTGCTGGACGATGATAGGACAGTGTTTGAGGCTTTGTTTATGATGGGTTTGTATCAAGGAGAGTTAGAGATTAGAGGTCCACATTCATTGTGGATAGGGATTAGTGTTGAGTCATCGGTGGGTACTGGGTAGGGATGTTTTTGTTATGTGGGTTCTTTTTTGATGGATGGATTATAGATGGCGAGGGACTTCAGAGTTCAGACTGACTGAGTTTGATTTTGAGAATTGTATGTGTGTGTGATGAAGCTGTTGTTCTCGGCCCTCTGATTGAAGGGGTTTAATTGAAATTGATGGTGGTGAATGAGGCAGGGAGATGGTCTCACTGTTACATTAGATGACTTGGATTGTTCATTTTTATCTAAATCTGATTTTGATAAGTAGGCTGTATGTACAAAAAATCCGTCAATCCGTTGATCCGATCCGATCCCCGGATTTTGATTTGATCCAAAGGCTAACGGATTGGTGAAGGATTGGAAATTGTGTAATCCGTTAGCAACGGATCAGTGGCGAATTTCACCCTTAATCCGCGGATTCAATCCGATCCGATCCGTTGTTATTAAAAATAAATTTATATATATAAAATAAGAAAACAAAATGTACGGAGTCACTAACCTTATGAATAGAATAGGCAAACAGCTCTCAACTCATGCATCTTAATTCAGTAGCTTCAAAATTTATGGATTTTTTCTTCTTTCTTTTTCCATGTAATGTACAGTAACGGATTGAAGGGATTAATCCGATCCGATCTGATCCGTATGGTAATGGATTGATCGGATTTCAACAGTAACGGATTGGTGACGGATTACAAGTCCGTCAATCCGTAGGCAATGGATTGGTGACGGATTTAGCCCAATCCGCATCAATCCGCACCAATCCGATCCGTGTGCACCCCTAGATGATAGGATTATCCCAATTCAATTAATTGAAGGGTTACAGATAGATGTTTAAGAGAGGGATACACAGTACATTTGCCTACAGACCACGATCAATGTGGACAAGGCCAAATATTGGATGGTTAGGATTGCTGCTTTAAATGAGTGGCCCATGCATGGTGGTGCTGACAGATATATTATGTTAAGATGCACTAAAAAGCAATCTCGTGTTTGATTATTTACCACACAACTGGGTTCTTGTTTCTTTTTTATTTATTTTTTGTGAGCGACTATTTTTAATTAAGCAGCATGTAAGCACAAGAGATGTAAGATGGCTACTATAAAAGCCACCCATAATATATAAAAAAAAACTAAAAATACCAACCAAACCAGAGAAGACTACTAAGATTTAAAACCAAAAATCTGAACAGTCAACAGAGTATGATGACCCACTCCCTGCCTAGCTAAAGAATCTGTAGCTGAATTCACATTCTCTTGATGTGAATGAAGGAGATCTCAATATCCATGGGTAAATTCAACTTCTTTTCCACCGAGTATATGAAAGCCCAAGGAACAATGCAAGACCCTGAAGCACATCTGATAACATGACCCCGACTCTCTTTCCACCAAAACACACCTAAGATTCAACACAACTGGGTCCCCCTTTTTATTAGTTTAAACACTGTTTTGTAGTAGATAAATAACTGTCACAATTTTTTCCTTTTTTTTCATTTGAAGTCATTGTAATGGTTATTATGTGATAGTTTGAAAAAGGTAATGGTTATTATGTGGTAGTTTGAGAAAAGGTTTTACATTATTATTTACTGAGGTTACTTGTTTGTTGTATCTTGTTTAAAAATATGTCCTTATTGGAATTAATTTAAATACTTTTTCAAATATCTTAGTGAAATCTATGGAAAGAGGTATGCCTTCAGGAACCAGTTGTCATAGGGCATGAATGCATTTCAGCCAAGGAACCTGCTATAAGTAGAATCAACAAGAAAAGGCCATCCTTTTGAGTATGCTTGCCAAGCCCCTGTATAATATATTGAAGGTTATACAAGTGCAGGGAATTAAAAGGTGAGAGACCAACAAAAACCTTGAATAAAGTAGTGTGGAAAGAAATACCCTGATGCTTGTCATTTCCCAGTGACCTATGTTGGACAGAAGATACTCTCAATATTGGTACTTGATTTCATCGACATTAATAGGATGAACGTTTATCATATCCTATTATTTTCAGTCCATTATTTCATATAGTTTGATTTTGTTTCTTGCTTTTCAATATAAAAAAGTTAGGAAGGAATGCAAAAGAGTGATAACTTTATTTATTCAGAGATGTTCTAAAGAAGAAAATTAAATACTTCATATAAAAATCTTAATATAAAATATGAAATCTCATGTTATGGATAGGATAGATGTATCCACATCCTTGCCCTAGATTTCCAAAAGTGTAGTGTCATGTCCTTGATATCCATTTCTGTCTCTATCTGTGTCCATATCCATATCTAGGCATCATAGGTCAGAATGTGATGAGTTATAGAGAGCATGGTTTCAAATAGGACTAAGATCTCTTGATAAGAAGTGTCCACTTTGAGGTTAGCATAACCATTGCTCTACAAACATTATTATGTATTTCCATATGAAATGTTTTCCTTATGTCTTCGTTGAATTATTCTTTTCTAAAAACACACACCCATGCATGCACTCTTAGATGATAGAACACATACACAAACACATGAGAGAGAGGGAAAGAGCCATTACTTCCCTGCACCTTAATTAGAAAGTTAAGCACTGTGATGATAGCATAGTTTATAGTTAAATAGTAGAACTCATCATGCCAGTCCCACATTGGTGGAGTAAGTCTGATGTGATGGTGAGTGTCAACGCCCATAACAACAAGGTATCAAGTCTTTTTCTATCTATGACTTCTAATCTCTAAGTTCTTTTAAGTTCGAGTTTGTGTTTAGGATAGTATCCATCCATCAATGACCAAACCATCTGTAGATTTGAAACTTGAAAGTGTGCTTCACATTTTCATTCTTTTGCAATAAGATATTTGATTTTATCAAAAATAAAAAAATGAGCCTAATCTAATCACATGGCTAGCATGTTGGCCAGGCACCTCCCACCAGAGGAGCAGGTCAAGGGATCTGGTCTAGGGACTATACGAGTTCAGTCTTAGAAATGGTCACATATTTATCTCGAACAAAAACTTTTGTTTCAGACGGAAACAGGAAGCAAAAAACCCGGTTCCATATTTGGCTGAGTTTTGGTCTATTTTATTTTATTTCAAGATGTGTATTTAAAGCCGTATTCTACATAATATTTTTTCTTCCTGATAAATTCAGTTTATAGTTATTTTAGGTGGAACTTCTTGATCCCTCAAATGAAATTCAGTTAGAAACCCCCTCTAATATCAAATAAGAGTGTTAAAAAACTATGAAACACAATGGGCTTCCTTTTTGTGTAAAGTTTATCTTAAAATTTCTCATTTCCTTATCCAAAATGGATCACTAGAATAGCTAAACTTCTAAGAAAAGATCCACTTCAGTTGGAAAGATATGTCTTGTCAACCATAACTCACATTAGCCATATAAAAGAGATGCTAACAAAAGAATATATGTAAAAGAGACATTTGAGTACAATTTGGTGTCTTGATGCATTCTTATGTTTTACCCACTAAAGCTTCCATTCAGTTCTATTGATGCTTGATAATAATGGTGCACCGCAATCTCACTTTCATTTCCAATAGGTTAGAGAGTCTATTCCAAATCTAGCTGATTTGCTATGGAATACTTCGGGTGCTATTTTTTCACTGTTACAGGTATGATTCCTGCTATTTATCAGTTCTATGTGAATATAAATTTCAGAAAAATTGTGAAGCACAATATCTTTTGCAAGTTTGGTTTATTGGTTTGTGTTAACTTATCACTTTGCTTGGAAATGAATTTTTGTGTCCATGTCATGCCTATTCAGGCTAATAAATCTTTTTTCAAGTTGGATTAACAATGGTTCACCTTGATTTTTTAATGAGTACTATTCACTTTCTTCCTTGAAAATGAGCTCCAAAGCAAGAATCTCAAGAAAGGGAAATTGTTATAATGGTTAGGATTATTTAACAGGCATATATTATCTATTTTGTTGCTTGGTGTCCTGTCTATTCACGCTATGAAATGATGATGAAACTCTTTAAATTAGCAATGGAACATACCCACAATTTAAGACCTCCATACCGTACCACTGTTGGTTTAGAGAAAACTGATTTTGGTTATTCTATGCTATAATATTTTATTATTGGCAACTAGACTCACTTCCAAAAATTGAGCTGTAGAGTTTCTTTTTTCAATGAAACGAGGTGTAGAATTTTTTATCCACTTTCTTATTTTAATTTTTTTTTTTATAACAATCAACTTTTTTATCAGCATGTGTAAATTAACAAAATCCTGTATCATGTTAGTATTTACTTTCTATTGTTATTTTTAAATGTTGTTGTAACACATGCTTTGAAATGTACCACATACTATAGTGATATTCTATCATTGCTTTTTACTACCAATTGCATACATCTATACACAATCAGGTCGCCTTTTGTTCTACCTATTCGAGCGTCTTTCATTTTTCTGTTACATTGAACTTTGACGTGTTCTCTTTTAGAATTGGGTTTGTCCCTTCACTCATAATAATTCGTCACTCCTGAATTTTTTGAGCATGTTAACTATATGTTATGATCTCTGTATATCAAGTTTATGAACTACTAGCAGTTAAGCTAAGTTTCTTTTTTACTTGATGTGCTGTTTTCGTATTCTTAGCTACGGAGGCTCAAGGTTATGACTACTTTGTAGGAGATAGTTACAATATATCGTTATCTTTCACCTCCAGCCCTTTCTATAGATGAAGCAAAGCGAATAAGTGATGCACTTGCTCTATTTCAGGTTAGTTAAATCATCCAATAATTCGGCTTAACTTGGAGTTGTCACTCCTGTTTTTCCCATGCTTGTGAAATGTTGCCCTTTTCTTTTCTACAATTAATCTTTATATAATAGAAATAATTTGTGAGGCTACTAATAAGAAATAGTCATCATAAATAGATAAATAGAAAATAGATCTCCAAAGCTATATTTTGTGTACTTAATGTTCTTGGGCATAAGCTGGATATACTCCCAATTGCTCATTCTTCTCAATATTTGTCTAACACGCACACACATATATGGAGAGAGAGAGAGAGAGAGAGAGAGAGAGAGAGATGATCTTGTACATACATGCTATACGGGTCCCACTTGGGACCCCACAGATCATGGGACGGGGGGATCTGGACTTGTAATGACCCGAACCCACTATGCACATAATATTGTCCGCTTTGACCGAAGTCTTACAGCTTTAAAACTTGCCATGTGGGTTTTAGGCCGGGCCTCATTATATATGCCCAAGGTTAGGACTTGGATGATTTTGATGTGGGACTTAGTGTAGTCCAAAGCCCCCCTGGGAGACAAGCAAGTAAACAAGACAAACAAACTTAGGCAAGTAGGATTTCACACTCTCCCCCACCAGAAATAGAGTTGTCCTCCTCGACTCTGATACCATTCTGTAACAAAATGAGCCCACTGTCCACATGATATTGCCCGCTTTGACTGAATTCTCATAGCTTTAAAACACATCATGTGGGGTTAAGGTCAGGGTGCATATATATGCCCAGGGTCAGGACTTCGATGTTTCCAATGTGGGACTTTGTGTAGTTCAAAGCCCTTTTGGGATACAAGCAAGCCCAAGCAGGTAGGATCTCATGGGACCACTGTAGATATCAAATTTGAAGTAATAATGTATCTAACCCTTCATTTGTGGCCCATAAGTTTAACAATAGAAAATAAAAATCGACCCTCAATCCAACAGTCTAGTCCATTCGGAACCATGCAAATCCATGGGATCCATGGACCGTGACTATAAGGGGGGTTGTGCGTGGTCCATTTGGATGGGTCATAAAGTGGGCCCCACTAGGTGGTATTTATAGGATTGTTTTCTATATGCATTGATGTTCTCCTATGAGCAGCAGCATATGTAGTCCAACTCCGTGGGGCCCACTTTTGATCAGTGCAGGACCTTTCACACTCTCATCTCCCCATGATCTGGCACCGGGCCCAAGGTCATTCCCATCAAACCTTTATCCACTGTTGGATTGAATCTAAAAAAAAAAAAACTACGATTAAAAGACTACTGGACTTTATGGCTATTAAATCAATGGCTAGGATGATCTGATACCCTCATGAGGAGACCATAAGGAGGCATTTCCATGTAAACAAACCACCTCCCACTTAAAAAAAAAAAAAAAAAAAAAAAAAAAGAAAAGAAAAGAAAAAAACACGCACCTATATATATATGGGGACATTCATGTGCATCCATCCCTCGCCATATGGTGAGGTACAAACTTAATGGGGCCCACCTAGAGCTCCACAGATCATGGGACTTGGGGGGATGGAAAGAGACATCTTGGATGAGCCCATATAGCAAGTTTGGGGTCAATCCCATGAGTCTAACCCCTTCATCCATGGCCCACAAATCTAACGACTTTATATTAAAGAAAACTTTTTGACCCTCGATCCAACAGTCCAATCCATTCAAATAGGTGAAAACTTGATTGATCCGATGCAATTCAGGGCGTCCCGTGTGTGTAGATGGTTCGGATATATCATAAAGTTGGCCCCACTATGTTGCCCCTCACCATATTATGGTGAGAGATGGATGTGCATGAATATTTCCCTATATATAGGGGGGTGCTCCTATGAGAGGCACTCTCACCAAGTTTATGAGAGATGGGTGGGGGCCTTCACATTTAAGTTGGGGGTCTTTGCATTTAAGTTGGTGAGAGTGGATATGGAAGTGAGGGCCCCCACCCATCTCTTATAAACTTGGTGAGAGTGCCTCTCATAGGAGCACCTCCCATATATTTATATATATATATATATATATGTTGTGTATGTGATGGATGATCCAATGTAAAAGGTGTGCGTGAATCTTATGGTGCACTGCACACAACCTAACGGGTTTCACCTAATCACCCATCTGAGTGGACCACAAAATCGGGACTACCTTCTGGTTAGCTTGGGGTTTACACCAAGCCAATTGGATTGGATTGTTGGAACGACTGCACTTTCTTTTTTAAATATAAAATCATTAAAACTTATGGGCTGTTGATCAAGGGGTTATGATGATTAGGTGGGCCCCAAATTTTGTACACAGGTAGGGCCCATCCAGATCTTCCAAACCCCGGCCCCATCTCCAAGTGGGCCCCACAATGAGGTGTGCAGCATGGAAAAACGGCATGCACATTATGGGCCCCACTTAGGAATGGTGCTGGGGGATCCAAAGATCTGGATGGGCCTACTTCCCTACCAAATTTGGGCCCACCTGATTTTCCTAATCCCTTGATCAACGGCTCACAGGTTTCAATGGTTTTATATTAAAAAAAAAAAAAGTGCGGTCAATCCAATGGTCCAATTTATTCGGCTGTTTTTGTGGTCCACTCTATGGGTGAGTAGGTGGCCTCCACTAGGTGGTGCTCAGTGTGAGATCGGTGCATTAGATCATCTATTTGTATATAAAATGTGTGTGCATCATATTCATCACCCTTCCTATTTACCACTAAGGTTTGTTTAAGGCAAACTTGTTTATTCTAGCATATATATTCGTCGTTGTCATCTTTGAAAACCTATCCTATAAATACGACATAATCTGTTTGTGGAAATTAATGCAACTTAGAGACTTTTTTGTGCTTCAGAGTTCTGATTCATCTAGCAGACCTGCAATTTCAGAAGATCCATCTTAATCAGCAATGATCCTTTTGCTAAAATTTGCTCCACTTGATTTTAAATTTAACAGAAACATCTGAAAAGAAGAATAATTATACATAAAATTCAATATTTTCTGAAATATTCTGCGCAGTTTAGCATTATGATATTTTAGATTTACATATGCACAACAATTAGTTTTTCGATTGTCTTGACTTTGTATTTGAATTATGATTCATTTATAGAACGCACTTAGGGTGCACAAACAATACGTCAAATCCGTAAATCCGATCCGATTTGGTGACAAATTGAAAATTTTGTAATCTGTTAGCAATGGATAGGTGGCAGATTTCACCCTCAATCCGCAGATTTAATCTGATCTGATCCGTTGACATTAAATATAAATATAAAAAAATATAAGGGGTCTAAATATAAATTAAGATGTCTAAATATAAAATAAAAAAAAATTTAAGGGGGCAAAATGTAATTCCCTACGAACCTTTATCCCCAAAACCCTACCCCCATTCGTGGCTTCATCTCCCAAACCCATGTTCTTGCACTATGTTGTTCCATGTTCTTGCACTATTTTGTTGATTAGATCTCTTTTGGTTGTAATATAGATAAAAACAACTCTTTGTATTGATTACTTGGTAATTTGTATTTTTCTGTGGATTGTTAGCTTGTATGCTGAATTTTTTTACAATATGTTTTATACACTTTTTTTTAATATTAGCCTGAACGGATTGAATGGATCAATCTGATCCAATCCGGTCCTCCATGGATCGGATCGGATCGAATTTTAACAGCAATGGATTGGTGAGGGATTTCAAATCCGTCAATCTGTAGGTAACAGATTGGTGACGGATTTGGCCCAATCCGCACCAATCCGATCCGTGTACACCCCTGTCCTACTATATGAATGATCCTAATTGCTCTCATCTTATCTTCATTGCTGATGGTATGCAATCCCAGGAGTTATGCATATGCATGTTATTCACTAATCGCTTAAAGTTGTGTGTTTGTGTGTGCTGGTCGTGCTCAATTCCATGGATGTTCCTTATTTGGTTTCTCTCTTGTTTGATTATTTGGACAGCATGTAGCTGGTCACCCTGATACAAGGACTCCTTTCCTGAATGGTATTTCTTCTTTACCCTTATTTAATGCCTCGGATATTCTTCCTGGTCATAAAATTGATTTCATAGCGTAAATTTATCGAACTTTCCAATCATCACAGAATCAAGATATAATTTCAATATGTTTTCCATCTAATAATAGTCAAAGTTTTTGTAGGTGGTCTTCGAACTTAAAAGTATTAAACTATGTAAGATTGAGAATTATGTAACTCATGTTAGGACAAGGCTTTGATGGTGGTGATGATGATGATGATGTGGGTTGATACTCTTTCTTTTGTATGGATAACTGGATATGGAATTATACTTTCTTTGGCCCTGCGAAGCTTTGTCATGCTATTTCGTTTGTTATATTCACCATGTTTTGTTCAGGAGAATATGCATAAATAAACTTTTGTATAGTTGACATTCAGTTCCTATATGCCTTTTCATTTTACAATTTACATACTAGATTGGTAGACACGATTGAAATTGTAAGTTAGCTGTTATCATGTAACAACATGACTTTTATCTTCTTTTCTGTTCCTTGATGTGTCATTCCAGTTCTTTCTGGTGGCTGCACTCCATCATTACCATTTTGGATCTTGTATCTCTGTGAAACATTAAAAAAAAAAAAAAAAAAAAAAAAAAAAAAAAAAAAAAAAACGTTTGAGTTTATAAGTAATGTCTTATTATATGCATAAATAAATTTTTGTGATAGTTTACATTCAGTGCCTATATGCCTTATTTTTTTACAATTTACATACTAGATTGGTAGACACGATTGACATTGTAAGTTAGCTGTTATCTTGTAACAACATGACTTTATCTTCTCTCCTGTTCCTTGATGTGTCATTCCTGTTATTTCCGGTGGCTGCACTCCATTATTACCATTTTGGATCTTGTATCTCTGTGAAATGTTAAAAACAAAAAAAAAAAAGAACTGTTTGAGTTTATAAGTAATGTCTTATTTCAATGAGCTTCTACGATGGAATCCAAAAGTGGCTGCCTACCGTAAAACACGCTTTGGACAATGGGTCATATCCAGTCCAAGACTCATGGGCCAGGCCTATGTCCATTGGACTTAAGCCCAGGCCCACAGCTGGTCTAGCAAGCCCAGCCCAACTATGCTAAGATATCTCTATTGGAATAATTATCTAAGTGTTTCCCTTTAGTAGTTTTCCTATTTAATCTGTGTTTTTATTTTGAGGAAAGGAGATCCATGTGCATAAGGAAACTATCTTCTTCGAGATTCTCAAGAGACCTATTTAAAAGCCTCCTGTTTATTGAGAAATACACTTCATTAATATTTCAAAATGCACTTCTCTTTTGAGTAGCCTAGAATGACTCGTGTGTGCTTTAAAGTGCCTATGCTTGGGTAGATCAGCCCAATTATTTGGCTGCATCAAATTGGTATCATAGCCAAACCTTAGTGGATTGTAATCTGGGTCAACGAATTTGTGAGTTGATCTTCTTTTTTCTTCCATCTTTTCTGTTTTCTATTTTCAGTTCTTCAATTTTTGTCACTTCATAAAAAACCCCAAAACCGTATCAAATCCGTCAACTTTCCACCCAAAATCAATCTCAACCCATATCCCTTTAAAACCTTTAATTTTCCCTATAAAATCCCTCCAGATTGAGCTCCAATTCATCCTAATTTTGGCCCTATATCCCAAAAAAAAATTCTATCAATTTTGGCCCTAACATACCCAAAAGTCCTTCCCAAACTAAAGCTGTAGTCCTTATCATAATTCCCATTATAAACTCCAACTCAAACCCTAGCCAATCCGTCCCTAAATTAGTTGATCTTCTTCCTCTTCCCTTTTTTCTTCCTTTAATTTTCATCACTCTAGAAATATCCCAAATCCAAACTCCAAAAACCCATCAAAATCCTTTCACTCTCCATTCCAAATAAACCTTCACCCGTACGCAACCAAAAACCTCAAGTTTTTCCTACAAATCCCTTCAAATTGACTCCCAAATCACCAGTTTTGGCCATAAAATCTGAAAATACCCGAAAAAGTTTTTCCATCAATTTTCAGCATAACAAACTGTAAACCCTTTCTAAACTCAAACCCTAGTTTTTATTCATAATTCCCCTTTAAAGTCATAACTCAAAGCCTAGTCCTTTCTCTACCACTCTACCTTCCCAAATTGCCCATTAATGGCCTCACAGAAACTGCAACCAGCAAACCTATGTCAATCCCTTATTACCTTTCATTCAATTGGTCATTAAAATTAGCCCAAATGCTCCAAACTTGTCATCAAACTATCCCAGTCCTTATTACCATCAAATCTGCTCAAGTGTACATAACCTGCTGTCAAGTTACAACAGTCCCTGAACATGACTTAGTCATCCCAAAGCCTGTCCCCAAACACCTTTAAACCTGACCCAAGTCCTCCTAAATTTGACCCAAACTTTTATCAAACAACCCTACCCTATTCCAACCCGTATTCCTTCGCCCACCCTACCCATATTCCGACTCTATTCCTTATAGAATCTCGCTGAAAATTTTTGCAATTCTGAACAACTTTTCCTACAAAGAGTTTTTTGTGAAAGCAGCGATTTTCCCTTGGCATTCAAGTTAGTATAAGAAACTTTTGTGGTACAAATGCATGTCAAAGAATTTTTTATCTATATTAATATAGAGATTGGTATATGAGAATGTGTTCTACTTTGAGTAGTACCTTAGTTAAATCGAGAAGAGTTGAAAGTCAATGAAGATACCTGCCTGGCAAGTTTAAAAACTGTCTTATTTGTGTGCTTTAGAAGAAAGCGAGACACATGATAAAGCTCGTTATACCAGAGGTCTACGATTGGGGATATGGGAGAATATGAATTGTTCCCTAAACATTCTAGAAGCATATTAGGTAGCTAGGAAGTTCTAACAAAGGAGAGCCTACATCACCATGCAATCAAAGGAATCTTCTCCAAAGTGGCTCTTCACGACAACCATTGATATGCCCTATTAAAGCAAATTGCTAAAAAAAATTATAGTATTGAGCCTATTTCAAATGAAAATGAAAAAGAACCTCCAAGTATGGATAGAATGCAAGAAGGGTCAAAGAAGAAGAAAAATGATGAAGAACCAGAATAGATCTTGGCTGCATCAAAAGAGCTGACAACCAGTATAGGAGACGATAAGGGTGATAGACACCAGCAAGATCAATAGAAAGAAAAATTCCACAACACAATCAGATGAAGCAGCATCTAAAGTTCTTCAGATGGGCTGTACTTCGGAACAACTTGAAAAGAGAAAGGGACCAAATTTATTTCTGTGGATAGTGTTGATAAGAACATACAAGAAGTAAAATGGAGAAAAGGCAAAGGAGGGCATCAATGATTTGGATTTAGTGAGCAATAAGGCTGATCGTCCAGTGAATCTAATAATATCAACAATTTCGGGAGAACCATATGGATCATCTAAGGAAAAATCAATTGTTTTAATGGTTTCACAATAGAATCAGTTTGTGACTGATGGTGCAAATTCTACAATTCAAAATCTAATGTTTTGATCACACATCCAAGCAAAATCTAGCTATCAATGGAAGTGATGCCTCGGTCTACTTCTAGTTAGAGGAAAAGATCAAGTAAATCACCAAATCATGCAAAAAGAGTGAAGATCAGTCGACAAATCAGAAGTTCGTGCGGTGGATCTTCAACCTTGGAGGAGACCTACAGAACTCGAGCGCAAGAACTAATGTAGAATGAGTTTTGGACAATGGGTCATATCTATAGCTAGACTCATGGACCAGGCCCATGTCCATTGGGCTCAAGACCAAGCCATTACTGGTCTAACAGGCCCAGCCTAACTGTGTACAGAAAGTCAATGGGACCAATAAGAAAATACATCATTTGTGCTTGGATGTCTTTATTAGAATAATTATCTTTCTAAGTATTTCCCTTTAATATAGTTTTCCCATTTTAGTAGAATTTGTATTCAATGTATGTTTTTAAATGAAAGAAATCCACATACCATGAGGAAACTATATTGTTTTGAATTCTCAAGAGGCCTAGACTGCATAGACACTTCAATAATATCTCAGAATTCTCCTCTTTGGGTAGAACCCTATAATTACTTGTTTGTGCTTGAAGGAGCCTAAACTTGGACTGATCCTTCCATCAACCCTGGCTGTGTCGTTCTATTGAATCTATTCTTTGATCCAACCCTCCCATTTTGGAAAATATAGAGACAAGATCTACATTGCTGAGAGAAACTCAACCCTGTTCTAACATTCTGTCATGTGAACACTCAGTGGTTTAAATAATCAAAATTTCAAGGCCTGAATCATGGCTTTGCGATGATAGATTAGGTTGAAACTTGACCTTACCCTACTCCCAAGGTCACCTTCATTTCCTACCATCCCCCGGGGATATGCACCATCCCATGTGGGCCCTACAAGCTACAGCTCCATTGCACTACCCACCACTGCACAAGTTAAGGACTCTCTCTCTCTCTCTCTCTCTCTCTCTCTCTCTCTCTCTCTCTCTCTCTCTCTCTCTCTCTCTCTCTCTCTCTCTCTCTCTCTCTCTCTCTCTCTCTCTCTCTCTCTCTCTCTGTGTGTGTGTGGGGGTGGGGGTGGGCAGGGGGGCAGGGGGTGGGGTTTGTGTGTATGTGTGTGGATGATTGTGGAAATTACTTCATTATATTGCACTTCTGTAATTTCTGCTACAACTTACATTCAAGGTATTATTTTATGAGGTATGCATTTACATTGATTCTTACTAAGTTTGATGTACAGAAATTATACAAAATACTCAGAACACATGGTTTTTTATCTCTTGCAGCTCATTTACCTTTGTACCTGTACCCATTTCTTAGCACTAAAGACAAGACACCAGCACTTCACCAATTGAGGTTTTCCAGCTTGAAAGTTATTGTGGAACTAATAAAGGTACCTGGTGACTGATACTTTTTTATATATAACTATAATAATTATATATTTTTACTCATAGAAAAAAATATTTTTAATTTTTTAAAAATTTGCTGCTGGTTGATTTTATGTCCCAGCTACAGATGTTGCTTCATTCGCTATCCCACAAATTGGATTTGAACCAATCAAGCTACTTGCCCTTCTAGTAGATCATGAGGGGGTCTGTCGTCCTCCTCATTATAGTCCTGAAATCAATAGCATTTCGCCAGAATACATACTGTCTTTTCACCTTAGTAGTCTGTACTTCTGTTTGGATAAAGGATGAATTATGTATATTCATATGTCTTCATTCTATGTGAAGGATTAAAAAGACATTATTCTAATCTTGCTGCTGTAAAGATAATATGAACTCAAGGATGGGCTACCATTCCAATACCTATAATTTCATTGATTCTTCAAAAACACTCAAAATGTCTTTCTATAATGATGTTTTGATCGTTCTGGTTGTCTAAGATTATACTCCCGAGGGGCTTTTTACGTTAGTTGTATCATTTGTGAATTTAGAAGAAAAAAATGCTCATCTATATTATGTTTAATGCTAGTTGTATCATTTGTGAATTTAGAAGAAAAATATGTTCATCTATATTATGTTTAATTTTGGCTGACCAACATTTTTAGAATGGAAATCGTGGCTATGAAAAGCAATCACTGAAAATTTAAAAACAAAACCTCAGTCTTTTTTATGCAGGACAGTGCAAGGCTAAGCTAGATGATGCAATGAGGTCAAGATAACACTTAACATCCCCAAATAAAATCATAAAATCTGAAATTCAGATAGAACCTTTTATGTAAAATTTCAATTTGGGAGTTAGAGGTGACTCTAGGCCTTGCTACAATCCCACAATGAGAACCTCCCAAATCTGAATTGGGAGTTGCAATGGAAGAAAAGTCTTCCACTAGCTTAGGGATCAATTAATTTCAAATGGATTCACTTCTCCCTTAGAGGATTTGACAAATGGGTTCAAAAGAAAAAAAACCTAAAAAAGATCAGATTCAGCTGGGCTTAGAATGGGCTGGGCTGGGTTTGGTTGGGCCTGTCTGGACTGGGCTGGGTTCGGTTGAGCTGGATATGGCCTGGCAGTGTTCTAGTGGTTGGACAGGCCTTGTAATAACTGTGTATTGGTTTGGGAACAAGGGAACAAGGGCTGACAGTTCTGTCTCCTATTAGGTTTGATGGAAGAGTTATTGGGTATTGGGTTTAGGAGTTAGACATGTGGAATGGGCTGGTATGGGAGTGCCAGGTGTTAGGGCTATGCTGAAATGGGCATAGGACAGTTGGGCTTTGTAACATATGGTGCTCGGCTGTTGTGGATGATGGCTGGTTGCAATCAGTCAAAGGGGATTAGCCTCGGGACTTTTGTACGGACATGGAGAAGATGCATCTATGGGCTGTTTTGATGGGAGGAAATAAAGTGGAAGTGAAACCAACCAACCTTAATCAAAAGAAAGAGGGAAGGGGAAGAAGATACCTGATTCGCGATCTCACATCATAAGGCCTCACGCCAAATCCTTATGCAGAAGAAGTAGCCAAAAGCAACAATCCTTTATTAATCATGCATTCATTAACCAACAAAAGGTCTTTACAATGCTTTTATAGAGGAAACATAGCTCTAAAATAAATATTAACCATCTAATTCATCCTACGGTCAAGATCATAACATCTAACTAAATTATTAAAATATTAAATCAATCCATTAAATGGAAGTAAACTAATCTAATAAATAACTTGGGTGGGCTGCACACAATCACTTGGATGCGCCCTTCAAATGGGCCCCACTTGATCTTCAATTCTCTTCTTTGCTAGTCCCTCCCATGTGGTGCATCCCAATGTGGATCTTCCTGGTTTTCCACATGCTGTCTTCATCATCTTAATCAAATGTTAGATCAGACTGGATTCGACCATT
Organism: Persea americana; assembly: GCA_029852735.1. Lineage (NCBI taxonomy): Eukaryota > Viridiplantae > Streptophyta > Magnoliopsida > Laurales > Lauraceae > Persea > Persea americana. Next base: position 4,282,312 of record CM056813.1, read on the forward strand.
GATTTTTTTTTTTTTTATAGTTAGGATCCAATGGTGGATTTGTGCCAGAATCAAGATCCAATGGTGGATCTTCTCTAGACTCGTGATCTGACGGTGGATCTTGGCCAAAATCATAATATAACACATAATCTAACACTTGGCAAGGATCATCGAAACATGAGGAGGCATGTGTGCGTGTCTTTTGGGCCCTCTTCTTCCTCCTCTTACAGAATCTTCCCTCTTCTTCCTCCTCTTACAGAATCTTCATGGAGTGAGTATGATGCCGCATCACTTTTCCATAATGTGATTCCTTTTATTTATCTGAAACCTTCCTTTTGTTATGCTTTATCTTTTGTTGGCTCCTTCTTAAAAGTTAAAATAACCTAAACTTGCAACTATAATTGTAGTTTATAACATCTTTGGCACATTTATTTGTCACACATCTCATTCAGTTCATGTCTTTAGAGATACCCTTTTTTTAGTGATCTTTTCATATATCATGGGAACAAAGCACAAAATTGAGTTCTTTCTTATTGTTCATTGAACATGGCTGTCATACTTTGTTTCACAGTGTAGGCAGTTATGTCTGATATTTTCTTTTGTAGGATGATAATACAGAAGTCGTCTCCTTTCTTCTCCAAACGGAAATTATACCCCTGTGTCTGCAAACTGTGGATTTCGGTGATGAAGCGACAAAAACAGTAAGTTATTTACGGTTTTCAGACTGGAGATCCCCTTTCTATTTGACAAGTCCTTATCATGTACTTTTCATTATCTTTTACTAGGACTTGTCTTTTCTATGTTCTCTCAGAATGTTTAAATTGTAATAGACATTGCTGGAAGTTGAGTCCTTTATGAAATCTGAAGTATTTAGACCTCCTTTCACAATGGCAAACTATTTGATCCGATCCGATCCCACCTCCTCCCTTATCCGTAAATTGTAATGGCCCTAAACATCATTTTGATTAGTGGGATTGACTTCTTGACGTTAAATATGAGCTAATCATGCCTTCTAGCATGATGGTGAATGATGTTTAAAGCGTTTGTGCTCCAACAATGTAGATTTTAAGATGTTGCAATATGAAAATGAAATCATGAGATATGTGGCTCACCAAGTGAGTAACACTCTCATCCCCCTATGATCTTGCAATGATGCAAACCCCCACTCTTTACTGCCCCCTATAAATTGGCACTCACCTGCCCAACTCAACGCTCATTCGACTTATATGTACTGTTGTACTGACAACATTTTTAATAATTATTTTACCATTGTTTTGAGGCGTCAAAATCCACACCAAATGGAATCAAGTCAGGCTCTTTTTTTGTTTACCCCTTATCAAGCCATTGACCTCTCCCCCCATCTTCTTGAGTGGTGGACCGACATGGGCCCCACAATGTCACACCCGAATGCTCACTGCAAGGAAAGTGCAAACCTTTCATTAGCTGGCCCACCTACAATATCCATTAACCTCCAACCTCATCCCCCAAGTTCCTTTTGTATAGTGCTCTCCCCAATATAGTCCTCTGACTATTACTAATTATTGGGTAGAAAATCCAAAATATGTATGCCTTTAAACTCATTAAATTTAATGGGTCAAAGGTCACGGGATTAGGATGATGTGATGGATCTGACTTTTTGCTCAACCTTAGGTGTGAATGAGATCTTCCCATTTTTTGGCCACCTGACCCTTGATTCCTCTAAAACCCCCTCATATTCGCTCCATTCCCCCTACTAAGCAAAAGGGCGCTTGCCCCAATTTGACACATCCACTGTTATTCATTGATAGATAGAAATCTGAAATATTGATACATCTGAAAACCATTAACCTTTGAGTGTCAAACATCAAGAGGTTTGGATGATGAGATGTGTTGTTTTTCCCCAATCGTAGGTGTCAAAGATCTTTCTTTAAATCCACACCCAAACCCTGTCCTAGGACCACCAACCAATGTTTTCCATGCATCCAATTGAATCCTACAGCCAGGTTCATACCTTAATTAAGTCACAATGTTGCACAACAAATCATTAATCTATATATATATATATATTCATATACATATTATTAATGAGGCCAAATAACAGAGTCGGTCATGAATATGGATGTTGGGGATATGACTCCGCACTCTTGGAATCCCAGACATTGATAAAGATACAACTTTCCTAATCTTATCCAAGTTCATTCCTTAATTAAGTCGAAAAGGTGTGCAACAAATCATTAATCTATGTATTCATATACATATTGATATCATTATTGAAGAAGCCAAATAGCAAAGTCGGTCACGAATATGGGCGATGCAGGACAATATGAGGTCTACCCTAATATGATGAAATCAGATCTGAATTAACAATTAAAATCAAGTTATAGACATGCCAATTAAAATAGAGAACATTGAAAATCAAGTAAACAATAAATCTGAGGTCCAAGGTGATCTCACAGATCCCGCAATAAATCCCTTTTAGCAAAGAAAATTGTAGAATCTTAATGGAAGATAGAACTTCCAGGTTGCTTAGGGCCAATGATGTATATCCAATGGTTTAGATGAAAGGTTTATAGCAATAAAGTTCAGATCTAATTAAGTTCAGATCTATAAAAGGTTCAGATCTAATAAAAGTTCAGATCTGATAAGTTTCAGATCTAAAAAAAGAAGAGGTTTATGATAGTAAGGTTCAGATCTGAAGTTTAAGGATCTTTGATAATAAGGAGGTTCTAGATCTAGTCTAGATTTAGATGGCAAAGTTCAATAAAGCTCTTAGAAACAAAAAAGTGAAAGAAATAGAAGATACCTTTATTGGGCTCTCACCAAACTCCGATTCGGAGGCCTTACAGAGATTCTCAAGAGAAGGTAAACTCTAGAGGTTCAAGGTAGAAGAAGAAGTCTCCTTTTCATTCAATATCATAAACATAACATCCCCCAGAAGAATACAATGGCAGTCTTTAAAATACCCTAAGGAGAAATGATGACATCATCACACTTAAAAGAAACAAAAGGAAATAAATGAAAACAAGAAGAAAAGAAAGGAACTGGCGCAAGGTGCCTTGGGATTCGTACATAAAGGGTGTATGCACGGATCCCAACGGTAAAACCCTTTTATCACTTAAGTTGTGGGCCCCCTTTTCTTCATTACTTATGCCTTTGTCTTTTAAAAAAAAATAAAAAAAATGGGCCCCTTTATTCTACTAGGACTCTTTTAATTAACTTGGGCCCCTCTAAACTTCAAAACTCTTTTATTTCCTCCCATGTGGCACTTCCCAATGCGGGGCCTTCAAGATGATTGTGCACATGGGGCCTTCTCTTCTTTAGAAACGAGTTTCCACGAAATCCAGCCGTCTGATGCCCTCGCGGTGATGAACCAATGGTGAATGTGCAATTTCTTTGTGATCAAAGCTGCTTGATTAGTGTTCTTGTGCCTTGATCTTTGGTAGACCTTATAAGAACGAGGGGAATCGGATCTGATGTCCCCATCAATTCCCCTCTGTTGGGAAAATCGCATCTTCGATGAGATAAAATTGTCATAGCGCTCAAGGATGTCAGGATCGATGCGCTGCAACTCTTTTCGCGTGATCCACGTGCTGTCAAGCCACGGTCTGTCTTTCCACTTGACAAGGAATTTATGGATGCCTCCCTGTCTGGTGGAGACCAACTAATCATCCAATATATTTTCCACAATGTCCATCCATTGAGCTTTAGGTGGTGGAGGTGGGGTTGGTTGTGGGAAACGATTGTGGAAAGTAGTGGGCTCAAAAAGATGGTCCACACGGTTGGGTGAAGGGGTAGAAGTTGGGTTGTTTGGACACATGGGAGGACCCCAAAAAGGAACCAGGTCCTCCACATTGTAGGCAACACTAATACTCATAGCAGGTGGAAGATCTAAGACATGCATTAGGAACCAACCTTTTCAAAACTTTGAACGGGCCAGTACTGCGGGCCTGTAATTTCTTTGCAATTCCTTGTGGGAACCGCTTTGGCCTTATGCGGATCATGACATCATCACCCACTTGAAATTTAATGAACCAGCGATGTGAATTGGCAGAGATTTTATAACTATCATTTTACAGGTTAATTCGCTGTTTGATCTCATTATGCAATGAATGAATTCGTTGAATGAATGCATCGGCTGACTCAAAAGGACGATGAATGAAGGCCATGGGAATGAGATCTACATGCATCCTAGGTTTGTACCCATTACTGCTTCAAAAGGACTCATGCTTATGATCTATTAACTGAACTGTTGTATGCAAACTCTACTACAAGTAAGACAGACTCCCATGACCTGACATGCTCACCAACTAAACATCTCAAAAGATGCCCCAAACTTCGGTGGATAGTACGCAGATGAGACTTGCAGTTTTGCTCCCAAGATTTTCCACAGTGTCTTCCAAAAGTAACTGGTAAATTTAACATCCCGGTCAGAAACGATGGTTTTTGGTACACTATGCGGCATGGTTTAAAAAATCGACCGAGTCTGAGTCGACTCGGACTCGACACACCGAGCCGAGTCGCATATGACTCGGCCGAGTCCGAGTCCGAGTCAACTCGGACTCGGCACATACCGAGCAGAGTCGCAATGCGACTCGGTTGAGTCCCATGGGACTCGGCCATGCTACTCGGCCGAGTCGCATTAGGACTCGGACGAGTCCCATGCAACTCGGAGAGTTGACTCGGACTTGGCCATGAACGAGTCGAGTCCCGAGTTCGGTTTTTTAAACCTTGCCATGCAGGCTAACAATGCGCTCCATGAAAATTTTCAAAACATGCAAAGAGCAAGGAACAAAGTGGGCCATCTTAGAGAAGCAGTCCACGACAACCAATATGGAATCATGCTGTTTATTTGTCTTGGGAAGCCCAAGCACAAAACCCATATTAATGTCTTGCCACGGTGCGTGAGGCACTGGCAATGGAGTGTACAACCCCATGTTGTGTTTATGCTGTTTTGCTAGTTGATAAGTACGTCTCGCTTGAGACTGGGCCAATAGAAACGGTTCTCGACAAGAAGAATGGTCTTGTCACGACCAAAGTGACCGCCCACTCCACTAGCATAGAGCTCCCAAATCAAAAATTCTCTCATGGATGTGCGGGGAATGCAAATCTGATTTCCTCGAAAGACATAGCCATCTTTTAATGTAAACCGATCAATGCTCCACAGAGGATTATCAGAAAGCGAAGCAAACATATCCCCAAAATCTAGACAAGAGGGATAGTCATCTCTCAAACGCTCAAACTCAGTGACTTCGACATTCATGGAATGAATTAAATTGACTCTGCGACTTAACGCATCCGCCGGTTTGTTTTCCACTCATGCCATGTGCTTTAAAACGAAAGTGTACTCTTGTAATAGTTCAACCCATTTGGCATGCGCCCTTTTCAACTTAGATTGAGAGTTCAAGTACCGCAATGCCTCATGGTCTGAGTACAAAACAAATTCTATCGGTAACAAATAATGGCGCCAATGTTTCAATGATTGAACTATTGAATAAAACTCTCACTCATAGTTAGAGTACATTTTTCATTTTGCTTCATTCAGTTTCTCACTGAAATAAGTAACTGGGTGTCCCTCTTGACTCAAAACACCTCCAATTCCGACGCCACATGCGTCACAGGCCACTTCAAACACCTTGGAAAAGTCAGGCAAACGCATGACAAGTGCTTCAGTCATCTTGGCCTTGATTTCCTGGAAGGCTTTTGTGGCAGCTAGGCTCCAATTAAACGCTCCCTTTTCATGCAATCGGTAATTAGAGCCATGATGGTACTAAACCCCCTGATGAATCGACGATAAAACGTGGCTAACCCGTGGAAGCTTCGTACCTCATGGATGTTGGATGGAATTTTTCATTCAACAATTGCCCGCACCTTTTCAGGATCAGCAGACATATCTACAGCAGAAACGACGAAACCCAAGAAAATCACACTATATATCATGAAGGTGCACTTTTTTAGGTTTGCGTATAGTTGTTCCTTACGCAGAGTTCTACAAAACTTGTCGCAAATGATTGAGGTGTTGTTCCGTTGTGTTACTATAGATGATAATATCATCGAAGTAGATAGCTAGGAATTTCCCCATGAATGGCCTCAACACTTGTGTCATGATGCGCATGAAAGTACTTAGTGCATTGGACAACCCGAATGGCATCACTAGCCATTCATACAATCCGTCCTTTGTCTTAAAGGCGGTCTTCCATTCATCCCCGGGATGAATGCGAATCTGATGGTAGCCACTTTTAAGATCTATCTTAGAAAAGATAGTGGCAATAGCCATCATATCGAGCATATCATTTAATCTAGGTATCGGGAACCGATACTTGACAGTGATCTTGTTGATCGCTCGACTATCCACACTCATTCTCTAAGCCCCATCTTTCTTTGGAGTAAGAAGTGCAGGAACTGCACAAGGGCTTAGGCTCTCCCTAATCAAACCCTTGTCAATGAGTATCTACCTGTCTTTTCAGTTCTGCGTGCTCCAAAGGGTTCATCCGGTAATGTGGTAGATTAGGCAATGTTGCCCCCAGAACAAGATCAATCGCGTGTTGGATGTCACGCATTGGTGGGAGTTCATTTGGCAATTCTTCAGGAAAGATATCCTGAAACTCCCGAAAGACAGGTTCCACCTCGTGTGGGATGCTAGCAGTTGGCTCTTTGGAGACTTCCATCGCCATATGGCATAGACAATGGGGTCCTCCTTTAAACCCCTGCTAGTCCTTTCCTCTAGATCAACCTGGAATTCACTAGCACTCAAGATATGTAAGCTCTTTGTTTTAGAATTCGGGGCACTAGTGCTGGCTTTCTCTTCACTCTCTTTCTTGCCAGTCTTATCTTTAGGGGGTAATGGATGCAACTTCACCTTCTTTTCTTTGAAGTTAAAGATGCAGATGTTGGTGCGTCCAAAGTTGGTGACATCCAAATCATAGATCCAAGGCCCCCCTAAGATAAGATGTCCCACATCCATAGGGACCACATCGCACCACAAGTGGTCCTGATAAGTGGACATGTGCATTGGGACCAGGCAACGCTGAGTGACGGGAATATATGTAGAATCTACCCATGACACATGGTATGGCTTGGGATGGGGAATTGGGGTCAAGCCTAAGCGGGACAAATTGTTGGTAGAAACTACATTGGTACAACTCCCACTATCAATGATGACCTTACAGCTCTTATCATTGCATTTGATGTAGGCGTGAAAGATGGATGTTCTACGCCAGTCCTCATTTTCTTGGAGTGTCAATGCACACTGTTCTACCATCACACAAGGTAGTTCACCCTCCATTTTATCTTGTGCATTTTGATCTCCATGATAAGAGGGAGCAAATCTAAGAAAAGATACCCGATCCTCCGGATCACCACAATCATCATCACTAGGCACAAAATCTGGGATGTAGGCATCTACTATTGGGTCACTCTCATCCTCACATCTTCAATGTAGAGATTTCGGGGAGGGCAGTCACGGGCTAGGTGCCCACGACCATTGCAATTGTGGCAAGTAACGGAATTGCTCCATTTAGAGTTGTCAGCAACGATTCCCTTGCCTTTGTTATCTTTGAAGGCGGGCGGTATAGTGGCAGGATTTCTAGGAGGTTGACCCCCAAAATTTGGTTTACCACTCAAAGGATAAGGCTTAGAATCCGTTCCCCGGTAATCACTACGCTTAGCCTGTTTGCTTTTTATGGCAGCCTCAAGGTTGAGCACTACCTCATAAATGTCCTCTAGGTTAGCTATCTTAACAGTGATTAACTTTCTCTAAAACTCTTGGCAAAGACCTGTTCTGAATTTAGACATTCGGCCTAGAAGGTCTTCCTGAACATTGCACCATAGGTTAAGTTCTTCAAACTTATTAATGTATTCACAGACATACTACCCTATCGAAGATTAGACCTTTGATCTAAAAGTCTATCCTGATAGGATTAGAGTAGGTACTTAACCCCCAAATGTAATTTCATTTCATCCCAAGTCACAATGGGTGCTTCTCATCGGTTCTACAAACCGCGCTCAACATCAACCCAATACAATCGCGCTTGACTCACCAGTTTCATTTTGGCAAATTGGACCTTTCTCTCGTTAGACATCTCGTACCACTCAAAGTAGTGATCCATGTCAGTTTCCCAATCGGAATAGGCTCTCGGGTCCATCCGACCATCAAAAGATGGGGCTTCTACCTTAACACTCTTCAAAACCTAGTCTTTCGGGTTTCGTCCTTTACCGCGTTTCCTATGGTTGTTTCCAACCTCAGACTCAAAGTCGGTATCATCGTCACACTCATATCCCCTGTTCCTATCATGGTTCCTGTTATGATCGCGGCGATGTGCATTATCACCTTGTTGCGATCTCTCAATATTTGCAAGGCAGGTATTGAGCGCCTCCTCTCGAGTTTGTGACTCTTGCCGGAGAGCACTCAGTTGGGTCATGATGGGTCCCAACATGTCCTGGATAATCTTAGTTACCCGTTCTGGATTCATCTTGAGATGTTCAGGTTGGATATCTTTACCACTCCGTGTGGGCATACAAGATGGACAACAAAATGAACAAATTACTAATGCAATGCAGTAATGGTTTTAATGAATATAAATGACTCCCTAAGCAAACCTAAGCTCTAATACCAAAGTTGATGCAGGACAATATGAGGTCTACCCTCATATGATGAGATCAGATCTGAATTAACAATTACAATCAAGTTGTAGGCATGCCAATTAAAATAGAGAACATTGAAGATCAAGTAAACAATAAATCTGAGGTCCAAGGTGATCTCACAGATCCCGCAATAAATCCCTTTTAGCAAAGAAAATTGTAGGATCTTAATGGAAGATAGAACTTCCAGGTTGCTTAGGGCCAATTATGTATATCCAATGGTTTAGATGAAAGGTTTATAGCAATAAAGTTCAGATCTAATTAAGTTCAGATCTATAAAAGGTTTAGATCCAATAAAAGTTCAGATCTGATAAGTTTCAGACATAAAAAAAAAAAGAGGTTTATGATAGTAAGGTTCAGATCTGAAGTTTAAGGATCTTTGGTAATAAAGAGGTTCTAAATCTAGTCTAGATTTAGATGGCAAAGGTCAATAAAGCTCTTGGAAACAGAAAAGTGAAAGAAATAGAAGATACCTTTATTGGGCTCTCACCAAACTCCGATCCGGAGGCCTTACAGAGATTCTCAAGAGAAGGTAAACTCTAGAGGTCCAAGGTAGAAGAAGAAGTCTCCTTTTCATTCAATATCATAAACATAACATCCCCCAGAAGAATACAATGGCAGTCTTTAAAATACCCCAAGGAGAAATGATGACATCATCACACTTAAAAGAAACAAAAGGAAATAAATGAAAACAAGAAGAAAAGAAAGGAACTGGCGCAAGGTGCCTTGGGATTCGTACATAAAGGGTGTATGCACGGATCCCAACGGTAAAACCCTTTTATCACTTAAGTTGTGGGCCCCCTTTTCTTCATAACTTATGTCTTTTGTCTTTTTAAAAAAAAAAAACATGGGCCCCTTTATTCTACTAGGACTCTTTTAATTAACTTGGGCCCCTCTAAACTTCAAAACTCTTTTATTTCCTCCCATGTGTCACTTCCCAATGCGGGACCTTCAAGATGATTGCGCACATGGGGCCTTCTCTTCTTTAGAAACGAAATTCCGCGAAATCCAGCCGTCTGATGCCCTTGCGGTGATGAACCAATGGTGGATGTGCAATTTCTTCGCGATCAAAGCCCGGGTATGAATCATCCAACCATAATGTGGCTTGATCAGTGTTCCTACGCCATGATCTTTGGTAGACCTTATAAGAACGAGGGGGATCGGAGCTGATGTCCCCATCAATTGGTATTGGTGATGTGACTCCGCACTTTTGGAAATCCCAAACATGGATAGAGATACAACTTTCCTAATCCTATCCGTAAATGAAATTTCATATTTTCTATTTAGATTTTCTATGCAAAGTATTTTTATTTATTTATTTATTTATTTATTTATTTTGCTCTAGAACATTTCCAAGTTATTGAAATTGCCATTGTTTAAATTACTTCCAAACTTTTTTACATTGAGAAGTAAGAAAACTCTTAGTGTTATATGAAATAATGAGCTCATACCGATATGGTACTAAACTTGTGTCATAGAAATGTGGATGTAATATTGAATGCCAAAATGCACACCGTATTTTTCAATGACCAATCTAACGATGGCTCAACTCCTGTTGGAGTAAGGCAGTCAAAGGGCCGGGCCGGGTCGGGCCCATGGTTGTCCTTACCAAGTATCGAATATTGACGAGCGTTATTTTGTCTAACCTCTATTGCAAAGGGACCGCTAAGAGAACAGTTGGAGAGTGGAAGTTGTGTCTCTAAGAATTTTCTTTTATCCAACAAAATCACACGTGCTTTGGTGACTTGGGCTCTAAACGCACAGTTTTATTTATTTTGTCAAAGAAAGAAAATGGTTGCACAGTCTCCTTTATCCCACACCTTTCATAGGAATTTCCACGACCAAATCATTCCAGCGGAATTTTATCTTTGAGAGATGTTAAAACATTTACATTAACCTTCCTTTTATGAATTGGCATTATTTTCAATTTAACATTGATCTAACTATTAAGCATGGTTATGTTTCGGTCACAAAAATAAATGCACTAAAAAATCACTATTAGTTTAGACTTTAAGAAATTAGGAGTTATAATTTTGTAATCAGAAGGATATTTGTCACCCCATATCCTTGAAGTTCCATGCATATACAAACCACATTTAAAAATCAATTAGCATCCCAAGTCACTTTATAGGAGGAAAAAGTGTATCCTTATTAACAAGCACAAGCAGGAATATATATAAATAATATAAAAAACTTAAATAAGAAGCAGTAAAGCTAGAAGGGATTGGGAGCAACCATGTAACACTTATTGCTTATGCTTTAAGCATACTAGATAACTTAAATAGTCAGATACAGATGAATCGAACGAAGTATGTATGTGTATGAGTTTTTAGGGCATTTTGTAATGGGTATAGGGGCATGAAATTGCCTTCATATCCCAATTTTATTACTATGTGACTGTTATATGGGCATTTTAGTGTGTACACACGCCCTCCAACGCGCGCACATAAGTAGGAGGGCTAGGGCTTAGCCGGGCTAGTATTGTCCAATCTAGGCCCTTAAATTGCAGGGTCTACAAAAATTTGTCCAAGCATGGCCCTAGGGCTTTCCCTTAGAAATAGAAGCCCTCATTTTAAGGGCTTCTTGAGGGTCGGGCCCGCCCTTGTCTCATGGCCAAATTGGCAGGCCTATATTGGAGTGACATTCGACCTAGAGCTAATACTTATGGGGGAAATCTGTTTTGAGGGGGAAAATCTGTTTTGAGCTGTTTAGATTTTAATAAGTAGACCCCGCTGATACACTTATAAGGCCTCATGAGAATCCGGACTCAACTTGACAATATGGATGTTTCTCATTCATGCACTATGCCCACAAATTTGGAACAAAGCATAAAACATAAGTGGATTTAGTGAGATTGGTAGAAAGCCTTTCCAATACCACTTCCCAAACACAATGTCATTGGACATTTTTGGGTTTATTTGAAGGACATATAAACCACTCCCTGCAACAATCGTGGTTTGGTTTGGATGATATAAAAAAAAAAAAAAAAGTGGTTAAAACATATTCCAATCATTTTGTTGCCCATTCTTGTGTTTGAAACCCACCCCGGGTTTGCCCGGTGTGCGCTTGTGTTGGTTTAGTGGGCGCCACCTGGGGGGATTAGTCCAGTTGGGTCAAAAACCTCAAGGATACCCACGTCATTAAAAAAACACATGCCAATCACATTTTCTTAATAAAATTAAATCTTCTAGAAAATTGTGCATGCATAACATGTATCCAACCATCAATTCAGTTCTCTTCCCATGTATAGCTAAGCACTCCAAATTTTTTACCAATTGGAGTAAGATTGGTGGATTGGACAAGCTAAAACTATGGCTTTGTTGTGTTTGTCCAATCCAATAGTGAATGTACCTCCAACCTAACTAAAACTTCATACCATAATGGGAGAGAAAACTGTACATCTAGTTGATAGTTTGGATCACCCAAATGTGGGTCCTATTGTGCAAAAAAATAAATTTGTTTATAAATTATTATTAGCTGGTGCTTTTATTGCGCTTTTCTTCTATCCAATGGTTAATATCACTTCTTCTTTTTTTTCCAAAACACGATATTCTTTCTGGTGAGGCCACAACTTGAACAGTTAGGATTTTTGAAAGGTGGATTTCACATGTATAGATTTGATTTGACATTCTTTAACAACACCACGTGGTCTTCCTTATTTTATTATAAATTCCTTGTTACTGATAAAAAAATGTGGTCTACCTTATATAAGGGGATCCCTCAGGTGCACAAACGAGCGCACATTATCATCATGGAAGGTGCTGCCAACGCTGGGATGTGCACCATCAAGTCCCCTCCAACAGTCGGCAGTACCTCGAGCGTATGATAACATGCACTCATTCGCGCACCTGAGGGAGCCTGCTTATATAATTACTCCTCCACACATAAAATATATATAGCCAAATAATCATATGATAATCATTGGCTTGCTTCTTATGTGTGGTGTATCCAATTTTTAGGGGCACCTAGCCCACCTATAATCAGCTTCATCCCCCCACCCTCACCTCCACCCCTGGCCCCAACAAAAAAAGAGAAGAAAAAAATATACAGGACAGTTCTCACCAAAACTCATCACATACACACATGTCCGGAGTCCCTTTCAGGTGCACACATTGTCATTTAAGCGATTGTGCACAGCCTTGTGGGGGCTTAACTGGGGCCATGTCAATTCATGGGAAGGTGGGGATTGAAAAATCTGGATGTGACCCATCTGTGTGCAAAATTTCATGTCCATCAGATCATCCTAACCCTTTGATTTGTGGCCCGCCCTCAAATTTAATAGTTTTAGAATGAATCATTTTTTCAATTCAATTCAACCATCAATCCCATTCAAATCAGTGTAAGAAAAATGGGATCAGTGACATTCAGGTGGTGTGGTAGTGGTCAAAGTAGCGTTCTTGATAATAGCATTTTAGAATGAAGTAAGTGGACAACAACAGACATGACAAAACTCTATACTTGATAATAGCGTTCTTCTTTATGTTCGTTGTAGCATTCTTTTTATTTCCATTTTTTTTCCTCTATTAAGCAATGTAATCGAACCATAGTCTTTAGTTGCTTCCTTTCATACTTGTTTTGTCGATGTTGTTTAATCAATTATTTTCTATATCATTTACATTTTGATCTATAAATACCATGTAAATATAGCTTATTGATTCTGTTTGATTTGCTTGAATAAATAGGCAGCAACATTCATTCTTCACAAAATCCTCTTTAATGATGCTGGGCTGAGATATATTTGCATTGCAAGTGATCGCATTTTTGCCCTGGTTTGTAACCTGTGGAATGCAGTTGCATCACCTTCTGAACCTAGTCCGAGGCTGCTAAAGAACATAATTCATTGTTGTCTTAGACTCACTGATGATTCAAGGTTTGCTCATAAGATTAATTTACCACTTGAGTTATAAAATAGTGAGGTTTTAAGATGTGAGAACCATCAGCAAATAATATTTTGTGGTTTGGACTGTGGGACCATGCCAATCATGGAGGGTGGGTGGGGTAGGCAAGAGGTGAGGATGGAAAGATCTCAGTGACACATAGGGGTGTACAAAATATAAATCCCATTAGATAATTCAACCTCCTCGATCTATGGCTCTCAAGTTCAATGTCATCATTTTTTTTTCTTTTCTGGATTTCAATCCAATGGTGAGTAATTGGTGTGGGGGGTGAACTTTATTATAAATGGGCCAGGTGGGCTAGAAAATAGGGCAGACCACACTGTTCTGCTGCAGACGGTTCTCACCTTAATGTTTCTTATGCATTATGTTATATTTTCTATAACTCATGCATACAGCATAGTCCTGGCCTACAATATGGCGTTGAACTCTAATTACCTGGATGCAGGGCTTCTGATATTTTGACGAATTGGCTTTTGAAGAATTGGCTTCCTAACCTGTTAAGAGATGCTGCATTTTGTGGTTGCCTTAATGTGAGTACTGACTTTGTGAAAGTTTCAGAGATCTTGTTGCACTTTGTTTTGAATGTTCTATTAGCGCTTGTGTTTTTTTGTAATTTGAGTTGCATAACCTTTTTAGAGCACAGTGTCACTTGGTTCAGGTAAGGTTGGAATTTTGCTAATTTCTCATGCCAGTACTTCCATGCATTATTCAATAAACCCATGCATATGGGTTTGGCACGTGTTCTCTACATCCATCATGTGTATTAGTTGAGGCCTACAAGATTATCTGGATAGAAGTCAGGTTGTTTCCTCATCGGTTGGGCCTCATGTATGTATGTATGTTCCTCATTGGTTGGGCCTCATGTATGTATGTATGTATGTATGTATGTAGAGAGAGAGAGAGGAATGTTCATGTGCATCCATCCCTCATCATAGGGTGAGAGACACTTGCATAATTGGAAATATTTGCATGCAAAAGAGGAAAAGTCATATGTGACCATATGCATTAGAGGAATGTTCATGTGCAAAGAGGGAAAGCCATGTAAAGTGTCCCTTGCCCTATGATGAGGGATAGATGCACGTGAATATTCCTCGTATATATATATATATATGTGTGTGTGTGTGTGCGCGCGCGCGCATGTGTGTATAAGCATGTGTATATATACATATGTATATATATATATATGTATATGCATGTATGTATATATGTATATGTATGTATGTATATAGGGAGATGCTCCTATGAGAGCATCTCTCACCTTGCTATGAGAGATAGCATGGGGACCCTCACATTTAAGTTGTTGACATTGGATATGGATGTGAGGGCTCCCACCCTATCTCTCATAGCAAGGTGAGATGTTTTGATAGGAACATCTCCATATATATATATATAAATTTGTATGTGTGTATATATATATATATGTATGTATGTATATAATGGATGGTCAAAAGAAACATGCCAATGGTCTACATCATCCAATGAGTCAGGAGCCCGCCTGTAGTTTGATCTACATGATCTTACACATTGAGAATCACCTGGTGTCTAGATGTGAGAACATATGCTACATTAACATGTGTGGGCATGGCAGGTGTTAGAAAGATATTATGTGAACAAGGTGGATGGTATTTTTTGTTCACATTCATTTGGTCATGTTTTGCTCAAGATGCAATCCTTTTATAGCATTGTTAGGAATTAACAGGACCCGCATTCTGTATTGAATTTGTTTTTAATCATTATTTGAGCATGGCACAAGTTGCTATTATCATATTACAATGCATTGCATAAATGTGACAAGCCCATAGCACAGTTAGAATCACAAACTCAAGGATGCAGGTTCAAGTCATTTTACCTATTAAAAAAGGGAGCATTGCATAAACAATAAAGTTTTTCGTTCTTCATTCGATTTTCTTTTTCTATGTTTCAAGTTTTATAATGGGTTCTCTTTACAAAAAATGGCGCCACATTGTTGTTCTTCTTTTTTGCATGCATTTACTTGATACATTCAGAACACCTTGAAATATGGATGCCTTTCGGAAGCTTACCTTGGCCGAGGCTGCATTAGTAGCCTTGTCATTTTAGAAGCAGAGAAAATATGGTCTTCTCTACACCTTTGTTTTTTTAATATTGTCTGCTCTAAATAGTTCTAGACAAGTCTCCTTACCCAAAACTAAGAAAGAATTCTCCATCTTCTAATGTGGCAGGGAACCAAACACTGGCCCAAGTTCTTTCAATGTAAACTATTGGATGGGTCATATGGAAATTTATATATTGCTAATAGTATCCAAAATAAATTGGAGTAAATGTATATTTTTAAGTAGAAATATTTACCATAACGAACTCAAATAAAATAGTGTCTATTACTTGACAAGAATGAGTGGCCCTGTTGGAAGGTGCCCATAGTCGCTACCATGAGGTTGCATGTTTGAGATGTGTTACATATTAAAAAAAGTTGTGCATAATAATCAATTTCAATATTTTATTAGAATGTCATAAGAAGAAACAACACAATCATCTTTCGCCAGCTAGAGAACAATATTTGAACCAGTATTTGATGAATCAAGTTATGTCATGTATCATCTGGTGTGAGAATAAACGCTGATACATGATTCGTTGCTCATTTCAAAGAATCCATGTGACACGTCACATTTCACTTGATGAATAAGGATTGTATTATGCTTTCTTGTCCAGCATATGATTTTTATTGCAAGGATAAATTGGATTTCCTTGTTGCAGCTAATTCTTTCTTTCATACATGTGCCTCAGTCACACACGAAATTTGTACATGTCAGGAAACAAAAGTTTTAGACTGGAAAGATACTAGTTTATATGATCATGCAAATTGCAGTAATTTGCTATTACAATTTTTTTTTCATTCCTTCTAGTAGAAATTCAAATCCCGGAGCAGCATAGTATTTTCTCATTGTTTCATGAAAGTTTATGAGATTTCCAAGCTTTGAAGATGTAATTTGATCTGCAGTTTGCTCATTTCGTTTCCCATTAAGAAGGTGTCTGCTTCTTGATATTGGCTTCCAAGTTCCAGCTTTTAGTCATTTTCTTTTATAATTTTTCTTTTCATTTTTCCACTTTAATGAGAATTTCCTAAATGCAGAATAACTTTTAAATGCTCGGTGTCAAACTTTATGACAGCTCTCTGTGTTTATTCATCTGTTTGACTTTTTTTTTACATACATTTTTTTATTTTTTTATTTTCAGAAAGATCCAGCAAATGTGATATTGTTTCAACAGTTCTTGCTCAAGCTCAATAGACAAAACCATCCATCAACTTTTCAGGCCGGAGGAACTTGACAGTTTAAGAGGGATATTCTTGCATTGCTGTTGTTTATGGAACTTGCAGTTTCGCCATTTACAGAAGGCAAAGATGCTATAGCTTAGTTGAATGTCAGTAGTGTTCCTGACCTCTCAGTCATCTTTGATAACAGTAATATTTGTCTTCCTGTATCTTATCATAGAAAATGAGCAGATGGGACAGTTGATTGTGTCATAATTTGCTTGTGTTCTTTTTGGGGATATCTGAATGTGGAGAGAAGGTGGAGAGAACGGGTGGGGGTAAATAGAAACTGAAAACTACTCATAGTTCATTTGTATTGTATGGAGTTTTCTCTACTTGTTTTCTCCACCTTTTCACCTCATCCAATGTCATTTGGATGAGAGAGTTGAAAAGCGCTCACAGGCATATTGGGGGAGGACTCCTTAACCAATTATGCCAATTTTAAAATCTAAGGTCCCAATCAAATAATAAAATCTCTAATATCAAGCAATGGAATAGAGTGCTCATGCAATTTTGATAATTAACTGAGAATGAATACCACAATATAAATAGAATTAAACAATCAATTTGTGATATGCATAAATATTGCTAATCAATGTTAACAAGAATGAACTAGCACATTCTATCCATAGCATGCATCTAAAGCAGTCGATAGAGTAGACACGGCAATATTTATAGTGGTTCAGTCCTTAACCTACGTCCACTGCCAAGAGCACTTACAATGGTCTCTAGGTGTTCACTATTTCGAGGTTTTCAATAGGCGCACCTCGAAAACTTGTATGACATAAATTTTTTATGTGGTGGTTCGATCATAAAGGTCCACTCCACCAACCACAATTTTTTTTTATACAGTAGTTTGGTCACAAAGGCCTATTCCACCACACTATTTTTATAGTGGTTCAATCACTAGGGTCTAATCCACTTTATAGAAATTAACAATAAAATGAGAAACAACTTAAACTTGCTACTCTAAATATCGCATTTGATGCCGAGATCCAAAGTCCAAACTTGAGCGTTGGCCTTCATAGTAGACGATCCTTGGCGCTTGATAATCTCCCAATATTGATCAACCAAATAGATCTTAGAGGATTTTGGATCTATGGTTTTGGTAGATATTCACATGAAGAACTTAACCTTTTGGATAGACCCATCAAAATAGAACCATTTAAAAAAAAGAGGCTATAATGAAAATAAGTGTTTGGTAATGCAATGATCTATGATAAATAGATTTTTTTTATATCAAAAGTTGAAAGTTTTTTACAAATTTCTCGAAATCCATAAGGTATCAAGCCTTGAAAGTTGACCATATGACCATGTTAAGCCTTCCAAAGAGACCTAAAGGTTTGGATCTTATGTTTGAGGTCCACATAATCCAGAAAATTGCATCCGATGGCTCACACTTTTTACACATATCTCGAGATTGGTGATAATCCAACGGCTGAAATTTGGTCTCACGGTCGTGTTTGATCTTGTGAACATTTTCTACAGTTTGGGTCTTGATTTACACTCCCAAAACTTATAATAAAAAAATAGAAAAACATTATTTCTCATATATAAATCCACTATTAAGCATAATACATCAATGGCTAATACTATTTTGCAAATATCTCGAGATCCACATGGCATCAGGACTTGAAAATTGATTATATAGCGGTTTTCAGCCTTCCAAAGAGATCCAACGATTCGGATCTTGTGTTCCAGGCCCACAGATTTCAAAAAATTACATCCAATGGCTCACTTCTTTTTTTTTTTGCACATTTGAGATTGGTGATGGTCCAATGGCTGAAATTTGGTCTTATGGTTGTGTTTGATCTTGTGAACATTTTCAATGGTTTGGGTCTTGATTTACACTCTTAGATTTTGAAAAAAAAAATTAAAAAAAAAATAGATTGGGCGTAAATGGGCTAGGAACACTGTTCACCCGCGTCTAATTTTTTCCCTATACTTTTTACATTCATGCAATGGTGGGTTGTGGGAAATAGAGGCATTGCCTCTACTTCTCTACAGTATTTAGAGGTTATCAAACGCCTCTGTTCTCAAAATCTATATCCGATTTAGAGATTTTGAGAAATAAAGGCAAAAAATAGCGATGCCAAACAGGGGCATAATCTATTCCACAAAACTTGTTTTAATTAAGCCTTGAATTCTCTAAAGAATCTTCCTATGAAGTATAGAGAGAGGGTGGAAGAGGGTTTGAAAGCTAAAGGGTGTTTTTATTGGCCTACATGAGTTCTCTCTGAGAGTTTTCAAAACGCGGTCGCGTCAAAGTAGAGTCCTAGGAGGGTCCATACTAGAGTTAGACCTAACTTTTGGCAGTCTTGTACAAAGTGACTGCTCGCAGATCTCAAACCTCACGCATGGCACCTGAGACTTTTACCATTACACCAAAGCAATGACTCTGAAGTCACTTGTTTATATATTTTGAGATTTAGTCGACTGGGGTAAAAGCTTCTTTCACCTAAGGTTCCAAAATAGGCAAACCAACTCATTCACAGCAGCTAGTTGGCTCAAATCTAGATTTACTTCGGTCGATTGGGGAACAAGTTGGTCCCCTAAGACCCTCTCAGCCCCAAAGTATGAGCTCTCTGGAAACCATCTTAAAGGAAACTCTGGCCTACCAAAGGGGTTTTTCGGTCGACTGACACAACCATCTCGAGCCCTCTTAACCATCAGTGCTTAAAACTGAGCTCTTTATATTTTAGCCCAAAGGTAGGTCTCGGGACACTATTGTCAATAGAGGCCTGCTTATCTAGGCCCAGGCCCAACAATCACTTATTGCACATGCGGGACTTAGTCAAGCATTAACTATATATTACTGTAATTGGGGGATTTAATTGCAAGGATTAGGGAAATGGTAATTTTATAATATCTTTGTTGCTTTTTAAAGGCCTGTAATAGATCTTGTAACAGGGCATACATCTCTATTTAAGGGAAATCAAGTTGTCCCACAAAGATATAGTGGTAACGTAAATTGCAATGTCATGAAATGTTGGTGAGAGTTGAGACTTAGGGCCTGTTTGGCATCGTTCTTGTATTGTTCTTAGTTTTGTACTCAAATCAATTGATAACGGATTCATTGAAAGTCACCTTGTAAAATTCAAGGTGGATAATGGATTCACTCGAAGTCAACTTTTTTTGGTAGTTTAATTGTCCCATCTAAGATGGTGATTGTTGTTTGTTAGCTAGTAATTATTTTAATTTATAATATAATGTGTTGAGGAATATTAGTAATTTGCTGGTTATAAAAAGCTAAAATGTGATTCAAACACAAAATCACCTCAAATTATATAAGTAATCATCCACAAAAGCCTATATTACATCGATGAATCTGATTGGATCTTTTTCTCAAGTTAATACACAACAAAGACAAGTGAATTCTCAATGGTATCCCTTTATTGGTGCTACTATTTTCTATACACCAAGGTTCACCTATAATAATCTAAAAGGATTTGTTAATAAAGAAAAAGGGTGTTTTACTAGAAAAATCCTCTTAAATCTTAAAACAATGGTGGATGACAGAAATATTGCACGTTCTTTCTTTCTTTCTTTCTTACTTTTTTTGCCGGCACATAGTGATATCTATTCAACAAAGCTGTGTTGATACCAATAGGGTTTGGCACTTTGGCTCCTGAACCATCCATTCAAATCTTGGGCATGAGCTTTGAATTCAAAATGACAAAATAGCATTACTCCCTCCAAACATGAGCTCTTGCATCCACCCTGGAACAAGGTTTCTTGTCCTTGTTGGAACATTGTATACAATGAATGGTATGTGACCCATGGAGAGAATTATTTCAAAGTGAGAAATTAGTCCCTGGAAGGACGTCTTTCCTTACCATGTTAAGCACAGGTATGTCCATACATTGGGAGTTAAACTCCTATATATGAAAAGAATAAAAGAAAAATCAATTAATGATTATTGCAAAGATTCAAAAAAAAAAATTCAGCTGACTTTGATTTAGGAAATGGGCAATTTGAGGAGAGAGAAAACAACAGCAAACAGGTTAGGAATTCCAAGATAAATGAATTAAACAAAAGTCCTTCTCGCTTCATTAATGATCAAGATAGAGGGGAATTCTATATGCACCCACTTGAAGTGTTGAACACACCTACGATCTAAAAAAATTTTAATTACTAAAATGGCCTCAGGTGAAAGGACGAAATCGCCCTTACCATCAACATCCATCTTCCTCCTTTGGTTCAGCAGCAGCAGTGGGTCTCTTAGTCTCTTCTCCTCCTCTTCTTCTTCTTCTTCTTCTTCATTCTCCCTTTTATCCATTCCCTTCTCCACTCCTTCTTCCTCATTGATTTTCATCTCCTTCTTCGTCATTTTCTCCAACTTCTTTCTAGTATATCATCAAATCTCCTCTATTTCTTGAACGAGCTTGGAAGGACAAATATCCCTACACCACTTTGTGTATTTAAAGTAGGAGATTTGCAATATGGACAAGCAGTTGACGATCTACGAAAATGAGGTATATGTTTTGACTTCGTTTTGTTCGTTTTCTTTATTTTTTCTCGCGTCTTGCATGGTATTCCAGTATCGTGCATTTAATATATGCTTGGTTTTCATAAGCCGTGCAACATTATATTGCACGGCTTATATATGCCGTGCAGTAGAATTTTGAACGGTCTATATATACCGTGCAGTATAAATTTGCACGGCCTATATATACTGTGCAGTATAATTTTACACTATAATAATTGAGTATGCAGTTATAATTTAAGAATTTGTGATATATTTGCAAGAGGTTGAATCAACCGGTGCCAATGAGTGCCTTTTGAATTTTACAAATGTCTTCACCACTGACATGATATTCAGAAGCTGAGTGGGCCTAATCCAATGGACAAGAGATGTTGGAAAGAAATATGGCTTGGTAATTGTAATTAAGACTTCGGATGCCAGTGGAGATGGAAGGAAGCCGAGAATCGTTTTTTCTTGTGGGAGAAGTGGTAGTTACAGGAGTCTATCGAAGGTCTTCAAGAAGAAAAAACCTAACAAGGCAATGGGAACGAAGAAGTGTAGTTGCTCTTTTGCTTTGAAGGGCCGAAAGTTGGCAACTGACGACGATTGGATGTTAATAGTGGTTTGTGGGGTGCACAATCATCCAAACGCGCAGCATCTCGAGGGGCACTCATTTGCTGGGAGGCTTTCTGAGGAAAAAATCAACGTTTTGATTGATATGTCTAAGAGTTTGGTGAAGCCGAGGAACATCCTTCAAACATTGCAGGAAAGGGATGTGCACAACACCACTACAATTAAGAGTATCTACAATGCTCGCCAAAAGTTGAGGGTGACAGAGATGGCCGGTCAATCACAGATGCAGCAACTTATGATGCATTTGGAACAAAAAAACTACATTGAATATCACACTAGCAATGATGCTACAAATGTTATCATGAACCTATTCTGGGCACATCCATCATCTATTCAGTTATTATGTGCATTTTCAAAAGTTTTGATAATAGATTCCACGTACAAGACAAATAGATATCGACTTCTCTTACTTGAAATTGTTGGTGTCACATCTACTCAAATGACGTTCTCTGTTGCTTTTGTGTACCTTGAATCAGCAAGGGAGGCCAATTATAGATGGGTTTTGGAGAGGCTTAAGGAATTAATGGATGGATGCACTCCGACCCATGTAATTGTCACAAACAAAGAATTAGCGCTGATAAACGCAATAAAGGTTGTTTTTCCGAATGCAGCAAACTTATTATGCAGGTGGCATATTTCTAGGAACATCTTGGCAAATTGTAAGAAGTGTTTTGAGACCAACGATAGATGGGGTGCATTTATCTCTTGTTGGAACATATTGGTAGTCTCTTTAACTGAACGTGACTATACGCAAATGCTAAGTGCTTTGGAACGGAACTACGCAGGGCATCCACTTTGAAAGCAATCCTTCATTTGATCGATGGATGACAATGCCGGACATGGGTCACTTGATATCTTCATATTATAACATTGTATTGGTCCTTCTTTCATTGCAGCAGTGCCTTACTTTCCTACCTTTGAGATCATCCTCGATTCCATCCAGTTCTCACAAAGTGCTCGCGGTTGGTTTCGTCAATGGAAACCATTTTGTTCGGGTCTTCATGAAACCAGAAGCACCCATGCCTCCCATTGCTACAAATTGGCATAGACACCATCATCCTGATGCAGACGGGTGGCAGGTCCCATATGCAAAGAGCATCGAAAAATTCAGAGAATTAATTGGAAACAGTGTCACAACACAGGAGTCAGTCAATCTTAATAGCAATTGATTATTTGCACTCTCAATTTAATGTAAACAAACTTATTACTTGTTTTTTAACAGATGGCTGATGAAATCGATGAAAGATTTATGTGTCTATGTTATGTGTTAATTCATTAAAAATATTTCATAAAATGTGTTAATGCATTAACCACTGCTCGGTTAAACAGGGTTGTACAAATGAAGTTCTGCACGACCAATAGATGACGTGCAAATGGATAATGCATGTCAGTAAGCTGCCGTGCAGAAAGTATTCGCACGTTACAAAAATGCCATGCACATGATATATGCTCGGAACATGATGGCCGTGCAGTGTATTACATACAATTTTGATAGGAACCTAACGAGAACGGGACCTTCCCCATGAATAGCGATTGACTTTGTCGAAATTTACTTTGTAAGCCAGAGAATGTTATGTTATTATACCTTGATCACCATTTCTACCTTGATCTAAAAAATAAGGAATCCTTACACTAAGGTAACCATCTTATGAAGAATACTCTATTATCCATAATTTTACTTTGCTCGGTTCCATAGATTCGTGGTTCCCTGCACGGCCAACATGTTCCGAGCATATATCATGTGCACGGTAATATAATGCCTTGCAAAATGGTTTTGCTCATCCCATGTTGGCCGTGCAGTGCTCATTCTTTTCTGACAGAGTTTCATTTCGTTCTGATCAAAATTATACAAGTTCCAAGTTCATAAAACCCATACACATTCCAAGTTCATGAATGTTGCAGTGCTCATAAAACCCATACACATTCAACCACTTCATATAAATCCAACAATAACGTACAAGTTCATCCACCAAAATTCATCAAAAACCCATACAATCTAACATTCCCATAAAAAAAGGGAAGTGCAACATTCATTTACAGAAGACCGGTACATATCAAACCGGTACATATCAACCAATACATATATATATATATAAACCAATCCATAAAGCCCCCGTCTCATCATTGGTGCGTGCGTCTATGGTATGTCACCGGCAAGCCATCCGGTATCTCGAGTGTGGTCTGTAATGCCCGGTAATAGAAATCAGCAGGCTGATCCGTTCGCGCAATCGTGGCACGCAGATGCTCCTTCACGCGAAGGATCTGTAAGAAACAATAAAATGTTCAGTACTTACGATAGTTTGCAAAATGGAGCCATAAAGTATGAAAAGAAGTCCACACCCTCACCGTTCTTGCTGTCGGGTCATATTGGGAATGACGATCGGGGTTTTGTAATCGAAGGTATGAAATCCTAGAAACCACTCGAGATAGTCGGTTAAACACTCCCATGCATGTTGCGCTCGATGGCCGCGGTGTGCTACAGATAATACATGATCCTCCAAAGTAACCCAGTATTGGTCTAGAAATCTATAGGAGACCCTATATTTTCCAAATGTAGATCCCCGAGATGCACGAATTGGGGCGAGCGGTGCGGGTGGGATGGTCTGTATATAGCCAAACTGTCGGAGAACCTGTGTGGGTGGTAGGGTTCAATGACGTCTAGCGATCTCAAGCAACCACAAAAGAAAGTTATCTAATGGAATGGATGCTGAGCCCTGACAGCAGTGTACGGATCCCAAACCACCTGTGCCAAGTAAATGAAACAATACATTAATATAAGAAATTGTATTTTGTTTTAAAAACGTAAAATATATATGAAAGCCTCTATTGGGTGCTCACCTCACTCACGTGTAGGTCGTCCAACCTCTCACGCAATAGCTGTGTGATCTGCCTCGAAATCCCGGAATCCTGACTAGGATGCCAGCGGCTCACTAGAGGCATCTCAGCAGTATATCCCCAATATGCAGGAGGACGGACAAATGGGAAGTGCTCGTACACCCAAGCCTGCAAATGATACCAATTATTAATCCTACAATTTAAATGTTCAATTACGAGGGAACACATTTACCATGAGCAGCGACAGATATCCAACAATCTGTCTCACATCTGTCCTCGTGGCGGTCCTCAACTGCCGATATAGATATGCTAGTGCGGCAGCCCCCATGCATAATGACGGACCCGTCCCAAGTCCATCAGTAAAGATAGGTAGTAGACGGGGACTCTAGTGGATGGCTTATCGGCGAAGAGTGTGCAACCTAACAAATACAGAAGATATCATCTTGCTACACACTCTATCTGCTCAACAGACGAACGGGGAGTCACATCACCGCACACTCTGTAGATCCACCCCATCCTGACTACCCCACCACGCGCCACTCTCAACTCAACTGACGCCGATGCCCTATCTACACCCAGTCCACGCTCAAGTAAATCTATTTGCTCAGTAAATCCCATACTTGTCGACGCGTGGACAAGAATACCCGTTACTGGGATGCCGAGGAGAGTACCGACATCATCTAATGTGATCATCATCTCACCAAATGGCATGTGGAAGGTATTTGTCTCAGGCTGCAATCTCTCTACAAAGTTGATACCAAAGGGCTGGAGATATATCTGTAGGCGGATCGCTTCAGGTCTGCCAATCCAAACTCTTCAAGAATAGCACAAAATTAAGGAACATAAATATCATCCCCATCCCCGCGCATAAGTATGATCCAATCCTTCAACTTATTCCAATGATTGATACATTTGAGGGGCTCACGGTCCTGCACATTATAAGTAAAAATCTTCATTAATATCTGTTATTATAGACTTGAACACATCTTATTTGAAAAATGATTAATCAAAACATTAGAAGAATGCAAATGTACCTCCTTGTTCCATATGGATAGGGCTATGTGCGTCCTAAAACTTTCTAGGACAGATAGATCCGCCGGACCATCGAGAATATCACCCTCCTCTACTGCCTCTCCAGGAGGACTAGACAGCGGCGCCTCCTTGTCTGACGAATCATTGGAATAACTGTCAACATCCTCCTTTTCCGGCTCCGAGGGTGGATCCTGCTGCAATCAACGTCTTCGTTTAGACGTCGTTGGCCGTTGGCAGTCGAAGAACTGGCATGGACACCCCGTCCACCGGTCATCTGTGCGCTGGCACCAATACGACGAGCTGGTCTTCTCGGCATTTCTTCCAATCTGTTAAAAATGAAAAACAATAAGAAGAAACAGCGTAATAAAAGGTATCATGTTTTTTTGTACTACTCGGTTAAAATACACAATGCAAAATGCTTCTGCACGACGCAATGGAACCGTGCATATTCTTTCTGCATGGTAATATGGAACCGTGCATACTTCATATGTTCTGCCATTACATGCTGTGCAAAATATATATGCACGGTTTATATGTGCCGTGCATATGTTTCTTGCATGGGTTCAATCCGCCGTGCATATAATCCCTCTACGTCTCTGGATTGCAGAGCAGATCGCGAACAACGACTCATTTTCTCAAAAATGGAAAACATTGGAGTTTGAAACTACCATCCATCTCTCATTTGGGACTTTCCTATTTGTTGCAAACAACTACACTCACAACTATACTCTCTAATGCATAACTTGCAACTTAAACAAATTTGTGAAAATGATAAACCTATGAAGAAGAAGAAGATGAAGGGCTTGCTTACCTGTTTGAGTGTCCCTAACGATGGATACAATAACTGCAGCACACCAATGATCCACGACGGTGATGAGAGCTTTGAAGTGGAGAAGGTCGACAACTCCAAAATGGCCAAAAATTTTAAAACTCTCGACGAGAGAATGGGTTCAGGAAACGGAATGAAATGGAATGACGACTGTGGTGAGCTTGGGGGTATGTTGGGTATTATGGTGGGTGGACTCGGCAAGATCAAGCCCAATTTAGAATGGGTGTCGTGAGCTCAGCAAGTGAGTATGATCAGGAAAATAGGTGGGTGCATATAGAATTTCTCCAAAACAAAACAACATACCTATGAAGAATAATTAACTTTAAACACTTAGCAAACATATTTATGCAAATCCGCAATATACGCAAAAGTAAATTTTTTGAAAGAACAGCAAAAAGAAAATACCGTGATAGTAGTAACCGATTCAAAAATCTGAGAGCACGAGTAGAAAAGGAGCAAAAGATGTATGATGCAAAAAGAGTAGGAGAATAAGCATAAATGCATATAAGTTGGGTAGAAAGGGAGGTAAAGGAAAACAAAAAAGTAGAAAGTATTTTAAAGTGGTTGCATGAGATACTAGTGGTTAATAAGAGAAGAGTTACCATTAGAAGTGGGGAGAGAATGTGCGATATTTAACGAGATAACTTAAAAGTCAAAATTACTACAGACTATCAAAATCAAAGTCAAAACCCTTGGCTTTAATATATTATAATTAATATGGAGGGTTGCATGCATCACGACTTGCAAAACCTTGTTGAGCTGCATGAATCACTTCTCTTGCTTAATTGCTTACATATATATATATATATATTTATATATTCAAGTTTTAGGAAAAAAAAAGGCGTGTGTTGAGAAAAATTTTAATTTTAATTTATTTATTTGGGGTTTACATAGAGAAGTTACGGAATTAGACAAATTTAGGTTGTGGCACTAGTAGCTCTCAAACGTGCTAAATAGGCCTATCAATTTAGCCCGTTGAAATGGGTAACTGGCCCAGCCCAGCTCATCCCAAGCTCGAAAAGACAGGGCCTTTAAAAAAATCTGAGCCCAGCGGGCTGGGCTTGGACAATTATTTGAAAGCCCAGTCAAAATGGAACTGGGAATGGACAAAGCATGCCTAGCCCCGTTCAGGCCCGACTCGACCCTCCTGCAATGTTATTTTACCAGTTTTTATATATTTCAATGGAAACCCTCCAAAAAACCCCTCCAAATTGTCTATCCCCTCCACCATTTCTCATGAATTCAATCACTTCCCACTCCACACCAAAAACCCACACCATGAATTGGCAGTAGACTTAATTTGATACTTGGACTGGATCCACTATTGAATTTAGGTTTGAAATTTTTGATAGATTTATCACCCTTCATTTTGAAGACTTAATATCTACTATCTAGTAATCTTTTGAAATTTGATTAAGCTGAAATTTGGTCCACCGCTTATCTAACCATCACTATCATCTTTATTAAGATAACTTCACCCACTAAGAAGAGAAAAGCTGTCTCCATTAATGAAAATACCGAAAATCAGGCCTAGCCCGGACCCGTACGGAATGGAACTTGACGTAGGCCCACCCAATCCCCAGCAAGCCCGTCCAACATTCACGGGCCTGGCCCGTCCCATTCACGGGCCTGGACATGCCCCCAGCTGCTCAAAACCAGAGAAAGTTCAAATGAATGCTGTCTTTCCTTTCTGCAGCACCTCCTGTTTCTCTCCTCCTTCTTACTTCTTCCTCTTCTCATCTTCTCCTCAGAAAATGAAAAAGAAGATTATAAGCCATTGATCCGCCATGGATGATCACCCAATGTACATGGACCAAAGCGATGCGAGACCCGTCGATGCGAGCATGAGAGACGCAGTTGCAGCGCTTGAACATCACCTCGGCTACCGATTCAGAAACCCTAACCTTCTAGTGGATGCCCTAACCCACACCTCGTATCCTGAGGGCGCGACGTACGAACGGCTCGAATTCGTCGGCGACGCCGTCCTCGGCCTCGCCATCTCCTACCATCTCTACCTTGCATATCCCCATCTTGACCCCTGCAAGCTCTCGGTCCTCCGTGCCGCAAACGGAACCACCGAAAAGTTCGCTCGCGTAGCGGTCCGGCACGATCTGTATCAGTACCTGCGTCGTAACTCTCCCACTCTCGATGAGAAGGTGTAGTATAGATGTTTCTCATCCTTCTTCTTGAAAAGAGAAAAAAGATTGAATCTTGATTCTTGCGTTTTGTATTTTTGTTGTTTAGGTGAAAGAGTTTGCGGATTCCATCAGAGGAGAAGTGGATGAGGTTTATTACACAGGCGCGGTCAAAGCGCCGAAGGTTTTGGCGGACATTGTGGAAGGGATTGCTGCTGCGGTTTTTGTTGATTGCAATTTGAGCCTCGAGATACTGTGGATGGTGAGATGGGGTTTTACTTTTATGTAGATTCGGCTTTCTAGGGCATGCATGTTTCAATGTTGTGTGGAAAATTTTAGGTTTCTCAAGGATGGGTTTTGGTAAAGCCTATGTGGAAAACCTAGGGCTCTGTTTGGATCAGGAGGAAAGGTGGAGACAAGTGTCCACAGTTTCAATTTTAGCATTTTAGCAGTGTAAAGTTTTATCCACTTGTTTTCTCCCCTTCCAAATTAGCCCCGCATACCATTTTGATACCTATCATTGTGGGGGGGTGGGGGTTTTGGGGGCGGTTGGTGTGGGGTGAGAACCAAAGTGTTAATTGAATGCTGCATATTCTATATTTTTGCATTGAATATGGTTTGGTTGTTTCAAACTGCCAGCTAACATTTTCCTTGGTGAATTGTGTGTGTGTGTGTGGGGGGGGGGGGGGGGGGGGGGGGGGGGGGGGGGGGTTGGGGGCGGTTGGTGTGGGGTTGGTGTGGGGTGAGAACCAAAGTGTTAATTGAATGCTGCATATTCTATATTTTTGCATTGAATATGGTTTGGTTGTTTCAAACTGCCAGCTAACATTTTCCTTGGTGAATTGTGTTTCTTCAAATTACTCTGCTCTTTGCTAAACTTATAGCCAAGTTGGAGAGGGAATACAGTGGAAAATGTATCAAAAGAAAATCATTTTCTCCTGGACGCTATTTTTTAATTTCGGCCAAAAATTCTCAATAGAAACCTATTTGTATGGTTTTACCATTACACAGATAGCTCCAAACAGTGTGTAAGTGCAATGGAAAGGCACACTTCTGAGAGATCCAGAGACCCAAGAGCATGAAAAATAGGCAAAAGATGAAAAAGGAAAAAAGGATGCCTTTATTGTTTTTCTTTTTTCCTTCTTTGATGGTATTTATTTATTAGGTTTTCAGACGGCTCTTGGAGCCAATGGTTACATTGGAGACACTGCAGCGGCCTCCAGTGACGACACTGTTTGAATTCTGCCGGCAACAGGGGAAGCAGTTGGATATACGGTACTGGAAGGAGGGTTCAAAGAGCATAGCTAGTGTGTATGTCGACAGGGTGCTTCTTGGAAGTGGTAGCTCGAAGCACAAGGAGACTGCGAAGCTGTATGCAGTGCAGGAGGCCCTGCCAGGTCTGTTGGCTTCTACACCCAGGGATATGGAGACAGATAAAGCGATGGAGCAGGGAGGATCCAAAATGAGGTTGAATCAACTTTGCACCAAAAACCGCTGGCCCAATCCTCGCTACAGGTATAAGTCTATCAACAATCAAGTATGCACTTACATTTCACTGGTTTGTGATTGCTTGTATGAGACTAAAGATAAAAGATTGCTTGTATGAGATAAAAGATAAAAGAGTTCTACATGTAATGATATAATTTATAGGAAAGTAAGCCATGACGTATGTCGAGATAATGTTGCATTGGAAAGAGTTAGCCTTTTCCTTTGCAGGGCCAACTTAGTTTCTGTTAGGGGCCCTTTTTTGTTTCTTTTAGGGGTTTCAGCTCTCCTTTTTAGCCTGTCAGTTTAAATCTCCTATACTGCTTGCTTTAGCTAATGAAAGTAACTATTTAAAAAAAAAGTCGTGACGTATGTCTGACATAAATCTTAATTACTAAGCCATCTCCAGGAATCATGGTTTGTGCATTGCTTTACTATTATTTTATCTTGTAATTTTATGCAATATGTTTTCAGTGACCTCCCTTATTACAATATTTTTTCTTGATATATTGTACAATATTCTATTTTGACAGTTCTGTCATCCTTATATCCATTAATTCAATAATTTAATGATATACGCTCTAGATGCCTCTTTAGCTCTAATTGGTTTGCATGGATCACTCAACCTATGATTCCTAGATATGGATACTTAGGTATATGCTTGCACTTTTGGAAATCGAGGATATGGATATGGATAGGGCTATCCATACATGAGATTTCAATTTTATTTTTTTTTAATTTGCAAGTTTACCAATATCAGCATTATTAGAAAAGATGACACAAATCACACCATAAGGTCAGTGATCATGTGATCGCTAGGAATGATGTGGAGCTTGCTTCTTGTCCAGTTGTGGAGACAAATCAGTTTGATGGGAATATGGCAGAAATAGAAAACCCAAAATCGCATATTGCAGGAACAATTTTTATTGGGACCTTCAGTTTAGTAGCCTTGTTTTAGGGGATAATAAAATCCTCAGATTTATATCCAATCCCAAGGAAAAAGAGAGTATCTATATGATGAATCCCATTTCTTAAGATTTAAGTGTGAATCTTACAATTCGTTGCTTCACGCCGATTTATCAAATCTTACAACTCAACCAATTCAAAAAAATCAATGAAAGCAAACATTTATATATATATATATATAAGTTATTTTATATATATATATATATGTACTTTGATGGTGAGGCTAAGTTGCTTTTATCATATTTGCTATAATCTTTGCCTTGTAATGCACGACAAGTTAAGTGCTACTTCTATATAAAAGTAGACTGAAAATTTGGTTCCACAGGATTTTATGACATTTTTCTTGCTAACCCTCCTCCTTTATTCGGGCTTGGGAGTAACACATGTTGAGACACGACTTATGTTCAAGACATTGTAAACTTCACCAACTAAGGGCCTGTATCTTTCCTAGAATTTCTTAAAAGAATTTGCCATGTTGGGGTTTTTTGGACAAGATGTCATATGTTGTCCCCTGGCATTTGCAAATGCCATGTTCATTCACAAACACTTCAAAATCCTGTTAAAAAAAAATCACAAGCACGTTAAAGTCCCAGCCACTGAAAAGGCCCCAAATGACCTTTGGAATTCCAGGAATTCCAACCCCTTTGCTTTTTTGTGGAATTTTTGGATGCTTAGGTACAAGGGAGCATTCTAGAATTCCTGCTCAGGTACAAGGGAGCATTCTAGAATTCCACCATAGCTGAGAATTTCAAAATTCCCAGACAAGAATTCTATGAATTCTAGTAAAAAAAAAAACAAACCCTAAAGGTAAAATGAAACTATAGTTGAAGATGAACTTAGGGTTTGAAAGAAGGGTTTCTCACAAGAAAAGTGTGATGACCTGAATTCGAGATTTCTCCCAAATTCAGAGCTGTGAAATTTTTTTTTTTCACGCACACATGCTTAAGTCAAATTATTGCAATGGGATTACAATCACGATAAATAGACTTTTACTAAATTCTTTATTAATTAAAGTTCAATAAAATCATAAACAATATTGAAAGAAAACGGCCAACTGCCTTATTACATCACTTGAATAAAAGTCTAAACAAATTTCTTATTCTCAGAATTGAATCTCTAATTCCGTCATCACTAAATTTCTGAAGTGTGGGGTGGTGAGTTTTGGGGCTCAGCAGGTATATCAAACATAAACTAAACATACAAAGTAACCATTCATAATTCAATATGACATTTTAAACATAATTCCAATTTACTTAGTCTAGAAATAAATATCATATCGGTTGGAAATTAAGGAATAACTTAAAATTGCAAACCATGTAGATCAAATCTCAACAAAACGAACACAGCGTACAGCAGAACCACTTAAATTAACTAACTGTGACAAGGTTGAATCAACACAATGAAGTAGAATCCGACGCCACACAAATTTCAATAAATTACTTAACTAGAAGGCACACACTATATTCTCTCCCTAGCACATTGGGCCGTGGCAAGACCTGCACATGCCGCATTTAGTATTATCACTCATGTTAATTTTGAGCCGTTGCATAGCCCGCTCACATTTCATTCTTATATCATAACTCAGCATCCCACTCATAAGGATGTATGCTAGCATATTAGAAACACTTGTATCGGGTACGAAGCACATTTCACACACATATATCACATAATACGAGCATCAGGCTAAGATCCTGGGTTGAGTGTGATTTATACAACTCATGCGACACTAAAAAATAGTCTTATACTGCTCAAGCGTCCTAAGTAATGGTCATAGACCCACAAAGAAATAGTGCCTTATGACGAGTCAAAATCATGATAACACATGTACACAAAGACAGATAATAGATGACAAAAAACAATTGAGTCAATCAACTAAGATGGACCCTACAATCAAGATAGCTTGACAAGAATAAGCAGCATGTTCCCATAGCATCGATCCACGACCCATACCATCAACCATTTTCTCATACAATCTCTCATTAGAAGAGCGCACCGGTCACACACATTAGGGAAAATCCATGTTCTATGTAATGAACTCGCCTTACATGTGTAATGTAATTCTTATGTAAGATAAACCTCATGTAGGGGTGCTCGTGAACCGGGCTGGCCTAAGCCCTACCCAAGTTGACGCAGCTCGGGAATAAACCAAACTGCAGTGGGATTTGGCCGGGTCCAAATGGATTCAAAGCAACCAACAGCACACCAACAAGAAGCCAAACATAGTTGAACCAAACCAGAATTCTTCAATTCAATAATATTAGAGTGTGTCAACTGTCGAATGTCGATCCCTAAAGGGGATTTACATATTTTTAAGAACGTAGCTTTCTTACTAAGAATCCACTTGCTAAAGATTTCTATGCAAATAGGCAAACTAATCAACAATCTAATGCAAATGGGAAACTAACAATTATCAGGAATCCTAAACTAAGATAACTTATAAACGTAGGATAGCTTCCTACAACAGTCGGCCTATTCCCATTAGGATTTGTGGGCTGATCCAATGGGTTGGGTCAGGTGACCCGATAGCTCATGGGTCGGGGCCAGTGAATTTGGGCCTGGCTCGACCTGCACTGCAGGTCCAGCCCGATTCGGGCTGGGGCTTGAGCCTTAGGATTTGGTACATGGGCTAGGCTTGGACTTGAAACCTATGCCTGTTTCATATTCAGGCTGGGCTTGGATTTGATGGTAGAGAGCCCAAAGCCCGGCCCGGCCTGAATGAGAGACACAATGTAAGCAGAAGCAAAAAAATTTTGTCTGAATGTGGGACTCGAACACATGCAGTTTCAAATTGCTGTAGCAGCCCAACCACCCAAGCTACAGGGGCTCAAACTTCACCTTTTCCAGGCAGGCCAAGCTCATTTCATGCAATTCTGGCCCGATTCAGGCTAGGGCTGGGCTTGGGCCAATGGTTTAAAAATCGGGCCGGGCTTGAATACTGCCTAGCCTGGCCCATGAACATCCCTGACCTCATGCAAGAAATAGAAATAAACAACACATTCAAAGCATGTAGGAAAAATACAGCAAAATTACAGAATTTTGGATTGGAGTCGTACTCGCAATTTGATTTTCAATTTTTTTTTTGTATAACTCAGAATGACTCCAAGTTTTAACTGGACTTAGTAGACACATAGACAAAACTTCCTACTAAATTTCAAATTTTTTTGACACCTTTAGATATCAAAAATAATTTTTCCAAACAGGACTTATGTGTATCAAAAATTCAGGAAAAAATACAAAAATTGACATTCGAACATGGAGCACTACTTTTTTGATGCAGAAGCTTTTCATGTGAAATCATTGAAGCAACAAGGGGAAATCATAGTGGAATAGAATCATGAAGAAAAACTAGAAATTTGCTAGCATAACATTGGCCAATATCCAAAAACACATCAGAATAGAATCACAATGAATAACAAGGCATGGTTAATTGAATTTGACCACTTAGATGATGAAGAATATGGGTTGATGATGAAGATGATGATGCCCAGATGAAGAAGAAAACACCCAAACCAGCAGTCCCTCTCTCTTGTTTTTCTTATTCTTTTTCTCTTATTTCTCTTCACTCTCTCTCTAGCCGTGAGTGAGGGTGTGCAAGAGGGAGTGGGACATTCATGTCTTTTTAAAGGCTTTGGGTTAGGCTTGATTCCAAATGCACGTGGGGTTCCAGTTTAAGATGCAATACAACTTGCCAAACTTAATGCTAGTAGGAGTTTCACTTGCCAATATGCATAAAACAACTTGTGTAAAAAGGGTGGAATGTGTGGGAGTATGTGTACTCACAACCAAACAACCCCCTTCCCTATTTCCATTAGGTAACTTCGTAATTTGGTCCAACCACAACTAGGTTTGCTCTCTCTCTCTCTCTCTCTCTCTCTCTCTCTCTCTCTCTCTCTCTCTCTCTCTCTCGTGTATGCTTGTCTTTTTCAATATTAATGCAATTAGGAAACTAACCACTTGAGTTACTCATACCCAGCCCCCCACACAACCGTGCAACCCACTTAGAATCCCTCAAGAACCCATTAAGATTTTAATCACGCAATTATAACAAATTACATAGGCCACACCCAGTATGCTCATTATTGATGATCAAACATTAAATAGAAGAATAAAGAACAAGACTATTGCATGATTATCATGAACATGCAGAATATGTGGGCCCACTTAATGGACCATGCCATGCATGCCATTTATTGTTTTAGTTAATTTAATTTTCTCTAGTGTAATGCATAGAAGAAATCTAATTTACATGATTACTGCGATTTTTTCATATATTTAAATGCAATATCCAATTTGCATATCACTAATCATGTGAGTCGTGACCATATTGCATGTTGCAGGTCCCACATGTATAGTTAAAGGATGCATGATGATTAAAAATAATGTTGTTAATCATAATAGTAGTAGTAGTAGTAATAATCATGGTAATAATAATAATTTTTATTAAACAGACAAATCTTGGTTCAGGTCCTTACAGAAAGCATCTTCTTTGAAAAATTCTGCATCCCTGTCGTTGCAATAGAAAGTCAGAACTGAGGTTTCTTTTTCTCCACTTTTGTTGGGAAAATTTCTTATAAGGAACTTTCTGTTAACTTTTGGAGCACAAGAAGCACATTTACTAACGGAACATAGCAATAATGAGATTGTGGAGGTTGTCATGAGAGACGTTTCTCTCATGATATTCTTTTCTTTTACACACCAGTATTAGCCTTGCATTTGTGCTTAAATAATTTCTATGAGGTCCTAAAATGACCAATTTGTTGATTTCTGCAAAATAATAGAAGACATAAAAAAACTAAGTTAACTAATGGTAAAAAGTATGGCAAAGAGATATGTGCAGTTAATTTTATTTGATCTTTTATCAGGCGAAAATTGAATCTTTTAATCAATGATCTAAAATGTGAAAGTTGTTAAGAAAGTATAGAACTATGACTTAAGTAGAGAAGAATACTTAGGAATTTGGTTGATGAAGAATGGCTAAAGGAATATATTTATGAGAGAGCCCTTACTACCTTATCATGCCATAGAGTTTCCATGGCTCTTTTTTCTCTTTTAGCTGGCATTCAGTTTTTGCAAATATTTTATTTTATTTCAAAGCAAAGGAGATTTTTTTTTTCACTCATTGCATATATAAATGTAGCATGTGCATGACATTTATGCATGGGCATGTTCGTGTCCGCATCATATACATAAATGAGGTGTGAAAATAGTGTATAAATCAGGCCATTTTCATATGAAAATTATCTTTGACGGACCAATAAGTAGGAAACTGTTCAGGTTGGTTGCTTATATGTGCACCAGGAGTTCGTATTGTAATTTTTGTCAACTTAGAAAAGCAGAAATGATTGTTTTGTATTACTTGCAGGGTAGAGAAAGAACTTGGACCTGGCCATGATAAGCAGTTCATGTGTTCAGTCCAAGTGGATACTTTGGCTGGCATCTTTGAATCAACAGGTGATT
Source organism: Persea americana (assembly GCA_029852735.1). Lineage (NCBI taxonomy): Eukaryota > Viridiplantae > Streptophyta > Magnoliopsida > Laurales > Lauraceae > Persea > Persea americana. The sequence goes on from CM056813.1 coordinate 4,318,931, forward strand.
CCAAGTCAAAAGTAAAAGATTCAGAGAATTCAGCTGCTTTTGTAATGTTAAATTTACTTCAAGAAATGGGGCATGGCTGTAGCGATTGAAATTTGCTTTTCAAGGAAGAGTGAGTTCTTCCATCATTACACTGCTCTTTCCTTTGTGCAGCAGTTGGTGTGTATTATATTCTATCCTGATGGTTGGACTTGGTAAACAGTCCATGGTGTAAAATAGTGTTCTCCAAACAGACTTGAGTATTACCAATGGAACCATAGTGAAGCCGTTCAATTTTTTGTTTCTGTTTTTCCATAACAAGAGCTTGAACGAAGGAACAATGGGGGCAACTTCAGACTACAACCAGGGCTTGATGAAGGTTTGTAGGCGGCCCCGGCCCCTACAACCAGCTGTAGCCAGGTATATCCAATGTTGATGTTTCATTTTGAAAGTAGAATGATTACCTGTGAAGATTATCAATTTTGGTACACCTATTGGGCATGGTACTTCTATAAGATTGATTCAAAGATGGGGAATTTTAGGAGATAATTATTGGAAATTAGTTCTTCATTATCTACCTTGTACATATTTTTTTCTTTAAACTTTCCTTATAGGCCATTTATGTAATTGCATACTGTGGACATTAATATATAATTGAGTCACTCCCTTACAGGGCAGATCAGTTTTCATGCCAATATTAGAATTGTCTCGTTTTAGATCAAATTGAGAGTGGATCGTAGAAAGGAAATTATAATCTTCACATTACCCATTTAATCTTAGCAAGTTTTCTAGGTTAATATTGCTCGTTCTATATGATAATGAATGGCCTGGCTGGAGAGCCACTATGGTCTATTTCTGTATACATTTGTGCTCTTCTCTATTCAAAAGTAAATAATTATAGAAAAATGTCTGTTCTCTTTTCTCCCCACTGATAGATAAAATATTGTTAATGGACAGAATGGAGTTTGAACAAGTTGTACCTGGATGATCCAGGAGGTAATCAACAGAATGTTTGTGGGTTTGAGCATTCTATTCAGGCAGAGCCCTTTCTCCATTGATCTTTGCCATTTGTCCATTCACTTTGTGGAAGGTATGGCTATAAAGGAACCATTGTTGAAATTAAAGTAATTTTTTTGTGTTTTTTTAATGGTAAATTTCTCCATTCCTTCTAGTAGAAACTCAAACCCTGGAGCAGCAGAGTATTTTTCTCTTTGTTTTATGAGAGTGTATGAGATTTGCACGAACTAAGTCTTTGAAGATGTAATTAGATCTGCAGTTTGCTTATTTCTTTTCCCTTTAAGAATATGTCTGCTGCTTGATATTGGCATTCAAGTTCTACGTTTAAGTCACTTTCTTTTATAATTTTTCTTTTCCTTTTTCCACTTTAATGAGAATTTCCTTAATGTAGAGTAACTTTTAAATGCTTGGGGGTTTAACTTTATTGACTGCTCTCTTCGTTTATTCCTCTGCTTGACATTTTGTGCATACATTTTTTTTCCTTTTTTAAGATAGACCCAGCAAGTGTGATATTGTTTCAATGGCTCTTGTTGGATCTCGAGAGACAAAACCATCTAGCAACTTGTCAGGCCCGTCCGAACTTGACAGTTAAAAGGGATTTCTTGCATTGTTGCTGTTAATAGAATTTCCAGTATCTCTATTTACTGTTGGCAGAAGATGCTATAGCTGGGTTGAATGCCATTAGTGTACTCAGAGCCTCTATTAGTCATATTTGATGGTTGTAATATTCTTCATCCTGCATCTTACCATAGAAAATCAGCAGACGAGACGGTTGATTGTGTCGTAACTTGCTTGTGTTCTCTTTGGGGTTCATTTGAATGTGAAGAAAAGGTGGAGAAAACTGGTGGGAGTTAATAGGAGATGAAAATTATTCATAGCTCAAATTTGTATTGTACACAGTTTCCTCTACTTGTTTTCTCGACCAATCACCTCATCCATGGTCGTCTGGATGAGGAGAAAGTGACAGGTGAGGATGCTCCACTAAGTTGAGAAATGAGGAGTTAATTTGGATGTGAAGGGTAGATTCATTGCTCTTATCTAGTAGGTATTTGTCCACTGTTTTCTGTTGTGTATGAAGGACTTCTGTTGTGTATGAAGGACAGGCCGTCTTGAAAAACCTTTATTAAAGTCAAATAAATAGCTTTTAATATGATTATACTCCTTTATTAAGAAAATTCAGTTTCACTAGAAATAAAGGGTCTGTTTTTTTCTCTCCTCTTTTGAGGATGAAACCATCTCTCCTACTTTCTGTGAAAAACAAATTAATAAGAGAAGGGGTTTATCCAGAGAAAGTTGAACTCACCATTTTTCCACTTATCCAAGTGGTCCCTAATTTATTGAAGTTGATACATGGGATGCTTTATTATATACATCTTACTTTTTGCATTATTTGGCAGTTCTATGATAACTAATACACAGGGTGCAAGTTGCAGAGTTTCCTCTTTAGTTATTGGGCTTGGGCCTAATAGTCAAGGCTGTGTTCAAGCATGCGGGCCTAGAAGTTCGGTTTTTGGGCCTAGCCACTTGAGGAGGAAAAATAAATATGCTGTCTTTTAAATATCATGGGTCGGGCAGGTTAACTCCTAATTGATCATATCCTTTGTCATCTATTTTACGTGGAGGCACATGCTTTTGCATTTTTTTTTGTAAAATGGGAAGATATGTTTAAAATGAAAGCTTTTTTTTATTTTTATTTTTTGTTTATATTACTCTAAGGGGTGCTGCCTTTTTTTTAGAGCTCTTTTAGCTAAAGAAGATGGAGGTGGACAATGTAAATTTTATGTGTTTTTTCTTAAATATCCTTGTAACATTTTCAAAATGAGACGAAGGGTGGGTGGGTTCTACATTGCAAATTTTACAGAGTTGGCCCCCAATTACCACAACTCATAGGCGCCAATTACCTCAAGAAATAAGATTTTTTTTTTTTATAATTTTATCAAATAAATTAATTGTAAATTAGAATTCAAAAATAAAACTTTTTTTTAGACCTTAATTTGATGAGTTCTTATTAATTAGATTAGAGTTTCCAAATGATCCTTTAAATTGGACATCTAGGTCCCTTAAACTGGTTGTAAAGTACTAAGCTACAATGGATTGTAATGTAAAACCCAGGTTTAATTTTGAAAATCGTACGCCTGTATCCATGCATCAGAAGGTTGTAAGGAAAAAAAAGAAGAAGAGAGTTTAAGATCCAACTTCGATCAAAATGATAATTTGGCAAAATATCACTTTTACCCTCTCTTTTTTTTGCCTTTATATAGGGCCCTAACTTCGATCAATCCAACCATTCACTCATGTTGGAACCAATCTCATTTCACACTAATTTTTACATTATGTATTTTCATTAAACTCTAATGATCTAAAACTCGGTGCTAGGATCATTGTTTGCTTTAATATTATATATTTTCTTAATCTATACTAGGCCTTTTGCATCACTATGCCCCCCTTTCCATCATGGATCCATGTGGGCCCCAGATTGAATGAGCAAGATTTGCAGAGCTTAAACACAGGATACTTTTTTTTCCTTTGTCCATAAAAACTAATAACTATTTGTTTGGCCATAAGCCCATAAGATCAAGGAAGTTTGAGTGGATACACAAAATATGAGAGAACTCTTGTAAACACCTTTGAAAAAAAAAAAGAAAAGAAAAGAAAAAAAGGACTTGGCAATAGGCATAGCTTTACACTATTTTTGGATTTAAATAAAAAGCGGATTCATATCCAAGGCTATTACATTCACATAATCTACATATATATTAAGGGCCTACAATGGTAAAAAAAAAAAAACACAATCGGATCCAATACCAATATTCGAAAAGCATGCTTGGATATGATGATGCCCATTTTTTCGTTGCATCGCTAAATGTTGAGTTACACTTACAACAGTAAAAATGATGAAAGTAGTTGGCTAGTATCATATGGCATTTCTACTATCTAGGCACATGTATGTAAAAAGCTAAATACAGGAGATTTCGTCTAAAAATAAGCAGATGGTTTTAGAAATCCATATAATTTGTTACTCATACGAGCCTCCCATAGTAAAATTTCCTCGTCGTCATAGTAAATTCAACTGGAATCTTTTTGTCTCCATGACACTTCTGATAGGTAGAGAACGGCTCCTTACTCGAGTAGTAAGGAGTAATAGTTTTCACCTGACTACTCAGGTTTCGAACCCTGAGTACGCCCTCTTTTCCCAGATGTGCGAGCTCATTTTCCACTTGAGTGGACGGTCTTCCCATATGTCTAGGCTCTTACTTGGGTCCCATCTCCCTTCGCTGGGTTAAAAAAAAAAAAAAACACTTCCGATAGGTAGAAGAGGAGCTTCATAGTGGACCCAACAATTGAATATTGGAGCTGCTCAAAATGGACACACTCCATGTGCAGAAAGCCCTCAATTTTTTACTCCAGCAGGAGTTTCTCATCATAAAATTGAGCAATTTTATAGTGGGACTAACTCTTATTTCAATAAAACTAGTGCAACAAGCCTGCACCCAACAAAGGCCATGATAAAAAAAATAATTAATATTTTATATATAAATATTTATAAATACTTAAATAAATCATAAATAAATATTAATATATAACTCATAATACAAACACAATTAAAAATGAAGCTCAAAAATCAAAGTTTTTAAGAAAAAAGTAAGTAAAATGATCCAATCGAATTATCTAATATGTGATATTGAAGAAATGACTCAATTTCATGAAATAACGGGTCAAAGAAAATGAAAAAGTTGAAGAGTAATTATGAATAATATAATATATGATGAAGAGGAAAACACGTGAAAGAATAATCAGTTTGAATAGTTGATGGTACAAGAGTGATTACATAAAATACCGGGTCAAAGAAAATAAAAAAATTGAAGAGTAATTCTGAATAATATAATATATGATGAAGAAGGAAACATATAAAAGAATAATCAGTTTGAATGGTTGACGGTACAAAGAGTGAAGTGATTTATAAAAATTATTCATGCTTGGAAGAATCTATCTATTACTTGGTCCAATATCTTGATTTGCCACACTGCATTGTTTCTTTGATTCTACATATGAAGTTTGAGTGAAAATACAATATACAAGGTCCATTGCATCCCTGGTGTAGACACAGAGTGGGACAATTGACCTCTAAATAGTGCAGATGACATAAAAAAATTTAGTGTTTTTTTTTTTTTTAAACATCTTCAGAATTTTCTCGTTTTTTATAAAATCAAAGCAAAATCACTTAATAAACTATTTATGTTTCAATAGAGATCTCACACTTGATCTTACAAACATGTCCGAGGGCAGGGAATTTGATCCCTAGGTACCCAAGTGAAAATATCACTTCTAAACTAGTAGCCCAACCTAAAAATAAAAATACAACGTAGAGATCCAATACCATTATTTGATAAGCATGCTTGGATATGATGTAAAGAATGTAAAATGGGGCCCAAATTTTTGCATTGTTAGCTACCCTTTTATAAATATTAAGTTCAATATGATGGTAAAGTGGTCTAAGTAGTTGAAAATACAAGAGATTCATTGTAGAAGTATAAAGATTATTGCCAACACACTCGTGGTTGAGCATCTTAATTTCACGTACATGTCTAAGAATAAGGATGCATTCGTATAATGCATATTGTCGCGGAAACAAGGGACACGGGAAAATCTAGTGTTTCTTTGTTGTCGCTTGGTGCAACGATGGATCAAGGGAGGAAAGCTCTTTTTCTTGTCATGTTTTCTGCACTTAGGGCCCGTTCTTTACTATAATTTCAAGAATGTCGGGGGGGATTTCAAATTTTCCAAAAGTTATTATTTAAGTGGAATTCCAAATCCCTCCTCTTTATGGAGCATTTGAAATTCCAACAAAATGTATAGAGTGAAATTTCAGTAACTCCAAATGGTTATTTAAGATGTTTTATGTGGTTGAAATTTGAAATTCTGGTGAAAGTAATATAGAATTTCAAATGTCAAACAACATGATGTCACATCATGTAAAAAAAAAAACCCAATATCCTAAATTCCTGTTATAAATTCTGATGAAGAAACAGGCCCAAGTTGAACATCGGTGCCTCCAAAGAGGAAACCCCCTTCTCTTTTGTGGCTTGTGCACAAACACAAAAGATAGATATAAAGGTAAGGCATGTTAAAGTAAAGGTGGGCTAAAGTCATTATTTGAATATTATGAGGTAAACTATAGGTGGGTGAAAGAATTTATATAGATTAAAAAGCACATTTTATCATAAACATGTGGAAGAGTAAAAGCAAGTGGCGTTGCATCATAAGTTACTTCATAACCCCACGGCGAAGTAAAAAAGTAGCCATAAGTCTACTTTTAATTCTACCTTTACTATAATAGAGCCCATTGGGCATTTTACTAGATTAGTGAAAGTCAATTAAAACCTCTCATTTTCAGAAAAAGAGTCACATCAATAACACTTTAATTCAAAATTCTCTCAATTTTTAAGAAAAAAAGAAAGTAAAAAAACAAAATCCTTTCTCCTCAAAAAGACAAAAAAAAAGCCCCACTTTTATTCAAAAAAAGTAAAAAAAGATTTCAAACTAATAAATGACTAAAAATAAAATACCATCATCATAATCTAATTTTATATTATTCTCTCTTAATTTGATATTCTAGGCACCTTTTTTTACATGCAAAATTACCATTCGGGCTGAGTTTCTAACGACAGAACCACACATTAGGGATATATCGGTCATAAAAAAGGTGTCGCGTAAAGAGAAGCGCGGGTTGTGGGATTAGCACTCTCTTGCGATAAAAGCCCAGCTACTCAAAACCAGAGAGAGAGTTCAAATGAATGCCCCCTCTTTGTTCCTTTTTTGCAACACATTCCCTCTCTCTTTCTTCTTCTTCCTCCTCTCATCGTCGTCTTCACCAGAGAAAAGGAAAAAAGAAGATTAGAAGCCATGGATGATCACCCAATGTACATGGACCAAAGCGATGCGAGACCCGTCGATGCGAGCATGAGAGACGCAGTTGCTGCGCTTGAACATCACCTCGGCTACCGATTCAGAAACCCTAACCTTCTAGTCGATGCCCTAACCCACACCTCGTATCCTGAGGGCGCGACGTACGAACGGCTCGAATTTGTCGGCGACGCCGTCCTCGGCCTCGCCATCTCCTACCATCTCTACCTTGCATATCCCCATCTTGACCCCGGCAAGCTCTCGGTCCTCCGTGCCGCAAACGGAACCACCGAAAAGTTCGCTCGCGTAGCGGTCCGGCACGGTCTGTATCAGTACCTGCGTCGTAACTCTCCCACTCTCGATGAGAAGGTATATATATATGCTTCTGAGCCTTCTTGAAAAGAGGAAAGACTGAATCTTGATTGATTATTTTTGGTCTTGATGTTTAGGTGAAAGAGTTTGCGGACTCGATTAGTGAAGAAGCGGATGAGGTTTATTACATGAGCGCGATCAAAGCGCCAAAGGTGTTGGCGGACATTGTGGAAGGGATTGCTGCTGCTGTTTACGTTGATTGCAATTTGAATCTCGAGATACTGTGGACGGTGGGGGGGGGGGGGGGGGCGTTTCTGTAGATTCGGCTTTCTAGGGCATGTTTCAATGTTGTGTGGGAAATTTTAGGTTTCTTTTTGTCTAGCTGGTTTGATTTTGGTAAAGCGCATGTGGAAAAACCTAGGGTTTTGTTTGGATCAGGAGAAAATGTCCAAAGTTCAAATCTCAGCAGTGGAAAGTTTTATCCACTTCCATCCAAATGAGAACTGATTCTTTATCTTTTGGGAAAATGAAAACCCTAAATATTAATTGAAAACTGCATATTCTACATTTTTGGTTTGCTTGTTTCAAAATGCCATGAAACAGTTTCCATGGTGAAATGTGTTTCTTCAAATTAATCTACTTTCTACAAAACTTATAGACAAGTTTGAAAGCGAATATAGTGGAAAATGTTGAAGCCAAAGGAAAATCATTTTTTTCCTTGCACACTATTTTCAATTTCAGCTGAAAATGCTCAACTGAAACATATTTCTATGGTTTTATTACCATTACACAGATAGCTCCAAACAGTGTGTAGTGCAATGGCAGGGCACACTTCTGTGGGAGAGGTCCAGAGATCCAAGAATGTGAAAAGTAAACCAAAGATGAAAAAAGAAAAAAATGCCTTTATTGTTTTTCTTTCCTTCTTTGATGTGATTTATTTATTAGGTTTTCAGAAGGCTCTTGGAGCCAATGGTTACATTGGAGACACTGCAGCGGCGGCCTCCAGTGACGACACTGTTTGAATTCTGCCGGAAGCAGGGGAAGCAGTTAGATATACAGTACCGGAAGGAGGGTTCAAAGTGCATAGCTAGTGTGTATGTTGACGGAGAGCTTCTTGGAAGTGGTGGCTCAGAGCAGAAGGGGACTGCGAAGCTGTATGCAGTGCAGGAGGCCCTGCAGGGTCTGTTGGCTTCTGTGCCCAGGGATATGGAGACAGATAAAGTGATGGAGGAGGAGGGAGCCAGAAAGAGGTTAAATGAGCTTTGCACCAAAAACTGCTGGCCCAATCCCTGCTACAGGTATAACTGTATAAGCCTGTCAATAATCACGTATGCACTTACATTTCACTGGTATGTGATTGCTTGTTTGAGATAAAAGATAAAAAAGTTCTACATGTAATGATTTAACTTATAGGAAAGTAAGCCACAACGTATGTCTGACATAAATCTTAATTACTAAGCCATCTCTGGGAATCATGATTTGTCTATCGCTTAACTATTATTTTGTCTTGTAATTTTACGCAATATGTTTTCAGTCACCTCCTTTATTACAGTATTTTTCCTTGATGTACCAATTTAATCAACTCAATGAAAGTAAACATTTATATATCTATATAAGTTATTTATTTATATATGTACTTTGATGGTGAGGCTAAGTTGCTTTTATCATATTTGCTATAATCTTTGCCTCGTAATGCATGACAGGTTACGTGCGACGTCCATATAAAAGTAGACTTAAAATTTGGTTCCACTGGATTTTATGACGTGTTTCATGCTAACCCTCCTTTATTCGGGCTTGGGACTGACACATGGTGAGACACGACATATATTTGAGACATTGTAAACTTCACTAACTAAGGGCCTGTTTCTTTCCTAGAGTTTCTTAAAAGAATTTGCCATGTTGGGGTTTTCTGGACATGATGTGACATGTTGCCCCCCCCTCTCCCTACATTTGCAAATGCCATGTTTCTTCACAAGCATTTCAAAATTCTAGCCACTTAAAAAGGTCTCAAATGACCTTGGGAATTCCAGGCCCATCGCTTTTTGGTGGAATCTCTGGATGCTCAGGTAGAAGGGAGCATTTATGAATTCCACCATGTCTGAAAATTTCAAAATTCTCTAGACAAGAATTCTATGAATTCCAGTAAAGAAACAGGCCCTAAAGTAAAAATGAAACTATAGTTGAAGATGAACTTATTTTTGAGCTCAAGGCTCATTTGGGGTTTTGAAAGAAGGGTTTCTCACAAGAAAAGTGTGATAACCCAAATCCAAGATTTCTCCCAAATTCATAGGTGTGAATTTTTTTTTCATGCACACATGCTTAGGTCAAATTATTTCAGTGGGATTACAGTCATGATAAATAGGTTTTAGCTAAATTCTTTATTAATTAAAGGTAAATCAAAGCATAAACAATATTGAAAGAAAGTGGTCAACTGCCTTTTTGCATTACTTGACTAAAAGTCTAAAAATAACTCTGATTCTCAAAATTGAGTCTCTAATTCTGTCATCGCTAAATTCCCGAACCTCTCTATCACACTTTCCAAAATCTCAAGCACAACAAATCTACATGCACAAACTGAAACTGGTGGGGTGTGGGGTTGCGTGTGTTTGGTGCTCCGCAAGTATATCAAACATCAACTAAACATACAAAGTAAGCTTTCGTAATTCAATACGATAGTTTAAACATAATTCCAATTTACATAGTCTAGAAATAAATACCATATAGTTTGGAAATTAAGGAATAACTTAAAATTGTAAATCATGTAAAACTAATCTCAACAAAACGAACACAACATATAGCTGAAGCACTTAAATTAACTAAATGTGACAAGGTTGAATCGACATGCTGAAGTAGAATCTGTCGCGACACGAATTTCAAGAAATTAATTAATTAGGAGGCACGCACTATATTATTTCCCTAGCACATTGGGCCATGGCAAGACCTGCACACGCTGCATTAAGTATTATCACCCATGTTAATTTCGAGTCTTGCGTAGCCCGCTCACATTGCATTCTTATATCATAACTCAGCATCCCACTCTTAAGGATGTATGCTAGGATATTAGAAACACTGGTACCGGGTGCGAAGCAGATTTCACGCACATATATCACATAATACGAGCATCAGGCTAAGATCCTGGCACTACTCAAGCGTCCTTAAGTAATGGTCATAGACCCACAAAGAAATAGTGCGTTATATGATGAGTCAAAATCATGATAACACATGTACACAAAGTCGGATAATAGATGACAAAGAACAAATGAGTCAATCAACTAAGATGGACCCCACAATCAAGATAGCTTGACAAGAATAAGCAGCATGTTCCTATTACACAACTTGTCTAAGACGAGATCGGCATGCGCAAGTCCCCACTCGTACACAGTATCCACCAGACTCTCGAATCACTAAATTACCCCACAATTAGTAGGCATAGTCAAACAACCAATCACACAATTCCACGATCCATGCCCCATACCATCTTCCATTTTCTCATACAATCTATCATTAGAAGAGCGCACAGTCACCGGTCACACATTAGGGAAAATCCACGTTCTATGTAATGAACTCGCCTTATGTGTGTAATGTGATTCTTATGGAAGATAAACCTCATGTAGGGGTGCTCGTGGACTGGGCTGGCTTGAGCCTGACCCTGATCCAGCCCACTTTGGGCTGGGCTTGAGGCTTAGGATTTAGTACATGGGCTAGGCTTGGACCTAAAATCTATGCCCCGTTTCATTTATGGGCCGGGCTTGTATTTGGTAATTGAGAGCCAAAGCCCGGCCTGGCCTGAATGAGAGAGACAATGTCATCGAAAGCATTTTGTTTTTGTTAGAATGTGGGACTCGAACACATGCAGTTTCAAACTGCTGTAGCAGCCCAACCACCCAGGCTACAGTATGTACAAGCCTTTTCTTATTATAAACATCATTATTCACCTTGGCTCAGGCTTGACCTTTTCCAGGTGGGCCAGGCTCAGGCCATTCAATTCTGGCCTGAGTCGGACTGGGGCTGGGGCTTGGGCCAATGGTTTAAAAATCGGGCCGGGCCTAGATACTGCCTAGCCCTGCCCATGAACCCCCCTGGCCTCATGCAAGAAATAGAAACAAACGACACATTCAAAGCATGTAGGAAAAATACAGCAAAATTACAGAATTTTGGGTTTGAGTCTTACTTGCAATTTGATTTTCAATATTTTTTGTATTACTCAGAATGACTCCAAATTTTAACTGGACTTAGTAGACACATAGACAAGACTTCCTACCAAATTTCAGATTTTTTTTTTTCACATCTTTTGATATCACAAATAAATTTTCCTAACAGGACTTGTGCATATCTAAAATTCAGGAAAAATACAAAAAGTGACTTTTGAAGATCGAGCACAATTTTATCAATACAAAAGCTTTTCATGTGAAATCATTGAAGTAACAAGAGGAAATCATAGTGGAATAGAATCATGGAGAAAAACTAGAAAATTGCATAATTTGGCCAATATGGTAGAACACGTCATAATGGAATCACAATGAATAACAAAGCATGTTTAATTGAATTTGACCACTTAGATGATGAAGAATACAGGGTGATGGTGAGGATGATGATGCCAAGATGAAGAAAACACCCAAACCAGCAGTCTCTCTCTCTTGTTTTTCTTATTCTTCTTTCTCTTTCTTCTCTTCTCTTCTCTGTCTAGCCCTGAGTGAGGGTGTGTGAGAGGGAGTGGGACAGTCATGTCTTTTTTAAGGCTTTGGGTTAGGTTTGATTACAAATGCACATGGGTTTCCTAGTTTAAGATGCAATACAACTTGCCAAACTTAATGCTAGTAGGAGTTTCACTTGCCAATATGCATAAAACAACTTGTGTAAAAAGTGTGGAACGTGTGGGAGTAAGTGTACTCACAACCAAACGATCCCCTTTCCTATTTCCATTAGGTAACTTCCTAATTTGGTCCTACCACCACTAGGTTTGCTATATACTCTATCTGTCATGTATGCTTGCCTTTTTCAATATTAATGCAATTAGGAAACTAATCAACTTGGGTTAATCATAAGTCATACCCAGCCCCTCACACGACCATGCAACCCACATGGAATCTTGAGACCATGCAACCCACATGGAATCCCTCAAGAACCCATTAAGATTTTAATCATGCAATTAGAACAAGCTAAATGGGCCACACCCGGCATGCTCATTATTGACGATCAAACATTAAATAGAAAAAATATAGAACAAGACTATTGGATTAACCCTACCAAACATGCATGATTACATGAACATGCGAATACCATGCCATGCATGCCATTTATTATTTAATTTAATTTAATTATCTCTAATGTAATGCATAGAAGAAATCCAATTTACATGATTACTACGATTTTTGCATTTATTTAAATGCAATATCCAATTTTGCGTATCACTATTCACTAATCATGTGAGTCATGACCAGATTGCATGCAGTGAATCCCACATGCATAGTTAAAGGATGCATTATGATTAAAAATAATATTGTCAATAATAATAATAATAAGTAGACAAATCTTGGTTATAATAATAATAATAATAATATGAGATAAATCTTGGTTCGGGTCCTTACAAAATGCATCTTATTTGACAAATTCTGCATTCTCATCATTGCAATAGTATGTCAGAAATGAGGTTTCTTTTTCTCCACTTTTGTCGAGAAACTTTCTTATAAGGAACTTTCTGTTATCTTTTGGAGCAAAAGAAGCACATTTACTCACCTAACATAACAATAATGAGATTGTGGAGATTGTCATGAGTGACATTTCTCTCATGATATTCTTTTCTTTTACACGCCAGTATTACCCTGCATTTGTGCTTAATTAATTTCTATGAGGTCCTAAAATGACAAATTTGTTGATGGCTGCAAAATAATAGAAGACATAAAGAAATTATGTTAACTAATGGTAAAGAGTATGGGTACAGAGAGATATGTGCATTTAAATATTATTTGATCTTTATGAAGTGAAAATTGAATCTTTAAATGAATAACTAAAATGTGAAAGTTGTCTAAGAAAGTATAGAACTATGGCATATGTAGAGAAGAATACTTAGGAATTTGGTAGATAAATAATGGTTAAAGGAATATATTTATGAGTGAGCCCGTACTACCTTATCATACCATAGAGTTATCACGGCTCTATTTTCTCTTTTAGCTAGCATTCGGTTTTTGCAAGGAAATTTTTTTGGAAAAAGTGAGCTAAAGGAGAAAGTGAAACGTAGGTTTATATGTTAAGGTGGTGGGACTGTTATTCTTTCTTAGATCTCACAAATTCGATTCCTTCACATTTCTTTCTTTATGAATCTACCTACAAGAAGTAACTTAAAGGGTTTTTTTTTTTTCCACTCATTACATATATAAATGTAGCATGTGCATGACATTTATGCATGTGCATGTTTGTTTCCGCATCATATATATGTAAATGAGGTGTGAAAATAGTGTATAAATCAGGCCATTTTCATATGAAAATTTCTCACCTGAAAAGGTGTGGAACGATTATACACCTCTTTGATTAAGAGGACGCCGACATAGAGGACGCTTAGGACAGGTCTTGGTATTAGATCCCTTCACTATCTTTTATCTTTTGCAACTCCTATAGGCCCTAAATATTTAATCTGAACAGTTCGATTTTTTTTTACCCATTATACCTTAAAGCATTGAGTTCCATGTCTTAAACGTTCATAGATTTTGAGATATATGAAGATTTTACGTGTGTAATTCCAAACGTTTAATGTTTACTTTTGTGAAAATGGTGCTTCCAAAGAAACATGGTATTGTGTTTCACATGTGAATCTTCCAATCCAGAATTTGCATTGTAAATCACCTTTTTGTTTTGTAAGAAGGATGATTTATTTTAACAAAAGCATAGGAACAGAACAGAAAAGGACCCAACTAGCCACAGACAACGACACATTGGGCTAGATTGGTTTCAAAAGACCTGGAACATCCATATTTGCAATAGTATTCATATGCCATTCTTGAAAGACGAACAATCCTTAGAGGCAAAGTAATATATATGTACTAAGATGCAAGTCAAGCACCTTTCTATCATTCCTTAGCCAACAAGTCGCCTATTTCAGCAGTCCTGCTGTGGCTAATTCCTCCGTGATATGCTGTGTCTCAACATTTTTTCAGTTCCAATTCCAATTAGAAGGAGGGGGTTGGCAATAGCCACAAAAACTAGCTGAACTAAATTTTTAGTCTACTTTTGTTTAAAAGTGGCACTCAATCTATGTCGCATTGCTGGGAAAAAGTTATAACAGATGTAGATAAAGATATTGAATCTACAAAAATCACTTTCTTACCCTCCATCCCTCCCTCCTACCCTCCTACCCTTTATAATTGGTATGCCTCCAAGCGGGCTTCAATAAAATTTGCTCTCATATTGAAAAATGAGAACTGTTCTCATGTGTAAGTTCTATACACAATCATTCAAAAATAAAATAAAATATATATATATATAAAAGTTTTACTATGAGAACTGTCCTCACATAAATTCTGTGAGAAGTAGTTTGGATGGCCTACTAGGAACAGCCTAGATAATCTACCACCCCCATGCCCGCCCCAATGTGATACTCATCCAGTTGTTGGTACGTTTGATTGGTCCACCAATTATTATTATTATTATTATTTTCATATGTTTTGACAAGTGATCTTTGTTGCCTCGAAATCCATAGCTTTAATGATCTGATTATATTAATTTTGATGCATTGACCTTCCCATCTCTCCCACCCTCCATGATTTGCATACATCTAGGTGGATCCTATAAAAATGGTTCTCATATAGAAAGTGACCACTATTCTTATGTGAACAAAGCCCACTTTTTAACTCTCACATGGTTCCGTAAATTGGTTTTTGCATCTAGAGTTCTTTTAAATATTTTCTCAGGAACCTTAAAGAGGAAATGGTTATGAAGTAATGGAGCATTTTCCATGGTGGTAAGTTTTCATGAAGGTGAACAACCTTTAGTAAGTACTAGCATTACAAGGTTGAGTAGTGCCATGTCTTACCTCCACTTTCCCTATTGATGTTATTGATTCTCTTTAGATATACTCATGTTTGTGCTCATCTTTACATATTTATTAATTTCCATGCATGTCTGTATATATTGGTACATATGCATGTGTATATCTGATGGAGATTCATTTCAACATCTGTTTTGGAGACTCCCATGGTGGCTTAAACAATTAAACTCAAACCAAAAACTTTTCAATGTACCATTGTGATAATTAGGTCATGGACCCAATCTGTAGATCAGATGCATAAAATATTCTGACAAGTTGGTGGGTTTTTTATTTTTTTGCTACACTGGGGACTCGAAGTCCTGCATTCACACACGTGCTCGCACACGTGTCCCTGACTAGCTGAGTTATAGCCTGGAACAAGAAGTTGGTGAATTTAAATTCACACCACTATGAGTTTTTCTTCTGAAGTCCGAAGAAGTTTAAATGTCTTGAAGCTAGGACCATTGGATCCTCTAAGATGCTATATGGTCCAAGTCTGATATTTGGTTGAGTGCTATGTGGCTTCACCCATTATGATATCTCTCTCCAAATGGATAGTTTCTTTTGAAGGATAGGCATGGATACTCATGGCCAGGCCAACTCAAGTCCAACCTGAGCCTGGTGTGCATCAGGCGGGACTGATAATTTCACTGAGAGAAAATAGACTTTAAGAAGAAGAGATTTTAGTGGAAGAATTGGGTGCCTTTGATTAGAGAGGTCCCCCTTTTATATCCTTAAAGTAGTATATTTACAGCAAGTGTTGCTTGATTACTGCAATGATTATCTCTTAGTTGGAATAATTTGGATCTAATTGTAATCTTCTGGATTATGCAGTATAGTGTCTGTGTGGTGTACTGGTGTGGTGTACTGTCAATTGTGGTCCTCTGCATATGGTATAGTCCGCATGAGTAACACCAATACACACACACGCCCCTCCTTGCCATCAGTGGGAGAGTAATAATATCATCATCAAATGCTTACTGAATCTAGTGACAGTACCTCCAGATATTGAACATTTAAACTTGCACTTTCTATCAAAGTTAATTGTATTTTCTTAGGAATATGATCCAATCGAACACTCACACACCATATTGTGGTGTGAACTGTATAGCCCAATTCTACCTTCGAAACACAAGGGGTGTTGGATGGGAAGGGGCCGCCTTAGATGCCTTGAACTACCTTGAATGTTTGGAAGATCCTAACCATCCATCAAGAGAATCTAAAATTGTCTGTTTGACTAAATGTGGTTGAATCTACCATTTTTAAGGCTCTTGACAGAAAACAAGGATGGTTTAACAAGTCAGATAAAATTTGCCCTTCCTCTATGATGCCCGGATACGGATATGGATACAGACACTGATACGGGGATCAGGGACACTAGTCACTTTTGAAGTGTCCTAATTTTCTCTTTAGATCACTTTTGAATAAATAAAATTATCCACCAAAGGCTTCTTGGCTGGGCTGGGCTGAGCAGGAGATACCCTGGGTTATCAAAAATAAATAAAAATAAATAAATACATGAAATTATCATTGTTTTCATCTCTTAGGGAGACGAATTGATCCTTGCTAGGTAAGTGGCTTTGGAGGCTTGGAAATGAATCTGAAGGGTTGTGGAGAGACATTCTGCTAGCCAAATACGGTGGCTCGAAGGATGGGCGGGATTTCCACTATACTTCCTACAGAAGTTTGAACATTTGGAAAGGGATTACTTCAATGAGAGAAGACTTAAAAAGAAATCTAAAGTGTCAGGTAGGCTCGGGGGAGAGGGTTGGGTTTTGGCTTGATAACTGGGTTGGCGACCGACCATTGGCAGCCCAATTTCCAGATTTGGTGAATTGTGCCATGGACAAGGAAGCTATGGTTTCTAGTTACCTAGAAAGAATTGGGTCTGGAAGGCATCTAATTTAGAGCCCTATCTTTAGAAGAAACCTAAAGGAGAATGAGGAGAGTCGGATGCTTCTTCTTTTTAATTTTCTAAGCTCGATTTATATCCCTGGGGGACAAGATGAAAGAATTTGGACTCCATCTCGTGACATCAGTTTTTCAGTCTCTTCTTTCTTTATGGCTTTGTCAGAGAGGGTAGGGATAATTCCTACTTTGCGAATGCTATGGAAATTAAAGCTCCACCTAGAATTTTGGTGTTTGGATGGTTAGCTCTCCGAAACAGAAACCTAACTTTGGATAATTCAAGAAGAAGAGGTGTGGTTGTGGTGAATGCTTGCCCTTTGTGTCTAAAGGATGAGGAGTCTGTGGATCATCTTCTTCTTAAGTGCAACTTTGCCCATAAGACATGGAGTGTGGTGTTGGGTTGGTTTGGATGTAGTTGGGTCCTCCCTAACTCTCTTTTGAATCTTTTTGAAGCTTGGATTTGTCTGCCTCTGGCGCCTAGGGGAAAAGAAATGTGGAAGCTGTCATTTTTTGTTGTTATATGGATTATCTGGAAGGAGAGAAATGCAAGATGTTTCAAAGGGATTGCTTCATGTGTGAATTCGATTATCGATAAGATAAAGCTTTTTGTAGCTCTCTGGGTGTCTATTAACCCAAATTTTCAAGGGATTCTGCTGGACCAAGTGCTGCTGAATTGGAAGGAAATTGCCCTGTCTTATTAGCTCCTCTTCCGATTTGTTTGTCCTGCTTGGTTGTTTTCCATTTTGGGCGTTCTTTGTAAGCTTTTCAGTATATTTCTCTTGTACTGATTGCTTTTTCTTAATGAAATTTACCGTTAAAAAAATTTGTTTTTATCTTTTTCTAGCATAGGGTGAGAAGTAAAAATATTAAAAGAACTATATGAAATAAATGACTTTATAAGTAGGATACGTTAAACTTAGTCCCTACAAGTATC
Organism: Persea americana; assembly: GCA_029852735.1. Taxonomy (NCBI): domain Eukaryota; kingdom Viridiplantae; phylum Streptophyta; class Magnoliopsida; order Laurales; family Lauraceae; genus Persea; species Persea americana. The sequence continues at coordinate 4,337,002 of CM056813.1, forward strand.
GGTGCAGTATCAGTTACCATTACAAGTGTTGTATCGGCACAATATGAATATTATGGGCCTGTACAAGTATCTGGGTATCATATCCCTTCCTATCAAATAGTCTACCCAATCCAAACTATCTGGTGTAATCCCAACACATGCTTCTTATTATCATGTGAAGCTTTGATGCATAGATCATGCCTCTGGATTCCCCAATTCTACATCATCTTGTTTCTAAATTCCTTAACATTTCTCAACATATGTTACCTTGCCCACATTATGACTTGTGATGCTAGTAGATGCAGATGCAGAGAGTGGATTGCATTGCGTCTTCTGCAACCATGAACACAGATATGGACAACCTATTCATAACATGCTGCTCTAGATATTTCTTCTCCACATTCCCCAGTAATTTTTTTAACTTTCATATATTTAGTTCAAGTATTACTGTTTACACTCTTCAAATCTGCATGGTCAGATCCATGATTCATCTGTCTTCTCCTTTTGGCTACTTTTGTTTACTTCTTGACTGTCAATCATATTCTGAATAAGATTACATTATCTTTGACGGGCCAAGAAGTAGGAAACTGTTCGAGTTGGTTGCTTATATGTGCACCAGGAGTTTGTATTGTAATTTTTTTTTTTTTTTTTTTTGTCAACTTTAAAAAACAGAAATGTTTTGTTTTGTATTACTTGCAGGGTAGAGAAAGAACTTGGACCTGCCCATGATAAGCGGTTCATATGTTAAGTCCAAGTGGATACTTTGGCTGGCGTCTACATGTCAACTGGTGATTCTAAATCAAGAGGAAAAGATTCAGAGAGTTCTGCTGCTTTTGCAATATTAAATTTGCTTCAAGAAATGGGGCATGGCTGTAGCCATTGACATTGGCTTTTCAAGGCCTAGTAGCTAGAGTTCGTTCTTCCATCATTACGCTACTTGTCCTTTGTGTGGCAGTTAGTGTGCATTATATTAATCCTGATGGTTGGACTTGCTAAACAGTCCATGGTGTTAACTAGTGTCCTCCAAACAGACTTGAGCATTATCCATGGAACCATAGTGAAGCTGTTCATTTGTTGTTTTTGTTTTTTTTCTATAACAAGAGCTTGCACTAAGGAATATTGGGGGCAACTTCAGACTACAACCAGGGCTTGATGAAGGTTTGTAGGCGGCGCCTACAACCTACTGCAGCCAGGTATATCCAATGTTGTTTCATTTTGAAAGTAGAACGATTACCTCTGAAGATTATCAATTTTGATACACCTATAGAGCATGATACTTCTGTAAGATTGATTCAAAGATGGGGAATTTTAGATGCTTATTATTGTAATTTAGTTCTTCATAATCTACCTTGTACATATTTTTTTTCTTTAAACATTCCTTATGGGGCATTTATGTAATTGCATATTGAGGACATTAATATATAATCGAGTCACTCCCTCAAGAGGGCAGAGCAAATTGAGAGTGGATCCTAGAAAGGAAATTATAATCTTCACATTACCCATTTAATCTTAGCAAATTTTCTAGACTAATATTGCTTGTTCTATATAATAATGAATGGCCTGGCTGGAGAACCAGCACGGTCTATTTCCGTATACATTTGTACTCTTCTCTATTCAAAAGTAAATAATTATAGAAAAAGATTTGAATTTTTTTCAACCCACTGATAGATGAAATACTGATATTGGATATAATGTAGCTTGAACGAGTTGTACGGGGATGATCTGGTAGTTAATCGACAGAATGTTTGTGGGTTTTAGCATTCTATTCAGGTAGAGCCCTTTCTCCATTGATCTTTGCCATTTGTCCATTCATTTGTGGGAGCTATGGCTGCAAAGGAAGATTAAAGTAATTTTTTTTAATTGTAAAATTCTCCATTCCTTCGAGTAGAAACTCAAACCCTGGAGCAGAAGAGTAATTTTTTTCTTTCTTTGTTTTATGAGTTGTGAGATTGATTTGCATGAATTTACGTCTGACAATGTAATTAGATCTGTAGCTTGCTCATTTATTTTCCCATTAAGAATGTGTCTGCTTCTTGATATTGGCATTTGAGTTCTACCTTTTAGTCATTTTCTCTTCCTTTTTCCACTTTAATGAGAATTTCCTAAATGCAGAGCGAGTTTTAAATGATTGGGGGTCTAACTTGACAGCCCTCTGTGTTTATTCATCTGTTTGACATTTTTTATATACATTTTTTTTTCTTTTTAAGATAGACCCAGCAAGTGTGATATTGTTTCAACAGCTCTTGTTCAATCTCAACAGACAAAACCATCTAGCAACTTGTCAGGCCGGAGGAACCTGACAGTTAAGAGGGATTTCCTTGCATTGCTGTTGTATATAGAACTTCCAATATCTCTATTTACTGTAGGCAGAAGATGCTATAGCTCAGTTGAATGCCATTAGTGTATTCAGAGCCTCTATAAGTCTTCTTTGATAGTTGTAATGTTCTTCATCATGAATCTTACGACAAGAAATCAACAGATGAGACAGTTGAATGTGCGGTAACTTGCTTGTGTTCTCTTTGGGGTCATTTGAATGTGAAGAAAAGGTGGAGAAAACTGGTGGGAGTTAATAGGAGGTGAAAATTATGCGTAGTTCAAATTTGTATTGTACGCAGTTTCCTGTACTTGTTTTTTCCACCTTTCTCCTTCCCTGATCGTTTGGATGAGGAGAAAGTGACAGGTGAGGATGCTCCAGTAAGTTGAGAAATGATTAGTTAATTTGGATGTGAATAATTCCCTTAGTTTGGCACTTTATTAGTATAATAAAAGTCAAGCAAAGTCTTCATTTTCCAGACAAGATGTCATATTAAAAGTACTTTAATTCAAAACTTCTTCCGTCTTTTAAAAAAAAAGTAAAAGAGCATCCACATTTATCTACTAAAATACAAAAAAAAATTCCCTTTCCCTTACCCTATGATCATATCAGCAGAATAGATTCTAAAACAGTAGGTACCACATGTATATATTGATGAAGTGGACGCCAGATGCACAGTCGAATAGATTCGATCACATGTGACTAGGATGAAATTAAGCCACAACCGTTCAACTTTATACATGTCCTTCACTTACCACATGGAATATCAATACATATCAAACCGATACATGGCATGCTAGTGTTGTAACACACAAGTACAACTGTCTAATAAGTGGCCACCTGCCGAATAGTTGATCAAATCCAAACACAGGTTGCTCAGATGAAATTAGATCACATACGTTCAAACAAGCTACAAGGTCCATTTGAGAATCCAAAGAGAAGGCTGAGGAAATAAATAATAAAAAATGATGCTGGCAAGAGAATTGAGTTTCTGTTCACATATATCCATTTCTTCTGCTCCTGCTTGACCATCAGCAATTCAGAATACTGCAAGAGAAAGGTGAAAATGCACAGAAAATATATACATGGCGTGATAAAGAGTTGTAATTGCTTAAGAACCATTCACAATCCATACCTTATTGGATCCATTCGCCATCAATCGTAATGAGAATGCGGGATACGTTGCACCAGTCCTCTTCTATTTCTTTCTCTAGCTGCTCATTTGCAAGCAGACAGTTGCTGATCACTAACCTTTCAAGAGTGGCGAGGTATTGCAGCGATGGAAAATGCTTCAACTCGGGGGCAGTCGATGATGGTGAGGATATGAAGCGATTTGAGTTGCCCCATCACGTCGGGCAGAAATTCCAATCTAGGACAATCCAAGATCTGAATAGTGTGGAGTGATTCAAGCAATTCCCATCCATCAGAGGGGAGCATTTCGTAAGATGCTTCACTAATCTTTAAAGTCTCGAGAGCGGGGAAAGGTGATAATTCTACTTCCACATAGCCTCCGAGAGACAAAAATTCAAGCAGTGGGATTGCATCGCATGGCATCCGAGTAACTTGTTCACAATGGACTGTTACTTCCCTTAAATTACTAGGGAGGCGGTCAGGTAATGCCTTTAGCTGGTTGCATTTGGTAAGTTCCAACTCTTTCAAGGACGGCATCACCTGATCTCCATATTCATCTGTTGACTTCCATTCTTCCCAATTCTCCATTTGGTGAGAACAAAGCCTTTCAAGCTTTGGAAACACTCTTTCTTTCCCATCACCATTCCCGCAAAACTCATCACCCACCATTTTTACTTCATTGGCTCTATATATTTCCAGGTATTTAAGCGAACACAAATGCCCAAGACTTGGCAGTAGTCTTAACTTCTACAGTCCACAAGGATGACTTCAGTTAAGACTATGGAAATCCTCCAACCAGCTGGACTTGAACCCACATAGTTTTGAATTTCTAACTTTTTAAGTTTGAATGAAGTGGTCCAAGGACTTCGAACACGCCCTCCATCCTTTCCATCTCGCCATCTCCCAACTGTTGCAACCCATGACCGAGTCAGCATACAAAGGAGCTCTCCTAATCCAGGATCGACGATCTATATAAGGGTGGTTATTTATTTTTCTTTATTAACACGTACGCAGATGAGGAAGAGAAACAACATCCGTGCACGTTGTTTCCCACAGGTTTCTGTGGTGAGGATATCACGCTCGCAAGCAAATCTCAATCAGAGTGTAAAAGCGTGTTGCAAACCAAATCTAGAGAATCATTCAATGATAACATAATTTAATATATAATATGATGTCAAAATAAGCAATGTTCATGTAGCATTCCCAAAGTGTAAGGTTAAACATTTATACCAAAGATGAGTTTAATTCAATATTCCCAAAAAATAAAGGCCAACAAAGGTCAGTACAACCAAAGTCCCAAAATGTGACTATCACCCTCCCAAAATATGTTTCGTAACTCATAGCATGGCCCAATGTCTAGACGACATCGTCAGATTGCCATTCTCCTACACGCTACGGCCCTCAGGCGGCCTCCTCTTGCTCCTCCTCAAGAACAACGAGATCTGTACCAAAGTACCAACATAGTGGGTCAGATACGACGGTCTGACAGATGAGTGAAAAGATATAAATATATATAATTTACAATTACCTAGGAAAAACATTTGAACCCTGCTTAAACAATAATTGTCATGAAACATGATGCATAATTTATCCAAAAACACATGATCAATGTAAAACATGAGTAAGTACCAATGAACAGATAACTGGCAAGATGACAACTACACAAAGCTAAATCCTCCATCATTAATGTGATAAGAGAATACTGTAATCGTTGGTTACAGACACGCAAAGTGACAAGAGCCAACTCGATACATATACGATATGCGAAGAAACTTGGCTAACAGACTAAACACTAGCAGGGGAACCGGATAATAGGACAGGCTAGAACCCAGACTGCATCTGGCACGAGTTATTAAGGATCCCAACTCAATGGATCAAGCCAACAAAGTTGTCTAAGCTTAGTGGTGCCGACACGTAGGTCACATGACGAAATTAGACCATATATAGGTGTATAACACCAAAACAAGCTAAACTGGAAGCTTATCCACATGTATAACTTGCTGATAACTTGTCATGAATGCCCAAGGCCAACTAGATGCTTAAATTGCATGATACAGTAGTTTTGAAATGAAACTAGTAGTGATGCACAATACTGGAGAGAAATCATGTAATTCAAATAAAAATAGAAATACGATAGGCTTTCCCCATGTATGTCGAACCACACATTGAGGCATCAAGGCTTAGTTCAATGCGTATAAGAGCTTGTATGTCAATTATTTTATTCTTGTGACTTGCTACTCTAGAATATCCGAGACATTCCAAGTACCCTATACCCATTTATAAATCAAGAATTCTCAATATGTTTCCGGAGTGAGATTTTTCTCCATTAGAACCCCATATAGTCATTCCCACACCAAACAATGACGATAGGACTCGAAATGTCCCTTGTCCGACTCAAATCCTCTTTCTAGGCTCCAAACATGACCCAAGCCAGAAAGGGGGTGCGCTCGAGCGGACTTGTGCTGCGCATGAGGAGCAGCAAACATAATGTTTGCTCGCTCGAGCTGCCACATGTCCACTCAAGCGAACAAGCATTCTGTGACTGGGAGTGGCAGACATAATGTCTGCGTGCTCAAGCGGCTAGATGTGCGCTCGAGTGGGCAGTCAATTTGCTTCTCTAGGCTGTTACCAAAAAGCCTGCGCAATCGAGCGGGCAGTCATTTCTACTACCTGAAATGGACTCTCCCTGCCCCTTCTCTTTCTCCAAAACACCTTCATGGACACAAAAGGCCTCCTTGCCTCCCAATAATCCACATCCACACCCTCCATAGACAACACAACATTTCTCATCATCACCCTTATAATCCAACAAATCCACCATACATGTAGATCAGTTAGGTATATCAAATCACATTGAACCAAAACAACTTTTAGCATTTCAAATGAGCTCATAGAGAGAGAGAGAGAGGGAGAGAGAGAGAATTTACTAAGCATGTACTTGCAAAACTAATGGAAATCATAACATGAATTTCAAAGTGGATGAAAACATGAAAAACATTGTAAAGACATAGTGAAACATCAAGAAATTATCAATGAAAGAGTTGATATTCAAAATAAATACATTCAACCACTTGCCTTGGTCTCCACTAACACAAACAAACCTCCCAAAACCACTCTCAAGACCAAACCTTCAAGTACACCAAAACCCCCCAAAAACAAACCCATTTAGAACCCTAAACAGCCAACATAGAGAGAAAGAAGGAAAGAGCTAGCAATAAGAGAGGAGGATACTCTCTAAGGTTAGTAAAACACTAATCTAGAAGATGAGAGTGATTACTTACTTGGAAGATCCTCAAATAGACAAGGCTTGCTCAAATGGAACCCTAGAATGGCTGGATTCCTCCTCAAAAAGATATCAATAGAGAGTCCTCATGGTGGGGAAAAAGATGTAATCCTTTCCTCCATTTGGGCAATAGTTGAGGTGGATTGAAGGGAAGAAGCAAGAAGTAGTGAAGAGTGAAAACCCAAGCTTGGCTTGGAACTACTCTCCTTTAGCAAACATGAGAAAGAAAAGGGGAAAGGAGAAGAGTTCTCTCTCTATAGTAAGTGCTTGTGGGTCTCACAACTAACAAGGCTTGTCGGGCTTAAAATACGGGTTTCCGGGTCTTGGATGAGTTCGACGAAGAAGAGAAAAACGTTCATCATGAAATCTAGTTTTCAAAAAGTACATTTTGCAAAGGGTTCTAAGGCATCGGAAAATGTGTCCAGATTTTTGTGTGAAAAGACTGATATGCCCTTGAAGTTGGAAAAGTCTAGTTTCAGGGCCTCGAACGGGGACAGAGTGAACACGAAGGTCGTAGAGGCTAATAAGATCAATCAATCGAAGTTAAAACACGAATTTATTAGAAATACAGATAACCCCCCCCGACACACACGAACACACACACACTCACTTACGCGAAGTCCCGAAAGGGTCCCACTAAGTCAAAAAGGCTCTCAAAAACTCCTCAAAGCTATATAGAAGCTATTATAATCTCAACTTAAAACAAAAATCCACTAAACCCACTTAAAGCTAACACACAACTTAATTAATGCTAATCGCGGTATCTCGGGTTGAGGTCTTACAACCCCTCGATTTGAACGCAAACTCAAATATTTCTGCGAGCTTTTATCCGAAAGGGAAATGATTAAAGTTTCTTATATCTAAATCCAAAAGTAAGAAATCTGATTTTGCTTTTAAAGATGAAAAGGTGGAATTAAACTCAAAGATAGAATTAGAAATTTCCATAAATCCCTTTTCATGTTTTTTTAAAAGAAGTGTTTGGTAGTGCAATGATCTATGTTAAATATACTTTTTTATATTAATGGTTGAGAGTTTTTCATAAATTTCTTTAGATCCACAAGGTATCAAGCTTTGAAAATTGACCGTATAGCCGTATTAAGCCTTCCAAAGAAATCTAACGGTTTAGATATTGTGTTCGGGGCCCACATAATCTAAACAATTGGACCCAATGGCTCACATTCTTTGCACGTATCTCGAGATTGGTGATGATCCAACAACTATCATTTTCAGCCTTCCAAAGAGATTTAATGGTTTAAATTTTGCATTTGGAGCCCACCGATTTTAAAAAATTAAATCTAATGGCTTTTTTTTTTTTTTTTGTGTGCACATATCTCAAGATTGGTGATGATCCTACAGTTGAAATTTGGTGCCATTGCTATGTTTGATCTTGTGAACATTTCTAACGGTTTGGATCTTGACTTAACTTTTAAGGGGGGGGGGGGGAAAAAGAACGAGGCTTGAATGGGCAACACTGTTCACCTAGCTCTTTTTTTTCCCTCTACTTTTTCCATGCCATCAATGGTGGGTTGTGAAAAATAGAAGCATTGCCTCTACTTTTCTACAAAAAGGGGAGTTGCCAAATGCCTCTATTCTCAAAATCTCTACCCCGATTTAGAGATTATGAGACATAGGGGCAAAACTTAGTGATGCCAAACAGAGGCCAGGCAATCCGAGTTCGGTAGCATGACAATATAGCTCCTGTAAGCTTAATAGTCACTATGGCATTAATATACATACAACTCAGACCATAGATAATGTGCCTCCTGTCCGTAACTCATCATTGGTAGTCATTATGGGCCATAATACGCATACATATACGAGAGGAGGATGTTTACTCCTTAAACCGCGTGAAAGCCGCACTACATACTTAATATAAGAGGACCCATGCTAAAATCACAGGCTCAATTGGTTTTAAGATGGCCGACGTCAGCGGGAGAAAATTTCAATACAAGAAATGCTATGACCCAATGATTTACACTACAAAATGCCACATTAAAAAGGAATGTCGAACGAAACTGCACTAGACTCTGGCATGCTTTGAAACGCAATTTAAATTACGTGGCATGTGTGCTTCCTCCTTAAAACAACTTGCTCACGAGAAATGAGTGAGGCTCCTCAGCGACCCCACTTGATCGTGAAATTTTAAACCGCTCAAAATAAATGCCAAAAATTAAAACAGAGAAGGAAATGATATCAAGTGGAACACCCCAATCACGAGATTTCACTGTGGAAAAGATTGAATGCCATGGCATTCACTTGAAAAACAATGACCATTTTCTCCATAGGTTTTTGTTTCTTCACAATCATTTTTTAATCTGCTTTGTTACCAATAAAAAACAAAAACTATAATCTGCTAGGATGCTTTCGAGAGAGAGAGAGAGCTACGCAAAATCTAGATACACTAAAAGCCCGTGTGAATAACACAACAACACGTGTAACATGAAAAGATGCACATGTTACATGGGAACACTTCAAGCTTCCTGGAATTGCCTCTCTTGGAAGATCTCCCCAAACTTCATATAGAGAATTTGTTGCTCCTCCAAACTCAAGTTTCTTAGTATCTGCATCACAAACAACTCCGTTATCGTTTCTTTTTTCATTTTCATTATATTTCTAGCACATTCAAAAGCCAAAGTAAACAAGGGCTGTGATCCAGTGTTCTTATTCATACCAAATCATCGACGCCTGAGACACCTTCACCATCATAAAAAATAATAGAGGCAGCGATGAGATGAGGCCCGCCATAGTTTCAACATGCACTCGTCCTCTCAGGCAGAATATCTCATCATCCAATATATCTAATAACGATGGCACGCGGATCCAACATCCACCACATGATTAAAATTTGGAAATACTAGTGCCCCGGTGCCCCAGTTAGGGCTGCTTTACCTAGTGTTAGTTGGGTGTTTTAAGTAAAACACTGGATCACTCCAAAAAATACTTTTATTCACAGTAAGGTGAGAGATACTCTCATATGAGCATCTCCCATATATATATATATAAAAATTAAGAACGGCAACTAACCTGATCCAAAATCATCTCAATTGAAAAGCTCTGAGTCACGACAAAAGACTGATGGTAGATGTATGCAAACACGGCCATCACCATCTATAGTATAGCAGCAGCAAAATAGAAACACATTAGATTAGCTGATTGTTGGAATGGTCTTCAGGAAGAGAGAAGACATTATCAGATTCTCACTCTAGGGTTTCTAAGCACTACATGTAACTCTTCTTCCATTTTTTTTAAGTTGCAAATAACATTTACAGTCTACTAGAAGGGATTTGTTCCATGGTCGTAGAAATATCTCAATATAAAAACCATGTACCATATAAATAGCCGCTGCATAATTGCAACCATTTTATAATCTTGGTGCTAGATTTTTTGCGGTAATACAAAAATTTTAATTAAAACTCACTGATATGCACCCTGGAATCCAGATCCCAGTTTTCTGGGGTGTTGAGTGAGTTGCTGTCAGTAACCTGGGTCTCAACAGAATTTAAAGGATTGTATGTGACAACACGTAAGTTGTCTACTTTGGCCTGATTTCAGTGGACTTAAATGAGGCCACAATGAGAACTCTTCTTGGGCTTCTTAAAGGGTAAATGGTATGGTAATATTATTTAGATTATTCCAACATCTCAAATTTGGCAACTGTCATGCATCACTCATGAGATTAAGAAATAGGAACATCCAAGCTTCTAGTCGTTCAATCATATCTCAAGGTCTATGGATGGAACAATATCTTCACTCCTTGTGTGTAAATGGTATGGTAATATTGTTTAGATTATTCCAACATCTAAAACCTGGCAACTGTCATGCATCACTCATGAGATTGGGAAATAAGAACATCCAAGCTTCTAGTCATTCGATTATATCTCAAGGTCTATGGATGGAACAATATCTTCACTCCTCGTCTTTTATTTGTATCTGCTGTTAGTTTGGTTTTCTCGATTCAAGTTCCAATCATTTTGCCCCAAAATATTAAAAAAAAAAAGAGGTTCAAATGTAAAATAAAATTTTATAGAATGATCAGTTCAAAAAAAAAAAAAAAAGAAAGGATGGTAACGAAATCAAATATATTGTATTGAATGAAAAAACAAAAAAAAAAAAAAAAAAACCACCATTATTTGCAAGCAGACACAGATGAATTTTACATGAGATTCTATTCTACTTTCCAATCATTCATATAAATTCAGCATCTTCTCACCTGACAATCCATTCGATCAGTAATTCCACCATGGCCAGGAATACTATCACCAAAATCCTGTAATAATCAAAGAAAAATTAAATCTTCTGTTCTTTGGAATTTGGATGGTAATGGTGAAACTTTCAAATGAATGAAAAGCTCTCTTAATCAAGGTTTAATTTGTGTTTTCTTTATAAAGTGAAAATCACTGTAATTCAGCTAAAATTGATATCTGAGAACCTTTATATTGAAAGCTCTTTTAACTCCACTGGCAAAAAACCCTCCAAATGGTGCTATGATTGAGGCGAACAGACCAAGAGCCAAAGCATGCCATTGCACCGGGAGAACTGAAATTTCTTTCCAGGGAAACTGCAAGAACATATAAAACCAAAATTATTTCCAACATTAGACTGAAAAAAATTGTGAATACACTGCTCAATTCAAAAAATACAAAGATTGAAGCACATAAACAAAGCTTTTCAGAGGAAGACAAGTTCAACAACAACTTAGAACTCCCAGATACAGTTAAACCGGTACATATGCATACAGGCATCGTAACAAACGTGAATATGCATGCTCTCCATTTTTACAAGACAAATAATACATGCATTTACAAATGCTGTTATGAATGCTCTTATTGTGATGGACACAGAGGATAGGAATATAAAAAAACTCTCTTTGGTGATACTACAAGCAACAAGCAGAAGTCAGTTACATTGCTTGCAAAAATGAAGATATTGAGAAATCCATCTAATTAGTATCTTCCATGGCCAGCCTATCCACAAGGTCATTCACTGAACAGTCAACAATTCTAATTGAGTAATTGATGAGGAGATAATCTCCCTAACTCCTTAAACCATGAAATCATTATTTCCAAGGAGGTTGTGCTGCAAACAAGCTTTGAAAAATCAAGTCGACTTGGACTTGATCATTTAATGATCCGAGCCACTGGGACTCGGTGGCGGAAGAGATGGACTCGGACGAGTCCACTCACTGATGGACTCCCCCACTTTAAAAGCTCTTCAAAACCCTAAAGAAAGCCCCTTCTTAGTTTCAACTTGCTGGAGATAGGAGAAAACAGCATCCAAAACTCTTTTCTAGCAGCTACATACTCAAATCCATCTTCTTCGAAGCTCTAGCTTACCAAAGAATCCAACCACTATTCATATCAAAGAGGGTTTTTTGATTTGTCAGCTTTGAGGTATGTTTTCTTGAGTCTATATGCATTTATGGTTTAGGGAAGATGCTAAGATGAAGATTTTGCTTGAAGATGGTTTGGAGGTCCATTATTTGTTCTAAAAATGCTTCTTTTTTTTTTTTTTTTGTATTTTTGGGTCGTTCTTTTTAAATATATATATCCGATTTTTTTTCATTATTTACTTGTGTTTTCTGTATGAAATTATTATTTTGGGTGTGTATAACATGGATCTATGATTCTAACCCTAGATCTATGCATGTATGTGCAATAATAATAATATTTTCCTTACTCTTTCTTGTAAAGATAATTATTAATAATATGTTTTTTTTTTGCTTTTTACACTCTTAAATTATGTAGAATAGATGATTACAAGTGTGGGTTGCTTGTAGATGATATCTAAACTCTTGTTTGGTTAAAAGAATGTGATTTTCTTGATTATGGTGTATTTTATTTTACAATAATAAAAAATCCAAATTTTTTTTAATTATTTATTTATGTTTTTTGTATGATACTACTATTTTGGGTGTGTATAACATGGATCTATGGTTCTAACTCTAGATCTATGCTTGTATGTGCAATAATAATATTTTCCTTACTTTTTCTAGTTAAAATAATTATTAATAATATGTTTTTTTTGCTTTTTACTTTCTTAAATTATGTATAATAGATGATTACAAGTGTGGGTTGTTTGTAGATAATATTTCAACTCTTGCTTGGTTAAAAGAAGGATTTTCTTGATTATGATGTAACTTTTTTATTAAAATAATAAAAATTTTCATTATTTATTTATGTTTTTGGTATGAGACTATTATTTTGATTGTGTAGAATCTTGATTGTGTAGATCAATGTCACTTAGTTAGATCACAATGGCCCCAAAAAAGAAAGAGAAAGAAGTTGACCCCGGATGGGAATGGGGAGATGGTTGCAGAAGACCGTCATAAGGTCAAATGCAAATGGTGTCATAAGACTCTCAGTGGTGGGATCCACAAATTTAAACACCACCTAGTAGGTATACAAGGGGAAGCTAAACCATCTGCAAATATCCCCACTATCCACAGATTTAAACATCACCTAGCAGGTATACAAGGGGAAGCTAAACCATGTGCAAATGTCCCCACTTAAGTGAGGAAATTAATGAGAGATTTTGTAGGGAAAGAAGAATGAGAAAGAAAAGACGAAAAAAATTGATAAGAGAGTTGCAAATATACAGAGGATTGACAGTTCTGAGGATGACTCTGATGGTGGTGGTGATGAAGATATGGAGTTAAGGAGGGCTATGAGAGCGAACCGTGAACAATTTGCTTCTGAGCAGGCTCGTATGGATGAGACACGGGGTAGGGCCGATTCTACAAGAGCTCTTCCTGACCCTTATCAGGACACAACAAGGAGAGGGACATTTGATCCATTCTTACATAGGTCCCAAAGTACGAAACAACCAAAGATTACTAGCTCTATCATGGGTGATATGAAAGTTGAGCCATGAAAATGGGGAGAGCCATCTCAAAGTTCTTCCATGATAATCGGATTCCACCAAATGTCGCTAATTCACCATACTATCGGGCCATGGTTGATACTATAGCTAAGGTGGGGCCCGGAGTTAAACCTCCATCCGCTTATGAGATTGGCAGAAAGTATCTTGACATGGAAGTTGACGATTACTGGAGATACTTAGAAGACCACTTCAAAACTTTTCAGCCCGGCCGATACCGCGACTGAAACCGAGATTTTAAACCATGCATCCAACCCACCTCCACCCCAACCAACCCCAACTAGATCCAATCTCCAGCAACGACCCATCTCCAAAACCCTTTTTCCACACTCTCCACCATCCCACCATCTTAGAACTTCATTTGAACCAACCCATACCCACTTCACTGAAACCCTCAATCACTCACATCAAATCCCAAATCCCTAACAGCCCCAAAATTACAGTCACAGTAACCATCACCCAAAATTCCCTAGCCGATCCAAACCCTCAATCATCTTTGATCTCTGTCGGAAATTCCCAAACCCAAAGTAAAAATAATAATAAATAGAGGGAAGGACGGAAAAAGAAAGAAAGGGGAAGCAAAAGGAGACTTGAGTCTATGGAGGACAGCAACCAGTGACCATCGTCTGCAAAGCGCCCCACTGCCATCATCGCAGCCTCACCAAAAATCAGCGCCCCACCTCCATCGTCACAGCCTCACCAGAAATCGCCAGAGAGAGTACACTTGTTTTCCTCTTCGTATCAGCAAGGGATTCCTTCCCAATTCAGATTTTTTATTCCGTGCCCAAGAGAAAACAAAGCAAGGGACTTCTCCCACGTGCCTTCACCCAACAGCACCTTCTGGGCCTAAGTTTGGGTCAAACCTGAGCCCAAACCCAAACTTGCATAAACTGTATAAAAAAATAAAAATAAAAAAAGGCATTTCTCCCACGTCATAGTCAATTGTTTGGGCCTGAGTTCAGGTCTGACTTGAACCCAAACCCGACCCAATAGAAGCTCACAAAAAAAAAAAAAAAAAAGGTCACTTTACTTGGCTGACCCAACCCACTGAGAGCCTCAGTAGATCTGGTCCAAGTTAGGTGAACCAAAAAAAAGAAAACTTGCAATTGAATTCTCATGGACACCCGGGGACATCAATACCATGGGTACTTCACCAATTTCCAAGGGGATGAGCAACTGACTAAACTGGGCCATGACATGGATGATCAGAAAGGGCATTATGCTAGAGAATGTCCTCACAAGAATCTTTATGCAAATGATGAAGCAGAGGACAACGAAGAATATGATGAGCACATTGAAATGGAAAAACCTGCAGACACTCAAAGCCTTGTCAATGATGAATTTCCTGATGATAGTGTACCACTTGTATATATTGAACGTCGTCTTCTGATCACAGAAGATCAGCAGGATGAGTAGGATTCTAATCATGCACCCATCGTTCGCTCTCAAGTTTGCTGCATGGGCAAGACTTGCAATATGATCGTCGATGGAGGCAGTGCTATGAACGTTATTTCTAAAGAAGTTGTGGAAAAGAAGCTACCTAAAACAAAGCATTCGAGGCCATACAAAATAGCATGGGTAAATGATTCAACTATTCCAGTTGACAAGCAGTGCATGGTTCCTTTCAAATTGGGCTCTTCTGAAGACACAATCAAATGTGATATTATCCCAATGAAAGTTACATGCATACTCTTTGGTCGTCCTTAGCTGAAGAAGTTGAAGGTTGTCACGGATAATGACAACACCACCCATACTTTCATGTGGAAATGACACGAGACCCGGTTATGGCCACAGCAAACCCAGCCTTCTGCTCAGGCCCCAAAAGAAGCAACCACCCCTAAAAAATTAACCATGGGCAAATTTGACTAGAAAAGCAGAGATCAGGGTATGATGCATGCCTTGGTTATCCGACAGGTTGCAGATGACTCTCCATACAAGTCCATTCCGGAGGAAGTCAAACCACTGCTGCAACAATTCTCCGATCTTATTCCGGATGAATTGCCGACTAATCTTCCACCTATGAGGACATACAACATATCATTGATCTAGTCCCTGGCTCTTCACTGCCAAATCTATCTGTAGATCCGATGTGTCTAGCAGAGCACACCAAACTAGAGAGGCAGGTGAATGATCTATTGCAAAAGGGTTACAATCGAGAAAGTCCCGGTCCCTGCGGTGTACCAGCCTTTCTTACTCCAAAGAAGGATGGAAGTAGACGCATGTGTATAGAAAGTCAAACTATCAACAAGAACACGGTAAAATACAGATTTCCTATTCCCAGATTAAATGATATGCTTGACATGATGACAAGTGCCATCTTCTCCAAGATTGATCTGTGAAGTGGTTACCACCAGATTCGCATCAGAACAGGTGATGAGTGGAAGATAGGGTTCAAAACCAGAGATGGCCTTAATGAATGGTTGGTCATGCCATTCGGGTTATGACCCATCAGTTGCAACCTTATATCAAGAAATTCGTCGTCGTTTATTTCGATAACATCCTTATTTATAGCAAAACTAGGGAGGAAAATCTCACTCACCTGCACACTATTTGCCATCTCCTTCGCCGATAAAGCTTCTACATCAGTCTCAAGAAGTGCACCTTCATGAGCCATTCAATTGTATTCTTGGGATTCATCATATCGACGGAAGGCATCAAAATAGATCCAGAGAAAGTCAAGGAAATTCTGGATTGGCCACTCCCCACCACAGTAATTGAAGTTAGGAGTTTTCATGGACTTGCTACCTTCTATAGGAGATTCATCAGAAATTTCAGCAGCATCACCACTCCAATTACAAAATGTTTAAAGAATGGTGAGTTCAGACGGACCAATGCCGCCACTCGAGCTTTTGAGCAGATTAAGGAGAAAATCACAGAAGCTCTTATCCTCTGTCTTCCAGACTTTGAAAAAGTGTTTGAAGTTGCATGCGATGCGTCCAATGTTGGAACTAGAGGTGTCCTTAGTCAAGAAGGACATCCAATTGCTTTCCATAGCAAGAAACTTTCAGATTCAAAGCGCAAGTACTCTCCTTATGCCTTGAAGTTTTATGCTCTTGTTCAGTCACTTCACCATTGGAGGCATTACCTGGTCGGTAAAGAATTTTTGCTTTACTCTGATCATGAGTCTCTCAAGCACCTTCATTCACAGCAGAAAGTGAGACAATTATGCCAAATGGAGCGCTTATGTTCAAGAGTTTAAATTTACTATCCGCCATAAATCTAGCAAGGAAAATGTGATAGCGGATGCTCTTAGTTGCTGGAAACATCTCCCGACTACCATGGCTATTTTTGTGCCAGGCTTCAAACAAATCAAGCAGGAATATAAGACAGGCAAAGACTTCGGCACCATATATAAAGAGGTCTGTCAGGGCGAGCATCTCAAACATCCATATTTTAGCATTCATGATGGATATTTATTTTATGGTAGTCAACTAAGCTTGCCAAATACATCTATCCGAGAGCATGTTATCAGGGAACTCCATTCCAGAGGATGCAGTGGACATTTGGATCGTGGTATGAGCCTCGGAGATAGATACTATTGACCACACATGACACCCTATGTTTCTCGTATTTGTGAGCGGTGTCGTACTTGCCAGCTGGCCAAAGGAAGCAAGAAGAATGCGAGGTCATACCAATCGTTGCCAGTCCCATAGCGCCCTTGGCAGGATATCAATATGTATTTTGTACTAGGACAGCCTATGACCCGCAAAAAAGTGGACTCTGTATTTGTGAGTGTGGATCGCTTTCGAAAATAGCTCAATTTATTCCTCATACCAACACAGCAAATGCCTACAAAGTCACACGGCTCTTCAAGGAAGTCGTCCGTCTGCATGGACTACCAAAAACCATTGTGTCCGACTGGGATACAAAGTTTGCTAGCTACTTCTCAAAGACATTGTGGAACTTATCCAAAACAAAGCTGAAATTTTCTACTGCCTATCATCCACAACTGATGGTCAGATAGAAGTCATCTATCGTAGCCTTGGGAATCTCCTACATTGTTTAGTGCGAGACCATCTTACCACATGGGTTCAAGTTCTGCCTATGGCTAAGTTCGCATACAATAACTCAGTCAATCGGTCCACAGGGATTTCTCCTTTTGAAGCAATTACCGGCACCAAACCACGCCTACCAGTTAATCTTGTTCCCCTTCTGTAGAGGCAAGAACAAGTGTTGATGCCGACAGCTTCATTCAACATATGCAGCAAGTTTATGAGGAAGTTCGACACAATATTTCAGCAAGCAATGATTCATATATAAAACACGCAGATAAGCGCCCTCGCTTCATTCAGTTTGCAGAAGGAGATATGGTTATACTTCGTAATCGTCCAGAGCGCCTTCCGCCATGAGCTAACAAAAAGTTGCACCCCCGTAACTCAAGACCGTTCAAGATTCACAAGAAAATTGGTCCTAATGCATGTGTTTGGATCTGCCAGCAGATCTTGGATTGCATGCCACATTCAACGTTGAAGATCTCATACTATATAAGGGCCATGACCAAGACAAGCCGTCGAAAGAACAAGAGATTCAGCCACCACCTTCACCCGCCCCTGGATCAAATGATTGATGTGCTTAATGATCAAATTGTCTCCACTAGACAAGGGGGATTTCAGAAGTTTCTTGTTCGCTGGCAGAATCGTCCCATCTCTAATGCTACATGGATTACAGCTACAGATTTCCAGCGTCTTAATCCTGATCTTTATGAGAGATATCAGGCCATTAACTCCCTAAAGTCGAGTTTTTCCAAGCCGAGGAGAGTTGATAGTTGATACAGTGCGAGAAAAAGAGGCCCCACTAATTGATCCCACCAAGTAACCCTACAATGATTTGCTTTCTTTAAATAGTTTAGTAATTTTAGTAATTTGATGTAATCTCTGATTTGACTTAATCAGAGAGATTTTAGTGATTAGAGATTTTAAGGAGAGATTTTAGGAATCATTGAATAATTATAGTTTTCTTATTAGACCATTCCTCTGATATAAATAGAGAGGGATGTTTGATTGAAGGGCATGCTATATTCTTAATAAAATTTCAGATTTGTTCTCAAGAGTTCCTCTTTGGGTATTTTCTCCTTAAGTGATCTTAGGGCTTGAGTCGGAAGACTCGATCTCACCACTAGAGGTGTAGATCTTCACCGTGATCGTGGCTGGGCTACACCAAACTCTGTGGATCTTCATCTCATGGTGGTTTTGAAAGTGCCATCATCATCATCACCACCAAAGCCGTGTCTACTACATGAAATTTTTTTTCTCCATTTCAATCAATCCCGAGCCAAATCCTTAGTTAGGTAGCACTTTTTTGGATCCATCCTAACTACTTCCATCCATGTCCTCCTCAGCCTACCCCTTTTCCTTGGCGAGCCTTCAACTTGCATAGAAAAACATTTCTTCAATGGCGCCATCACTAGCTATCGTTGGACATGTCCTAACCATTTCAAACAAGCTTCTCTTAGTTTATCACCTATTGATGCTACCCCTAAATGTTCTCGAAAGCGCTCATTTCTGATTTTATCTTTCTTAGTTTCACTACATATCCACTTCAATACTCTCATCCTGCTGCACTAATTTTGTGCATGTGTTGCTTCATGATTGGCCAACATTTTGCTTGATAGGTCATAATAGCTGATATAATTGTCATCACTTCCCTGTAAAACTTTTCCTTCAATTTTGTATGCGCCGATTGCAAAGCACTCTAGATGCAAGTCTCTACTTCAACCATCCCTATCCTCTCATATGTTCGATATCTTCCTTAATCTCTCCATCCTTATTAATTATCTAGCTGAAGTACCCTAAATCATAATTTGTTTGATATTGGTTATAACTGATGACAACCATCTCTAATAAAGTGTCTGGGATTGCATGGCACCTGGTGTCTTCTCTTGTTTCTTAGCTCCAAATGCATGGAAAAATCAATCACTACTCTTGACACCATAGTAATTATACTGACTACAGTTTCAGATGGATCATAATGCACCCTATGTAACTCGAAGAAGCATTTAATTGATTGTTGTTTCATGTGATGGTAAGATGAAAATGTAAGACACCCACTTATTCACTGTAAATGCAAATTAAAAAAACTAATTCTCTTCCCTCATAAAATATAAAGTGGTCTATGAGTGACACTATCAAATAAGCAAGCAAATAGATAACTAGCAAGTAGTAGATAAAGTGAGTTCTAACTATGCATATCCTCACCCATTGAGGCAGCCATCCTGGCAGACAATAATACTCAGGCTTGAACATTGGACCGGGATCGCAGTGAAGCCATCCTGTTGATAAATCCTGCATACGTTTCACTCATTTGAATCAGACAGAATGCATCCTCAGAAAAACTGGAAGGGGCATGTTAGAATTGCACCGATAGCTACAACTTGTCAAAGAATTACCTTTCTAGGACATGTTAGCCACTGGAAACGGCCCAAGATATTTGCCATCTGCATAAACATAAAGTTTAACATGTTAGTAAACTATATTTTTATAGATGCTCCAACGTCAAAACTTATTGAATCCTCAAAAACCTAATAAGAAAGAAATGCCCAGCTGTAATTGGGGGCAGGGACACAAAACAAAAGGCCAGTCTAGACAGTTCTTTAGAAAGAGGTGCCACAGCTACCTCATGGAAA
This sequence comes from Persea americana, assembly GCA_029852735.1. Classification (NCBI taxonomy): domain Eukaryota; kingdom Viridiplantae; phylum Streptophyta; class Magnoliopsida; order Laurales; family Lauraceae; genus Persea; species Persea americana. Next base: position 4,357,207 of record CM056813.1, read on the forward strand.
ATCCGGCGAAGGGTGTCTTGCACCTTTGAAATTTTGAGGGTACAAGAAAATTTTCTTGTGCTCGAGAATACCTAGCCTTAGGTTGCATGAATGTATCCAAGGAACCAATGAAAACAATGATCCAGCAGGACCAGCACTTCCTTACAAATTATCCAACATAAGGGAGAAACAGTTTTTCATCAAACCTGCATCTTCTTAAAAAGCAAGGACCCTGCATTTTTTGCATAATTTTGCTAATTTGATTATTGACAATAAATGTGCAATAAATTTTGTCGCACAAGAGGTCGTTGACAAACTTCATTGGCTAAGAAGCTTCCTAAGCCCTACCAAGTCACATGGTCTAATGGTCATGTTATCCCCATATCTCATAGATTCATTCAAGACGGGCCATTATGAGGATAAGATTTAGTGTGATGTGATCCATATGAAAATTGCTCATTATTTTCGAACGTCCACGGCTTTTTTATCGAAAAGTGGACCATGATAAAGAGGCGAACATGTATACCCTTTTGTGGAGTGGAAAAAGGGTTATGCTCATTCCAATGACACCAACAGCCTCATCTTCGTCTACATCCTCTCCTTCCACTCAACCAAAGAAAGAGAAAAAATTTGAAAGAGAAGTCATGATTGCACCGAACAAGAAAATAGAAGACATCACGGATGACATTGAAGAGAAAGTTCATGGCAAAGATGATCTCGTGAGTACAAACAATATTGATCAAGGCAATGTCAATCAAGAGCTGTAAAAGGTTGAAGAAGAACAAGGTCAATCAAACATTGAAGACTTTGCTTGAGTCAGCACAGAAAGTGAACATCCGGTAGATAATATTGTCATGCCACTTCCAGAAAATTTAATTGGGTCATCGGAAATCAAATCAATTGTTTCAGAGGTTTCACAAGAAGATCAAGTTGTTGCAATCCCTTACATTGACTTCATCTTCAAGGATCAACAATGGAAGCTTGAAGATTCTAACACGGCAGATTCTACGGTTGCAAACTCTCATGGGAAAAGCACACATCTAAGATCAATCTAGACATCAGAAAAAGCAACACCTCCCATCTACTTCTAAATGGAGAAAAAGACTACATGAAGCTTGCAAGAGACACAAAGGAAATTAAGATCGCAAGACCATTCTAAAGTTTGTGCGATTGATTTTCGACCCCAGAGGCACCTTCCCTAACTTGTGGTTGGATACTCTACCGTACTATCAAGCTGTCAACTCGCCTAAGTAGTGTTTTTCCAAGCAGAGGAGAATTGATGCAGACCAGACAATAAGTCGGCCAACCCATAGGCCCAACGGGACATCCAGTTATTTAGGAATCCTATTAAGTATTTTTAACTTATTTAGCATTAATATTAGTGAGTGGTGAAGGAAGCATAAAAATCTTCTAAAAGATGGAGAGCAAGTTGATTGAGTTATCGTTAGTTATGGAGTGTTTTATTATTCTGGTCACGCCCTAGTAACTGGAATCCATCTTGGATTCGATTAATCCCTCAGGAGATTGACCTATAGCATCGATCACGGATCCGCGCTATGCCAGATTTGGATAACTTGGGGATTTGGGTTTGAATCTAGGGCTTGGAACTTGACTAATGGTTAATAAATATGGGACCAGCAGTAGGTGACTATTTTGGGCTTGACATTCACCTACAGATCTCCGGGAAGCATATGTATAACAATGCTAACCTAAGGGTATGATGTCATGCTGCTTTTAGGCACCAAATTACCGTCAAAAGTGCCAAGACGAGTTGAACTAAACCTAATTGGGAGATCCCAACAATTGTTCAAACATGTTTTGGGCAATCTAATGGTGTCTAGGGTTCAATGATATCATAAGGTTACATTAGCATATGTGCTTGCATGTGGAAGGCGAACCAAGCCCTAGGATTTAGCACAACTTTTAATTTGTTATATGATTTGAAATTAATTTGGTATTGGTTTAGCCTAACTAGATGATCCCTTGTCTTCATGAATTGCTAACACACATCAAACCATGTCTAGAATCCTTACTTGATTGCGAAGACTTGCTTAAAACCTAGAAAGGCTTAGCAAACATTAGTCTTTGGTAGTCTTGTCTATTTAGTGATTAAGGATTAGGATGGGATACAGCTTGGAGCCTCATTTTCTCATGTTCATCAGGAGGCAAATGTAAAGGCAGATGGTCTTGCTAAAGAGGTAGTGCTACACTCTTCTATTCTGTTTGATGTCTAGTGTTTTCTTTGTTTTCTTTTTCAGTTTGCGTTTTGGCTAAGTTTCGTTGGATTCTTTATTTTGTATTCTTTGTTGTTTTTTATGGAAATAAAATTTACTATTATAAAAAAAAGGATTAGGATGGGATAGTTGGATGTTTATAAGGGATAAAACAGTAGTTTTCAAAAAAAAAAAAAAAATAGTAAGCATTCAGCCTAGTTTTCGAAGGTCAAACGATTTCAGAATTCAAAGATCCTTCATCCTAATGCTCCCTCGCTTCAAGCAGTATGAGATCCATATATAGCTCATTGAATTCGAACATCTTACGGCAAGCAAAGCAAGGTTGTCAATGAAATCTGCCAATTCTGTAAATATGCATGTGGTCCCTAAAAACTCACCTAGAAGGTGTCAATGGGCAGAATTGATGTAATCTGAAACTATGAATGGAACCTTGTGTCCTTAATTAATTCTAAGGTGTGTATGAGACGCAATAGACTAAATCTATGTCTAGTTTGGATGCTAGTGAAATATGTGAGAGTTGAAAAGTACTGCTCTATAGAATATGAAATTTGATGGAACTGTTCATAAGAAAGGACAACTAAGCATAGAGGCATTGTAACAAATGGACTACTCAATAGCAGCTCCCTTAATAAATCTCGTTCATCTAGTGTTTTGTCTAGCTGGAACCGTTATTGAATACTGAGTCAGCACTACCAAGCTATTTAAATATAGCATATATGGGATGCTGCTCTGTAAGGATTCTAGACTATTTATAACCAACTGCAGTTGAGCCTTTTGCTTGGAGTAACCAATTATCACTTTGTCATCAAATTTGGGATTTGATGGCCACAATAAAATATAATCTTGGGCATAGTTTTGAGAATTCTATGATTCGTATCCCAAATCACGATTTGTATCCTAAATCTTAAGGAAAATGATTTGTATCTAAACAACGAATCCCATTTATAGATGAATATAGGATTCAGGTGTGAATCTTACGATTCGATACTTGTTTCACCGAATCTTACAATTCAAGCAAATAGGCTGAGCGAGAATGGCTACAACCACTAAATTAATATTAACGATCTTTTACCTTTTTTCTTTCTTTTAGCATTTTTACTTTTAGTTATGTAGTTAACGAAACCACTTAAGAATATTCACGGCTTTGGAGAGGTTTTAGAGATAAATAAAGAATATGCATTTTATTAAAGTGTTCGACTTACTTATGGTGCTTGTCTAAATCTTTTTTTCTTTTTAAATTTTTTTTTATTTTTTTCTTCATGAACACTTAACTTCAAAAGATATCCTACTATGTAAGATAGATGGTTTGGATTTTATTTTTACTTTTATATTTTGATTTAAAGATTAAAAAAATTAATATATATATCAACCTTCAACTTATTAAACTGTTTACACATATCATTCATTATATATTAATATATATCATGATGTTTTTTATATGATTGTATGATAGGCTTATTTGTCATTGAATTTATACTGCTATAAATGGGAAATTGGATGGTTATGAATACTACCTTTTTTTAAGTTATAATTTTTTTTAATTAGAAAAATAAAAAATTGTACGCTTCACAATTCGATTCATGGATATGAACAATTTGCGATATGATTCTGATTTTCAAAACTATGCTCTTGGGTACTAGTTATTTGTTCCCGCCACAATAATTGAGGGTTGCAATAATTTCTACGGCAACTTTGTACCTCGTCACATTTATAGGAGGGTTGCTATAATATCATGTGACAAAATATCCAATGTTGACTGCCAGTCTTGCTAAGGTTGTTTCTTTATGTTTTTAGACTTGGCTGGACGATTCATATTGACGTGTCCTTACTCTTGCATAATCCTGCTTTGTTATAATTATCATTGAACTATGAAGATTTATCCTTGTCTATAATTCTATTTGAGATTGTGTGGAATGTATTTATGGAATGCTTGCTAGCTAGGTTTTTCACAAGCCTACTAAACTACAATAGGCACTTGTAGATGAGGAAATAAAAAAAAAACTCAGGATGCAAACGTGGTAAAGGAGAACCATGAGGGTATCAACAGTGGATCACGGACAATGTAGTCCAGAGCCATCAAGCGCACTTTTAGAGATTTCATATTTGTTAGACAATTGTAATAAAGCCCTCCAATGAGCCAAGAATGAACCCTCGTAAGATCATCTTCAAACATTGAGGTGTGTATGTTTTTCTCATCTTCCCATTCATAAACTAAATAAGGTGTCCTCTCAATCTGTTACATGTGCCTTCCCTGGATAACCATCTGATCAGAAAGGATATGATCCTTCTACAAGACATCTCTGTATCTCTCGTAATGTACTATTTTCAAAAAACCAAAAAATATTTCCACAATATGTCGACTCTACTCCCATTTCATTCCTTCCTACTTTTTATGAGTCGTCTCCAACAAGATTTAAACCTGGTTTGGTATATGTGAGAAGAAAAACCTCTGCAGAAAGGCCACTTGCTCTATCACCAACTCCGGCTGATGATCCTGCTCCACCTGTGCTTCGTCATTCAACATGCCCCTCCTGATCGATATGGGTTCTCAAACTCCTCTTTGCTTGCCACCTTATCCAATATTTCCATATCTAACACCTATTAGCAGGCTATAAGGCATGACTGTTGGAAACAACTGATGAAGAATTGGATGCTTTTCAACAAAATCATACTTGGGATCTTCTTCAGTGCCCTCTTACTGTGAAGCCGATTAGTTTCAAGTGGATATATTTTGTTAAACTCAAATCTGATGGCTCTACAAAACTCAGCTTGTCACTCTTGGCAATCAACTTCAAAAGATTATGATGAAACTTTTTGTCCCAGTTGCTAAGAATGACCACAGTGAAAATTATTCTTTTTGTTGCTACCTTTCACTCATGGTCTCTCTTTTTTGTCTGTTGACTTAGGCGCTGTCTTTATGGGTTAGAACTGTTAACATAGGTCCATTCGTTTGACCCATATACAAAAGCCCATTAATTAGACTTGTACAACTATACATTCCATAAATAGGAGATTTGATTGATTGTAATATTTAATTGATTGTCACTAGTCAAACCTGTACAGCAATACATACTATACTAGGAGATTCGTTGGTTGTAATTGTAGCCCAAAATTGGGCATTACTGATCTATAAAATAGCATGGTGAATCCTCAAGGGATCATCGGAAATTCCATTCAATCTTCAAGATTATTCTTCTTGTTTATTCCTGACATGGTATCAGAGCCTATCTCAGAAGAATCTTTGCAATCTTCCAATTCATCTGAGTGTTCTAGGATCTGTTTCAGACATATCAGAGTTTATTCAGTCTGATCATCCACCGCTGATCATAGCTGTTCAACAGTGGCCCACTTGTGATCGTCCAGACACAGCTTGGAACCTCAACAGTCTTGGTCGTCCACTGCAGGAGGTTTTTTTGATGATTTTTTCACAATTTTTTGCCATTCAAAGGTAGGCCATTTGCTCAATCTCGTGATTTTGCCAGTTTTGACAATAGTTTTCATCTCCACCGTTCAATTTTTTGGATCCTTGGAGTCTGCACACCAGATTTCATCTCCAGGAAGACATTTACAACTGGTATTCAGATCTTTCATCTGATCTGCATTTCAATCCTTCTGTGGGACCCACGTGCTCATCCAGACACCAACCAGGTACTCGCCTGGGTTGTCTATTTGGGTTCTGTACACATCTGATTCATATCAGATTACTGTTGCTGCTTGCTGTTAGCTATTGTTACATTCTTCTTACTGTTTGTGGCTATACTATTGCTACTGCCTATTTGGTCATCTTGATCTGATAGATTGAATCATCAGTGGGCCCCACCTACTGTTTTTGATAAATTTCTTGGACGTCTGGCCCAGTTTTGTTCATCTATTTATACAGATTTGTGATCTGTTGTGATTGGTTGTTTTCAAATATCTTCTGGGCTGTTATTTCTCTCTCTATAGTTGCTGCTACCTTTTTTTTGAGCATTTTACTGTCATCTGTGGGTTGAAAATGGACAAGAATGAGATGCAGTTGATCAAATTCAACGGAAAGAATTACTCTGCTTGGGCCTATCAATTTGAGCTTTATCTGAAAGGCAAACAATTATGGGGTCATATTTCTGGTTCTAAACAAAAACCATCGGAACAAGATAAATTGGAGGATTTGGAAGCTTGGGAAACCAAAGAAGCACAAATCATGAGCTGGATGTTGGGTGCAGTGGAACCTCAATTTTTCTTACATCTTAAGCCTTATAAAAATGCTTGTGTTATGTGGGGATATTTGAAACGCATATATCAACAAGAGAATTCAGCCCGTCGATTCCAATTAGAACATGAAATTGCTCAATATTCTCAAGGACAGATGACTGTCCAGGAGTATTACTCAGGCTTCTTCGTTCTTTGGACTGAATACACGGATATTGCCTATGCCACTCTTACTGGCAAAACTCTCTCTGGTGTTCAAGAAGTTCATAAAATTACTCAGAGAGATCAGTTTTTAATGAAACTTCGGCCTGAATTTGAAAATGTTCGTTCTAATCTTATGAGTCGGCATCCATCTCCCTCTTTGGACACATGTCTTAATGAAGTTCTCCGCGAAGAACAGAGGATATCCACTCAGCATCAATTATCCCAACAATCTACTGGTGTCACTGAAGTTGCTTATATGGCAAAAGGGAAACCCCCCAGGAGCAACACTGATTTGAGCAAGATTCAATGCTTCACTTGTAAGGAGTATGGACATTATTCTTCTCAATGCCGACGGAAAGTTTGTAACTACTGCAAAGCTAGCGGACATATTATTTCTGAATGCAGGAAGCGCCCAGAAAATCGAAAATCACGTGCTTATTCTGCTATTGCTTCTTCAGATTCTCAGTCTGTGGCATCTGCTTCTCCGTCTTCATCCATGTCTTCACAGCCATCTGAATCCATCCCTCCTATCAACCCTGAAATGATTCAACAAATGATCCTCCAAGCATTCTCTACCTTGGGTCTCTCAGGTAAAGTTTTTTCATCTCCTTCCTTATGGTATTTTGATTCTGGAGCATCTAATCATATGACTTCTACTTCCAAACTCATGTCTAATCTTCACTCATATGATGGGAAACTTCAAGTTCAAACTGCCAATGGGGGACACTTACCTATCACTGCCATAGGTGATATTTCACACAAATTGCCCTTGAATCATGTTTTTCTTTCACCTGGCCTATCTACAAATTTGTTATCTGTTGGACAACTTGTAGATAATCATTGTAATGTCTCCTTTTCTTCTTCTGGTTGTGTTGTACAGGATCAGGAGACGGGACAGGTGATCGCGAAGGGGCCTAAGTGCGGCCGCTTATTTCCGCTACGTCTGTCTATACATCTTAGGGATGCATCTATTTCAGCTTTTTCATGTGTTCTTCAAAAAAATGTGCATCTGTGGCACAAAAAATTGGGACATCCTAATTCAAACATATTGTTAACTTTGAAAAATTCTGGTTTGATTAATAAAATGCAGTTTTCTAATTCTGATATCAATATTGACTGTTCTGTTTGCAAATTAGGAAAAAGTAAAGCTCTTCCATTTTCTATACATACCTCTATATCAGAAAAAATGCTTTGATTTGGTTCATAGTGACGTTTGGGGTATAACACCGGTTATTTCTCATTCTCACTACAAATACTTTGTCACATTCATTGATGATCATAGCAGATTCACTTGGATTTATTTTTTAAGGGCTAAATCAGAAGTGTTTGACATTTTTACAAAATTTCTTGCCTATGTTGAAACGCAATTCTCAACCTGCATAAAGATTCTCCGATCTGATTCAGGTGGTGAATATGTGTCAAACAGATTTCAAGAATTTCTTCAACAAAAGGGAATTATTTCACAACGAACCTGTCCTCATACTCCACAGCAAAATGGCATTGCTGAACGTAAGAATCGCCATTTACTTGACATGGTTCGTTGCCTACTACTTGAATCCTCTGTTCCTCCTCGTTTTTGGCCGGAAGCTCTCTCCACTTCCGTTCATCTTATCAATAGGCTTCCATCTTCTAAACTTCAAAATCAATCCCCTTATTTCCGTCTTTTTAACTCTCATCCTACATATACACATCTTCGTCCTTTCGGATGTGTTTGTTTTGTTCATCTTCCTTCTTCTGAAAGAATGAAATTGTCTGCGCAAGCCACTAGATGCGTTTTTCTTGGCTACGCAACTCATCAAAAAGGATTTGTTTGTTATGATCCCTCTGTCCAAAGAATTCGTGTTTCTCGAAATGTTGTGTTTTTTGAAAATTTATATTTCTTTTTTCAAACCCCTGATTCCTCACCTCCTACCACCATGACTACACTACCATCTTTCTCATCCGACACTTCTTCATCTTGTGTTGAACGGTTCAAACCTGGCATTGTATATCGACGACGAACGGATCCACTCAATACCGCACTACAACCCCTTCCCGAGCATCCTGATCCGGCACCTGATCCGACTTCCATAGCCACTCCTGCTCCACCAACACTTCGACGTACCACACGTGTTTCTCGCCCTCCTGATAGATATGGGTACTCTCATTCCGCTTTTCTTGCCACTCTAGCCTCTGTTAACATTCCCACTTCTTATTCTCAAGCTGTGAAGCATGAATGTTGGCGGAAAGCTATGTCCGAGGAATTAGAAGCTCTCCAGAATAATCATACGTGGGATGTGGTTACCTGCCCGCCTACAGTTCGACCTATTGGCTGTAAATGGGTCTATTCGGTCAAACTGAAATCTGATGGCTCTCTCGACCGATACAAGGCTCGTCTGGTTGCTCTTGGTAATTGCCAAGAATATGGCATAGACTATGATGAAACATTTGCCCCTGTTGCAAAGATGACTACTGTCCGGATGATTATTGCCATTGCAGCATCTCAAGCTTGGCCCATTCTTCAGTTAGATGTTAAGAATGCCTTTCTTCATGGTGATCTGCAGGAAGAGGTGTATATGCGTCTTCCTAAAGGGTGTTCCCCTTCCAGCAGTACAAATGTTGCTAAACTCAAGCGTTCCCTCTATGGCCTTAAACAGGCTCCTCGCGCTTGGTTTGAAAAATTTCGAGACGCCTTGTTTATGTTAGACTTTACACAAAGTCCGTATGATCCTTCACTGTTTTTACACAAGTCTCCAAGTGGTATCACTATTCTTCTTGTTTATGTTGATGATATCATTATCACTGGCACTGATTCCGCAATGATATCTACGCTTCAATCCTCGTTGCATCAATCATTCCAGATGAAAGACTTGGGTCCCTTAACCTACTTCTTAGGTCTTGAAGTGCATCACACAGTCAAAGGAATCTTCTTGCACCAACATAAATATGCTCTAGACCTAATTGAACTAGCAGGACTCCAACAATCAACTCCAGTTGATACTCCTCTTGAAGTGAATCTGAAGCTCTCAACTGATAGTGGGGATCTCCTTCCCGATGCCACACTCTATAGGAAATTGGTTGGTAGCTTAATCTACTTGACTCATACCCGCCCCGACATTTCCTTTGCTGTTAACATGGTCAGTCAGTATATGACTCAACCAAGGCATCTTCATCTTGCAGCTGTCCGACGAATTATTCGTTACCTTCTTGGTACGACTACTCGAGGTCTATTTTTTCCTGCTGATTCCCCTCTAACTCTCAGTGCTTTCTCTGATGCTGATTGGGCGGGTTGTTCTGACACTCGTCGCTCCACCACTGGATGGTGTATGTATCTTGGCGATGCGTTGATATCCTGGAAATGTAAGAAACAAGCTAAAGTTTCACGCTCTTCCACCGAAGCTGAATATCGCGCTATGTCTGATGCCTGTGCTGAAATACTTTGGCTCCGTGGGCTACTCTCCGATCTTGGTTTTCCACAAACCTCACCAACACCTCTCCATGCTGACAACACTAGTGCTATTCGTATTACCGAAAATCCTGTTTTTCATGAACGAACCAAGCACATCGAAGTTGATTGTCATTTTATTCGTGATGAATATCTACGGGACATCATTTCCCTACCATTCATTTCCTCTGGACTTCAGATTGCAGACATCTTCACGAAGGGACTTCCTCGCCCACGTCATCAATTCTTATCCGGCAAATTGATGCTTACTGATTCCCCGCATCAATTTGAGGGGGGGTCTTAACATAGGTCCATTCGTTTGACCCATATACAAAAGCCCATTAATTAGACTTGTACAACTATACATTCCATAAATAGGAGATTTGATTGATTGTAATATTTAATTGATTGTCACTAGTCAAACCTGTACAGCAATACATACTATACTAGGAGATTCGTTGGTTGTAATTGTAGCCCAAAATTGGGCATTACTGATCTATAAAATAGCATGGTGAATCCTCAAGGGATCATCGGAAATTCCATTCAATCTTCAAGATTATTCTTCTTGTTTATTCCTGACAAGAACAAGCTCGTTTGAGAAATTAAAAAAAAGAAAAGAAAAGAAGCCTTCAAAAACCATCATTTCTTCAGAGCCAATATGACCCATCAATTTCTTCATTTAACATCCGCAGGCACGACAATCTTACTTGTATCTGTCGACAAGATTATCATAAGAGGAGCAAATCCTGATGGCATTCTACAACTTCTGCGTTATCTTCATACCTTCTTTCATATGAAGGATTTGGGCTTTCTTTCTTATTTTCTTGGTCTTGAAGTGCACAAGCTTCCACAAAGATCGTTTCTCAACAACAAAAAAAAAAAATGCATCCAAAATCTGACTAAGCAGGCTTGTTTACAAAATACAACCCCTATTGATACCCCATTGGAGCTTAATGTGATCTATAGTAAGCAAGATGGAGATCCTTTGTCCGATCCCAATACAAATACGAGGTTAGTAGGAGTCTTGTATATCTCACGATCACCAGGCCAGATATTTCTCACACCGTCAATGTTGTGAGGCAGTTTATGCATCAACCTACAATTCTACATTTATCAACAGTTAAATGGATTATACGATATGTTTTGGGAATGCTTGAACAAGGGATTCACTTTCCCATAAAGTCTGACTTAACTCTTAAAGCCTATCATGATAGCGACTGGGCCGGTTGTCCAGACACTCACCGATCCACAAATGGATGGTGTGTTTTTCTCATTGATGCGCTTATTTCGTGGAAATGCAAGAAACAGAATCAAGTGTCCAATCTTCAGCAGAAGCGGAATATCATTCGATGTTGTCAGCCTACTCTGATTGCTTGCTGAACTTGGTTTTCCCCAATATCAGGAAACACCCCATAATCGTAAAACAAGTGCAATTTGAATTGAAAATAAATTGTTTATCATGAACATGCCAAAATATTGAGGTTGACTGCCACTACATTCATCAAGCATTTGACAAGAAGCTTATTACTCGTCTCCATGTTATGTCTGATCTCCAAGTTACAGACATTCTTACTATAAAGCTCTTCCGCGAGTCATCAGATTCATCAATGTATATCTCATGCACTAGATAAGATTATAAAATCCCTAAACCAAGAGATACAACACGTGTATGATATTGTATACAAGGGGAAAGCGAAGTAATATAAAGAGGGGGTTGGCCAAATTGGTAGACACAATTTTGGAGGCACAAATCACTTTCTTCTCTTCCATATCTGTGTAATGTTATAGGTGACATTGTTAAGAACTCAAAAAGGGAATAATGCATTGATTCAATTAGTATAGAAGATCTTCTCATTCCTCAGACCAAGATGGGTAAACTCTTGTTCCTCATATTCAAATAAGTAACTTCTCCATTGCTCTTCATACTCCTGGATCTAGTCCTTTGGTAAATGACTCAAGGGGCGATTGATATATTTCTGGTGTTCTCATTTCTTTTCCATTCTTATTGTTCACAATACCAATTTGGGTCATGTAAAATTAGCTAATCGTGGCCGAACCTGTACTGATGGTAAGAGTGACATCACCATCTCACTTGTTCTCTCATTGTCTTTAGTCCTTGCTACTGATCTTTACAAAGTTGTAATCTGCCAGTAAATTCACCAAATTTTTTATGGTGTTCTTTACCACTCACTAATCATCAGAGCATTCCAACATTTGTAGAAGAAAAAAGTAACCAGCAGCATGATTTTAGAACTCAGTGATCTACACTGACTTGGTGACCTCCTTAACGGATTTTGCATGGGACTCAATCTCTGTGTAGCAACTTGGTGAGCACCAAGTATGAGTGTCTGACAAGACCAATATGTCTCAGACAACTGAGTTAGAAAACCATGACCATCTCTTCTAGCCTCGCATGAAGAACTAATTTGTTGGTAGTTTGCATGCCAATAAGGAGGGCCTGATGCAGCCCGACCCAAGAGCATCAGGTGGGTCCATCAGGGCCTGAGGGTCCTGGTCTTGGGTCGGGCAGCATCAGGGCCTCCATGAGTGGCATAGTCATTTAAGTCATCCCTCCTTTCTACATTGAAACTCATTTTTTGCATCCCTAAGGAGTCTCTCTGTCATTCAGAGCTTCCTGGTATCACTTTTTTGGCGATAAAATGTTATCACTTCAAATATGTAAAGACACACAATTAAAGAAATTTTTATATAATGAGGGAATCAAGTAAAAAGAAATTTTGATTACAAGAGATGCCTTTTCAAGAACAATTAAGCAAATTTATCCTAACAATTAGAAAGTATGTGCACAATCACGAAAAAAGATTGATGCTCACCACAAATGCAGAGAAAATGGTCGCAACCGACGCTCCAATAAAACCTTCCCAAGTTTTCTTAGGAGATAACTTGATCAATGGTGTTCTCCCAAAGAAAAAGCCAAAGATATAGGCAGCGATATCATTGATTACAATAAGCGATGCCGGCAAAAGAAACCTGCATCAAAATTATCACAACCAACTGCAGATTTTCACACACAACAGAAATGCACAGGTTTTGATTTTTTTTTACAGGAAAAATAATACAGAAGATCAACCCCTTTCAATTGATATGAGGAAACAAGAAGAAAATTACAAGGATCTAATGAGAATCATTCTATGATGAAGGCTGGCCAACTTTGTAGTCCTTTCAAATTGCAGTCCTCAGGACTATGCCCCTCAATTAATCTTTATCATCATCTTCATCATGGTAGCCTCATCCCATCTAGTTTTGGCATTTTGAAGTATAATTTTCTACTCACCCAATTAAAGCCTTATTCCCCATCACTCTATAACCAAATATGTCATTTTAAACCACGTCCATCCAAGCCTTGTCTCTGGGACAATTTTTTACCTGCTGCTTACATGCCCAAACCATCTCAGACAACCATAGCCACTCATGGGTTGCTGAAATAAGAGCCAAACAGGCACACCAACTTTTCATGGGAGGAGCATGTTTCTTCTAAATGGAGACCCATGTCCCTTGAGCTACAATTTGCGAGGATTATCAACTTTTTTCCTTTTATAACTTACAGAAAAAGTAATGTTGAAGTCAGAATCTAGTGAATTGCATCCACCTAAAATCAAGAGTTAACTTCACAAAAAGGAATTCATAGTCTGGTATCAAGTAAAAAAAGGAAAAAGAAAAAAAAATGATTCCTTAAATAACAAGAGCATACAATCAAGCATTATAGGGCATTGGACTTCACATAAATGAAGTCATTATTTTTTGCTGAAGTTTGAATATTGGCATCACAAAAAAAAAAAAAAAAAAAAAATTCTTAGTTAACATCATAAGAACAGTTTCAAGAAGCCATGTTACCAGAAGATTCCTTCAAAAATATTTGCCACCGTGAAAGAGGACTGGACAAACACTACAAAAAGAATCATGTGCGTCCATGCATACTGGCCAAACTGATACTTGTACAGCTTCTTCTTTAGCATTAGAATGAACCACACAAAACCTAACCCATTAGAGATTAAGATAAATTCAGCACAAAATAATGAATTTAATCATATAAATGGGATATGATGTCCAAAAGAAAACACATGTAAACAAGAGGAACCAGACATCCATTGTCCCGCGCATATGTATAGTGTCACAATTATTGGTGAAATATTGAAATATTCAAGTTTTCAACTATTTTCATTGAAAATCCAAAATAAAACAAACCTGATAATATTGCAATATTGTAAATATGTTGCCTATATTTAGTAATCTCACAAAGAAATATTTCAAATCTCACCAATATATATATATATATAAAATGTCAGGGCATTTTATAAATTATATTTATAATAAAATTTGTTATTGATATTTTCACAATTTAATTCAAAGAAAAATCCATTTTCTTATAAAAATGTCCCAGAACTTCTCATGACTGAGAAAATGCCAAAGGGAACTGGGGGAATTGGGGCATTCAGCCCCAATGCCCCACTCATGATGACTTAGAGAAGAGTGGACTTTGGTGGAAAAAACTAACCAGGAAAAATATTTTAAATATGAAGGTTGTTTGTTAGTTTGTTACCAAATTTCTATCCATTAAGAAAAAAATGTTAAATAGAGGTTAGCTTGTATGAAATACTGACCACATCGCTTCATGCATTTGCAAAGCGATGTCAAGACAGCCAATTTGCATTCTTGTATCCGATAGATGGTGTCAATTGATAACAGGAAGATTCTGAGTGGGCACTTAGTGCAGTGATAGTAGATGGTATGACCACTTTCCTAGTTTGCTCACTGTGGCTACCAATAAGGAGCGTTTGGTCTCCACTAATCATCTTACCACAATTTTTGAAGGCAGGCAATTGAAAATTCATTAAGCCCAGGAGGAGGGATGGTCACCACCTGAATCAAACATTTCCATGTTAAATTCCTCCATGAAAGGAATTTCTAGTATTTGAGACATCTTTAGACAGATCACTTGGTAACATCCAAATTTCATCAACAACAATTCTCACACTGATAAGATGGCTCATATAGAAGTTAAAAATCTAAAATTCTATAAACCCAAAAATACAGTCAATCCTTCTCCAAGCACAAACTCAACCATGGAAGCACTTTGTATTCTTAGACCCCTTCTACAAAACCCTTTCCTTCTAACCACATTAGCCCAAATTGAAAAGATGGGGGAACTTGAGAATCAAGAGCAATATCCTAAAACTCAAACTCTAGGGGCTAATCAATCACCCTCAAGTCGGTTGGACTCGGTGGAGTCAGACAAAGTTGCACCCTAGACCCCCTGAAACCTAAAAAATTGTGAACAAATTATTAAAAACTTGAAAATAGAAAAAACGATGTCCTATGAATTTAAGCCAAGTATGTTTTAATTTTTTTAGAATGAAATAAGAAATAACAGGAACGCATTTGGTTTTCAATTAGTCAAATGAATTACCTCCAATCTTTAAATGCTTAGAGTTTCAATAAATTGTGGTTTTGATCATCCAAAAAATCAGTGAAAAGGACCCCAAAAGCCTCCAGCATCATCTAACAAGAAGAAAATAGCAAGAAATATTAGTTTTACCCTCTTACTAGTAGGACTTGGCGAAACATAAGGGATGACTCAACTTGGTAGGTGCCGGGGCCGCATTACCAAGTTGACTCAGTTGGAATTCTCCGCCAGCTGGTCTTCTTTAGCTGAATTTTGATGGCAGTTATATCCAACATACATCCATTTGAGAGGGATTGGAGGTGTTATTCAGGATTCTTTAGGGACAGTTGTTAAAAAAAATTCTGGTCCAGTGAGCGCATTGGATTCAAATAGAGCTGAAGTTTATGCTTTATGGGTTGGCTACCATGAGCTGTGTAAGTTGGGAGGTTACAAAGCAATCAAAGAAAGGGGGCAAAACAGATGTAACATGAATCTGCATGTGCTGTGGAACGCTGTTGCCTTCAGGACTAACTTTAAGCGCGCAGTAGTCAAAGGCTTATTTAATTTGAAAGCTGACACGGTTTTGGTTCAAGATTCTAAGCTAGCAACTCTGCAACTGTGGATGCAATCCGCACACGCACACCCAGCAAAAAAGAAAAAAAAACCTAGATGCAAGCAATCTGAAACTCTTTGCTTCAACCTTTTCAAAGCCATCATTTTGACATTGTACTGATTCATCATGCAACACTAAAGCTCTACATTCATGTCCTGTACTATCTTTATCCAAAACTGATCCTATCCTATTCTCAGATTCAATCTCCCCATTTGCCACCCAAAGCTTCAGTGATCTGAAAATTTGAAAAGACAACTCCAATGCCTTTTGAATACCAGGAAAATCTCATCTGTCGCATTTGGCTGAAACCCTTCGATGACCTGAGCTTCTCGGTGTGTTTTCTCCCATAAATGGGCTGGTATGAACATCGATTGCAGCATAATGGGTTGTCTAAGAGGGCCCACAATCTGTTTGAACAAATGGGCCTAAACCATCACAGGGAAACTTGCAGAAGCAGTCCCACGACTTTTTCAACCCATCCATAAGTGATGTGGACCAATTGGGCCCAAGTACATCAAAGTCAGAATAACACAATGCTCCTCAAAGCATTCATAATGCTACCCCTCAAGCAACAACTGATTAAAGCAGTGGCCCACTTAAAGATCCCTGCTTGTAACAATTCATAAGGGCAACCTACTGTTACAACAGAGTAGGAAAGCCACCATTCCGTGATAAAATGTTATGGGCATGAATAGTACTACATTAACCAAGGGAACACAGTTTCGTATCTCCCTTAGACAACCTAAAAACAAGGATCAAAATTGCGGTTGTAGCGAGTGTGGCAACTAATGGCCAAAACACTACATAGAGGTTGCGGTGATATGTGGCGTTATGTGGCATCGTACCAGTGTGAATTTTTTAAGTAATCAAAAGAATTAAAATCATGTGTATCAGCCAATCCTGTGTTTTTTTAGCGATTTGGAACCATATAAGTGTAGAGACGATTTTAGGAAATGCTATTGAGGAGAAGAATTAGTAAAAACAATATTTTAAATTGAAACTGCTTGGCGCTACTAAGGTTTAGACCATAGCACTACTATTCTCAAAATAGCATAGCGGCCTCAACCACTACGACCGATAAGCGGACACTGTTAAAGTGTAATATTGTATCATAATAGGCCCAGGGGCCCAGCCCACTTGTATGATAATAAAGCCCAGCCCACTTATAAAGAGGAGACTTAGTCATAATATGTACAGCAAGGCAAAACCGTGTATACCAAGTTGTCTTTCCCTTTTTAGAGATCTAATTGATCTAATTAGTTTTAATTCCTTGATTTGTAGCCTAATCTTAGGCATTGTAAAGTCTATTTAAAGATAAGAAATCCAAGATGACTAGGGGATCAAATGAAAGCAATTCACAGACTCTCTCTCTCTCGTTTTGGCATATGTTTCTGAATGTCAGACACTACGTATATTTTGAACCATGCCTCAAAATATAAATAATGTGGTCTCTTCACAATGGGAATCAATCAATTCAAGTTGTACATATTTGCAGACAGTAGCACAAGATACAGTGTTATCTTCTTCCAAATTTGAATCCCTGAATTTCACAGGTTTCCACTGGAACTCTCTCATCTTCCACAACTCCATCTGCATAAACATGACAGAAAATCTCTCTTCTACTACAGAATGCAGCAGCGGCTTACTGGCCTCAATCTCCACCCCAATTAGGTATCACTCATCACTCTCCAACAGCATTTTGAATATGGGGGCACAATAACTTTAAGCAAGTGTACTCCATGGATATCCTAAAAGAATCCTCACATATCGCTACAAAAGATCCTATACAGGATCCAAGTAAACTCAATGACCCAAAAGTTCATCCAAGGAGAGCTGATGCAAGGAGGCCTTACATTCACACTTTGCTCTTGTCATGCAGAATAATCTTCATGAATTCCACATCATTAAGGAGATGCACATCACACCATCAAAGAAAAAAGAGGGAAACCCATGATTTTTTTAACAAAATATAACTTCACATTTATCACTAGTTGTGAATTACATATATGAAGTAGCAGTTTTCTTTAGCAGCAAGAAAAAATATTAGAAAACCCTTTTAAAAACAATCAACCAAACTTGAAAAATCCCACACACTAAAAATCGCCTCAAATGTAGCAAATGGGGACCTAACTAAAAAGGAAACTGAGCTACCTAGTACAAATTAAACCCAAGATAACGGTTTCACAGAAGGAAACATATGTGGGGTTTGTGCTAATAAATAAATCAAGGGGTACGGCCCATTGGTTGATTATGGCCCCCCTTGGAGACCTTCGTGTGCTGCCAATAGGACCCCTACCATCAAGAATCCCTACCAACAGGACCCCAAATAGATGTTAAAACAAGATCTAGAATGTCCACCCATCAAAACAGGCAACCACAAATAGGTCTCTAAGTGAAACATGATCCATCATTCCCAATTGCTTGAGATCCCTCTTGAACATGGATTAGTCCACATGCAACAAGTTTGATCTCTTCAGGGCCTATTTGTTTCCATCAGGGTTGAAATGTAATAAAATTAAGGGCACGCTTGGTAAACAGAGAAAATTCCAATATCTAGAGGATTCCCTCATTCTGCTAAAACCATGCAATCCTCTCTTGGGCCTATTTGTCTGCATGAGGAATGAAATGAAATAAAATTAAGGGTTAAATCAAAAGAACAAGAAAGACCAGGGAGTTGAGAGTAAAAGCACTAAAAGACAAAATTATCTCCTCCCCTTTATGTCATTTAGTGCCTCTTAAGGGTAGCTTTTTTTCTTTTTGTGCCTTCACTTTCAACTCCTTCCTCTTTCTTTTTTACTTGATTTGACCACTTACGGCATGTTTGGGTAACGTCCTCGGAGAGGAATCCTTACTAGTTTTCCTCAATTCTGAGGAAAACCCACGTTTAGGTGAAGAGAGGAAAATTGGGAGAGGATTTTTCGAATCCTCCCAACCCATCAAAAATCCTCTCTTCTATTGATTCCTCGGTCTCCACCTCCCCCCATCAAATTTTGAAAATTCACGGAGGCGAAGAAGCACCTAGTTACAATGAGTGAATCCTCCCGGGTCTTTCCAAACCTAGAATGCAGTGATTCCTTCCCTGAGAAATCCTAGGGCATGTTTGGCAATTAACTAATAAAGTTAAAGTGAAGTAAAGCTTCTATTATCCAGATTAGAAAAGACAACGGGTCATATCAAAAGTACACACATTCAAAATTCCCTCCTTTTTCAAAAAATAAGTAAAAAAGCAACCTCCTTTTTCCACTAAATGACAAAAAAAATATCTTCTTTTTACACAAAAAGTCATAAGGATTCCCTATCAAACAACTAAAAACAAAAGATCATCATAATCCCCTATATTTTATTCTCTCTTGATTTGATGCTTCACCTCACTTTGCTTCAATTCACCATACATCCGAACATGCCTATTCAAAATCTAACCCCCATGAGAGATCACCCAATCTATAATATCTTGTTCAATAACATCAACATTCACAATTATAGGAAATAATGACAGAAACAAAGAGGCCTTCAAATAATCTAAAATCCTACAGCTCTACCACCATCAAACTAACCTCTATGTCCACTTAAACACCCCTTACTACTGCTTGTCCGAAGCAGCAACATGATCACCAACACATCGAGCACCTCTAATTTGATCATAGACCAAGGTTTGCACCTTCATTTTAGAATCAAGTCCATTCTCTGCCCACATAACCAGTATAACTAAGCAGTGTTACGAAAATCAGTTCGGTTCATCCAAATTTTCCAAATAATTTCGGTTCGGTCTGCCTACCGAACCGAACAGCACCTTTGTAATTATTCAGTTCAGATTTCGTTCCAATTCGTCCGAAATTTTACATTTCAGACCAATATGCAGGATTTCAGATGAATTGGTTGAAATCCTAAGATTCGGATGATTTGTGTAGATAGGCTTTAATATAGAAAAAAATGGAAAGTGAGGGGGCTATTCGTAGTTTTTTTAAGTGAGGGGTCTATACGTAATTTTTTAAAGTTAAAAGTAAAAGGTTAAAAACCCTACAGAACCCCCTTTCATTTGCCCCTTCCATTTGACAAGAGAATAACCAGAAGAAAAAGGAGGAGGAGAAGAAGAAGAAAAGAAAACGAAAAAAGAAGAAGAGTCAGCAGCCGAATGGCCCGAATCTGAGGTTGCTGCTTCTCTATTCGTCAGACCAAAAACAACGGAAAGAAGAAGAAAAAAGAGCACCTGCCGCTCGACCCTGGCGCTTCTGTTGTTCGACCCATCTGCTACTGCTGCTTGACCCAGATACTATTTCTTCTTCGTTTGCTTTTTTACCCCCTTTTGGTCTTTAATCTTCCGGAGTTGTCGAGCGTCTGACACCACTTATTTGTTTGCTCAGCTCCAACTTTTTCAACAGCTGCCTTCTTTTTTTACTTTTCTTCTTCCAGAGTGGTGCAGCCCAGCCACGATCACGATGAAGATCTACACCTCCGGCAGTGAGATCGAGCCCCTAAGACTCAAGCCCAAAGGCCAATTAGATGGAACTCCCAAAGAACTCACTCACGAGAACGAATCTGAATTTTGATTAAAATATAGCATTCCTTACAATCAAACATCCCTCTCTATTTATAATAAAGGAATGGTCTAATAAGGAAACTACAATTATTTAGTGATTCCTAAAATCACTCCCTAAAATCTCTAAATCAAATCACTAAAATCTCTCTGATTTGACAAATACACCAAATTACTAAAATTACTAAACTATTTAAAGAAAGACAATCATCCTTGGTGGGGCCCATTAGTGGGCCCTCTTCTTCTTGGCCGTCACTGCATCGCAGAGCTGTCTATTTCAACAGATGCCTTTAACTGCTGCCCCCTTTTCACCCTTTTGGTCTGGGCAGGCCTGGGTTGGGACTTGGGTTTGCTGCTGGGCTGGACAGGGCTGGTTGGCTGGGTTGGGACTAGTGTTTGTTGTCGGGCCGGGCAAGGCTGGGTTGGGTCTTGGGTTTGCTGCGCTGGGCAGGGCTGGCTGGTGGGTTGGGAATAGGGTTTGTTGTCGGGCCGGGCAAGGTTGGGTTGGGACTTGGGTTTGCTACTGGGGCTGGGTGGGGTCGGGTGTTGTTTTTCTATCTCTTTTTTTTTTTTATTGTTAAGTTGGCTTACTTGCCGGGAGTTTGTTTGCAGTTAGCTGCTTTTTCTTTTTACAACTGTCGTTTGCCTCCAGTTTTTTCACAACTGCTGGGTTTTTTTCCCATTCTCATTTTCACATTCCTTCTATTTTTCATTCATTTGTACCTGTACACATGTAATGTTGAATTTATTTGGTATTGATGTTGAATTTACTTGGTAATAGTGTTGAATTTGTTTGTTTTTTCTTTTTTATTTAGTACTATATGCATGAAACCATAGATATTTAATTTTTTATATTTCTGAAACATTTCACCGAAATCCCGAATCAGCCGAAATATTTCAATTTGGAGGCCAAACCGCGTCGGCATCTGAAACAAATTTCTCAACACTCGAACTGAGCCTCCAAACAACATTTCGTTAACTTTCTCAGTAGCATGGTTACTTCAGTTTCTGTTTTGAATAGGATGAAGGACCCTCCTGATAATTTTGAGATTCTAGCTGTTAGCACAGATGCAATGATGACTACCATCACCTCCTTGAATGAACCTCTCAGATTCTTGACACGAAAA
Organism: Persea americana; assembly: GCA_029852735.1. Classification (NCBI taxonomy): domain Eukaryota; kingdom Viridiplantae; phylum Streptophyta; class Magnoliopsida; order Laurales; family Lauraceae; genus Persea; species Persea americana. Next base: position 4,378,914 of record CM056813.1, read on the forward strand.
TGGGGAGTAAACCTTGACACAAACTAGGAAAAAGAAACTCCATCTAGATCCAGATCCCCTTCTTTGTGGATCATCCTCGCTAATTCAACTACACCTTGATAACCTTTTGATGCCCAGGAACATCATTGGAAGAATGCTAATGGGGCTGCATCCATCGCACACCCACCTCCAGAACCATCCTTTACAGAGGGACACAATTTTTTGTCAATCTTTTTACTGGCAGGACAATATTCTCAGGGTCAAATCAATTTAATGTCAATGGCGCAGAGGCAAACCAGGTTCTGCCGGCATTGGGGTTGCCATCCAAAATTGCAAAGGGGAAGTTATCGTTGTGTTTTCCAAGTATGTTGGGGTTAAAGGTCGAATGAATCTGAGTTGGCTATTTTGGAAGCACTTCGGACTTATTCTCATGCTTTTCAGGATGAGCTTATTGTGGAAAGCAACTCGTTCAATGCTGTGATGTGGGTGAACTCAATGGCTATGGTCCATTGGAGGTTTCAATTCTATTTTAGAGACTTCTACCAAAAAAATAATAATAATAATAAATAAATAAATAAATAACTATTTTAGTGACATCAAACTTTTATCTTCTTTAATATGAGTGGTCTCTGTTATGTGGGTCGATCCATGAAAGGATTGGCAAATGCTCTAGCTAAGCAGGAGTTGAATAAGGTCTCTTTGTTAGTTACTCTTTTTTTCTTTTGATCGGTAACGCAACATTGTTAGTTACTCTTGTAATGCAGTTGGACTGCATTGGGTCTAATGCTCTTATGCCTGAGCATCGTTCCTTGTTTGGTTCTTTTTTTTTTTTTTAAATGATTGTTGTTTGGCTTTTTTCTCTAATAAAATTTACTGTTCCCGATAAATATAGTGTGTGTGTGTTTGTGTGCGTGTTTTCTCAGGTTCCAGTTGGTGTGCGTGTTTTCTCAGGTTCCAGTTGTTACTGCAACTCGTAATTCCAACCACTGCATATCCAGTTGTTTTGACTCAATATTTTTTAATGTAATCTGTGATAATAAGAGGTAAAATCAAGATTTATATCTCGGTGCCAGTCTCTGTGTTGATCAAGAGTAGGACAAGTTGGTGCTAATCCATGCCATATGTGAAGCGATATGATTAAAAAAAAAAAAAGGAAATAGTAAGAAATAATGACAAGAAGCTAAATCTAAATATAACAGTATCTCAATTACAGAGAATTGTGGTTCTTTTTTACTAATTGATGATCATGACTTCATGTAGATAATGAAGCTTTAACATGTATTTTGTGTCTATGTATGACTTCAACCTCTATTAACTTGAAAAATAAATCCAAAACTAAGAGTGAAGCAGCATGCGAAACGAAGAAGAAATGAAAAAACCCCATACTCACAACAGAAAGTGTAAGGATTTGGATCTGGGTATTATACTGATACTTATCACAGGCAGTCAACTATAAAAACTTGCAGAACCAAAAATAGTCTACATTCATATAGAGGTAGTACTCCACTACCCTGATTATCAAGAATCGCAATTAGAAAATAATGATGACCATTACTGGTCCATTTTCTGAAAACTCAAAGAGGAAAAGTGGAAAAAAAATTGAACTTCTAAATATGCTTGCGCCTGAATCACAGTGTGAGTCAGTTTGTATGGGTCCCTACCAATTCGTACCTGTCTATGCCAATCTTGTGCTGGTTTCAAGCCAATCTGTGCAGCACCGAGTTAACCAAGTCAGACAATTTCATCACTGACCTGAACCAATACCAACACTGATTTGACTCGTGTGAGTCAGCTCAAATTTTTAGACGAAACTTAAAATCATAGGTAAAACCCCCTATTGTTATTCTTGCTATGTTGGAGGGTGTTTCTTCCTCCTACAGGGTTTGGTAAGAGAGGGCAGCTAAAAAACAGCGGTTCTTTTTCCGTTAAACCTTAATGTAGGCTGAACCCTTGGTCAAGCCCAAAAATCACTAGGCCATGCCATTCATACATTAAGTCGAAAGACCAACAAGTAAAAAACCCAATTTGGCATCACATGAAAAATGAGGAAGCCCAAAAGGTAGGCCACCGACTTTTCCCGGGCCTTCGTAGGGGTGAGGATACAATGTGGTCCATTATTTTAATTTAAGAATCTTGGACATGTTTATCTAGACTGTGGCACGCACATAGGTTTCTAGTTCTTTCTAAATTGTAGGAGATTTAATATAAAGTTTCTGACAGCCAAGAATCTTAATTTTTTTTTTTGCTCATCTCTTATTTTGGCTTAAGGGGTTAGATGTAATTATTTTTCATTTGGAAACTAGGATTCTTAGAATGTCCCAACGAAGAAAAGTAGGGCAAATTAACCACTTCCTTCCCCCTATAACTATATGATGTATTCTCTATTTCTCCCTTTCAAGATATACTAATGAAATTCTAGTTCTCCACTAGTGAATGGACATGATTACATTTGATCTTGGGTGTTGAACCCAAATCTATTCAAAAGCTTAAGCTTAGGAGTTGGCCTTCTGGTTTGAATCCAGTCATATATGTTTATCAAATCTTTTTATAGCTGATTGTGAGGCTCATTGCTTTTAATTGAAGCTTTCCTTTATATGTGCCAGATTCGGGGTCCTAGGGGCCAGCTTTCTGTAGGACTGTTGATCTGGGAAAAATGTCTTCTATGGACCATTTTTATAGTAAGAACTAAGAAGCAAATTATTGTTAACAGATGCATCATGTGTTTGGCGGGTATTGAGAATGCTAACTATCTGTTGATTCATTAACAGTTTGCAACATCAACTTGGGCAATGTTCTTTAAAATTTATGGATTCATTAGTCATGCCTCTGCTTTGACTACCCTGGAATCATGGCAGTATGGTGGTATAGGGTCTCATTGAGTTCTTCTCTGTGATGAGTTGCTATGGTCCATTTGGATTAAAAGGAACAATTGTTTGTTCCAGAATTATACAAAATCTATTCAGATGGTCATTTCAAGGGTTGGATGAAGGCTGTCTCATTGGCTTCAACTCATAAGGAATTTGAGGGTGCCCATTCTGGTAATTTATAAAGAAACTGGTAAATTTGTTTACGTACAGTTTCAGGCCATGCTGGACTACCACTCAGTGGTATACTGGTACTGGCAAGTAAAAATTAAATTTTGAATGGAAGTATGCCAAGAGACTTTGAAGAAAGAATGGGGGATTGATCATTGATTCTTTTGGTGATACTATTCATCCGGTTTTTGGTATGATGGATAAATTTAGCTCTAACAGAGTTGAGGTGACAGCTATGTTCATTGGTTGCCAAGAACTTCAGAAGATAGGAGACTTGGTGCAATGGTAAAGGGTGATTCTTGTTAACTCAGGTGGGGCTCTAATAATGCTGACTTTTCTTAAAGGTTGGTTCTTGAGGGCAATTTTCTTTCATAATATTCTCTGAGCCAAATAATAACATCAATTGATTGGCTCATGGGGGAGCGACTCATTTGGTTCTGTTGTACACTGTGCAACTTCCTCTTGTAGATATTGTATTTTTAATAATAAAAAAATTATTATTACCATCACCAAACAAAAAACATCATACAAAGAGAATGCTGGGATATTTTGAAAATCTTGAGCATTTGAATTCTAGAGTTAGTAAATGACAGGTTCAGTATCTGGCATATAAAAGAATAAAAGAAAGAAGTGGCACCTGCGATATAAAAGAAATAACAAATGAACATTTGATATTTGATAAGGCCGCTCACAAGCTGATATAAGAATTTATCTGAAGTCACAGTATTCACAAGCTGCCGACTGAGAAAACGTCCATAAGTGAAGAGCATTGCTGTGAAGAAAAAATGCCTGCCAGCAGAAGCAAACAATAAATGCTAGAAGATCAATAAAAAAACAAGTTAAAATGAAATATAACATATGGCACCTAAAAAGTTAATCACTTCACTTGTTTGGGTTCAATAACAAAGAAAATGATGTTTTGCGTAGTTCCTGATTATGTGAACCACAAATGGCAAGTCAAGATCTTGCATTGTTCTGTGGGTGTCTCCCCTTAAGATTACGACTGATGATATTGCTCTCTGAAAAGAAACCTGCTTAACGATAATGTGTTCTAACATGAATATGGGCCTAAATTCCAGAGAAAAACAACGGGGCAATTTGGGTCAATAAAAAAAATGAACTGCTGGATTAGACTATCACAGAACTATAAGAACAAGGAAGAAATGGAACTATTCACTCCAGCCATCTCCAAGCCAAGGAGAAGGAAATCGAATAGGTCTCTTTTGCCATGAAATGAGTACCAATATCAATACAGGAAATATAGATATCAAGTTCTAGGAAATGGAGTTTATTCCCAAGAACCTATCCATTTCCTGCAACCCAAATGATCCACTCACTCTGGAGACAAATCACAGCCTCAAATATGTAGTTAAGTTGTAGCAATTCAGTTGGATTGGAGCACATGCTGATAGAAAGAGTTAAAAGAATGAGTCATTTACCAATTCAAAAGTCTAAATCCTGGAAGATGTTTGCTTTCATGGTCTTTTCTGACCAGATTGAACAGCTCCCTTGCCATAAAGATTTGAAGGACGACAACCATGGCCCAAATGTAGAGATGACCCATGTAGATAATAAAAGCAAATCCCAAAATCATCCACAGAGATGAATGAGCACGGATCCACATCGATTTGTATTTGTTTTGATCATTAACAAGTAAATGGCTTCCATTTGCCTTACTTGCATCAGTAGGAACCTGACAAAAAGGAAGACCTTCAAAGTTCCACACTACTTTTAACAAAATCTTAGGCAATGTCCCAGTATAATACACCAGACAAATGAGTTAAGTAAATCATACTTGGGCACCAAGCACACAGTATGCCTTAGTGCACTCACATGTTTCCCAAATGGAAGTATGTGAATGAGACATGTGTGCATCACCACTATAAGCTCCATAACACACCCATTTCCAGAGCCCATGGCAAAGAAGCCATGTACACGTCGATCATTATGCTGAGCATTTTTGGCACAGTAAAATATGGACGATATATGTTTGGCAAAGGATATCGAGTAAAATGAAAATTGAAAACGTCATCAAATGGTATACTCCTTTCCCGGCCTTTTTTCTCTATATCTTTTTTTTTTAGAGTACCAGTCTAATTCTTTTAGCATAAGATAACTACAAAAGAAACATGAAATGCATGAGACAAATGAACACTACTGTGTTTAGGTTCTTAGAAAAGATGGTTATAATAGTATTTTGCAACTAGTATCCTTATTAACTTTCGTTTTGCAAGCAAATTGGCCAAACCATTCACATCACTTCACATATGATGATCAGTGGCAATAATGATCTGTCACCCCCAAACCATTATCAGTGGCAATTGTGATATTTTTCCAGAGAAACATTGGAATAGAAGTACTTGACCCATCATGATTTAACTTTTCCATTTGACCACCCCAAATGCGCTACGGAACAGATAACCACCCGGTCATGCAAAATGGTTGCAATTTGGGCTACATTCAAGTATGTTGTAAGCATACTAACTAATCAACCTACTAGTCAAAGGGCCAGGCTAGGCCGGGCCGGGCCAAGCCTAGGGTTGTCCTAGCCCTACCCTCAATATATGCAGGGCCGTGCCTGAGCGGGCCAAAGCCCTTGGAGGGCCTGCACTATCTAGGCCCATACCCTACCCTTGAGGGCCAGGGCAAGGGCCGGGCCAGGGCAGGGCTCAGGGCCTAAAAAAAAAACACTGTTTTTTTAACATTGTTACCAAAATTTGAGTGTGATCGAGCGTTATCTTGTCTAACCTCAATTGCAAATGAGCCATTAAGAAAACATCGTTATATTGTTTAACCTCAATAGCAAAGGAGCCATTAACAAAACATCGGGAGAATATAAGTTGTCTCTAAAAACTTTCTTTTATCGGATAAAGTCATACATGCTTTGGTGAATTGGGTTCTAGACATGATTTTATTTATTTTGTCAAAGTAGGTAAATGGTTAAAGAGTATAATCCATTTCACAAATTTCATATGACTTTCATATGAATTTCCATGTATGAAATCATTCCGGCAGTGTCTTATCTTTGAAAGTTGTAAACCATTTACACTCACATACCTTTTATCAATTGACATTATTTTTAATTAAACACTGATCTGACTATTACGCATTCTTGGATTTCGGTCACAAAAATAAATGCAATTAAAAAATACTATTAGTTTATACTGTTAAGAAATGAGAATTATTATTATCTAATTAAAAGAATATTTGGTTCACCCCATATCCTTTAAGTTCAATGCACATGCAAACTACCTCTATGAATTGGTTGACATCCCAAGCAACTCTATATAGGAAAAAGTGTATCATTATTAATAGGAAGGAGTACACCCCCTTTTGCACTAACAAGGATTTATATAAATAATTTAAAAGACCTAAACAAGAAGCAATAAAACTAAAAGAAAGGGATTAAAAGCAACCGTGAAACACTTATTGCATATGTATTAAGTATAATACATATCTTAAATAATTAAATATAGAAGAAATGAACCAACTATGTATGTGTGGATTTTTAGGACATTTTGCAATGGGTAGGTGGGTATGAAATTGCCTTCATATCCCCTATTACTACTAAGTGACTGATAAGGGCATTTTAGTGAATACTCTCTCTCTCTCTCTCTCTCTCTCTCTCTCTCTCTCTCTCTCTCTCTCTCTCTCTCTCTCTCTCTCTCTCACACACACACACACACACACTCTCTCTCTCTCTCTCTCTCTCTCTCTCTCTCTCTCTCTCTCTCTCTCTCACACACACACACACACACACATATATTATAACATAAATAAAAGTAAGAGGGCCAGGCCAGGGCAGTACTGTCCAAGCCCGGCCCTCAAATCTCAAGGCTTAAGAACCGCTCCTTACCCCACTGGTAAGGAGTTGGGTTCTTATTGGGGAGGTTAGGGGTTCGACCCCCACCTCCTCCGTATATATTCATACATGTGTATATGCGGGCTTTCTTCCCACCTCAGTGGGCTTCCTTCCCGGGTGTACCGGGCTTTATATAATTTGAAAAAAAAAAAAAAAAAGAGGGTCCTAGCCACTAAAGTTGGGCCTCCAAAAAAAAAATCTCAGGGCTTGCAAAAATTGTCTAAGCCCGGCGGCCCTAGGGCTTTTTGTTAGAAACAAAAGCCCTCATTTAAGGGGTTTTGAGGGCCGGGCCCCCTTGTCCCAGTGCCAATTTGACAGGCCTAATTATCAGTGGCAATTGTGATATGTTTCCAGAGAAACATTGGAATAGAAGTACTTGACCCATCATGATTTAACATTTCCATTTGACCACCCCAAATGCACTATGGAACAGATAACCATCCGGTCATGCAAAATGGATGCAATTTGGGCTACATTCAAGTGTGTTGTAAGCACAGCTATAAGGACTTCAAACAGCAGACTGACTAATCACCCTACTAGAAGCTACAGATACTACCATATAAACGATGCCACTCACAACTTTTCTCCTAACCCAGAAAACTCACCTTGTAGTTATAGCAGAGGCAGTATTTACTGCAAATTGATTATCCCAGTTAGCACCACTGCCTTAATGATGCAGTTCCTTACGCTAGAAGAGGGATGCAGTTCCTTATGCTAGAAGAGGGAAACACCACCTCCAAAGTACTACTGTGCCAAGCGAAATAAATGAAATGGCTCCAAAATAACAATCTACAGTATCCAAAAGACTTACCTCATTTGAGCGCTTACGATGACGAACACGAACAGAATGATTCGATTGGATGGAGCTACTACTACTATCCTTTTGCATGGCTGCCAAATTGTTCCGACTCCAAAATAACCCAACGTTGCAGTACGAGGTCTCTGTAACACCAAAGCAACACATTTGAGAGAGGAAAAAAAAAGAAGCACATCAGCTGGTAGCTCAGTTGATGGGGCACCTCTCCTCCACAGAAACAACCAAGGATCAATCCCTGGCTATAGTGCTGATGGTAGAGACTAGGTTGAGCGTGTGTGGGTTGGATGTGTGAATACTTACCTTTCAAAACAATAATAAAAGATCATGCAATTTTGTTCAAATCATCATCATTATCATCATCAAAGCCTTGTCCCAACTAGGTAGGGGTCGGCAAAATTTTGTTCAAATAATAAAGTAAATAATTATAGAGCTTGCTAAGCCTATGTCAGATAACCAAATTCTAAATCAAGCCCATTCAAGTGTAGTCTAGTTGACCTGGACTAAATTCAGATAAATTAAAGCTTACTTGGCTTAACTAAAGATCTGATTAGTGATTACTAGTCCGCAATCTCCAAAATCAGCACAAAAGTAGAATTACGGCGACAAACAAAGAAACTTGAGGGACTGCCTAACTAAACTGTATTAGTTTATGGACAAAAGCAGCCCCAATCCTTATGTAACAGGATCCCAGTGCATGGTTCTGACTGAGGAGTTCTTATAAGACCAAATAACCACAATTTTTATTCTTGAAATAACAACAACCTCTAAACTTTAATCTTTTACTTGTCTGGATCAGAGAGCAGCAGATACACAAACAACAATTTTTATTCTTGAAACACAAATTCGAACAACCTCTATGTTTTAATCTTGTACCTGGTCTGGATCAGAGAGAAATGAAAACACCAAGTAAAAGAAACAACAGTTGTAGTCACAGCCACAACAACCAAAGAATGAGAAATGCTCGAAATGGTTCCAGCCCCCTCATTTGAATAAAGTGTTTTAAGTCACAGCCACAACAACTAGGGCAAGTTCGTGTACATGACATGGAAAACCAGCCCCACGGAAATTTTCCTCTTCCATGGAAAAAAAAATCCCGATCCTCCCCCATAGGAATTTATTTTATGAGGAATCATGGAAAAAACAGCCTCAACAAACATAGGCTTTTACAGTACCATGAAAAACCATTTCCACAATCCTCAATTTTGCCGCGGAAAGCCGGCTACACAAATGTGCCCCTAGAGAATCAGATGGGTAGATGATGCAGGCCAGACCATGGGTCGGTCAGCCCATTGGGCACAATCCATAGGCCCAACATGACATCTATTTAATTAGAAGTTTAGGTTGTTTAGGAGCCTTAATTAAGTATTTTTTTATTTATTTAGAAGTCTTTAAACTAGGAGTTTTAGTTGGATTATTAAGCAAGTTTAGTGGTTTATTTTCCTTTATTATTTAGGAAAGTCATGGTGTCCAAGTTATCCTACTCTATATAAGAATGATTATGCTTCAGCTGTAAGTGAATGTGTATTACAATTAATCAAGAATTTCTCTGAGTTTCTCTTCAATATGGTGTTTCCCATTATTGTGTGTTCTAATTTTCAGAATCCATCCCTGGATTGGATCAATCCCATTGGAGATTGATCTAGTTCGATCGAGGATCCGAAGCTGCATCAGTTGCTCAGGTCACACAACTACCTTGGGTCCAGACCCAATGTAATGAGAATGTTTCTCATCCAAAGTCTTGCAAAGAAACTTGAATAGAGAGTTCACAAAGAACACACTATAAATGTTGTAAAAACTCAGGAGTTTCCCCCAAAGACTGTCCTAGATGAAGGCCTTTACATTGCTTTCAAAAGTGTTTTTTTTTTTTTCCTTCTTTTAGAATAATAGTAAAATTTATGTATAAATTTGATATCTAGAGCACAGATTCCATGGAAAACTAATGACTTAAAGGCATGTTCGTCTACACAGTTTTCCACAGAAAAAGTAATATTCCAAGGAAAACTCCAAATTCGAAATTACCCCCACATTTTCCCGAGAATGATAGTTTGTGACAATGCATTAGGGCATGTTTAAGGGGCACAATTTCCACACTAAAGAAAATAGTTCCCAAAGTTGAGCAATCTTCCTTTATTCCAACTTCTTCTAACTTGAGATTTCCTAGTGTTTGTTTCCGCGATTTTTATTGAAAGCAGATTCGTATGGAGGTGCAAAAGAAACATACTTTCCAGTATCATAAAATTTTAAAAAAATAAAAATAAAAAAATCATTTCCAATCAGAAAATGCCACGCCACACCAGAAAATAGAAACTGGAACCGAGGTGATATGTATAGATTTAGGATCAAAGGAGTTTAGAGATCATTGGTGGGCCCTGATATTTAGGAAGTAGTTATTATCTTTTCCTTTTGAATGAGGGTCATGGTTTTGTAGTGGGAGCGTCGTGGGTTTGTGGAGAGGGGTTATCTTGGGTCATGAGTTTTGTTGAACAGGTATTTAGGAGGGTTGTTAGGTGAAGTCATGTAACTGTTGGAGTGTGCATTTAAATGAGTTGTTTTAGTTTAATGGATTAGCATTGATTATCTTTAAGAGAGGGTTTAACACGAATTCATGTAAATCACGTATAATATATCGCAGTGAGTTTCTGAGAGCGTTTACATTATATATATTAAAGCAAACAGGGAGGTGGGCTGTGGCAACAGCATGGGAATTTCTCTAACAGGAGAGCACCACGTGGCACGGGTTTCACATTGACAAGTGGCGCATCCAAATCTTGCACTCAAATCTCCCTACAATCTCTCATTCCTTACTTAATATACATCGTTATAGGTCCAACCTCCCTCCTAAAATCTCTTTCCAAAACCCCTCATTTAAAATCTCCATTAATTCCTTGAGATTCCCTTCCTCTTAGGCTGATCCTTATCTCAATACATGATTTCCTGTATTACCATTAAACACTTTCCATAGATCTCGGCATCTAACAACTCGCTTAATTTTTGAATCTCCTCCTTAAAATCTCTCAATTTTAAATTCAATTTAATTCAATTTTCATGCCCTTCAAAAGTTCTACAAAGCTTAAACATATGCATGTCGTAGATGACAAGCATGTCAATGCATGCAAGATTGAAGCCATCTATCATGTGGCATCTAGACCACATTGTATATGTTACTTGGATAAAATTCAGTCTAGAGCACTCATCAATAGGCTTAAAAGCAATCACCCACATTAAACACAGACATGGCCCAGCCGATCAAAGGTGCCGACTTATTTTTTGGCCAAAGTACCCACCTGATAGACTGCTAGGATCTCCAACACATGCAACTTTGCTTATGGCCATCAATGAGAGAGACTCATTTAAATTTTAAATTGTTTAGAAACATGGTTCCATTTGTTTTTATGATCTAAAAAGGCTTTGCTCCAATCATATTTATTCCGACATAGGTATAATTATAACTAAAAGTCTAAAAAATAAGAAAGTAACTACTTTTTTTAATTCACAATGGATATAACTCCATTCGGATTAGAAATTTTTGTAATAAAAGAACACGAGGAGAAAATTTTTTACTGGTTTAGATTTTATATGTGAGCCTCAATAATTGAAAAGATTAATACCGTACTGCACACGATTATATTTACCAAGTGTAAATAAATAAATTAATAAAATTATAAAAAATGGTTTTCTATTTTTCTTCAACAAACTTGTTACCACTTGGCCTCTGACTTTCAAGTTTTTGCAAAATCCAAGATGAGGTATCCCAGATATGCTACTCGGAGACGGTGTGTGGGCAACTCTTAGCTAATCTAACACAGTGAAAATCATTAGATTCCCATTTATGATTTATTGAATATGATTTATGATCTCAGTTGGATTCGCTACAATTTGAACATTTCATCAACTTCCTTCACTCTACTCTATTTTTCAGTTTTAATGAATGGAGGCCATTACGTGCAAAATCTAGTGTTATCTAATAGCTGACCCATTGCAATTGATTTCACTATTTAGAGGCGAACAATATAATAGTTGAGGTTGGAGGTTTTTTTTTTTTTTTGTTGTTGAATCTTATTATATAGACATATGACCGTAGGTTTGGCCCACCATAAATTACACTTCCATGGGCCCACATGGACTCATAATTAAGAGATATATACATTGATCCAAGGTGGGCCAATTATTACTAGGATCAAATAACACTAGCATGAGGTTTTAAAATCTCATAATTTATGGCTTTTAAAGTTAAGATGTTTATACATTTTTTAAAAAATCTGGAGCTAAAAAACGGTTTGATCAATTCTAAAATGGTATTGGTGCTACTTCAAAGGGGTAAAGAAGATATTTGTGTGGAGGGATTGAAATGACCATTGGCCTATGTGAAAAAAAAAAAAATGGTGCATTTGTGCAACGAGAGGATTAAACATTTTTATGATTTTCTTTGTTAACAATATGATGTTGTTTGGTGTGATGTATTTTCCTTGCATAGAAAAAAAAAAGAATCATTTGTCCTTAATAGAGAGGACTTTGATTTTCTACGAAAATACAAAATTCCATTCTTATGAGGAAATAAAAATATGCATAAACTAGAATCCCCTTATTGCACAAACAAGTCCAAATGGGGTGGCTTTGTTTTATTGGGCTTTGAAATTATCAATAGGTAACAAACATTTGAATGCATTTCTTATTACAAATATTATATATATTAACAAAATTCGCTTTTTTTATATCTTCTTTAGTAAATATTGCTATTATTATTATTTTTATGTTTTTATTGAATGGATGTTTTAGCTTTATCTTTGTAATAGTTTATTGTTGATGTTGACCACTTGTATTTGTAATTGAAGATGTGTTGACGGTTTTTTTATAAATATGCATAAATATATTCTTATATGTTTATAATTAATTTTGATATCTCGTAAATTCAAAAGGTAATATCTTACTTTTTGCACCGACTAAGCACCGGGCGTTATTGCTGGTATATCTTTAAGAGCATTCCCTCGATAATATCCTCAATATTGAATTCATGTATATTAGGAAATATATAAGAGCTAGGATATTAACAATGTATTTTTACTTCAAGGGTTACCCTCCCAATATATATTTCCTAATATATTAATTATTGTTATGTTATATATAACATAACAATAACCAAACAAATAAATAAATAAATAAAAACCATCAATGAAACAAAAATCCCTAAAATGGGCGCACACATACAAAAAAATCGTGTACAGTACGAGCAGCAACCAACCTAGAAACCCCATGAAAAAATTCTAAAGTTGAGAAACTTAGAATTCATGGAAAGTAAAATACAGAGAGAAAGGAGAGTGGAACTTACTCTTTCTTCTATACTATAAGCATCTCAAACTACATACAGAGTGGAAAAATAGTAAAAGCCGCCCTCGAAGAGAAGAATGCCTTGGAAAGCAGTACACGAGGATAGAAAGAGAGAAAAATGTCGTTACTGAAACCCTACAGCAGTAGCGGAAGGAGAGAAGAGAGAGGAATCTGACAATTCGTGAGAGGAGGTTTGGTACAACGCCGGAGCACTTATTAAAGAGGTTGGAGAATTCCATGGCTGTCAGATACAGAACCACGTGTACAGCGTGCAGTTGGATTATGTGGTCACGTGGAGCACTATTCTATTTTTCTTGTGCTTACCTTCCGCTTTGGAAAAGTTGTGCATATGCTGATGTCTAAAAAAAAGTAGAGAATGCTTATGCTCCTGCCTTGCCCTTGGGTCACTCAAACTTGTGGGGCCCCCATGGTCTTGTACTGTTTTTTTTTTTTTTTTTTTTTTGTTGTTGTGGGTTGGCTTAGACCAAGACAAAGATGGGTCGGAGGGTGGGAGCCGAAAGGTTATTAATGAATCAAATGGCTCGAAGAAATTTATTCTGAGTCTTTGGTTTGGCTCGTACCGACCCAGTCATCTTTCAACTTGAGGGGCCCAAGGTTTTGCAATTTTTTTGTCTTTTGGGATAGGCCTATTATAGGTTGGCTTAGATCACAACAAAGATTGGTTGAAGCTGAACTCAAAAACTCGACTTGAAAGGTTAAAGGATCGAGTGGCTCACAGAAAATTCCTTACCACAGGCAGTCCTCATGGCCCTATTTCGTATTTGAAAGGGAAGTTTCAAATCAGATACGCATTGCCCATTGCTTTGTTTTTGACTCTCCGTCATTGATTTGCCATATTCTCTTTGCGAGGGAGCACTATTGATCATTACTATGCTTACGGAAAGCTAGGAGATTCCATTAGGGCAGAGAGAGTTCTAAGTAAAAGAACAAACATGGTTATCCACTAAGTGTGATCTCCGACACAGCCCCCATGGAAGCATATGGGACGGCAAGCCAGTACAACCAGGCAGAATATTTCGAAGGATGCAATCATATGGTCCTGAACCCTCACATAGAGAAAATAAGCTCTTTATTACAACAAAAATTGCTAGAGAGAGACAAAATATGTTCATCTTTACATCTATTTCTCTATAACAACATTACTCAATAAACAAAACTAATACAAAGAGACAAATCTTGTTACCATTTCAAACAAAACCAACATCAAAAGACTAGATTTTCTCCGAAGGAACTCAGATCCAAATAGAAAAGCACAAAAAACAGCAAGTTTCAGATAGAAATGAAATAGGCACGTACCTCAAAAGGCACGCTTTCCCCTTCTATTCTTCTTTTCCTTCTTCTTCTTAGTGTCGCCTCTTTTAGGGAAGGGTTTTCTTCGCGCCTAGGGCTTTTCTCGGACGCAAGAAACGGAGTGTGTGTGTTTGAGAGAGAGAGAGAGAGAGAGAGAGATGGTGCTATTGCTGGCCTGCTGGGATATGGAGGTCTACTGTTGGGACGAGTTTGGGCGAGCGGTGTTGCTACTGCTAGGAGATGAAGGTCCTGGTGACAGCGGGGGTAGGGTTTTGGGGATAAAAAGGTACGTAGGGATCCCTAATATTAACATGGGTCAGTCCAATTAATTTTAGTTTACCATGTTAAAAGAATGAATATGACAAGGTGGTCCTGAAATCAGCCCTTACATGGATTCTGACTTTACATGCTCCATTCCCTACTCTTAATTGGTAACCAATCCGCCTAAGAGCGACTCCATAAAATCCCTCTACATTTAGAACCATCAAACCGCTCATTACGTGCAATAAATGACTTTGTGAAATAATTTAATTGTAAACGATCTCAAGTAGATAGTTCATAGAAAGGTCCAGCCCTGATTATTTTGAACATCAGGGATTAATTGAAATTCTATGCACTGAACAACTCAAGGATTTAAGGCCGGCATTAGGTGAGATACAGAAGTCGACATTCATAGAGAAGGGCTTCACGTGGCTGGGTTTTGGATCCGATGGATGGTGGGCCTCACTAGGCCTGATCCACTGAGGAGACAGACTTTAAGGGTCACCCATGGGTGGTCCTTTGGATCATTGGATCTGATTGATCATCAAGTGGGACGGGTGGGCCCCATAGTCCAAAACGTAAGAACTCCCTATGACAACCTGGGTTTTGAAAATCTCGATTTCAGATTGGGTTCTACACAAATTTCTTCTGGATTTGGGTTGAGAAGGTTGCCTAACAATTGTATAAACACTACTACATAAGATTGCAAGACTCCTACGCAGAGTGCGGTGCATCTCCCCAAAATCGTGGTAAATTTAATCTTTTGGTATCAACTTTGGGATCACCTTGAAACACAAGAAAAAGGAGATGAAATTTGAAGATCTCATAGTCCGTCTCAGAGTCCAAGAACATCATCAAGACCATGATTATAAGAATAAGGATTCTGAACATATGGGTAATGCCAATCTCACCAAGGCCAAAAATGATCAAAGGAAGCCCAAGCCCTATTCTTTCCAGGGCAAGAAATTTCAGAAGAAAAACAAGAACCAAGCCCTTAAGCCCCGAAAGGATATTGCCAAAAGAAAAGATATAGAATGTTTTGTTTGTGGGAAAAATGGACATTATGCAAAGGAATACTTCCACAGGAAAAACATTAAAGGAAAAAATCAAGCCAATATTGTGGAAGAAAATTTTGTAGCTGTAGTAACAGAGGTAAACTTAGTCGGCAATTGTAGAGATTGATGGGGTGACATAGGCGCAACTAGCACATCTGCAGTGACAGAAGTGCATTCGTCTCCTACGAGCAGGTTGGAGATGGACAAGAGCTCTACATGGGTAACTCCTCTATGGCCAAAGTAATTGGTCAGGGGAAAGTCATTCTTCACCTCTCATCCAGCAAGTCTGTGATGAAGATCTACACCTCAAAAAGTGCAATCGAGTCTTCCGACTCAAACCCTAAGATCACTTAGGTAAAGATAACTCACGAGACTTCTGAAGTTTATTAGAATATAGCATGATTATGACAATAAGGAGCTTCTCTTTATATATATATATATATACACACACACGTAGAGTAGCATTGTTCCTAAATAAGCAATAAAGGAAATATCTAATCCTAATCAAAATATAAATTAGAAAGGAAATATTCCTAAACAATTAAGCAACCTACTAATCTATAAATAATTAAATAAAGTAAACTACTAATCTAGAAAACATGTGGAATATGTAGACCCAATCAGATGGGTCCGTCAAGGCTTACGGGTCTTGTTCTTGGATTATGAATTGAAATTTTGAAACAATCAAGACAAGAGGTCACATTTAGAATCCCACGCCTAATCAAAACCTTTAACGCGGGTCTATTTCGATAACACAATGTGACCATCTGATAATACATACGGGAATTAAAATTTTTATAAGGTCAAATGAGTGCAGTGTCTAATATACTAACTGAAATTTCACTAATGAGTGACCTTTTTCTGCAAGAAAAATGTGTCGCACCAAAACAATGAAACAATAGAGTGCATGAAAAATTAGAACAACTTTCCTCTCTATTATGAAATTCTCTTGTCACACAAATGCACCTTTATGCAAGTGAGCCTTGGCTCCCCTGCCGTCCCTTTTTTGTCACTATAGATCTCATATATTGTATATCTTCTTTATTGAAAAAAATGTAATATAATTGAAATGGCAGTAGCTTTTCAAAGATGAAGGGGGCACTCTTCAGAGAGAATCCTTGTAGAAAGTGCAACCAACTGGAAAGTGTTGGGGATCAATATTTCTCTATGTTCCCCAGATAAGGCTAAAGAGTAGAAGGATTTATTTGTGTGGAATCACATGTCCATTGACCTGATGAAGTGTTTCCAATTGGTGCATTGTAATTTAACATTTCTCCTTAGCAATATATATTCATACATCGTTGATCATCAAAGTAAAAGGAAGTTTTGTAAATACACCCGTTTTCTTTTGACATCCAAAAGAACCCTCCATACTTTCACCATTTTAACCGTCCCTCTTGAGTGTTGGGACTTGAGTCTGCACTACCAAATAAATCTCACAGATCCTCAAGGGCCAAAATTTCTCCAAAAGTCAGATAATGAGCATCATGTGTATATATAAATGAAAAAAGTTTCCATAAAAAAATACAATTTCCAACCTATTGCTTCAGATTACTGTGATTTGAATTATATGGACAATTCTTCCATTCAGAAAAGCGTTACACATGCTTTATAAAGGGGTTGTGAATGGTGATTTTAATGGGACGATCTTTAAACATTTCCTTGATACTTTATTTCAATAATGTACAAGAAGATGTCAACCGAAGTAGGAAAAGGGTGATCATTACCATGGTTAGTATACTGTGGATGAAATATAACTTTAAGTATTTTGAGATTTCTGTTTCTATTAAGGTGTTGGCTACATATATTGTAAGTGCAGGGTTACAAATTTTAGAGGAGTGGGGCATTTTCACCATCCCCATTGATCGGACTGGGACTGCCAAATTATCAAAGAGGGCAATAGAAAAACTATGATATTGATGAAGGATCTAGGATTGGGATAAAAGAAATGCAATTGGAGTAATAAAAGATGAGAACTTAGTACCTGGTAATCTGCATGACCAATGATTGCTGGGCCCCATGAACCAACATAGTCAATGTATTCGTTTCCATCTACATCCCACACATGCGAACCCTTTATTGAGTCAAACACAATGGGTTGTCCTCCGACAGATTTAAAAGCGCGCGAACTTACACCTCCAGGCATTCCATGAGTTTGAAAATAAATAAATAAATTAATAAAAATAGTTAATCATGAACGAGGCAACGAAAAAAAAAAGGGTTGAATCCAAATGCAGATATCATAACAAACTAGGGCCAAGTAATCTCCAAACGAGCATCATATGAACTGGGGTGCAGCTTGTAGCTTTCAGCTCCCAATGTGAGGCCCCACTCCTTGTGGGCCCTCAATTTGTTTTGAATTATTATTAATATGATATTACCTACTTTAATTTGCTAATTAATAGGCTTAATAGAATAGTTATTAATACTCCTAAGTCCTAGAATTTAGCTTTTCTATAATTCTTTATAGATATTAGGTGCTTATTGTAAATTTAGTGGGTTTTGATTAGATTAGGACTTAACTAATATTAGAATTAATAGGAGGGGTATTATGAGTTAAGAACCTTTTAGAATTCTCACCTAAATACATATTTACCCATGACCCTATCTATTCTCCATTTACAATTAAACTACCATTTTGGTAATTGTTCTAAACCCTAATCTATATAAACCCAACTATTGCAAATGTAGCCTAAAGCCCTAATTCACTCTCGTCTTCCCTACCTCTTCCTGAAAAACCCTAATTCCCCAAATTCCAGCACAAGAAGAAGCTAGAGATCACCCCAATTGCACTATCAACACTCTTAGGAGCTTGAAATTCTCATATCTTTCTCAACTCTATTTGCAATTTCGAATTAAGGCAAGTACCATGTGCTAATTTCACATGATGCATGCTTTTCTTCTCCTGATTCTGCAATTCAATTCAATTAGGTAGATATGCATGCATGTTTAGATCTTTCATTTTGAGCTTTGTTTATGGATGATGGTCATTTGATGGATGGGTTCTCCCATTTGGAAGATCAATGGCCTGGTTGGATGATGGTTGGAGGTTATAGAAGTATTTTGTTGTTTATTTATGTTTACGTGATGAATGGAAGAGATTAGGAATGAATTGGATGAAAAATGGGTTACGAAGGAAAATCCCAGAAATTTGGAATTTTAGCTCAGTGCGTGTACCCAGTCAACCGGCCCCTAGCTCGATCGACCGGGCATACTGAAAAGGGAGAAAATCAAGTCCCAGTTAGCTCTCTGTAAATTTTACAGTTCAGTGTACCCGGTCGACCGGACCCTGTACCCGGTCGATCGGACCCTGTACCCGGTCGACTGGATACACATAATTCTACAGGGATAACGGAGATTTGAGACTTCTCAGATAGGTCAGGAACCCTGTGTACCCGGTCTACATCAAGGCCATGATGTCGATCGGATACACAGCGAAACCTGAGGAACCCCCCAGCTGTTTGGCTCCAGGTCCCAATGGACCCGGTCGACATCATAGCCACAATGTCTACAGGGGACACTACAGGATGTCGACCTGGGGGTCAACATCCTGTGTACCCGGTCAACATCCCAAGGGACGATGTCAACCGGGCAAACTGTGTATAGTGAATTTCCATATTTCAGTTTCTTTGATGTTTGATTAATTGTGAGGTCCATTGACCATCCAAATAGGCTTTCATCAAGTGTGTCAATCATGAATCAATGGTGTGGCTCAGCCTTGACTCGTGGGGTCCACCAATTAGGTTTTTGGGATTTGAATCGTCAATGATTCAATCCTTAAATGTAGTCAATGATGTCCATAACTTTAAGAGCACCAGATTTATTATTTTTTTGACATCTAGACTACAGTTAGGGATCCAATTACATGATGAGGCCCTAAACTAAGAGTAGACCATTACCTATGATTGAACCTTTGTCTATTCCACCTGATTCTATGATTTGGAGGATTATATGTAATGTTCTTCTTTTCTATCTTTATTAATGTTATAAACATGTTAATTAATGGGAATTGGAGAACTTGAACCTAGAATTACTTAGTGGTGACCCAAGGATGTAATTGGAGATGAACAACCCATGTATGTGACTAGGTGGGCCCTCATACGGCCTAAGATTGGGTATGTGGAACCCTAAAATGGAGAGGTTAGTTTTTAATGGATTGATGACTCATTGTGTATGAGCATGGGATGATTACTTGTGGAACAAACATGATATTGTACTTGTATTGCTTCAGGCCATGGTTGTGGGCATAGCGTGGATCCAATGATGATTGGACTTGGATTTTGGATATTAGATTGTATTCCATGTTATTGTAACTTAACCTCTTAGAGACTTGGTTAGAATCTTGCTCACGTAAGATAAGCCTAGATAGACACAGACATGTACTTATTCCCTAGGTCGGCACTAAACATTCACTCAGTTGATATAAGTTCAGCCAGTTGACTGATCATAACTGGTAGGACCTATATTGGTTATGAGTAGAGCTATCATGATGAGCTGTGATTAGACGGAGGGTGTGATACCGGATCCGATCTGATCTGATAAAGGGGTGTGATCGGTGCGATAAAGGGGTGTGATCGGTGTTATATTTATGTATATTGTTATTAGCATGGCTGTTATCCCTTGCATTGTTATCTTACCATTTTCCCACCGCAGTTGTTTACAGTATAAGATGTTTACAGTATGGGAGGGCCGCGGCATAATATCTCGCGGTATATCCAGCTTGTGTGAATGTGCTATTTGTTATCTGACTAGATTAGATTACTTTACATTTCTGATTTTAAATTGTTAATTACTGCTTAATTGCCTAAATCATGTACCTTTGTTACTCTTATGATTACATATACATCTCTATTCTCTTTTGTTACATACATCATGCGTTATCTGCATATGGTGCCTTGCCAGATCCTTGGATCTGACCCATTTTTTGTGCTTATGTCCCGACCATGACCCCGCGGACGACGCATACTATGAGGCGCCTGTAGTAGGTGACTACGGGTGGGGGCCAGTTGACTAGGTGGTCGAGCCGGATGATGGAGCGCCTGTATAGGGGGAATGAGTGCAGATCTTTTTGGGTTTTTGAGAGTCTCTTGTAGTGAGTGGGTAGATAGACAGTTTTGTATAAACTTTGATAATTACACGTTGAGATTTTATTAGACTTCTGCACTGTTATGTCTGACTTATTTACATGATACTATTGCTTCCGCTATCTTTACTTATGCTTTCACAATATAACTGTCGATTATATTATTGTTCAAAAAGTTTTAAAATTTTGAACTCACTGCGGACTTCGATTCTCGGATTTTCCGGGAAGTAACGCGCCAATTTCGGGTACCTTAGTGGTAACTTTGGTATTCGGAATTGGAGCGTTACACCCAATGTTGATTTGGTGGGCTAAGGGGAGCTGCTTGGCCCATTACAGATTGTTGAACATGGTGGAAAAGAATTTTCAGGAAGGCCCAGGCCTTCTTTGTGCACACTCTTAGAAGTGAAATGGGAATGTAGATACACTAGCAAAAGCAGGGAGTCTTCTGATTCTCCACATTTTTCTTGAATCTCTTCATTATTTTATTATTCATATGTATAATTTAGAGATCATGTGCTAGATTTGACAGAAAAAAAGGACCAGACATCAATTAACCTCTCTCTTTCCCTCTCTCTGGAATAAAAAAAAAGATATCAATTGATAAATAACTATGGTGCATTGTGTAGGGGCATGAAGTGTCTGGTTTTTCTTGTTGAAAATTGAAATAGTAAGATTAAATAAAACTCACCAAAAAAAGAAAAAAAGATGAAGACTGCATAGAATACATATAAAAATTGGACATAGATAGAAGATGGAGAGAGGGACTAACTATATCATCTGCTTCAATCAACTCCTCAAATTTGAACATTCCAAATCTTATTTAAACTGAAAAGTGGTTACAGGTATCTAAAATGGTCCAAGAAGATAATATAGACATCACAAACCATAAAATAACAGAAAACGAGAGCCTACTGATCAAGAGTAAAGATGTGATGACATTTGCAATATCTATATCTTCTTTTACGGGAGCTGTTGGCCAATTCACCTGCCTCTGAAAAAGAAGGCACTTGTTTCCTCAATCAAGTATTTAACTTCCTTTGAGATAAAGTAGAAACATCATGGCCTTTTCATCTTACTCTAGTCCAAGATATTCCAATCCTCGAGTCACCTCCTACCAATCACTTCTAGGTAAACGTGATTTCATAGTTTGCTGGACTCAACGTTCAATATCACTGCCTATTGGAATCCCAATCCCCTATTGGACCTGCATTTTTGTTTCTTTTCTTTTTTTTCTTTTTTCCTGAATGGCCATTGGACGACATTTTTTATGACTGGATGGCATGAAAGATGGACCTGGATTTCCCTTTAGGGCCTGTTTGGATAAATGAGGAGTGTAGTAAAATGAAGTGGATTTCACATGTAAAGTGAAGTGAAGAAAAGTAGATTGAAGTTAAAGTAGAGTACTTTACTTCACTCCATTTAGATGCTTATTTTGAAGTTAAGGTTTGAAGTACAATATACTTTTACTCAAAGAAATGAAAGTATTTATAGTTGAAGTGAAATAGAGTATATGTAGCTCATGACATTACTTCATCTATCAGGCCAGACTCATCCAAACGGAATAGAGTTGAAATTTTATACTGTTAGGGCCCATTTAACTTCACTTGCTCTATTTTTTGCCTATCCGATTAGGCCCTTATGTAAATTCATTGCACTTATCTAGTAGTATTTGTCCACTATTTTCTATTGTGCATGAAGGAAAGACCATCTTGAAAAACCTTTATCAAAGTAAAAAAAGTAGCTTTTGATATGAGTATACTCACTTATTTATAACGAAAACTCATTTTCACTAAAGAAAAAAAGGTCGTGTTTTCTCTGCTCTTTTGACGATGAAACCATCTCTCCTACTTTCTGTGAAAAGAAAAACAACAAGAGAACACTTCTCCTTTCAGATGGATCCTAACATGAGAAAAGGGGTTTTATCCAGAGAAAGTTGTCCTCACAATTTGTCTACTTATCCAAATGATCACTTATTTATTGAAGTTGATAGCTCTTTTATTTTATTTTATTTATACACACACACATTACTATTTGTATTATTTGGCAGATCTATGGCATTGTTGTTTTATCTGATAAGTAACTACTGCGGACTACAAGTTGCAGAGTTTTCTGTTTAGTTATTGTGCTTGTGCCTTATATTCAAGTATGTGGGCTTAAAAGTTAGGTTTTTGGGCCTAGCTACATAAGGAAGAAAAAAAATGTCATCTTTTATATATCATGGGTGGGGCAAGCCCCCAATTACCACAACTCGTAGTCATAGGTGCCAATTGCCTCATGAAATAAGAAAATTTTTCATAATTTTATCAAATGCACTAATTAAAAATTAGAATTTAAAAAATAAAGCCTTTTCTTTTAGACCTTAATCTGATGTGCTCTTATTAATTTGATTAGAGTTTCCAAACGACCCTTTAGATTGGACATCTCGGTCAGTTAAGGTTGTAAAGGACTAAGCTACACTGGATTGTAATGTAAAACCCAGGTTTAATTTTGAAAATGGTGGTCTTGTATCTATGCATCAGGATGTTGTGAGAAAAAAAAAAAAAAAAAAAAAAACCAGGTTCGGGAAGTGCACTTTATATGCTGGAGTCCACTGACGATGGTGCTAAGATAGTAAAGTCCAGTCCCACTTTTATCAAAATGATAATTTGGCCAAAACAGCCCTTTTACTTTTTTAATCCAACCATTTACTTATATAGGGACCCTTGAGTGGAACCAATCTCATTTCACACTATTTTTTGACATTATATACCATTGGGTTTTACCATAAGAAGTTTACACTGTGTATAACTATTAAACTTAAGGACCTAAAACTAGGTGCTAGGATCATTTGATTGATTTAATATTATATATTTTCTTAAACTGCATATAGACCTTTTGCATCACTATACCCCCACTTGTCCATCATGTATCCAGGTGGGCCCTAGAGTTGAATGAGCAAGATTGCAAAGCTTGAACAAAGGATACTTTTTCATTTGTCCATTAAAACTAATAACTATTTGTTTTTTGCATAAGATCAAGGAGGTTAAGTGAAAACACAAAATATGAGAGCTCTTCAAGGTTGTTTGAAAACTAGTAAGGCCCGGCACGTGCCTTGTTAAAACAAATATATAAAGAAAAGGTTAACAACTTGATTTATTAGACAGAGATCATATAATTAATATCATCAAATCTGATGTTTCATTTATAATAGGCCCATGAATTGGAAGGTGTTGATACAAAGACATGCATGATACATGTGTAGTAATGAAAATTAAATAGAACAAGAATAGCAATTATTACAAGGCAACTGACCAGTACCATCTGTGACATTAAAGAGAGATATATTAAAATTCTTGGAGCTTGATTGTTACTAGAAATGCATAAAACCTTATCTTCTTTAATTCACATAAAGAAGTTACAGAGGCATATTGGGACCACACCCTATCTCATAATCCATTATAAAATCGGATAAAAAAACACTTGAACAACTAACAAAGATATTCACACGAGAAAGGTATTTTTTTTTTCAGATTATGGTATTAAAAAAATTAAAAATGGAATGGATGTTGAGATAAAAATCAATACAACAGTTGAATTATTCAAAATAAATTTAACAGTAATATGTACTAATTTATATTTTAAGGTTTTTTTTTTGTTTGTCTTGGGAGAGCTCTTAAGAATTGAATTAAAATTAGTGAATCTGGAAGAGGAAATGGCCTTAGTAGTAGGGCAGTGAAAGGACTGAGGTTCGGCACATTGGAATTGTCATGGGTGGGCCTGTTTCATGAATTTTAAAAAGGTTAAAAGCATACACCACTCTAAAAATGTTGGAGGTAAAAAACATTGTAAAACTGGATTAGGCATCACTAAATACTGCATTAATAGACAAAAATAATAGAAAAAAAAGACTATAAATAAAATTCTAAATTGATTTTTCCCATTCAAATAAGTATATAAAAGTCAGTTTAAAATGAGTCTTATTTTAGTCTCTTGACATCAAAAGAGAAAGCATTAATTGACGAAAAAGCAAAGTAGCTAAACTCCCCTGTAGAGGTCAAATCAACTCAGCCAAGTTTCAGTAATGTAAACAAGTTATAAGAATACCATTGCTGAGTAAGCAATCAAACAGTGACAGAAAGTTCCATAATAAAAACATAAAATCGATTCCACCATTTAAATGCAGCTTTGTTCAGAGACTCTACACCTGACGCTAAAACCAGATTCATTTTCTGGTCTCTGGAGTTGAAGAAATCCATAAAAGACATCACTTGAACTTGCGGATCAATTTGCTGATAATTTTAGTGTAGGAGGATGAGACGGTAGGTTAACCCAACCAAACAAAGAATATCAATATTATGTGCTAAATTGTATTATAAAATAAAATTTTAAATTGTAACATACTAACAAAATAAAAAAAAATAAAAAAAGGTGGAGGGGTTGGGGGAGGGAAACAAATAAGGGAAAAATGGTCATAAGCTTAACATACTACTTATAGGCGGACTTGTAAACAGTTTTTGTTTTGAAATCAAAATTCCACAGTATTAGCACCTCCTCCCAATTTCTTCTCTACATTAAGGCAAATGGTATGTTTCGATTGATCCATTATTGGGCATTAATGTAATTAAGAGAATCAACGATAGGGCTGATAATGAAGCTTGAGCCTAGGTTGATACGTTATCATTATCAAATATCAATGCCCAATGAATTATCCAATTAGGTATGAGCTAATATTTAAAATACAAGGAAATTACCATGAATTTCATTTTACAAAGTTTAATTTTAAAGAAGTAATTCTAATATAACTAAGTAAGTAGAAATCGATGGATATAAGCTGATTCCAAACAAACAACACTAACAAACCCAGCCAGACAGGCTGAATCCAGTAAAAAAAAAAAAAAAAAAGGAAAAATTCTTCTAAATAAAGAAGCCAAAAAGTGGCTGGAAATGTTGTAAATGGGTTAGGAGACTAAACAAGCAATGACTAAAATTGGGCTAAGTTTAGCCAAGATATTTACTATTATAAAGTAACAGGGCATAAGTAAATGGGAAAAAATCGGAAATTGTATATAAATAGCGCCATGAAAGATAGAACATTCTACAATTCAATAATGAGCTTAGTGGGCAAATCATAATAAATTAAAAAGTATTCATTCAACACAATGATTGGAACATGTGAAAGAAAAAACTATTTAATAGCACTACTTACAGCTTTAAAACACCTGCAATATTGCCTCAAATCAGCCGTCTCCAATTCCCTACAATGGACAGCCTTTAGGGTATTTAAAATTTAAGATAAAAAAAAAAAAAGCAACATTAACTCACCCAACCAAACAACCTAAATCCAACCAAAAAAAGGCATAATCTAAACTTGGCTTGATAACTCTTCTAAATAAAATCTTTTCACTTTGTTTTGGCTTCTTCTGACTAATCAATTTCAAGTTGGAATGCATCACACTCAAGAATTCGACTATAATAGTGTCTTTCAACTTTGTTAGAAAAGTTCAAGCAATTTGAAGAAAAAAAAATGGATTATGTAGGGCAGGTCTAGCCTGCTTTCAACCTGGTTTGAACCTTATATTTTAGTAATCAGGTTGTGCCCAAATTACCGAAAATAAAATTTAGGTTGAGCTTAGGAGTACTGATGGACAAGCCTAGCCCAATTGAAGCTTGGTTTGAACCTTACATTTTAGTATTTGGGTAGAGTCCAAATTACTAAGAATAAATTTTGGCTGAGCTAGTTTGAATGTTGTGTTTTAATAATTGGGTTGGGCCTAGATCTTAAGTTTTACTCCATTCAATATTTGAAATGACGTTGGATTAAGGGATGGTAAGACAAAAAAGTAGTGCCTGTAGTTTAGTCTACAGTCCACGTGGATAGAACAATCTTTTATTTGTTTGTTTATTAATAAAAAACTTTTACATTTCTATTATAAAAGAATGAGAATTCCTGGATTAGAATAATATAGAACAATATTATATATAAGAAGTGAAGTAGAAGATCTTCTAGGCAGTTGTACATTGAAATTTGAATACTGAATATACTTTATAACTTGCATAAGAAACTCTTCTTAATGTTGAACGAGGAGGGGTTCAAGGATATTCTGGGAGTTTGTTGAGGGTCTCTTGGTTATAATGGAGCTGAAATTTGCCCCACATTGATGTGCTGGTCTCAATACAGGTATGAGTTCTGCATTCTGAAAACTTGCAAGGGCTCAAGGCAAAATGCAATCAACTTTATCAGACATGCCCTAGAAAAAATTTATAAAATGATGCCATAAACCATAGGCAAGTGCAATAGTGTGGCAGGCTGACAGCTACCAATTTCACAGAAGTACTTGAACTTGTGGAGTTTTTAGACTTACCCAACTGTTAGAGCTACAATTTTGCTTCAAACAATTAACACTAAGATTGGTAATAGTGGTAATGGTCCTAGTCAGATTATAAGTAACTGGGCCTAGACTCCAATGGTAGATGTTCTATGTAGGTTGGTAGATGTTTAGTACATATTGTAATTAAATCAAACAAAATACCCAAAAAAGTGTCAAGTATGTTTGGATGCGATTGAGCTAAGCATTTCATCAAACAACTTTTTTATCATATAAATGAAGGAAAATGAACAAAGACGACAAACCCATGAATTAAAAACTTAGTCCTCTTCAATTAGAGGCCTAGATCCAATGCACACTTACAATTATCAAAGATCAATATAAATTCAGATAAGAAAGTTATGTATGGCCAAAAAAAAAAACTTGACAGAGTAATCACAAAGTTAGTCCTCTTCAATCAGAGGACTACATCCAATGCACACTTATAATTAGCACAGAACATCATAAAATTCAGATAAAAAAATTGCATCAAGCCAAAAAAATTTGGCAGAGTAATCACAAAGACGCAATATGCAAAAGGCAAAGAACATATTTTTAACATTGTTCTATTTTATTTCTCTTGTACATTGCTTCGCCTTGTATAGTTTAATATTTCCATTGATTAATTTTCTCTCTATGATAATAATAAAAAGTTTGATGTTTTTTTTTATAAAAAGCAATAATCTGTATATCAAATATATGAGTCAACTACAGCACACACTTCTTCAATATTTGATGAATCTGCAAATTTGAGGCTTAACGAAGATATTTGGTCAAAATCTTCAGACAATGTTGGTTTCCACAACTTAGTGAAAAGAAGAAATCATTTTTTTGATTGCCAAATGTGGACCCAAGTTATCAGTCCAAAAGCCAATTAGTTCATTTAGTGGCCTATTTGTTTCATACTCAAATGGTTGGCACATTGGCAACTAGAGGCACACTTGGATGCACTGCAGTTGGGGATGACCACCTAAGTTCCATCCTCAAACCATAATGCGGATTGAGATGAAAGTATCTTATGTGCATTTGGGGCATCCCATCCAAATTGGCTCTATGTGCTACTATACTCTACACTTTGCTTTGTTTCAGCAGAATGATACCTATTTTTTAGTTGGGGAAAAGATGCAAAACTTTCTGCCATTCAGAGTGCAAAATAAATGACTTGCAATAGATGTCTTTTGTCCTTTTACCTGAATTTATGGCTGTCATTGAAAATCTCCAAGCAAATGGTGTCTATTGTCTACATTGTTTTACAGTTATATATAAGGTGCTCTTGATAATATTATGCCAATCGCCTTTTTCTCCTTTTTTCCATTTTGTTTCTTTGTGGCAAACACGAGGGTACTCTAGGCTGTAGCTAAAGAGAAGCATAACTGTTATTTACAAAAGTTGAAGCAAATAAGAGCCCTGTTATTGATACAATGACCCATATCCAGTGCTTTCGATGGCTTTAGCTTTTGATAATATAGATATTAAATGCTTTGTATCACTATTGTTTCCAATATTAAGGCTTCTAATGCAATTTTGTGTTGCCATTGGGCACTGATGTACACAACTGATGTATTGTGTACAGTGGCTGAAGATGGCATAGTCAAATGCAAAATAAGAAAACATGGCTATTCCTATGGGATCAAAACAGTCATGCACCTCAAAATTCTTGTACTAAAAGTTTTAGAGATGGTTTGAACTGATCAATTGTACAAATAATGAAATGCGGCCTTCCTTGTGGGATTCACAAGTTTTCCTCATAATTCTTTTGGTATTTGTAGTTCCATCCCTAATCAGTTTTATTTTTCTTCTTCACTTACTATTTCGGATTGGCTTCGTCCACTATGCTATTTTGGATGGCTTCATCTATTCATTTGAAAATTACACGTGACCTAAACGTTGTGCCGCACCAAAGTTCAGAAACAAAAACAAAAGTATAAAGCGACTTATGACTAATCCTTCAGGTCTCTTATGTTATTACAACACATACTCTCTGTAGGTTGGTAGATGTTCAATACATATTGGAATTAAATCAAACAAAATACCTAAAAAAATGTCAAGTATGTTTGGATGTGATTGAGCTAAGCATTTCATCAAACAACTTTTTCATCATATAAATGAAGGGATTATTTCACAGGTTCTTTAAAAAAAAAACTTAGGCATTTCATCAAACCGTTTCTTTATACCCATTTCATCAAAGAGTTTCTTCATACCCATTTCATCAAACAGATTCTACATCATGTAATAAACCACATTATATGAAAGAAAGCTGAGATTCTTCTCTCTCTCTCAAACATATCAACCCATTTTATCGAACTCATCTTCACAAGCTCTGTTGCAATATAAAATTTCGCAGCACTTTTTTATGAATATTTGGGCTAAGCATTTCATCAAACAACTTGTCTATCATGTAAATGAAGGGATTCTTTTAAAAGCTCTTTATGAAAAAAATTTACCTAGCCATTTCATCAAACAGTTTCTGCATACCCATTTTATCAAACAGATGAAGAAATTATTTGAGAACCTCTTTCATCCTTTCATGAAGATTTTATATATCTTATGAATAAATCAAAATAGAGTATTAAACTCATACCTGCTAGATCAACAAGGGCAGAAAAATTTTTCCTTTCTTCTTACCATTTTCTTTCTTCTTGCAGTTGTTGGTGGAGGGAAAAATACAAAAATAGAAGCAAAACTACATCTATGGGGTCCTGTGGGAGAGGAATGAGAAGCCAACAAGTTGCATCTCCCTCTCCATTTGGTAAGCTCATGTAGGTTGCATTTGTCATGCATCTGAGTGAAGCCCAAAACCAAGCAGCAGCAAGGTGTAGAGAAAACATACCATTTGCCATCTAAGTAAGCCACGGAAGCAGCAACAATGGGAGCAGGTCGTCTAGAGATAGAGAAGAAATAAGTGTGGAGATAAGTAGGTCTAGAGAAATTTCGTCAAGTTGAAAGTGGGGTCCACTGTGTGTAGAGAAATTTCACAAGTAGCTTAAGCAGGACACTATCCTCGCTTTTATCATAAGGGTAATAGATACAGGAGCCCTTTCGCAAACACCTCAAAGTCTAATCCTTTCATAATCACTTACCAAAAAGAAAAAAATACTTGGCAATAGGCCTCACTTGACACTATTGTTGGATTTAGGAAATATATTAGACTCAGATCCAAAACTATTAAATTATATATAAGGGGATATTCCTATGCATCATTCCCTCACCATATGATGAGGAACAAACTTAATGGGGCCCACTTAGGGACCCATTGACCATGGAACTTGTAGGGGATGGAAAGAGACATTTTAGATGAGCCCATATATCAAATATGGGGTCAATCCCATGCCTCTAACCTCTTCATTCGTAGCCTACAAATTTAACGACTTTATATTAAAGGAAATTTTTTTACTCTCGACCCAACGGTCAAGTCCATTTTTACAGGTGAAAATTCATATGCATCCATCCCTCGCCATAAAGTGAGGGACACTTACATGGCTTTCTTTCTTTGCACACTAACATTCCCCTCTTTTGCACCCAAATATTTCCAATTATGAAGAGGTTAGAAGTATTAGATTGACTTCAAATTTGATATGTTGGTTGACCCCACTTGGATATTTCAATCCCCCTCTGTCCCATTATCAATGGGGTCTTACAGTGGACTCCATTAAGCGGTCCGCACCTAAGCCTGTAAGGACTGTCCTTATAGGACCGTTCATCTGCATCCATCCCTTATCATAGGGTGATGGACGCTTACATAATTGGAGATATTTGCATGCAAAAGAGGAAAAACCATATATGGTCATATACAAAAGATGAATGTTCATGTACAAAAAAGAAAAACCACCTAAGCGTTCTTCACCCTATGAGGAGGGATAGATGCATATGAATATTCCGAAATAGAAAAGGATCCGATGTGAAATAGAAAATGATCCGATACCAATATTCAAAAAGCATGCTTGGATATGATGTCATGAATGGAAGAAGATGCCCAATTATTTTTGCATTGCTTACTACTCTTTTGTAAATGTTAAGTTATACTTAGAATAGTTAAAGTGATCAAATAGTTGGCCAGTATCACGTGGCATATCTAGGCACTTGTGTGTAAAAAGCTAAATAAAGGAGATTCCTTCTGAAAAAAGAAGAAGATGGCTTCAAAAATCCTTATAGTTTGTTACAGGCAGTAGCCTCCTAAGGTAATTCAGAGTCTGAATCCTTTTATCTCCCTCACACAGTCACACTTCCCATAGGTAGAAGAGGAACTTCATCGTAGGACCCAACAATTGAAAATTCAAACCACTAAAAATGGACACATTTCACGTTCAAGAAGTCCTAAATTTTCACTCCAACGAGAGCCCGTTCAATTGTAAAGTTAAGCAATCTTATAATCGTATTGACTCCTATTTAAATAAAATTGAAAGATCATGGCTTGCACAAATTGTATAATACTTTTCTTGAACTCCGTTTTGGGGCTCATAAGATAGTCCGAACCGTTCAAAATGATTCTTAAGTCCCACCACGAGAATCAAAATAGAATTACGACGGCATCATTATCAATTTTATGCATATAAAAGAAGCATTTATATCATGGTGTTCAATCTCACGGTGGGATCCTCCCCCATCCCAATCCTCTCCTCTTGATTTGAATGTCCTCGGGATTATCCCTGTAGGGACGCCAAGCTGGAGTTCCAGTAAAAAGCATTGAATGTTCTTTGTGTAATAATAGTTGGACGGACCATCCAGATTTAATGTCAAGAAACTAGACTCCCACTTTCTCTTTCCTCTTTCCCCTTTCGGCCCACCTAAAATAATTCTAACATAACATCACAAGTGCATTTAGTATCTACTTACCAAAACAAAAGCACACTCTTTCTACCTCATTAACGGAAAGCACAAAGTCCAATCCTGACTCATAAAGTGACCAGGAATCTCCTCTCTATGTTAACTTTCCTTCTCTATATCTTCAAACATACATCTTCTGAATCTTCTTCTAACTTCTTCCCAAAAAAAAAAGGAAAAAAGAAGAAGCCAGTGATCAGGCATGGATGAGTACCCAATGTACGTGGTCCTGAACGACGTGAGGCCCGTGGACAAGAGCATGATTGGTGCAGTTGCTTCTCTCGAAGATCTGCTCGGCTACCGATTCAGAAACCCTAAGCTTCTGGTCGATGCACTAACCCACTCTTCGCATCCCGAGGACGCGTCGTACGAGCGGCTTGAGTTCGTTGGCGATGCCGTCCTCGGCCTCGCCATCACCAACTATCTCTACCTTGCAAATCCCGATCTTGATCCGGGCAAGCTCTCCCTCCTTCGTGCTG
The DNA here is from genome assembly GCA_029852735.1 of Persea americana. Classification (NCBI taxonomy): domain Eukaryota; kingdom Viridiplantae; phylum Streptophyta; class Magnoliopsida; order Laurales; family Lauraceae; genus Persea; species Persea americana. Next base: position 4,411,286 of record CM056813.1, read on the forward strand.
CTAACATCAGCACCGAGAAGCTCGCTCGCGTAGCGGTCCGGCACGGGCTTTATCAGTACGTGCGGCGTAACGCTCCGGCTCTTGACGAGAAGGTCTTTGTTGCTTCTGCTTCTGATCTTGTTCTTGCCAAAAGGATTGAATCTTGATTCTTGTTTCTTTTTATTTTATTTTTTTATTTTTGTTGATTTTGGGTTTTGGGTTTTGATGTTTAGGTGAAGGAGTTTGCGGATTCGATCAATGAAGAACCGGATGAGGTTCCTTACACGGGAGTGATCAAAGCGCCCAAGGTCTTGGCGGATATCGTGGAAGGGATTGCTGCTGCGGTTTATGTTGATTGCGATTTCAATCTCAAGAAACTGTGGATGGTAAAAGAGTTTTCTGTAGATTCTACTTTGTAGGGCATGTTTGTGTTTCATGTTATGTGGAAAATAGAAGGTTGTCTTTTTAGGAGGTTGGATTTTGGTTATGTATAAAAAAAAAATCGAGTTTGATTATTATTTATTTTAATTTTAATAGCAAGATCGTAGAAGAGGACATGGATGGAAGTAGTAAGGTAGATAGTTGGGACAAAGGCTCTGATAATGAATATTTATGTTGATCGAATCCATCTGTAGATGGAGAGGTGATTTCAATCTATAAAGCGTCTGTGGAAAACCTAGGCTATGTTTGGATGAGTTCAAATTTTATCAGTGGAAAGTTTTATCCACTTGTTCTCTCCCCACATCCAAACAAGCCCTGCATGCCATTTTGTTACAAACTAAAAGGCTTTTTAATAAAAGCCAATGATAAAGGGTGTGTGCTTCATGAGGTTGTCTAATAATAGAAAGGCATTTCTTTTGGGGGGTGGAAACTGAATTTATCAACTGGAGACTGCCTATTTTTACATTTTCAATGTATGTGCTTTGGTTGTTACACAATGTCATAAAACATTTTCTACAGTGTTATGTGTTTCTTCAAATTTTGTAAGACTGCAGGAAAAAATTCCATACCTCTTGGACATTGGACCATATCTGCTTTGTACAAAAATTATGGAAATGTTAGAAAATGAATATAGTGGAAAATGTTAACACCAAAGGAAAATCATTTCCTCTTGGACTCTATTTTCATTTTCATTTCTATTGTTCTACCATTACACAGATAGCTCCAAAAAGCGTGTAGTGAAATGGACAGGCACAGTTCTGTGGGAGTTCCAGAGATCCAGGAACGTGAAAAATAGACCAAAGCTGAAAAAGAAAAATAAATATCTTTATTGTTTTTCCTTTTCCTTCTTTAATGGGTTTTATTTATTAGGTTTTCAGAGGGCTTTTGGAGCCAATAGTTACATTGGAGACACTGCAGCGGCAGCCAGTGACAACGCTGTTTGAGTTCTGCCAGAAGCAGGGGAAGCAGTTGGATATACGGTACTGGAAGAAAGGTTTGAAGAACATAGCTAGTGTGTTTGTCGATGGGAAGCTTCTTGGAAGTGGTAGCTCAGAGCAGAAGGAGCTTGCTAAGCTGTATGCAGTGCAGGAGGCCCTGCAGAGTCTGTTGGCTTCTGTACCCAGGGACATCGAGACGGAGAAAGTGACAGAGAAGGATGGAGCCAAAAAGAGGTTGAATGAGCTTTGCACCAAAAACCGCTGGCCCAAACCTTGCTACAGGTATAATCCTCTCTAAGCAAGTATGCATTTATTTCTCGATAGTATGTGATTGCCTGTATGAGAGAGATGATAAAAGAGTTCTACATGTAATGATTCAACTTATAGGAAACCAAGCCATGACATATGTCTGACATAAATCTTAGTTACTAAGCCATTTCTAGGAATCATGATTCGTCCATTGCTTAACTGTTATTTTATCTTGGATGTTTGTGCAATATGTTTTCAGTGACCTCCTTATTAGAATATCTTCTCTTGATGTATCATACAATCTTCTATTCGGACAGTTCTGACATCTTTATATCTGTAATCTGTTAATTCAACAATTTAATGATATATGTTTTAAATGCCTCTTTTCCTCTAGATTGGTTAGTATAGATTACTCAACCTATGATTCCCAGATACGGATACTTTGGTATATGATTGCACTTTTGGAAAACCAGGATATAGATATGGATACGGCTGTCCATACATGAAATTTCAAAATTTATTGATTCTGATGTTTTAATCAAAGAAACAGTTAAATTTGCAAGTTAACCGATGTAAGATCTATTGTTGTTCATGAGATAGGGTTACTTTTCAGCATTCTTAAGATCTATGTGTGAATCTACAATTTGATTTTGTTTGATCGAGTCTTACGATTTAATCAATTTGGGTGGGAACTCCAATAACCAAATATCTATTGTTATTTGTTTCCCTTAGGTCGAGCATAGTGCTTCCTGTCTAGTGAAGCACAAGCGATATGGCTAATATTTCTATTTTTGGATGTGTGACAAAGCTTGGAGAGATAGAATCTGAATGAGTGCTTGCAGGAGCATTTAGGAGTAGCATCAATATGTAATAAATTAAGGGGAACTCATTTGAGATGGTTTGGACATGTCCAACATACAGCAACAAAGGTGCAGTTGAGGAAAAGTTTTTCTTTTTAGGTTGATAGCTGATGTAGGCCAGACCCATGGTTTGCCAACTAATTGGGCCCAGTCCACAAGCCCAATAGGCCATTCATTTAGTTAGAATTTTAATTATTTAAGAGTCTTATTTAGAGAGTTGTTATTTATTTAGAAGTCATTAAAATTAGGAGTTTTATTTTATTTGGATTGTAACCAAGTTTAGTTTCCTTTATTGTTTAGGAAAGCAGAGTCCTATTAGGAAAAGGGAATGTCCAACCCTTCCTATATATATATATGTATATGTAATCTGACGCAATCCCGATTTGATGCAATCCGACTGTCTAGGGCTCAAATAACCAAAACCAGAAATATCCTAACACTTCACCACTAAGCAGTAAAGGAAAACAGAAATTCAGAATTTTAATGGTGAAGGAACAATGCTGAAAAATCACCAAACTCACCTTTAAAGAGCCTTCTCAATCTCCTAGCATCCACATGATGCAAGAGAGGAAAAAACGAAGCAAAACAATGCTTCTTGAAACCTTTTATTTTCGGGTACTGTAGCATGAACAGTACTGACGACCCAAACATCCTTTATATAATGCTTAAAACCTCAAAAAAAACCCTATTAATCCTACTATAATTGGTTGCCAACAATAATTTGAAGTCCTAGGAAGAGTTTCCTACTGAAATAGGCTAGATATTAGAAAAGAAAATCAGATAAAATAGCAACTTTCCATGCCCAGATCGTCATGGATGCCTTGCAGCAGATCTGATGTGGGGCCCAAATGGGCCATCCTTTGATGGAAGCAACTGCACCATTTGAAAGAGCCCTCATGGTCGACCTTTCTGGTGGTTTCCTTTCTTGGATTGGGTCCAGTTTCACCCACCAAACTGTGGCTTGAAAACAGTGTACGTGAGACCCTTTTTATGTTCTGAGTTTTTCTGTAAAATTGTAAAACAGCCCCTGTACTTCTCCACATTCCCAAAACAGTCCTTGTATAATTGTAAATTAAAATCTGAACTGTTTGGGCCCAAGTTTTCGATCAAAACTTGTCGGGACCCTTGCGGGCCATCTTGGGATGCTCCCACTGTTGCAAATAGTATTCAGCCATAACAAAAATTAGATCATCATCAATTTCTGCATCATAATCCCTCTATTAGGATAGTTCATGATTATTCAATAATAAAGATTGGTTTTTTTTGGTTTGTTCTTTCTCGTCAATGAAAGAATGTTATTGAGTTCCGAGAGGAATTCGGGTAATTCCCATTTGCGGAGTTGGTCCTCACTTGAATCTGTCCCGGATTCGGCAAACTCTCTCGCAGGGCTTGTTTACATCCGTTTAAATCACCGCTGGCGGATACAAATATGGAATTTTTTATTTTGAGAATGAGGTCTACTTTCATGAATTCCTCAATTTGAAGCAAAAGGAGTTGTCAGTTGATGAATATACTCACCGATTTCGAAAACTGCAACATATATGTGCATTGAATGAAAGTGAGTTGCATGATGTCACTCGTTTTATGAGAGGTTTAAACCCTGATCTAGAGGAGAAAGTGAAGTTTTGTCAAATTGTTCAAGAAGCATATAAAGAAGCTATCCGTGTTGAGCACATGCTTCGACAATCTCACATGCAACAATATAAATCTCAAGAAAGAAGGTCCCAGGAAAGAAGAAGAGCTCATATTGTTGAAACACATTTTTCAAGAGAGGATAATCCCAGGCTTGTCATATGCCGACTTCTCACTGCAAATGAGAAGGAAGAAGAAGAATGGAGACGACATACAAAATTCCAAACACGAGTAAGGTGCGAAGGCAAGTTAACTAATCTGGTTATTGATCGTGGCAGCGTGACAAACTTCGTTGCGCAAGAACTGATTGACAAGCTTCACTGGAAAACTGAGAAGCTCTTGAAGCTCTATCGAGTTACATGGGCCAATGATGTAATCATTTCAGTAACTCATCGATGTTTGGTATCTTTCAAGATCGGCAATTATGAAGAGAAAATTTGGTGTGATGTGATCCATATGAATGTCACTCATATTCTTCTTGGAAGACCATGACTTTTTTATCTGAAGGTGCATATTGAAAAAGAGAACATACATTCTTTTGTTTGGAAAGGACAAATGATCGAGCTCGTTCCAATGTCATTGACAACACCTTCTTCATCTGCATCTTCACCTCCAATCGAAGAATTAAAGAGTGAGCAGAAGGAAGACACAAAAGTCTACGAACCATGATAAAAGACATCAAGGATGACACTGAACAGCAAGATCAAGAAACCGATGATGTCACGACACTGTTCAATGAAATAGCATGCAAGACTTCTACTATGGAGCATATTTCAGAAGAGCCAGAAAACACGGGGACTAAAATTATTTCTATGGATAGTGCTGATCAAAAGAGGCAAGAGGCAAATGAAAATGGTCAAGCACATGTTGAAGATTTAGATCTAATGAGCAACAAGCCTAATCATTCAGTGGATCTAATAGTTGTTCAGAAGACATCAATAGCAAAACAAATTGTTGAAGTCCCCCACATCGACTTCATCTTCGGGAATCAACGATGGATATTCATAGACCAAGATCTGTTGGTAGTTGGTACACATGCAACAATTGAAGCATCTAATGGTCCGATCACAGATCCATTCAAAATGCGAACACCAAAAGAATCAACACCTCCAATGTACTTCTAACTGGAGGAAGGAATCAAGATGAGTTCCCAAGTTATGCGAAGAATATGAAGATCAAGAACTTCGGAAGTTTGTACGCTTGGTTTTTGACCCTGGTGGACATTTACAGAACTTGAGGTCGAGTTCTCTCCAAAGTGGGGAGAAACTGATGCGGGCCAGACCCATGGTCTGCCAACTAATTGGGCCCAGTCCACAAGCCCAATAGGTCATTCATTTAGTTAGAGTTTTAATTATTTAAGAGTCTTATTTAGAGAGTTGTTATTTATTTAGAAGTCATTAAAATTAGGAGTTTTATTTTATTTGGATTGTAACCAAGTTTAGTTTCCTTTATTGTTTAGGAAAGCAGAGTCCTATTAGGAAAGGAATGTCCAACCCTTCCTATATATATATATATATATATGTAATCCCTCTATTAGGAGAGTAGTTCAAGATTATTCAATAAAAAAGATTGGTTTTGTTTGGTTTGTTCTTTCTCTTCAATGAAAGAATGTTATTGAGTTCTGAGAGGAATTCGGGTAATTCCCATATGCGGAGTTGGTCCTCACTTGAATCCGTCCCGGATTCGGCAAACTTTCTCGCAGGGCTTGTCTACACCCGTTTAAATCACCGCTGGAGGATCCAGGCTGCTTCAATATCTTAACAAGGAGAAGGGTAGGAGCGCTAGAAAGAACTCTCCTTTGGTTGGAAGAATAAGAGAAGAGGAGTTATGAGAGGATTCGTTTCCTATTTTTTTTCTCCTCCTTTTAATGACCTTACAACTTCCTATATTTCCTTCTTTAAACTAACCAATGCCAATGATTACTCATCTTTCCTATTTCTGCTGCTTTAAACGAAGGCTTTGACTCCACAGGCGGGCTCATCTCTAACGTAGTCAGGGATCCACAAGGTATCCAAGTCAGCGGCTATGTCGTCACTATACTGCTTTCTAGCAGTAGATATCAACTGTTTTAAGTTGGGCTCAATTTTCAGCAATAGGGTAGGGATAGATTTACCATAATGATGCGAAGAAACAAGCAATACATAAAAAACTCACTTAGGCAAAATGTAGAGAACTGAAATATTGAAGAAAACAAGAGAAACCAAGTCTCTTTAATCATTTTACTCACTATCCATTGTCTGCCATACTACTGTAGAGTATTTACAATTTATAAGAAACTGGTTTCTTTCTATGGGATTGCAATCAATTCAATTATCCTTCTCATTACATAATTATTCCCGTGATCATTGCAATCAAATCAATTATCCTACTCAGTCCATGATTATTTCCATGATCTAAGATCTTTATTGACACTAATTGATAGCTTATTAAAGAGGAAAGTCAAACTTCTAGAGGGTTCTCTAGATATGGAAATCCTGTACACTTACCGGGTGTTTTTTATTTTTATTTTTTTTGAGAATGCATACTTACTGTTTCTAAATTGAATCTTATAAATTACAGAATCCACCTTGTATTTTCTGTTAACTCAAACTAGCCCCAGACAGTAGATTCAATGCATATTTTGGGGCTGTTTTGGTTTCCATTTAGACCTAAACCGTCACACATGGGTTAGGACCCCTTGTGCTTGGTCAAAAGCTCTCATGAAACCTTCAGCTAGCAATAAAATTGGGTCTTTATCAGCCCCCTCTTCCTGTGAAGAACTCGCCCTCGAGTTTGCATCTTCCCCATCACCCAACACATCAACTAGTGGTTCTTCTTCTTTGTAGGGTGTGAGGTCTTCAATATTAAAGACATTGGAGGTCTTCGCATGCATTTGCAGTTGCACCTGGTACGCATTGTTACTGATTCTTTTAAGGATACGACAAGGACCAATTTTCTTTGGCATAAACTTATTGTAGGTACTGACAGGAAAACGCTTGCAACAAAGAAAAACCCATACTAAATCACCCTCATTAAAAACCAATGACTGTCGGCCTTGATCTGCAACTATCTTGTATTTGGCATTACTAGCTTGTAGTCGCTTATGTACTTCCTCATGCATTGCTTGAATGGTGCGGGCCATCTCCTCAGCATTTTCGCTAGCCTTCCTAGGCTTTTGAATTGGTACAAGGTCCAAGACGTTTGTGGGGCTGGACCCATACACAACTTCAAAAGGGTCTCATCTGTATAGATTGATTTTGTGAGCTATTATAGGCGAACTCTGCATGAGGTAGTAAAAGATCCCACTATCGCAGTCACCAAGCTACGAAGTAGGTTGCCAAGGCTGCAATTGAGAACTTTAGTCTGTCCGTTGGTGCGTGGATGATGCACAGTGCTGAACTGTAAGTTGGTGCCCAATCTCCGCCATAAGGTACGGCAGAAGTGTCCCACGAACTTAGTGTTGCAGTCTGAAGTGATGGTTTTGGGCACACCGTGTAGACGAACCACCTCTTTGAATACTAGTTGGCCACATATGATGAATCCGATGCCTTCTTGAATGGTATAAAATGCGCCATTTTGGAAAACCTGTCAACCACCACAAAAATACTATCCTTACCTCGTTGGGTCCGCGGAAGACCCAACACAAAGTCCATGCTAATGTCCTCCCATGGAGTGTAAAGGCCGACATTCTGAATCTGTCCCTTTGTTATCTGACAAGTATGACACTGCTTCGCAAATCGAGTCACATCTTGATGCAACCGTGGCCAATAATAGTCTTGCTCTACCAAAGCAACTGTTTTATTATGGCCAAAGTGGCCAAATCATAAACCGGCAAAGAGTTCCATGATGATACGCTCCCGTAAAGAACAAATAGGAACACATTAGCTGCACACCTCTAAACAGAAAACCATTATACAAATAATAATCTCTAAACGCCCTTGCTGCAAATCTGTCCAAAATCTGGATCATTTTGGTACATCTCCGGAAATACAATAAACCCAACAACTCGCACACGAAGCGTAGCCAATAAATTCATTCTTTTGCTCAATGCATCAACTACTTTATTTTGAGTACTAGATTTATGTTTCAGGGAAAAAGTGAACTCTTGCAAGTGGGCAATCCACTTGGGATGTCTACTATTCATCTTCTGTTGCCTGTTAATATATTTCAGGGCTTCATGTCATTCATGATCAGAATATAGGATAGATTCTCTTTGAACCAAGTAATGTCGTCAGTGCCTTTAAGCTTGAACAATGGTGTAGAATTTGATATCATATGTTGAATACTGAAGTCTACCCCCATTAAGCTTCTCACTGAAATAGGCAGCAGGTCTGCCAGTTTGACTTAGCACGGCACCAATCCCCACATGTGATGCATCTGTAATCACTTGGAATTTTTTTTCAAAATCTGTTATGGCCAATATGGGTGACTCAGATAGCTTCTTTTTAATCAAATGGAAGCTTGTATCTGCCTCACGAGTCCAAATGAATGGGCCTTGCTTAATGCAACATGTTATTGGAGCCATGATAGTGCTGAAATTTTGGATGAATTGGCGATAGAATGCTGCCAACCCATGGAAACTCCGCACTTCATGCCCACTAGTAGGAGTAGGCCATTCTCTAATTGCCTTGATCTTTTCCTCATCATCAACTATACCATCCCCAAAAAAAAACATAACCCAAAAATATAACCTGGTCTGTTGCAAAACTGCATTTTTTCACATTGGCATACATTTTCTCACGCCTTAAAACGCCACACACCTCCCCAAGATGTTGCATGTGAGAAGTTGCGTCTGGACTATATATCAAGATATCGTCGAAATAAACCACGAAAAATTGTCCAATTAAAGGTCTTAGCATTTGGTTCATCACTCTCATAAAAGTACTTGGAGCATTTGATAAATTAAATGGGACGCCCAGCCATTCATATAGACCTCCACACGTGTTAAACCCGGTTTTCCACTCATCCCCTGGTTGTACCCGAATTTGGTGGTAACCACTTCTCAAATCAGTTTTTGAAAACATTTTCGCCCCCTATAGCATATCATGCATGTCATCCAACCATGGAATGGGAAATCTGTACTTGACAGTGACCATGTTTGTAGCTATCCACACACATTCTCCATGTTCCGTCCTTTTTAGGAGTCAATAAGGTCAGATCAGCACATGGGCTCATATTCTCTCAAATATATCCACGATTCATCAACTCGCTAACCTGCCAATTGAGTTCCTCATGCTCCTTAGGACTCATTCGACAGGCTGGCCTGTTGGGCAAGTTAGATCATGGGACAAGATAAATGTGATGCTGAATGTCCCTTAATGGTGATAGCTGACAGGTAGATCATCTGCAAATACATCGCTATATTCAACCATTAGAGGTTTCATCGCAGCAGGTACTTCTATGCCATCCTTAACATCTTTTGCAATCAACGCAAACATCACATCTTTCTCTTTTGTTTCTGTCATAAATTGAGTCATGGAGAGGAAATTCACGTCCCCTAGCAAAGTAGGTTTCGTGGATTCCGTCTCTTTAGTGGGACCCAAAATCACCCTCACATTATCTTTCCAAAAAAATGAGTATTTTTCCATAGGAATAATATTGCATCATACATTGTCATCATATTTCCCTCCTATAGAAAATGAAACAAGTGCTGAGTAAAAATTATTACCTCATTACCCTTCTTAAACCAAGAAAGGCGGTACGGGGTAGGATGTCTTTCCGTAGGAATTTGAAGCTTGTCAACAGCTTCTTGAGCAACGACCCTATCAATGATCATCTGGCAACATTGTCCGTTAATGGTGCAATGAGTGTGAAAAATGCTAGTGCGAAGCCACTCATCATCCTTCGGAGCTTTTGGTATTAACAAGCTCTTTCAAATTACAAGTGACCTCCCCGAGTCTACATAGAGAATTTCATTCCCTTCGTCAGCCTCATCATCATATATAGGATCAGCCATATCATCATTGACAATTGCATCATCTCCCTCACCCTCTTCATGTGAAGCCTTAGCCACGTGTGCTTCTCTTTTCGAACATTTAGAAGAAATAACTCTGATTTCCCCACACTTGTAACAACAAACACCAGCCTTACCTTTGCCCTTACCATCAGTTGCAACATCCCTATGACCCGGTTGGGCCATACGGTTGGACCTGGATTGAACCCAGTCCACCACTCCAAGCACCACTACCTTCACCAACCAGCCCCTTATCTCCCACTGTGAATAGGCTGGTCCAGATCTGCCTTTTTTTTTGCACCCTTTCAATAGCCAAAGCCCGTTGGTAGGCTTCCGTGACAGTCCATAGTGGCCAGCCAAGGCCTCTTGCATAAGTGGGTCCAACCTTCAATAATCTCTATCTATGTACATGGGTTTTCTTAATTTTGTAGTTATCCCTAATGAAATGGTTCCCTTAAGCTTTAACTATCCCTATTACATGTCCAATAGTTTTTAAGTTGTAGCTATGACTAGATTTAATGTAATGAGATTACAATAATTACCGCTGCTTTTTTGTTGGATGTTTGAATAGGGCAAAAAATACCCCTATTTGGAAGGGACTCTCTCTCTCTCTCTCTATATATATATATATATATATATAGGCACAGTCGTTATCACAAGGATCAAAATAGTGGTTGCAGTGGGCGTTGCGGCCAATGGCCAAAACGCAACGAAGCAGGCGATACTTAGCGGTCGTGGCGGTACGTAGGTGTGTGAATTTTTTTTTAAGGGGGGTAAAAGAATTCAAATATTGTGTAGCAACTAATCTTGTGTTCTTTTAGTGATCTAGAACCATATAATGGTAGAGACAACTTTTAGGAAAGGCTATCGGGGAGAAGAAATAGGAAAAACAATGTTTTATATTAAAACTAATTGGCTCTAAAAGGTTTTATACGGCCAATAATCCGGCTTCTATTTTGAACCATACTTACCAGATTGTGCACTAGGCGCATGCTGTGCACTGGCTGTGGGGCACAATGTTTGTCCATCCAAATGGACAAAAAATTGGTACCCCCTCCCCCCTCCCTTCTTCTAAATTACATTGGTCCCATGGGTTTAGCATCCATCTAAATGGATTGCACCCACCATGGATGAAAAAAAGTAAGGCGCGCATGGAACTCCAATGCGCAACATATAGAAAAAACAAAACTTGTGATCTTGGATTGAATGGATTAAGGGGGAAGTCATCTTTTTGCTCACTAGAACAGAGGAACTTCGAACTTCTAATAGAGCTTTTGCGACTCAACAATCATATGCATGATTCGTGAAGAAAAAAATCCTAACAAAAACAACGAAAAAATCATTGTGCCAACTGCAATTGCAACATAGATGGAAGTGGAGAAAAGAAAAAAAGATGTGCACCTTGGATTGCAATCATAAGAGGTAGGACGCTCGAGTTCTAGAGAAGCTCAACTTCAATTGTAGTTGCAAGAGGATTTTTTGGAGTTTTAGGTTCTTTCCTCCTTTTATGATTGGATTTTAATCCTCATAATAGGGCTTTTAATCTCATATGCCTTATTTTTTAATGAGAACTATTTTAGATGCATAAAGGGTAAAAAATAATGACAAGTCCACAAAATTAGGTTATTAGGTCATCATTTTACGTACATTTATGGACTTAATTAGGTCAATTTGCATTTAATTGCATAGAATATCATAATTTCAAGCATTTGAGCATAAATTTGGAAATTAGGTCAAAATCAGTCAAAATTCATTAGTTTGCATGAATTTTATGAAATTAGGGTTTTGCATCATCTAATCATCACACCAGTTAGCCTTTTGATTTTATCTAAGCATGCTTACTATTTTTGGTATCATAGTGTTAATTTTGGAAAGTTGGTCAAATTGGGACATCATTAGGCAGGTTAGGGTCCCATGCATGGTCAATGTAAATTTCTTTCATAGAATTATAGTTGAATTTGTTTATTTCAATTTGAAACCTGCAAGCTATGAAATTAAGTAAAGAAGGAAAGTCGGCGCAATCTACCCACTGTTGGAAAGCTCTTTTTGAGTAGATATCCGTGGAGCTCATGATTGTGTCGATCGGAGCTATATGGAGGGAGATATGACCTTCTGAAGTTGATGCTGAAATTTCTGCTCGGGATTACAATTGTGCGGATGAAGAGGGACCCACACATACAAGGAAAGTCTTACTCACCAAGAGACTAACATTGGCAACAGATCTTCTACAATTCAAATTATTTCCAAAGTGTGCAACCTTGGTTGGAAGCTAAGCCAAGAATCAATTTGCTTGGATTGATTCTTGGCTTAGCATCCAGGCAAAGTGTTGCACTTTGGAAACAATTTGAAAGCCTATGTTAGTCTCTTGGTGGGCAAGACTTTCCTTGTATGTGTTGGTCCCTAATCGAATAGAAATTTCAGCACCAACTTACAAAGGCCATATCTCTCCAATACAGCTTCGATTGACGCAATCTTGGGCTCCACGGATATCTACTCGAAAAGAGCTTTCCAACGCTGGAACACCGGGAATAATTATGCAATAATTTGACTTTCCAAATGGGACTCATCTTGGACATCCAAGACATGAAGGAATATTTCTTGCTTTGTTTCTTGGTCACCTTTCCTTCTTTGCTTGATTTCCCATCTTGCATGTTTGACTTGTCAATCCCCTTAGCAAATTTTTCTCTCTTAAGTTTCTTTCTTGATTTTGGATTTCAAATCCTGGAAACTAAGAAACTTTCCAATTCTGAATTCTCTCTTCCTTAGGCTTCCCTTTGACCTCTCTCTCATATTTCATCAATGTGTGGAGTCCATGTTCTTGATATTTCCTATACAAATTGAAAGAAACAAATTCAACTATAATTGTATGTAAGAAATTTACATTGACCATGCATGGGACCCTAACATGCCTAATGATGTACCAATTTGACCAACTTTCCAAAATTAACACTATGATACCAAAAATAGCAGGCATACTCATTTAAAATCAAAAAGCTAATTGGTGTGATGATTATAGATGATATAGATGATACAAAACCCTAATTTCATAAAATTCATGCAAACTAATTAATGGAAACTAATGAATTTTGACTGATTTTGATCTAATTTCCAAATTTATGCTCAAATGCATAAAATAATGAAATTCTATTCAATTAAATGCAAATTGACCTAATTAAGTCCACAAATGTACATAAAATGATCACCTAACGACCTAATTTTATGGACTTATCAAAAAACAACCCCTAAAAATAGTCATTGGACTCCGCCTGATCTGAAGAATGTTTTTATAGAAGATTATTGTACACGAAACAGTTTAATAAGAAACAAAACAATAGTGAGATTATTAAGCCTTATGTCTCATTTTTTGGGTTTTTGTTGGAAAAATCTTTTAGAAAATATTATTATACAAAGGTACTAATTTTGTAAGAAAACTATTCATGTTCTTGTAACAATTCAATGAAAGTAAAAGTTTGTATATTGTAATTTATTTATTGACTTTGATAGTGAGACTAAGTTACTTATATGAGATTTGTTATAATCTTTGCCTCAGAATGCAGGATAGGTCAAGTGCTACTTCCATACAAAAGTAGACTCAAAATTTGGTTCCACAAGATTTTATGGCAAGTTTGATGCTAACCCTCCTCCTTTATTCGGGCTTGGGACTGACACATGTTGAGACACTACATATGGTTGAGACATTATAAATTTCACTAAATAAAGGTAAATGGAACTATGGTTATTCTTGGGCTTAAGGCTCGTTTGGCGTTTGAAAGAAGGGTTTCTCAGAAGAAAAGCATCTTCTTTGACAAAGTCTGCATTCTCATCATTGCAATAGTTTGTTAGAAATGAGGTTTCCTTTTCCCCACATTTTGTTGGGAGACTTTCTTATAATGAACTTTCTTTCAACTTTTGGAGCAAAAGAAGCACATTTACTCACATAACATAACAATAATGAGATTGCAGAGGTTGTCATGAGAGACATTTCTCTCATGATATTCTTTTCTTTTACACACCAGACGTGCTTAAATAATTGCTATGAGGTCCTAAATTGACAATTTATTATGGCTGCAAAATAGTAGAAGACATAAAGACATTATGTTTACTAATGGTAAAGAGTAGGGATACAAAGAGATATATATGCATATAATTTTACTGGATCTTTATCAAGAGAAAATTGAATCTTTAAAAGTTGTCTAAGAAAATATAGAAGTATGGCATATGTAAAGAAGAATTTGTAGGAGGTACATAAAGAATGGTTAAAGGAATATATTTATGAGAGAAGACAAGGGTTATGTTAGCCCTTTCTACCTTATCACGCCATAGAGTTTCCATGGTTCTATTTTCTCTTTCAGCCAGCTTACAGTTTTTGCAAATATTTCTTCTATTTCAAAGCAAACAAAATTATTATTATTATTTTTTTTCAAAAAGTGAGCTAAAGGAGAAAGTGAAACTCAGGTTTATGTGTTAAGATGGTGGGATTATTATTCTGTCTTACATCTCACAAATTTGGTTCCTTCCCCCTTTCTTTCTTTAGACTAGCCTACTAGAAGTAACTTAGAGGTTTTCTGTTTGCACTCATTACATATGTAAATGTAGCATGTGATGCACATTTATGCATGGGCATGTTTGTTTTCACATCACATGCGTAAATGAGGTCTGAAAATGGTTGACGAATGAGGCCATTTTCATATGCAAATTTTCTCACCTGAAGTTGTTAAATGATTACACATCTCCTTGCTTAAGAGGGCACTAGTATAGAGGACGCTTGGGACAGGTCCTAGTATTAGATCCCTTCACTATTTATCTTTTGCGACTCCTGTGGGCCCCAAATATTTAATCCGAACCATTCAAACTTTTTTTTAACCCATTAAACCTAAGTGTTATGTTTCATGTCTTAAAACATTCATAGATTTTTAGATATATGAAAATTTAAATATGTAATGCAAACTGTTTAACGTTTACTCTAGTAAACTTGGTATTATGTTTCGCATGTAAATTTTACATATATAAAATTTACATACGGAATATACATTGTAATTTGTAAGTCCCATATTCATATTCCATGCTTAAAAGACAAACGAAACTAGAGGCAAAGTATTATATACGTACACAGATGCAAGTCAAAAACCATTTCTATCTTTCCTTAGCCCACAAGTTGCCTATTTTAGCATTCCCGCTATGGCTAATTCCTCCATGCCATGCTGTTTCTCAACATTTTTTAGTCCCAATCCCGGTTAAAAGGAGGGGGTTGGCAGTAGCCACCAAAGCTAGCTGAACTAAATTTTGAGTATGCTTTTGTTTAAAAGTGGCACTCAACGTACTTCGCATTGCTGGGAAAAAGTTTAACAAATAAAGATATTGTGTAATCAGACATGGTTTTCTTACATTCCTTCAAGTGGCGTTCCATAAAATTAATTATTTTTTAGAAAAGTGAGAACTGTTCTCATGTAAAAGTTCTATATCTCATGTAAAAGTCCTATATATGTGAGTTTTATTATGAGAACTGTCCTCACATAAATTCTGTGAGATCTAGTTTGGAGGGCCTACTCAGACCAGCCTATGATAATCTACCAACCTCATACTGGCCCCAGTTTGATACTCATCCAATTGATTGGTCCACTAATTATTATTATTATTATTTTCATATTTTTTAACCAGTGATCTTTGTTTCCTTGAAATCCATATCTTGATTGATCTGTTTATGTTGATTTTCATGAATAGGCCTTCCCATCTAGGTGAACCCCATAAAAATGGTTCTTATATAGAAAGTGACTGCTGTTCTCATGTGAACAAAGCCCACTTTTAACTGTCATATGGCTCAGTATAGTGGTTTTTGCATTGAGGGTTCTTTTAAATATGTTGTCAGGAACCTTGAAGAGGAAATGGTTATAAAATAGTAGAGCATTTTCCAAGGCGGTAAGTTTTCATGAATGTGAATGACCTTAATAAGGACCAGCGTTAAAAGGTTGAGTAGTACCATGTATTACCTCCTCTTTCCCAATTGATGTTACTGATTCTCTTTTTATACAGTCACGCTTGTGCTCATCTTTATGTATTTATGAATTTTCGTGCATGCCTGTGTCTTGTACATATCCATGTGTATATTTGATGGAAATTCATTTCAACGTCTGTTTTGGAAACTCCCATGGTGGCTCAAACAAATAAACTCAAAATGATTTTAGCCTATTAGAAAAATAACTTCCCAATGTACCATTGTGGTGATTAGGTCATGGACCCAATCTGTAGATCAGATGCAGAAGATATTCTAACAAGTTGGTGGATTTTTTTTTTTTTGCTACACTGGGAACTCGAACACACACACACAATTAACAAAGGAAAAAAAATAAAATGGCACATACGTCTCTAACCAGGTGAGCTATAGCCTGGGATGACAAGTTGCTGAATTATAAATTCACATTCCCAGTATTTTTCTTCTAAGGTCCTAAGAAGTTTAAATGTCTTGAAGCTTGGACCATTGGATCCTCTAATATGGTATATAGTCTTAGTTTGATATTTGCTCGAATGCCATGTGACTTAACCCACAATGATAGCTTTTCCCTGAATGAAAAGGTTTGTTTGAAGGATAAGCAGGGATACTCATGGCCGGGCCAACTCTAGTCCGACCTGAGCCTGGTCTGCATTGGGCTAGATTGACAGTTTCACTGAAAGAGAAGATTGACTATAATAGGAGGAGATTTTAGTGGAAGAGTTGGGTGCCTTTCATTTGAGAGGTCCCCTTTTTATATGAATCGCATGATATATTTACAGCAAGTGTTGCTTGATTACAGCAATGACTATCTCTTGGTGTAATTTGAATCAAATTATAATCTACTTGATTATGCAGTAAGTTGTATATGGTGTACTGTCAATTGTAGTCCTTCGCATATGGTAGCCCACAGTAGTAACTCTATTACACACACAACCTGTCCTCCCCATCAGTGGGAGAGTGATAATATGAACATCAATTGCTTACCAAATCAAGTGGCAGTCCCTTCAGATTTGGAACATTTAAACTCAAACTTGTCATCTAAGTTATTTGTATTTTCTGAGGAATATGGTCCAATGGGAAACTTGACACACCAGATTGTAGCGTGAACAGTATAGCCCAATCCTACCCATGAAACACAGAGGGATGTTGGATGGGAAGGGGCCACCTTAGATGCCTCGAGCTACCTTAGATGTTTGGATGATCCTAACTATCCGTCAAGAGAATCCAGAATGGACTGTTTGACTAAGTTTGGTTGAATCTTCCATTTTTAAGCCTCCTGATGGGAAACAGGGATGGTTTAACAAGTTAGATAAGTGGAGTGAGGTATCCAATGTTGGCCTTTCCTAACAATTAGTCTACCCAACAGTCTGGTATAAACCCAACACATGCACTTCAATATCGTGTGAAGCTTCCACGCTTAGATCATGCCTCTGCATTCCCCAATTTTATATCATCTTGTCTCTAAATTCCTTGGCATTTCCCAACATTTGTTACTGGGCCCACATTATGACCTGTGATACTAGTAGATGCGGATGCGGAGAGTTGGTTGCTTCTCGTTTTCTGGAACCATGAACACAGATATTGATAACATGTTCCTATAGATTTTTTATCGCCACAATTTTTATTTTTTATTTTTTGTAACTTTCATAAATTTAGTTGAAGTATTACTGTTTACACTCTTCAAATCTGCATGGCCAGATTCATCTTTTTCCCCTTTTTTGGATTCTTTAAGTTACTTTTTGATGGCCAATCATATTCTTAAGAAGATTACCTTTGACAGACCCAGTAGTAGGAAACTGATCCAAGCTGGTTGCTCATATGTGCACCAGTAGTTTGTGTGTGTGTGTGTATATATATATATATTTTTTATTTGTCGACTTAGAAAGCATGACTGTATGTTTTGTGATACTTGCAGAGTAGAGAAAGAGCTTGGACCTGCTCATGATAAGCGCTTTATGTGTTCAGTTCAAGTGGATACTTTGGCTGGAGTCTTCGTGTCATCAGGTGATTCAAAATCGAGAGTAAAAGATTCCGAGAATTCTGCTGCTTTTGTAATGTTAAATTTCCTTCAAGAAATGAAGCATGGCAGTAGCTATTGACATTGGCTTTTCAAGGCCTACTATCTTGAGCGAGTTCTTCCATCATTATGCTGCTTGTCCTTTGAGTGGCAGTTAGTGTGTATTATATTTATCCTGATGGCTGGACTTGGTAAACAGATCATGTTGTTAAATAGTGTCCTCCAAACCGACTTGAGTATTATCAATGGAACCATGGTGTAGCTTTTCAGTTTTTTGTTTTCGTTTTTTTTTGTTCTTTTTCTTGAGCTAAGAAATAATGGGGGCAACTTCAGACTGCAACCAGGCTTGTAGGCGGGCCCCCCCCTATAGCCAACTGCAGCCAGATATATCCTACGTTGATGTTTCGTTTTGAAAGAAGAATGATTACCTGTGAAGAGTCAATTTTGATAGAGCATGATACTTCTATAAGATTGATGCAAAGATGGGGAATCTTAGAAGATCATTACCATTATCATCAAAGCCTTGTCCCAACTATGTTGGGGTGGGCGACACGAATTCTGTTCTCTATTCCTAATATAACTATGTTTGGAATCTTAGAAGATAATTTTTCTAAATTAGTTCTTCCTGATATAACTTGTACATATTTCTTCTTTAAACCTTCCCAGAGGGTTTATTTATGTCACTGTATATGGAGTAATACATAAACTGAGTCACTCCCACAAAAAGAGGGCCGGGAGTGGCTCAGAGGGCGGATCAGTTTTCATGCCCATTTTAGAATTGTCAAATTGAGAGTGGGTCGTAGAAAGGAATTGATAATCTTCACAATCCCCATTTAATTCTATCAAGTTTTCTAGACGATTATTGCCTGTTCTATATGATAAAGAATGGTCTGGCTGGCTTGCAGTCCATTTCTGTATATATTTGTGCAATAAAGTACTGTGTGTGGATAGAATGTTATTTGGACTTGTTTTGTAACTCTACAGAATGTTGTTTGTACTCTTTTACCCCTGAGTTTTGCCATTTGGTCCATTCATATTGTGGGAGCTATGGCTTTCAAGTAAAATGAAAGATAGTTGAAATTAAAGTAAGTTTTTTTAGTTTTTTTTTTTTTAATTGCAAATATGGAATTATGGCATTGGTGTTTATGCTGGTTAGGCTAGTGTTGATGTGTATAAGGGAGTTTGTTGAGCTGCATTTTGCTACGACCTTTATATTTTAAAGGTAGCCCTTTTCTTTCTTGTACAAGGTAGCTTGCTGGGGCCCACGGGGCCTTATAGATCATGGGACCAGTTGGGACGGAAAGATCCATGTTTAGGGCACACATATCCTCACTTTCTAAAATTTATGAGTTGTTTTGTTTATAATCAGTTTATATGTGCAACTGTTTTTCATGCTTAATTGTTATATTTCATCATGTTTGTTTGTGGTGTGTAAATGAGGTGTGAAAGTAGTATGTAAATTAAGGCTGTTTAACCAAAATTTTCGTGTCTAAATAGGTATGAAAGGGATTCACACTCCTCTTGCCAACGGTGTTAGTACATTCTCTTGCATTCTTGTGGCCTCCATCAACAGCCATTATTTCTTTTTTAATAATTATGTGCAACTGTTTTTCATGCGTAATTGTTATATTTCATCATGTTTGTTTGTGGTGTGTAAATGAGGTGTGAAAGTAGTATGTAAATTAAGGCTGTTTAACCAAAATTTTCATGTCTAAATAGGTATGAAAGGGATTCACACTCCTCTTGCCAACTGTGTTAGTACATTCTCTTGCATTCTTGTGGCCTCCATCAACAGCCATTATTTCTCTTTTAATAATTCCTGGCCCCATTTTTGTGATTCAAACTGGTCATTTTATTCATTGAACTAATAAACTACAAGATCTTGAAGCAGATCATCTTAGAGCTTGCTTCTTTGCATTTGAATTGAAAACATAAGATTTTTGTCATTAGTGGTTGAAATTAAGATCAGAGGTTAATTTTTAAAAAATCAGCATCAAATAACCTTTTTTTTTATAAAAATAAAAACCTATCAATTGTCGTGCCCAATTTAGGTTTCAATCATTAAGCATCAACAGTACCTGAATTTTTTTTTTCCATTTAGAAACTCTCATCAAATTGAAACGGAGCTAATTCAATAAAGGTCTGTGTGAAATAGATTGGTTTTCATTAAGCCATTTTACATACAAATAAACTGTTTGGTTTGTGTGATTGAATTAAAAAAAAACAAAGCTGTGATGCAGTAGAGGAGCTACCCAACGCAAACTTGTCAATAAAACGATGGGGTCTTTTATCAAAAAAACTAAAAAATGATGAAGTCGTTTGAATGGCTTATTGAATAAGTCATTCTTTTGTTACTTTTTGAGGGTTTTAAAACCGAATCAATTAGATATTCATATAAACATTTTCATACTTTCCAAAGCATGCAAACATCTATTTAAATCAATTTAAGTTGGACACAAATATATTGGTAGACCAATTACCTAAATTGATTGATTGAAATTTTCTCTTACGGTGGAAATCTGATCTAACCATCAAAGAGGCAGGCCCATCAACGAAAAAAATGTGGACCCTAACCTGATTTTTCTGCTAGTGTCCTCTACGAAGTAGGAATTGGGACCTATTATGCGTGTTAATGATCCCCCATGGCTTAATCAATGGTCGAATTCCTAAGTACTCTTATTTATTTATTTATTTTGATGGTGTGGGTATCCGTTGTGAGGTCTACCATAGTTGTTAATTCCGTTTTTGTCATCATTTCGATTTAGCATCCAAGAGGGAATATTTCGGTATTTAGAAATTCGGCAAAACTTTTCAAAATAGCTTTTCGTAATAATAAAAAATAAAAACTTATATACATATATAGAAAAAATAAAAAGTAAAACATAAATTATTCATGTTTCATGATATATGAATATTGAGGATTTTTTTTAAAAAAGTCAAAATTGTGCTATAAATTGAAATGGACCAAAATGGACAACTGAAATGGACCAAAATGACCAGAATAGACTGGAATTCAAGCCCAATTTTTTTTTGGCCCTATTCCGTTTTGGCTTGAGGTTCGGACTGAAGAATTCCTGCCATTCCGGCCGATACGAAGCGGAATTGACAACTATGTTTTTGACCCAATATGACTAGTCCCCTAGGTGATGCATATTAAACCTACGCAAACACACACACACCAGGTAAATTTGGAGCGGTTTCAAATACAAACATAGGAAGCAAACCCACCCTTTATGTACCTTCGCAAATTCCCAATTGGGTGGATTCCTAGCC
This sequence comes from Persea americana, assembly GCA_029852735.1. NCBI lineage: Eukaryota > Viridiplantae > Streptophyta > Magnoliopsida > Laurales > Lauraceae > Persea > Persea americana. The sequence goes on from CM056813.1 coordinate 4,432,596, forward strand.
CCATGCACTCACATTCAAACTCAAGGTGGGGCCTTATTTTATGAAGGAAAACTTTTAAATAAGGCCTTTTATTTAAAAGAAGAATACATGTTTCAAAACTTTCTAAATTAGGGCTTAAGTTTTCCAATAAGTATTCAATTAAAAGTATTTTTTGATAACTTTTTTCCTCAATTTATTTAATTAACTAAATTACCCTTTATTGAAACAAAACCCTCCTTCACTTCCTCCATTTTATCATCTTTTCTTTCACTAGTGTTCTGATGATGATCGACGACAACCGACATCCCCACAGTGATCAACGGCATATAGTGGTTGTTTTTTATTTATTTATTTAGGACATATAGTGATTGTTGAAAGCATTCTGTAGCTTTAAATATGGAGTAATTTGGATAGTAAAAAACCTGAAAATTAAGTCACCGGAAAATATCTTTAAATAGTCGGATGTCCTTAATTGAAAACTTAGGCCCTAATTTAAAATGCTTGAAACTCGTGTCCTTTCTTGAAATAGATTAAAAACTTAAGGCCTTATTGGGTAAACTCGGCCTCATTTTATTTCTGATTCAAACGATAGAAAGAGAGGGAAAAATCAAATTCCCAAATTCCCAATCCCCCAATCTCTCCCTCTCTCACACAAGAACAAAGAAAATTCCTCTTCCAAAACCCTAACCCTAATCTCTCTCCATTCGATCTCTATTGCAGACAGAGAGAGAGAGAGAGAACAAAAATGGCAGAAGCGACGACGCCTGCGAAGCAGAAGGCTCCAATTGCCTCTCGTCTCCAATCCCCCACAAGCCCCTTCTTCCTCGGCTCCAACGACGACCAGCTCGAACGTGCCCAGGCACGCGCGGCACGGGCAGCCGCCAGCCGCCGCAAGTCCGCCGCCCCTCCTCCTCCTTCTGTTCGAGTCCCCTCCCCTGATCTCTTCACCAAAGATCAGATCTTCGAGCTCTTCCAAAACTGCATCAAACTCGCCAGCGAAAACGTACTCACTCACATGCTCTTCTCATATCTTCCAATCTTTCAATCTCTTCGATTTCTTCTGTGATTGGGTATTTTGCGGTGCAGAAAATAAACCAGAAGAATACGTGGGATCTTAGGCTAATTGATCACCTTAGCGAGCTCATAAGAGTCGAAGATGACGACGACGCAGAGACCAATTTCCAAAAGGTGTTTGTCATGTGGTTTTAGGAAGCATTCGTTGCTTGCTAATTAGGAAATGAAGTTCTTTTAGTGTTGATTTTATGGTGGGCTCTTTTTTTTTTTTTTTTTCTGTTGCAGGCGAGCTGTACTTTGGAAGCTGGGGTGAAGATATACTCATTGAGGGTGGATTCAGTGCATTCTGAAGCGTATAAGGTTCTGGGTGGAATAAATCGGGTGGGCCGCGAAGAGGATACAGGTTTGGAATCTGGGGTTTTTCACCCTTTATTCATTTGAGGTTAATTTGACGTTTTCTAATCTCCTGTTTGAGATAAATCATGATTTGTTGGCTCAGATTGATTTCAATCAATGTCTTAAATGTAGTGTCTGTTATGCATCAATATGCCCAAGGGGACAAATTTCTCTGCAACTAGTTTCCTGGACCCCTTGGAGATCCATTTACCCTCAAAAGTTTAGAAAACTTTCGGTTATGGGTCCAGATGAATGAGAAATGTGTTTTTCGGATTGGGTTTTTATTGTTTGAAGGATTGTTTGTACAAAATAGTGCCATGAGTCTTTAACAGCATCATTCTGTTGGGCATGGGGTCTTTTCACTTGCTCTATGTTTGTCCATGTCATGATGTTCTCCTATACAATTACAGAGCCAACTGAAGGTCCAGAGGTTGATGCTGCGCAAGATGAAGGCCGTCCCAAGAAAGAGACTGAGAGGAAGGTAGATGCGTACCCAGATTTTCTCAATGCATTAATCAGGTAGAATAATGTGCTGATTTTCAGCTCACACCATGTAATGCATGTATGCAGATATCACCTTTGTCAACACTTGAATCGTCATTCGAGGCACTCAATGTAAAGAAGTTTGATGGTAATTTTATTCTGCTGTATTTTTTTTTCTTCATTTTTTTTTTTGATCGGTAAGAATAATAAGCCACTCAAGACATTTTTTTTCTTCATGGAGTCTGCAAATTTAATGCTTCATATGGATTTATTTGCTAAGATCTTTTCGTAATGCTTGCCTTGTTGTAGCGGCATTTGCTGTGGATCCTTTGTATCATCAAACATCTGCACAGTTCGATGAAGGTGGAGCGAAGGGTCTCCTCTTGAATACCCTTGGAGTGTATGGTGGCTGTCGAGTACTTTTTGATTCACTTGAAACACCAGGGAAGAGCATGGCTTGTGCAGCAGAAAATGATAATTCAGAAGTGATTGATATTTCTTTTGCAAGAGGTGTGGTTTCATTTGTTAATTATTCAGTTGGCAGTCATGATCTCTGTTCTTGCTAAGTTCCTGTTTGATTGCAACATACATTAACATTTTCACCTCACAGAATGCATTGAGGAGATGATGACTTGCATGCCTAGAAAGAGTGACATCTCACCATCTCTTCGGGAAATTGTGAATCTGTTTGATGAAGATAATCGAAGACCATCAGATGTGCCGTGCGTAAGCCAGAAAGCAATGGACCAAAATGATGTAGGCAGTAATGACCAACCAGAGTGGGAAGGAAATGCTTTTGATGATTGTGATGGGCCCTGCACCTTTGATTGTGAGGACCAGAATAGTGTGTTTGATGAATCTTCAACTTTTGTAGATATTAATTCGGCAAGCCATTATGAGGTACTTGTGTTATGCCACTTATTTATATATGTTAATTTAATATAATTTAAAGCCTAAGTTGCATTAGTAGGGCCATGCATCTCAGATTCTGACACTAGTACAAGGTGTCTGATTTGGAATATCTAAAAGTATAGATTTGTGATTCAAATGATATTTAATTAATTTAAAAAAAAATTTGTTTTTAATAAAAATAATATGAATAATGGCAGAAATAGCAATTATAAAAAATCTTAACTCTAAACAATCAAGCCATTAACATTTCTTCATCTCATTATATTTTAAAAGAGAAAAAAATTAATAATATCTTTATGTTTATGAAAGTTAAAATGCAATAAAATCAACTACCAATTGAAGAATTTGAGTCGTGTTGTGAAGAGTCTCACATGTTGTCTAGAATAATCCAACGTAATAATCCATGCACATGTGGACACACGATATGTTGCTTAATTCATAGATCAATGTGACAATTTAATGGATTTTGGGTTAATTTTACAGGAGAACTATGACTGCTCATTCCATGAACCTGATATGGGGGACGGGCTCGATAAAATTGCTGGATTTTTGTCCTTAGGATTGGGGTTCATTTCCAAACAAAATGCTTGGGCAGGTCCTGATCACTGGAAATATAGGAAGGTCAAAGGTAGAGACTAAAATGTGCAAGATTTGGTCTTTGTTTTGTCTGCTTGATGGTCCTAATTCACATGTTTTACTTAAGTAAACAAGATGTATTTTGTGTGTTCAGAGCAGGTACAAGTTTCAGAAAGTGAATCATTAGTCACATCTAAGAGATCAAAGACCAAAAAACAGGCGCCCATTGATATTGATTTCACAAAATCCCTGGATACAGAAATGCCAGATATTTTTTCCCTCCCAAAAAATCCGAAGTCATTACTTCTACCCGCAAATAGAAGTCCTTGTAACACGATACTTCCAGAAGATTGTCACTACCAACCAGAGGATCTTGTCAAGTTGTTTCTTCTTCCCAATGTCTTGGTATGATCAGATGTTTGGTGATTTTTAGACTGTTATGAATGTTTGGTTCTCGCTTTAGTCTTTACTGACATCTTTCTTGTGGCTGCATGATGTTGAACTGCTATTTTGTTTGTAGTGCCTGGGGAAGAGAAGAAAATCAAAGGGTAAGTTGCAGGGTTTCGCTCTAATAACATTTCTTTACCTTATTTTTTTTTTATCAAAGGATTTTTCTGATCATATTCCTTGCCCGCATCATTATCACAGTTGTTTTTGTCATCGTTGTCAAAGCTTTATCCCATGATCCCATCTTTACTATAATTTCTTTCTTTCTTTCTTTTGAAACCTGCAAAATGATAAGCAGTTCAGTTTAATTAGGTTTCTATTGCTTCTTGACCACCATATATCACCTTTAAGATCCTATTTAGATTTGCTTATAATTGTGCATCTTCTATTAGTTTCTCCTACTTCTTGATGGTTAATTCTACTATAGCTGCAAGAATCTGGGTCCTTGATTCTGCGTATGCAGGGTTTATTAGTTCCTTTTACCGCTTTTATTTATTTATTTATTTATTTATTTTTTATTTTTTATATCATTTTGCTACAGCTGCTGAAATTGTGTGCTTAGTGCTTGCTACTGTGTACTTCAGGTCTGCTTGACATGGAATAGTGGAATTCTTGGAAATTTGAAACAAACTCTATGATGCTAACTCCTCACTATTTTTAGACCTTGTCATGTTTCAATAATTGTCCCCATGGCTCTTTTTTGGTTGACTGGTATATCAAATGACACATTTAGGTTTTTGATATTCTTATTGGTTGATAAATGATAGGCATATGAAGAACCTCATTAACAGAGTTGAAGAATGGGCCACTAATGAAAACCAAATACTCACATGCATTAGGCAATTGCTCTTATTTCATGTGTGATGGGAAGGAAAATTGTTCTTATTTCAATAGTCCTGTTCAGATGAATAAAAGTGCAGAAATGCTCACAGAGTTGGGTTTTATATTCTGATGCTTCTTAGTAGTATGAATTTTTATCCTAATCAGTGGCACTTATGGTCACTGAGCATTGTTTTGATTGTTGTGGTCGTTGTTGTTATGTTAGGCTTTAGTTGTTGCATGTTATAAAAAATGAGAAGATTTATCAATTGCACATTTTCTTAAAATGTGACATTTTCTTTCACTTTGAAATCTAATCTATTTTTTTCAGCGTCTCTCCAAATTAAACTATGTTTATTCCAGCACTCTTATTTGTTTATTTCTACTAGAAAATGGTTTCGTTATCCTTCTGTCTTTTCCAACTTCATTTAATTGGAAGTCTTAGTGTATTCTTAAGGTGTAAATGTCACATGTTATATTACCTTGGCAGATGACTCAGCACAGCAAAATCATGCTTACCAACCATCGTGGGACAACGAAAGTGTTATTAGTGACCATTTCGATGATGGAAATGTTCTCAGTGATGTAGAAGACTCAACCACCCTTGTTTCTCAACCACGACAGGTTTGTTCTACTCAGACTACACAATCTCATGGGAACCAAATCATTTTAAGAAAATGAAGGAAATTTTGGTTTTCAGTTGTGTTCCAGTTAATGATCAAGACACCTTGATTGCCAATTTTTCACAACAAATATTCACAACAGCGCTCCCTAAGACAAGCAAGTTTTTAGCAGGAATCAATAAGAAAGCTCCATAAATCTTGTTTATTTGAGAGAATTAGCAATCTGATTAGAAGGACAGATATAAGCCTGGTCCTGTAATCAATAATTAAGGCAGTAGCTACTCAAATCTGGATTTAGCCATCAATATTCACTAGGACTAGGCTGATATGCAATTCAATGGTATCCTGATTATAGGAGCTATGTTGCCTGGATACTTCAAATGGGCAATGCAGCCTGTTATATCATTAGCCTGGATACTTCAAAATAGGCAATGTATCCTGTTGTATTGTATCCTATAGTTCACTTCATGTGTAAAATTTGCGTGTCCCTGCATATCCAAGGCTTGCCCCTGCTGTATCCATGTTGTATCTGGCTTTGATGCCCAAATGTAGACACGAATCCGGACTCTGATAAGGGAATTAGGGCTACAACTTTGCACGTTTGGAAATTTAGGACACGAATATGGGTATGGTTGTGCTAATTTTATCTTTGAAACATTTCTAAATTAGTGAAATTATCCTTGTTTACATTCCTTTCTAACATTTTTATACTGAAAAGTAAGAAAACTAAAAGAACTAAATAAAATAATGGATTTGGTTGCAGGATATGCTAAACATGTATCCTAGAACTATTGGTGCAGTATCGAGTACCGATATGAAGGTAGTATTGATCCGATACAGATATGCTGAGAATTTACAAGTATCCGGGTATCCTAGGTTTTTGGGCATCATGGGATAGGATAGGAGTAAGTAACCCTTCACCAGATAGTGTGTAAATACAGCCAAGCTTGACAAAATCAGCTAATAGTGATGTTTAGCCCATGTCAACGCAAGGACCATATTTTCTCAGAATTTGCTGTACAACGCTACGCTGATCTCTACTTGCATGCTTTTTTTATCAAATAAAACCCTATATGTATTATTGATTTAAAGATAATAAGTTCAAGACAAAAGAAATAAAGAACAGTAGAAATACATACGCCAGTATGGCAGTACATACCAAGAAGATCAACCCTTCAGTCCATCTGTGAAATGTCACACTTCCAACATAAAGGCATAATGATATGATATATGGGTGTTCATGGGCTGGGCTAATGCATATCCAAGCCAGGCCTGACTTTAGAAACACAGGCTCGTATCTGGCCCAACCTTGACATGGGCTTTTAATGTCAGGCCTAGGCCTCAGCCAATTTTTAGTCAATCGGGCTGGGCCGAACTAGGCTTTCTATTAGTTGTTTAGGCTCTTTAGCAATTACTTGGACTAACTAATCACTAAATTACAAGCATTCTTTATTTGGGCCAGGCTAGGCTGTAGGCTATTTATCACTTAATCTAAGCCCGCCTGGAAGGCCCATGATAAATGAAATAATGGTTTAAAGTGATGTTGTTTCTTGGTGCCTGTTTTTTACTCTAATTAGAAACAACACTTATGATACTTAGATATGGATTGAATTTGTCTAAGGACATGCCATTAATATGCAGATACAGAGATTTTACATTTAAAACTCAAGTATTGGACGTAATACAAACAGATATGTAGCCTATTTTGAAGTATCTGGGTATTAGAGAAAAACTTAATCAGCATCCCCATCATTTTCATTTTAAGTATCATTTTATTTAGCATTTATTAGAGCTCTTTGTTCTAATGATTAATTTTTCTTTTAAATTGTAGGTGAACAAAGTTGAAGTCCAATATGATAAGTCATCGAAACAGGTTGATGTTCATGCTTTAAAACAAACACTTTGGAATTGTATACAGCAACCTACTATAACAAATCAGATGGTAAGCATGTTTCTATCACATTATACATATACATGTATATATGTTTTTTATCACATTGTATTTTAGCATATATAAAGGTTCTCATTACCAATCAAAAGAAAAGGAAGTATGCAGTTTTATCAGTTCATTTAAAAATATATATATATTTTATCAAGGGCAGCTATGGTGCTCAAATATGAATATGGATACAACTAGGATATGAGGATGGTCACATCTCATTCAACTTGAACATTTGGCTGCCTTGAAATAATTTAAAATATCACTTTCATGTATTAATCTCGGCATCAGTTTATGAATTAGTCTTGAAAATAGTTGACTAAAAAATTTTAAAGTTTAGTATAGAAATTCTGCAACCGTGATATGGTTCTACTGGAAAATGCTGGCTTTATGTGCCAGCATTTAGGTGTTGAGATTAGAGAAACATGAGCAGTCTTGACATTCTGATGCGCTTTTCAATATTATTAGTCAAAATAATTTGACTGTCTATATCATATTCCTCATTCTTAGATGTTTTGTGTTCATAGGGAAACGAGGCAGTGGTATCTTTCAGGCATGTTTTGAGCAGCTTTCCGGATGATTGTACAGCTGCTGCATCGAAGGATATCTCCCCACATCTGTGTTTTATATGTCTATTGCATTTGGCTAATGAGCATGGCCTTACCGTTAAGGATTGCACTACTTTGGATGAACTTTGGATACATGTCCCCCTGCATGCACAGTGATTCAACACACTCCGTGTTTTTGTATTATCCATTTCACCTCAATGCACCTTGCTGCTCGTGTGGCTTCTTTCTGTTGGGAAGGTTAGACAATGTATAACTGCAGAAGCCACATTTGTTGTCACTTGTCTTTCTGTAATATCTACCAATTATGTTGTACCCATCAATCTTTGTGCTAAAGTTTGGTTTATTTGCTATCTTGTTCACATAGTTTTGTTGTATTCATGCACTCTATTCCAAGGAGCTTTAGTTGGTGCTTTACACTGCAGAATCAGCATCTGTGACATGGTTTTCTGGTGATGAGATTAGAAGAAGACCAACTGGGCATGAAAGAATGCTTAGTGTATAATAGCTGTCATAAATGGGTGATTTAAGAGTAATCCCTGTTTCAAACCACCTGAAGTCAATTCCTTAATTTCCCTGTATGTAAAAGAATCAAAGCTTAATTGAGAACAGGACAAATTCTGTGAGGCATGCAAATGTGTCAGCTTCATGCTTTGAGTTTCTTCTTCTTCTTCTTTTTTTTTTTTATTTATTATATTTTTTTATTTTAATGTTCTAAAAAATTTGTTATTAAGAACTAATGCCTACGCATGATTTTGGGAATTAATATGAATTGTCCAGGGATAAAAGTTCTGAACTGGTTGAGTATGTTCAATGTTTTGTAGCCAGGGATTTTGAAGCACAAGTTGATTTACAAGTTGGACTAGGTTGAATTTAAAACCTGTCACAAGACAGGTTGTCTCATTCAGGGCCAGATGTAGGTGCTTGCCAAGAGGGGCCTTGGTGTTTGTGGGCCTTCACAATTTGCAATTGCACCCATTGTTAGGTTATCACATCTAAAGCACACGATTCTCTCTTATTCACGTAGGAATATGTTGTGTATGATCAAACCAATGGCGAGCCTGATTACTGATCAAGTATTAGTGTATGCCATGTGTGATCAATCAACCAGTGTTCTCAACTGTAGTTAATTTTCTTTTATCTAATGTCAATACTTAAGGTCATTGATTTTGAGCAATTTGGAATTGTAATTCCATCTGGATGACACTGGTGTGGCATCGAAGTGAGAATGACTTCTCCCTTGAAAAGCTATTACCACTTTAGAATATGTGCACAGCACAGCGTCTATAGTGTAACTCAAGTCCACCTGCAACGACGTCAACCAGAAGTTTCTACCTAAAAAAAAATGTCCACTTGCAACACTGGGAAGTGGTGGAACCTCCAAGGGGAACTCTTCGATCAGATGGTGATTATCACTTCTTAGCAAAAGAAAAAAAAAGTTGTATCTCACTTTATGGTTTAGCCCTCCCACATTTGGTGCAGTTGTTTTTTTGGAAAAGTATAAAAATGAGTTTTTTCTTTTTTTCAACAAAAGTCCTCTTGCAATAGTCACTCGTAATCTTCTCCTTCATTTCATTGATTAAGGTGGGTTTTAATATATCAAAAGGTGGTCTCTCTATTATTGAGGGAAAACTGTGAGAGAGACACCAACTACTGTGATTAGAAGCAGGTGAACATAGGTCTAATGTCATTAGAAGTAGTATTTTGGTGTAATAGGGTTTTGAGGCTGATATTATAAATAGAGACTTAGAGTATTTATGATGTACTTGATTGCATAATGAATTCTCCTGTCTTTCCGTGAACGTAGGCCAAAATCCGAACCACCAACCTAAATCTCCCGTGCTCTTGTGTGTGCTTTATCTCTCGTGATAGGCCCGGGATCAGAACAATCTCGTATCAGAGCTTTGTTGGCGTGATCGAAGGAGATCTGACGGATCGGATCTTGAAAGGGTCCATCGGAGAAGGGGTGATCGGATCTGCCAAAAGGGCTCCGCAAATCACAAGGTGATCGGAAACAATCTGTTTGTTTCCGGTCCAGGTCGGTGCAGAGAAGAGAATACATGAAGCCATTGACGGTGAAGAAGAGAAACACGCTGTCAATAGTCAACAGTGTTTGACGGTTCTGTGCAAGCCGCCTTGGTTCTACACTCGTCGGAATTCTGCGCCCATCGCCGAGCCGCCGCTGCGTGTCGCCCCCGTCGCCGGAGTCCTAGCCACCGTCGTCGCTGCGTGTTTCCGGAGAAGGACGGGGCTGCCGCCTGCGCTGCCGTCCCGTGGCCGTGTGGGTTCTGCGCCAAAGTCTGGGTTCTGTTGCAGAACCCAATCGAAGAAGAAAACCCATTTACTTGGGTTTGTTTCCGGGTTGGGTCCGTACCAAGTCGGCCCGACTCATTTGCGGAAGCTCAGAGTCAAAGCCTGCTGCAGAAAGGCGTTGACGCCCGCAGATTCGTCCGGTCAAAGGCAGTTTGACCAAATCGAAGGCTGAAATTTGTTTTCGTGATATCTTGACGATTCAGAGTTCAATCTGAGATCCGTTTAAACCTGCGGATTCGTTTCGAGGAGATCTATGCAGGTACAGTAAAAGATTTGTGAAATAGCTGCTAAATTTGAGATTGAGAAATTCGACTGTAATGATTACTTCGGTCTTTGGCATCTAAAGATGCATGCTTTGTTGGTCCAGAATGGGTTGCATAAGCTTTGAAAGGAAAAAATGCTTTGCCTGAAAAACTTTCAAATGATGAGAATGATGAGTTGCTGGAAAAGGCGTACGGTCAGATTGTGATATTTCTGAGCGATGGTGTACTGCGAAAGGTTGCTCAAGAAAAAACTACTGCTGGCATATGGAAGAAGTTGGAGAACTTGTACATTACGAAGTCTTTCACGAATCGCGTGTCTCTGAAGAAGCGGTTGTTCACATTAAAAATGCAGGAAGGTACGTCTATTTTAACTTACATTGACTCTTTTACAAAAGCTATTATAGATCTGGAAAATATTAATCTTGAAATTGATGATGAGGACCAAGCTATTATATTACTGTGCTCGTTACCACCCTCATATGAGCATTTTATTGATATCATGATGTATGGTAGAGATACTCTCTTCAAAGAGGATGAAGAGGCAACCTTGAACTCAAAAGAGTTGAAGAAAAAGATTGCGGTTGACAATGATGGTTCGGGTGAGGGTTTTGTAGTACGAGGAAGAACAAAAGACTCTAGTAATAAGGGCAAACGTAGATCCAACAGGAAAAACATTGAATGTTATTATTGCCATAAGAAAGGGCACATCTGAAAAAACTGTCCAGAAAGGCAGAGGAAAGGGAAATAAATAATAGAAGATTTGTCATCTGATGATGATTTAGTCAGTGTTGTAGATGGAAGATCATATTATGATTCCGACAATGCACTTTCTGTGATTGAAAATGGAATTCGTCCTAAGGATGAATGGATTCTTGATTCGGGTTTTTCCTACCACATGTGTCCCAATAGGGATTGGTTTACCACTTATAGAGAAATCAACAGTGGTAGTGTCTTGATGAGCTACAATGTTGCATGTAAGACGGTTGGGATTGGAACAGTTAAAATCAAGATGTATGATAGAATCGTCAGAACGTTGGCAGAAGTTCGGCATGTTCCTGATCTGAAAAGAACATTGTTTCTCTTGGTGCCTTGGACTCCGACGGTTGTAAGTTCTCAACTGAAGGTGGAATTATGAAGGTTGTGAAGGGTGCTCTGGTTCTTATGAGAGGCAATAATGTTGGAAACTTATATGTTTTATCTGGAAATACTGTTACAGGTGGAGCTGCAATGTTTTTCTCAGATGACCATGAATCTGTCTCAACATGCTCATGACACTTGCGCCTTGGTCACATGAGTGAGAAGGGATTGACAATACTGAGCAATCGGAATTTGCTATGTGGCACAAAGACAGGCAAGTTGGATTTCTGTGAGAGATGCATCTTCGGAAAGCATTGAAAGGTGAGTTTCAAGACAGGTATTCATCGCACAAAAGGTATCCTTGATTATGTTCATTCAGATGTATGGGGGCCTTCTAAGGTTTATTCCAAGGGCGGGTCCCGGTTTATGCTGACTTTTATTGATGATTATTCAAGGAAAGTCTGGATTTATACTCTGAAGATGAAGGATCAGGCCTTTGTTACATTCAAGCGATGGAAGGAAATGGTTGAGAAACAGACTGGCAGAAAGGTGAAGAAGTTAAGGACAGGCAATGGCAAGGAGTATAGATCGACAGAGTTTGAGAACTATTGCATGGATCATAGCATAGTTCGGCATTACACCACCACAAAAACTCCGCAACAGAATGGAGTTGCGAAGAGGATGAATAGAACAATCTTGGAAAGAGCTTGTTGTATGTTGTTTACTGCAGGATTGTCCAAAGACTTTTGGGCTAAGGTAGTAAATGCTGCAGGCTACTTGATAAATAGGTCTCTACACACAAAGATTGGTTGCAAAACACCGGAAGAAATGTGGTCAACACACAAAGATTGGTTGCAAAACACCGGAAGAAATGTGGTCAGGTAATCCAGCTGATTACTCTAACTTGAGGATCTTTGGTTGTCCGGCTTATGCTCTCGTGAAAACCGATAAGTTAGAACCAAGGGCTGTGCAGTGCAACTTGGTGGGATATGCTTCTAGGGTGAAAGGATATAGGTTGTGATGTACTGATCAAGCTGCACCTAGATTTATCATCAGCAAAGATGTTACATTTCATAAGGATGCTTTACTCGAAGTGAGAAAGCAGGTGGAGAAGATAAAAGTAGGTAGCAGCAGTGACACCGTTCAGGTGGAGTCCGACATCCTAGTGAGGAAGGAGAGTGCGTCCGGCTCCTCACGGGATACAAGGGATCGTCAGACTATGTAGCAGATGCAGTAGATAGAGCCGCAGATGCCGCAAACGGGTTGACTGCAAAGAGAAAGGAAACTGCCAGTTAGATACGGTCTCGAGGATATGATAACGTACGCGTCGACATCAGATAGTGGCCGTGATGATATGACTGTATATGCATTGACGATTGAGTCTCTTGAATTAAAGGAAGGGTTAGAAAGCAGTCAACGGGCAGCAACTATAACTGAAGAGATGGAGTCTCTTGATAAGGAAAATCAGGCCATCGGATGCAAGCGGTTCTACGAGGAAGAGGAAGGAGCTTCCAGTGCAGGTAGAGTGCAGTTTAAGGTTCCTGATCATGTATGCGGTTTAAAAAAATCATTGTATGGGTCGAAGCAAGCTTCTGGACAATGTTACAAGCGATTTGGTGCATTCATGAAGGAATGTGTTAAATTCAAGTTCAAGCATTGCTTGGACTTGATCGGTGTGCTTAGTACCTGAGTGCCCTAAGGGGCAGGTGGAGACGGTGAGATATATTTAGTGCATGAGGATCAGCTTCAATATTTGCCAAGGTGAAGATTTGTTAGGTTATATGGCTCAATTGAAGTAATAAATCTGGTAAATCGGGCCCCTGCATTGCCCATGTTCTACTGTGATTAGAAGTAAGTCAATTATCATATGTCTACTGTGATTAGAAGTAGTGTTTGAGTGTAACAGGGTTTTTGGGCTGATATTATAAATAGAGACTTAGGGTCTCTATGATGTACACCTCTTCTGATTGCATAGTGAATTCTCCTCTCTTCCTCATGGACGTAGGCCAAAAGCCGAACCACGTAAATCTCCCGTGTTCTTGTGTGTGCTTGATCTCTCCTCATAGGCCCTGGATCATAACAATATGTTTTCTGACGTACGATTTATCATTGGTGTATATTACTCTTAGTGAAGTGAAATTTGTGCTAATTCAAACTCTCTCAAATCTCAACAAAGAATGCAAATTCTTACACACCCCGTAATGGTTGGTACTCATTCAACATGATACATATTGGATTGTTGTAAAGAGATTTTTTTTGTTGGTAACATTATTTGAACCTACACAATCTCAAGATTACAATAGTGAGCACTTTCCACCATGGTAATGCATATGTGAAAGCCATTTTTTCTTCTGAGTTCGATCTGAGTCTGATCGGAATCTGAATACAACATGATTCTGTCCCAAAGCCAACCCATTGACAATCTAATCCTATCCGCTTCCTTTCTCCTCTTTAGTAAGAGTAACTATCATCTATCCAACTTTTGTTTATTGCATTTAGTATTTCTCTTATCTAACTCATTAGCTTTTATTATCTTTCTTTCCCTTGTTCATTACATGCCATAAATAATGACATTACAAAAGGGACTGAACACTCAAATGCATGCACACAAATTTATGTCATGCTCTTGCACTGCACACCAATCACTGTAATTAACTGCACATGCAACTAAGAAATACCCCTGCAAGAAACTTGATAAGATGCAGTAAAATATCTCCAAGAGCCAATGATCTTTTTACCAAAAAAAAAAAAAAATGGAACCAATGATCTGCACCAGACATCCACTTGGGCTCTGGTGCAGCTAACTGGGTTCCAAAATGGACTGGTTAGACATTTAGTGGGCTTCTGGTTAGGCTTTCATCGCTGCTCAAATGGGTGGGCTGCACCCATTTGAGCAGCAAGTTGCTTGCAGGAGTATTGGTGAATGAGTGAATTTAGACGTTCCAATGGGCTGCACCACTGGCTACAATCTGGATCTCCAAATGAGGTTTGATATTGGGCCCTTACGTAGGCCAGCTCAAGCTTGGAGGCTGCCAAAGACGTCTTTTGGGCCTCAGTTGGACTTCATCCAATGCCAAATTACCAATGCTATTGCATTAGGGGATGGAAGCCTGTTGTGCATGGTGGTTTTGGATTGATTCCTCACACTAGTATATGAATATACTCTAAAACATTGCAAACCATTTTCAGGTGTGGAAATTCTGGGCAGAGAATGGCTTCATCTATGCACTGTTTTTCACACCCCACTTACGCATGTATAATAATAGGGTTATTTGAGCTATAAACGATGCTTGGGACCCTAGACCCAGATTTGAGCCCATCAGATCCCAAATGGTTGTACAAGCCTAAAAATAAAAAATGAGAAAAACTGCTGATTTTGTAAAAAAATAAAATAAAAATTGCCCATGCTTAGGTGCGGATGTCGCTCATGGAACCACCACGCAGTCTTCCTTGTGGGGCCCACTTGCCCCCCCATGTGATCCATCCAACCCCATCACACACCCCTCTCCCCCACATCCCTCCTCGCCCTTTGGAATGTTGCGGGTCCTAATTTTTTACACCCATCCAAATGGTATTTGATTGTTGGATTGAAATAAGAAATGATGCTTTGCAAACGCGTTAAATTTGACGGTGATGGATAAAAGTATTAGGATGATCAAACGGACTTAAACTTTTGCATATGGATATGTTGCATTTGGATCTTTTGATCCCGCCACATTTCCATCATTGCCGTGGCCTCAAGTGGGCCTCACAAGATAGTGTGCTCAAGTTCTGCACCCACCATCCACGCACTAGCCTAGCTGTTTTATATAGAGACCATTTTCATTATCCAAAAAAAAGAAAAGAAAAGAAAAATGCATTCCCCACCCCCTTCCCCAAGAAAAAAAAAAACTTTCAGTGCAGTTGGCTATGAAAACCACAGCTCAGAAACTGGAGGTTGTGGTGTTGAAACCATGCTCTCTCTCTATGGTCACTTGCCAAGGCAAAAGTATGACTTAGTGCATAACAGAGAAAGAACTTCATGTGTCCAGAAAATAGTCGGTTGTCATGGAGGCCAGACACCCTCCTCAGCTTAAAAAAAAAAATTAAAAAAAAATTGGTTACCCTCCTCGGCCAAAAAAATAAAAATAGAAAAATTGGTCGGCATAGATTGGTACCACTTCCACTATACCCCTAGAAAAGTGAAACAAAAGCCAAGGGTCCACTTTGGGCCCATTGAAATTTGCTAGATCCCCTGCTCCCAGTCCTTCTCCATGGGTCGTCGGTGGTGTCATTACATGTGGGGGCCTCTTTGGTTGCAGATCCCACACTCCCATCTCACTTCTTTTAACCCCTTTTGCCCTTTTCATCCATCTCTCTTATCTCTGTCTCTGTCTCTGACACTGCACTCTGCATTTATCTTCTGTCATCTTCACCTCAATTTCCTCTAAAAAAAACCACTGACCCAGATCCAACGGTCTTAGATTTCGCCCCAAAGTGACATAGAACCGCAGATGGCCGTTCATCACCATAGCAGCTGTAGTCCAATGGTGTTGAAGGCACTGGTGGCCGTAATGGCGATCGGACTCGCCGTCTACATCGTCGGACCGCCTCTCTACTGGCACTTCGCCGAGGGACTGGCCGCCGTCGGAAGCTCCGCCGCCTCCTCCTGCGCCCCTTGCGTCTGCGACTGCACCTCCCAACCGCTCCTCACTCTTCCCGACGGTACGCTCTTCTCTAATCGTCAGATCTGAATTCCTCGTCTCGATCTTAGATCCGGGTTTCTGATTTCTTGGTGAATATGATTGTGTTGAATCTTAGCTCTGATTGTTACAATTTGAATAGAACTGTGTTGAATCAGTTAGAATTGGATGCGGCTTGTTCTTTAATCTGATAGGGGAGTCTTTGATGCAAGAATTAAAAAGAAAAGGAACTAGTTATGTTATGTAATTGAGATGATTGGGAATCAGGCACTTGTTTTTATTTATGTGGAAGCAAGTATTTGATGGATTGGAATTCATAATGGGTAAAAACTTGGAGGGGTCTAGAGAGGATTTAAGGGTTGTGTTTATTTATAGTTACAACTTGTTTGGGGATTTATTTTGGCAAATTGGATTAGTCTGGAAGAGGTGGATTAGGTTTAAGTTGCAAAATTTGATCTTAAAAGTCAAATGTTTGAGCCAACACTGGGGAATAGCAATGCTCCTTCATCACTTGCCTAGTAGGATAGATTGAACTTTCTCAGACCTCGAGAAAAGAAGAACTAGAAAATGGGTTGGTCTGGGTTTTAAGGGTGATGGGCTGAAAGTCAGCCATAATGATAGGGAGTGTAAAAATAGATGATGAGGAAGAATTTCGCGTTAGATTATCTAGAATTCTACACTATTGATCGGCTTTGTTGTTCCGATTGCTAGTCTTGACATTGGGATAGAGAATGCCTAATCACTGGTAGGAGTAAAAACAGCACATACTGCAGGGGGATAGGCCCCCCATGAGGGCTTTTATGACTCAGCTTGGTATGAGGGTCACACCTTTTGGAACTTGTAATAGTTTTGACTTTGGTCACATTAGGTACAAATCGTTACTTCATTGGAAATGGAGGTACCACATGACAATCTCCATGACGGTCTCTCTCAGTTCCAATGCAGAGAATGAATTATACTCTAATTGTTCCCTTTAGTTGGGGAGAAGGGGCTTGACTTGATGATGCAAAGCGGGCTACCACTCCACCACTTGTCCCATCCAACATAGTTTTAAGGATATTTATTTTTAGTAGCTTCCTAATTTTATGGTAATTAGGATTAGCATTCTGATTTATATGGTTTCCTAGTTTGATTAGGATAGTTTCTTTTGTTAGATTGGATTTTCTTAGGCCCTAAGTTTACTTTGCCTATTTATATTGCATTGTAGAGATGATAGTCTCAGATTTGGAATTGAGTAAAATTGGGATTTTCCCTTGGAGAGGTTTTTCCTAGTGCTTAAAATCTCTGTGGAGATAATATGAGGTGTCCTTTGACATGTGCTCCGGCATCTACGCAAGCCCTAACCCTGGGGTCTGCATTAATTGGTATTAGAGCGAAAATCCACATCGCTCCGATCACCCTCCGGTCATTGATCGGAGCCTCGTCCGTCCATTACCGTATTCCTCCCACACCCACATCCACCTCTGTCCCTGTTCCCCACTATTCAACCAAACCAGTAGCCCACCCACTTCATAAACACCATACTCGAACCCTGAACCCATCCTGCGCCCCCCTGCCAAACCCCTTAGCCGTCATCACCACTCCCTGTCGAACCCACCTGCTGCCTAGAACCCCTCTCCAGCAAAAACCCACGCCTTCCCTATCCGTGTCCACCCCGACTCCACGAAAATCCCTACCGACCTCCTCCAAACAGCAAGACCTTCAGATCCCTATACAGACAAAACCCCTTCGAACCACCGGCCCTCCATACCCTCCATCCCAGACATCCCCGAACCAGATCCCATTTCAAGGTCGAGAAGAAAAAGAAGAAGCAGAGAAAAGAGGAAAGCGACGTGTACCTTGCGCCATAGTCGTCCTACCACTGTCGCTTGCTCGCCATTACCAGCACCACCTGCACCATCCTTCTCTCCATTCGCTAGCACCTCCTCTCACCCCTTCCTCTCCTCTCTTCTTGTCATCAGAAACCAAAAGGAGAGAAATACCCTTCTATAGCAAGCCCAAGGAGCCTCTCTGACACGTGCCATACAGATTTAAGTTATTGGGCCTAGTTTCTAGTTCAGCCCGCAGGTCGATCCGACCCATTGAAGAAGCCCATAAGCAGAATATGCATACCAACTCATCACAAAGCAGTCAAACGAAGGTTTGACCAAATCAACGGCTACAATTTATTTTTTCGATATCAAGCTCATCTATCTGTCAGATTTTGGATCCGTTTTCACCAACGTGGTCTTGGAGAGCAGATCTACACATTAGGTCAGTTAAATTTTTTTTAATTTGCATTAAAAAAAAAAGCCTCCCAAGAAGCATGTAGAAGTGGAGTCTTCCTCCAATAATGATGATGATTTAAGGGGAACCGTTGCAGAATTATCGGTAACTGTTAATCAACTATCCGCAACGATGGTTCAAATGCAAGAGACTCTTGCAAGGATCGAGACCCGATTAACCAATTTGGAAAATAATCGGCGTGAGGATAATCATCGAGATAATGGAGGACATAATCGGAATCAACAAGATCCACATGTCGTCAATGTTGAACTTGATTTGGCTATTAAACTTGTCATTCCCGAATATGATGGAAAATTGAAACCGGATGAATTCATGAATTGGTTAGTGTGTGTTGAAAATATTTTTGCACACAAGCCAATGACGGATGCAACTCGATTTCGTAATTATGCTGCGATATGGTGGGCTGGATTGCAAAGGAAGAGAAGAAACCAACAAATTGACCCCGTTGACGCGTGGACTGAGATGAAAAATTTATTGAAGCAAATATTCATTCCTGTCAATTACTCCAGAGGTCCACGTTCAAGTTTTTAATATTTGAAACAAGGATCTAAGACAGTTGTTGAGTATTCTGAGGAGTCTATGACCATGCAAGCTCGTTGTGGTTTGAATGAAGATGAGGATGTATTAGTTGACAGATACTTTAATGGGCTTACACTTGACATACAAGATATCCTCACATTCAAGCATTTTGATAATGTTGATGAGATTGTTCAGCATGCTATTAAAATTGAGGGGATTGCAAATTATCAAGCCAGAAAACCTAATGCATCTAAATGGTTTGCTCAATCTAAATGGTTTGCGCAACAGACTCCATCAAAGTCGGATTTTAATCCAAATGCTAGTTCCTCAGAAAAGTTTTCCTCCAAGTTTGAAGATCAGAACAGATTCACATGATTTTATTGTAAGCAAAAGGGTCATCGTTCGTTTGAATGTCCAAAAAGAATAAATTTAATGAAAGGTGCACAAGAAGAACCGGAAACACAAGATGATCCTAAAAGTGAAGAATCCGATGAAGTAGAGGAAATAGCAGCTGAAACAGATGGTGAAATTCTCTTAGTGCAACAAGAGTCTATACCCACTGTTGAGAAAAGATGGTTGCGGAAAAATATTTTTCGTTTCACAGGTACAATACATGGGCAAAATTGTACAGTTGTGATTGATGGTGGCAGTTGTGATTGATGGTGGCAGTTGTGAGAATATTATCGCTTGAAGTTGATGGTTACAAGCACAATCGTCCCTACTTTTTCAAATGACTAATGACAGGTGATGAAGTGCAAGTGCGACATATATGTCAAGTTACTTTTGCAGTTGGTGGTGATTAGCAAGATACAATTTGATGTGACGTGTTACCAATGGATAGTGGAGATATCTTACTGGGTCGCCCGTGGATATATGACAAGAATGGAACTCATGGGATGCGCGACAACACATACACATTCAGGCACGGCGAGAAGGAAGTTACACTCTTTCCAAAGAAGCCAGAATCACCGAAAAAGAAATCAAGGGCCCATGCTACAAAGGAAGTGCTTCACGTACGTCATATATACAGAGGCAACTTGAAGAAGACCCGAGTTCGAGGTTGAACTCTTCTTTCAACCTGGGGGGAATGATGCAGAGCGAGCTACCACTCCACCACTAGTCCCCACCCAACATAGTTTTTTAAGGATATTTATTTTTAGTAGCTTCCTATTTTGTTGTAATTAGGATTAGCATTCTGATTTATTTGGTTTCCTAGTTTGATTAGGATGGTTTCTATTATTAGATTGGATTTTTTGAGGCCCTAAGTTTACTTTGCCTATTTATATTGCATTGTAGAGATGGTGATCTCAGACTTGGGATTGAGTAAAATTGGGATTTTTCCATAGAGAGGTTTTTCCTCGTGTTTAAAATCTCCGCGGAGATAATTTGAGGTGTCTTTTGACACGTGTTTGGGCATCTACGCAAGCCCTAACCCTAGGGCCTGCATCACTTAGGTAAACTTCTGTGATTTTATTTTAGGTTCAACAGCAATTGTATAGAGAATTGATTGGTGTACAGCTGATCATGGAATCATCAAAGGGTTGAATGCACACATAAATTACAAATAACAAGAGCAATATTTCTACAGGACACTGTCATTTCCGATGACTGATCCTCCCTTGCAATGCCTGTTTTGCCCAACTGTTCCACTACTCCATTTGCTTCCCTCAATACATGTTGGGATTGGGGACCTAAATAGTTTGCTGAGTCTTTGATTTGAAATGAAGATATATTATCATCATCATGAAAGCCTTTTCCCAACTATGTTGGGGTCTGCTACATGAATTCTATTTCTCTATTCTGAATTTTTTATTTTATTTCATTTGAATCCATGTTTGGATTGTGACACAAGTTTTGTGTTGGTTGTCAACCAACCTTGCTTTATCCGGGGTTGGGACCAGCAATAAAAGTTTGCGAAGTTAAAACAAGGATATATAAGAATCATCATGGGTGGTGTTCCTCAAGTTCCCTCCACGAGAACAGGTCCAAGGAGTCTTTCTTCTAAAAACTTGAGTTATTCGATTGCTAGAATCTCTACCCTGTTTGACTCCCCGATGTCAGACGGTCTCAAGAAGGACAAGATTGTGAGTTGTGATCCCTGCTGATGGTAAAGACTGCTTTAGTGGAAGATTCTTTACCCTCACTATCCTTTGACTACTGCCGTATAGCGACAAAAAAGATCCTGGGAGCACTTTTGCTTGCAATGTCCACTCAATTAATGAAGATTTAGTCCTTGTTAGCATGGAGGCCCAAGAGTAGACCTTGCATTCAAAAAATGCTTTTATTTCTTTCTTCCCACACCCTCCATGAGGTTGCAAGATGTGCTGCTCTTCATAAAGTTTGACCCCTTTTGACTCTGCATAGGGGATGTGAATGACTCTAAGAAACACCAAAGCAAAGGAGAAAAGATCAAGAAAGGCGAACCAAAGGGATCTACCAAATAGACCATGCAAAAAACTTGTAGGTCATGACTTCTCCTATACCCAACAAAGAAAGCAAATATTGGGGATAACAAAATTGCAGGACTTGAGGTGGTCAGTAGTTAAAAAACTTGCGCACCTTATTTCTCCAGCAGGAACTCTCCCTCCCTTTCCCTCCCCAACCAAAGGAGAGAGGTTTGCAAAAAAATCCCGAACAACTTTTGTGAGGGAAAGACAAGGGCAGTTTGGGCCACATGAACAAGAAAATAGATTTACTTGAGAAGATACCACTAGATTCTTCTACCCCTTTCCAAAGTGAAATCACTGCTCTCACTTGCCATCTTGGGGAGAGCCTCCAAATTTGTATCTCAGTTTATTAGGTTTTTGTTGAAAGTCAAAGTCCGCACAGATTTGCCTTTTATGATCTCCACACATGCTTCGATGTGGTTTATTTTTACTTTTGTATTGATTAAAAAGCGTCCTAAAAATAATTTGTAGTGAACTATCACCAAGAATCTAATGAAGCTAAAGGCCTGTGGGGGTTCTACTTTTATCTCAATGAAATCAAGTGTTTATCTTCGGAGTTGGATGTGGAATTTAGGCATATTTCACTCTTGGCGAATGAAGAGGCGGATACCTTGGTAAGAGAGGAGCTGTGCAGTAGTCCTTTGTGGTTTCCTTTGTTTATTCTCTTTCTTATGTTGTGTTATTTTGTGAGTTCGCTCAGTAGCTCATCCCCCCCGTCACCCCATCCCCCCGTTTGCTTTTTCTATTTTTTCCCTTTGGTGTTTTTTTTTTTTGGTGATTGTTTTGCGTTCTTCTTTGAATGAATTTTTTGTTACCTTCTATCACCAAACTAGATGTCTTCAAAAAAATCTTATCCTTTCCCCCTTCTCCCACAAAGAACCTTGATTTTTAAGTGTCTCTGAAACTTTAGGTGTGTCCACCTTAGAGATTTCTGAGATGTCTTTCCACCTGAGAAGTCCACCCTTGAAAGTGCTTCCTCATTTTCGCTGAACCTACACCATAATTCTGAAAGTAAAGCCCATTTTTTTCCTTTTTAAGGATTCCCATTTCTGATCCCTTTTATTGTTCAAAAAATAATTCCTTGTTCCCCTTCTCCAATGGCAGCGTTACCGCCTTCCAGTTGATTAGGTCGGTCTTCTTCTTGTAAAGTTGTCAGTTGTGGAATACTTGTCTTGCATGTAGGGATCTCAAGCAGTTGCCTTGGACCATAAACTTCTGCCTGATGTGTTTTTAGATTCTGATTTTGTACCGTTTATTTCAATTCAGCCGAGGCACTTTTAAAGCATGTGCATATAATTGAAATATCTTCCAGTTGATTAGGAATCTCAAGCAGTTGCGTTGGACCATAAACTTTTGCGTGATGTTTTTTCAGATTCTGATTTTGTACCGTTTATTTCAAATTCAGCTGAGGCACTTTTAAAGTATGTGCATATAATTGAAATATCTTTCTATTTCAGTAAATGCCACGAAAATTGTTCACATTCTGCTAAAATGGCACCTATATGATCCATTTCCCTTTCAGTTTTAGTAGCAGCAACAGTCTTGCTATGGTTTTTTGCATAAGATACACCTACAGATGTTCTTGGTGCAGTGGTTATTCTAACTAAATGTGCTCCATGGTTATCTTCTTTAAGTTTGTCGGCCAAAACAAATATGCACATTGGACTTCTTTTATTTCATGTACCTGTGTGAATGTTGGCTTTATATTGCTAAGGGATCATTCTTATGCAAATGTTGGGCTCAATTGAAGCTATTCTAGTGCCTTTTTCTCCTGTTTTCTTACTTATGATCCAAGGTAGTCAACATCTTATTTTTTCTCTACCTTTTTTTTTTTTTTTGCAGGATTAAGCAACTCTTCATTTGCAGGTTAGTTTTTCTTTCAGAGATCATAAATGTGGAGAAGTGGTAGTTCTATTCAGTTGATTTATGGATCAGAATACTGTTAAACAGTTTCAATGTGGCGATCATTATATTTCCAAAAAAGTCCAGACAACATATATGTGCATGCAGTTGAAGTTGGATCATGCATTACTAATTTACTATTGACATGGTAGTCATTCCCTTTCATGACCTATGTACTTACTGTTATTGTAAAGTGATATTGTTTGTTTGCTGGGAATGTTAAACCAGATTCTTTCTAGCAGTTGCTTAAGATTGAGATGATTCCATCTCAAAACAAATCCCAGGGACATTATTAACATAAAATCAGTAGTTGGATATAATGCCAATGCCACCCTGCTACCCTGCCAAAGGCTAGGCTGTTTTCTATCTTAATTGATTGTCTACTTCAAAAAGCATCCATGGATCACTGATAATGGGTCGAGTTGGATCTGATTGAGCACTGTGGGTAACAAATGCTGCTCAACCCAAAACCCCGGCTCATTATCAATCAGGTTGAAGATGACAGACTGAATCCTTTAATTAACAGGTCAGGTTCAGGTCATTGTGAAATGAGTGTGGTTGGGCCAGGCTCAGGTCAAGTTATTAAATAGCAAAATATATATGCAACCCGAACCCAACTCATTTATTAATCGTGTGAGAACGTTAACCCGTACCATCCCAAAAATAAAAGAGTGAATTGGAACTCTAAATTATGAGGTTCAAGCAAGGAATCCCCACTCTATGAAACAAGTCATCCATTTCTAGAAGAATTGTTGTATCCAATACTCATCTGTTTTGGACACATTGACACACCTCAGTGCTTCATAAAAGAATTCATATATATAATTTCCATGCTTGAGACTCCATTTTTATTCTTATATTTTAGAAGCACCTACGTACTTTTACTAAGTTTTGTTGTACTCCCATTCTTATAGATACACTTTTTTCACAAAAAACAGTTGCACATGTAATCAATACATAATTTTGTGAAGTTATGAATATTTGCATGAGAATCCCTGTGCATCAGGCTTCTCCCAATTGCTAAGGACGCATGTATCTGTGTCCAATAGTAGTACCCACGGTAAATTGGTTTTACTATGTTCATTGACTTCTTGTTAATTTACCTGACTTTTATCTTTAAGTTCTTGATACCCTTTTACTTCCTATAACTTTCTATGGTTCAGTGTATATATTTTATACACATACGATGACCATCATAATAATTATGTGGTTTTTATTTTTTTAAAATAAAAAATGCATTATGCTGTCTTCAACATTTTTCACTGATATTACTGAAAAGATCTGTGACATCGATTAAGTCACAAATTCTTTGAGCTGGATTTCCTGGCCTTTTATTTATTTATTTTTCACTAAGTTGGGCTACTAGTCAGGACTCAGGAGTGATACTTTAAAAATGGAGACTGAAGCAGCGCAGGTAAGGGAAGAGTATCCAAGGACTACTCTCCAAGCCAAAGCTTAGGGATAGGGATCCATAAGATCCAAATCATCTTGCTCTCACACCAAAGACAAACCACTGAGAGAGAAGACTCAACTCAACAAAGGAAAATTTTATTAATCAATGCCTACTAAACGAGAGGGGCTACAACTCTTTACATGGGCTAGATATTAGTCTACTTTGGAAACAATTCCAGTCACAATAAAATTCTAAAAACAATATAAGGAAAATTTCTAATATCTCTATATTTTAGCTACTATTAGAAGCAGAAAACTCTCACACGATTTGGAGATCTTCTTTTTATGGGTTTTAGTGGGTCGAGGCCCGTTGGGCTTGGTCGACCTATGGATCCTGGGTTTGGCCTGCGTCAATTCTCCCCCTCTTGGAGAAAACTCGACCTCCAGTTTTGTAAGTGTCCTCTTAGGTTGAAGATCCACAATACATGCTTCCCATGTTCTTATTGATCATCATACTTTTCATATGGCTTGGAAGCTTTACTGGATCTTTTGCTCCAAGAAGATTTTAGGTATTGCTTCTTTTGATTGTCAGATTTTGTTTGGAAGCGTGATCGAACTTTAGATACTTCAATTGTAGAATCTGCAACATCACATCGCAATCTTCAAGTTTCCATTGTTGATTCCCAAAAGTCAAATCAATGGATGGATCTTCTTGTGAACCCAATGCAATAATTGATTCTCTTTCCGATGATCCAATTGACTTTACTGAAAGTGGCACTGTGATCAGATCCATCGGATGCTCATTTTTTTTATGAACCATATCCAAGTCTTTAATGTTTGCATCTGATTCCTTTTTTGCCTGCATCTTTTGATCGCTACTATCCGCAGATAATTCGGGCTCCTTGTCTTCTAATTCTTCTGAAGTATCATCCATCTTAGGAGTGCTACATGATGTTCCATTGGACCTTGTCATGATGTCTTTTGTTTTTTTTATCTTGCTTCTCAATGTCAGCGATTTTCGTTTCTTCTTGTCTTCCTTCCTTTGGTTCTTCATTTGAAGGTGATGGTGTAGACAAAAAAGGGGTTGTTGATTGCAATGGAACAAGCGTAACCCATTTTCCTTTCTACAGGAAGGCATATCTGTTCTTCTCTTTGTTGTTGCGTGCCTTGCAATCAGAAATCCATGGTTGTCCCAAAAGAACTTGAGTGATATTCATGGGGATTACATCACACCAAATTGTCTTTATAACTACTGATGCCGCCCAGCGAATAGACCAAATCCGCAATAGGGATTTGGTCGAATCCAGATGGATTCAACAGCCAAGAACGCACGCACGATGAGCAAACCAAAACAATAATCAAACTAGAATCAATTCTTCAATTCAATAATAAGAGGTGTTGATCCCTAAAGGGGACAACTACCAATCTTGAAAGATGCTAGCCGCTTGAGTAATTGGAATGACAGAACCATTAGACCATGTAATGTTGACCAATGATAATAGACATATGTGAGTAACTTGATTGATCCCTGGGCATGTGAGTGATACTAAGGTGCCAACACCACTCAAACCATGTTTGTGTTGGCATACCCCTGGACTTGTTATTAAATCAGTGACCAATTAAAGTAGCATAGGCATTAAAGATTTTAAAACCTTTGTGTTATTAGTTAGGCCTAACATTGTCTCTGGAGGATTTGTGCTTGAAATGTAAAGCATAGATGCTTGAGAGGTCATCAATGCAGGCCGTTAAGAAGAGCCTGGTTTAACTGAAGTCTACAAGTGCAAGCTTGGTGACAAATTAAACTCGCAATCATGTCATCCTCATGGGCATGTAGAGATTGCACCCATGTAGGCAACATAATATTTGGCAGGAAGTGGAATTTGAGCAGCTGGGCAGCTAGGGAGAAGTAGGGAAGAAGAGATGGAATGCAAGCTTGAGAACATGCATGACAAGCTTAAACACCAAACTTAATCGTCATAGAGAATGAGAGTAGCCCACTGTTTCTTTTCTGCGCCAATATCGAAGGAGAGTACAAACTACCAAGTATGGTGGATATGGATGAGAGAAAATGGCAGGAAAGAGCAGCCAGTGGTCCTATACTAGCCAGAGTGACGAGCAAGATGAAGCTGAAGCTGGAGGAGAGAAAATTATCTCTGGCTTATGAACTCCGAGGCTGAAGGCAGATTGTCTCTGGAAACCAAAAAATCCAAAATCCTGTGAGAAATCTCTCAAGGAGGCTTGACATACTGCAAGTGGCTAATAATGTCTCTGAGATGTGGGAGAGTGGCTGGCAGTCACCTTCAGCTGGACCTGGACCTGTGAATATCAGGGGTGGGTGGTTGGGTGGGGGAGATTTATTTTTAATTGCTGTGGATGGGGAGATGGAAGGATGAGGTGCAGTGAGACATGTGATGGTCAGTTTTATTTATTTATTTATTTTTTTAATCCTTGGTGGGGGATGGAGGGGGTGGGGTTTGCTATTGGGGAAGCTCAGCGAGGACGATCCATAGGGTGATAGGATAAGAATCCGGCCAATGATGCCGTTGGCAGTGCTGCTAGATTGGGTGTTATAAGGGGCATCACCGAGGCTGCTGAGGCCCTAGGGTTGCGGGAAGGTGCATCTCCCAGACTGGCGTATCCATTTGCAATCCTTTACAAGGATTGGCTACTTGGTGTCCTACTCAATCACTCTAAAATGCTGCCTTAACGAGTCTCATCATAATCACACTGTTTCTACAGTAATGTACACCCATTCTATAATCCATTCTTGAACCAAGTCTACTGGTGAGACTTGGAAATTGCCACTCTTACACATAGAAGTCAGCATCTTTCTCTTATTGGTCCAAGATGTGTGTGATGTGTCACCATGGCAATGTTTTTACATAGCAGAATCAATGACTTTTTGTAAGGGTAGCATTGCCTGCCACTCTAAGTGTTTGCTAAAAACATATCTGGGTGGCAAAAATGATTGGGGGCTGTCATTTACGGGGTCTTAACTCTCCTGAGAGGCAATTTCCTATTTTCTGTTATAATGAATGCTTATGGCATTGAGTGGTGAACATTCAATGATTGGTCCTTTTCTGTTCGCATCTGCACCTTAGATTTGGGGTTCACTAGTTTGGTGTTCCACATCTTAGTTGTAGATTTATTAGTTTGTCCTCAGTAATAATGTCTCTTGACAAATCTTATTTGCCCTCTAGGTGCCATATCGTTCCTTACGTGTTGCATCTTCTTTCTTTATCAATGTTTTTTGTACAGATTGTGGAAAACGAGACACAGAGCTCAGCGAAGAGATGGAAAACAGTTTTACTGATCTCCTATCAGAGGAATTGAAGCTACGGGAGGCTGAGGCTGTAGAAAGTCAGAGGCGTGCTGACATGGCATTGCTTGAGGCTAAGAAGATGGCATCTCAGTATCAGAAGGAAGCAGATAAATGTAATTCAGGAATGGAAACATGTGAAGAGGCTAGAGAAAAAGCTGAAGCTGCATTACAAGCCCAAAAGAGGTTGTCTGAAATGTGGGAGATGAGAGCTCGCCAACGAGGATGGAATGATGGAAACCAAGATTCTGTTTTGTGAAGACATCTGCAGGAGTTGTAAGGATCACATTCTGTAGAAAATCTAAATTGCGAAGGACCTTCATGATCCTGCACCATATACTCTTATTGGTTGTTGAAGGAGCAGGATGGCCAAATGAGTATTGGAGACGCAACTTGAGGACGACATTGCGCTTTTAAATGTGTATGTTTGGGGTCCTAGTGGCATCTGTCTTGTTGGGTCCTTTCTTTTTGTCTTGGATCAAATTGCAAAATGCAGTCTGATTCATTTGTTGTTTTAGTCAGGCAAATTGATACCAAGTATCAATTAATATGAGCTTAAGATTTTTGAAATTTTCCCATCTGGTTTCTGGAAGAGAAAAAGGACTCTGATTTTGTGCCTTATCCTGTTAGTATGAAATGTAATTTTTGCTGCTTTATTTTATTGTTAATTTTAATTTTTCCTGGAACAATATAAGTACAAACTATATGAGAGTTTGGCTTAAAATCAGAGGAAAATGCTTATGGTGTTTTCTACAGGATGCATTCAGCCATTCACAATAACATGGATGAGTCGAGCACTGAAGTCGAATGTGGCGTAGCCCCCAGGAACACCACATGCATTGCAGGTGAGATCACGGAATACTTGAGCCTAACCACTGCTGCCGGGAAGAATTGGATTCTTCCATCTTTGTTTTAGCCAGTGAGGCAATCTGCAGAGAGGTGGGTCAGAATCTGATGGTATTTTAGTTACAAGTTGAGCTTGAAGATGCAAGGATAGTGTCTAGTTCTAGGTATTTTCATGGGAAGAAACCTCTTAGATCCTAATAATACGGCCAAGGGACCAAATACTTACTATTGGCAGAGGGCCTGCCACCACCTTTGATTTATTTTATATATTTTTTAAACTGTTCCCTTATTTCACAATATCATGGAAATATCGTGGAATGTGTATTCTTCTTTTTCCATGGTTTTGGTGGTTCACATTGATGGATCTCAGTATCAGATAAAACCCATTCCTTCTAGCCTCGGATATCACAAAACCCAAGCCCTGAAAATGAAATTGAATGAAAAAAAAAGGACACAAGGCAACAAAATGATCAGTTGAGTGACTTGGTCATGGATAGTTTAAGCAATGTGCATTGACCCATGATGCCCTGCACATGTCCTTCTTTGTAAGGGCCTGGTTTATACTTTATACTGCGAGGGTCTGTACACTGAAAGCATATGTTCTAGCTGCATTCATCCCATAGCTTGAATCTTCCTGGAAGACACAGGTCACCTTCTCCCTCCCCAGAAGGGTGGGATGCTTTGAACATCACCCGGTAAGCATTGAAATCATTCTAGTAGAAAGGCCTCCCGTTCTTAACAAATGGGTGCCACTGGTTCTGGCGAAACTTCCCTGTGGTGCAGCCTAGAATTGGTCTTGGACTTGGAATCGCAAGAAAACTAAGTGCGTGTTTGTTTGCATTAAAATTCATAGGAACTGAATATATAGATCAACCGTGCATTTTCAAAAGTAAGCATCTAATAACCTTTCCTTTTAGAGAAATAGTATTAAAAAAAAAGATGGGAAATGAACTTGCTGGTAGTTCATTTTCCATCTTCTTTTGATTCCATCTCCCTAAAAAGAATAATTATCTGATGCTCATTTTTAAAATTCACATTTAATCTCCACTTTTAACCACTTAAGGTATTAATTATATGTATTCAACTGCTATGTATTATAATGCAGACAAACAGGCCTGAGAAGCAAAATGTTTGCACTTAACAGTCCTGAATCCCATTATGTTTGGATCCAAATCCAAACACCCCAAGTTGGGGAAGGCGAGCAGGAAAAATTGTGCCCAAGTTTCAGCAATGTGGATTACCAAAACAGTGAAAAAAAGTCTGGTAGTTGAGAGGTTGGTTGTTATTGTGGTGGGAGGCCCTTAGTTTTCAATACTAAGTATGGTCCCTCTGCTGTTTTATCTGAATTTAAGGGGGTTTTCCCCTAAAAATCCCCTAGTTCTATTTTTCATTTACTCCTTTCATAACTAATCAAATCTTATTAATTGACTTAAGATTTGATGCTACCAATTCAATGTTTGAAATGGTGTTTAATCTGATAAGAGGGGTTCATTCTACATGGGTTTCTAGGAGCCACCATCAAATAAAATTACATGTAAACACATGATTAAATTTAAACGTGATTAGATAAACAAACAAAGAAAAAAGAGAACCAGTCACACTTTCTGACTTAAGAAGCAGAAATTAAAAACTCAAAAGCCTTATGCCAGAGAGAAGAAAACATTGCAGATGGATTTGGTCATAGGAATGAACTTAGCCTTAGCTGTCCTGTAAGGTTCATTGCATTTGCATTTCTATATTTATCTATGATGAGATTCTATATTGGAGGAAAGTGGGATAAAATAAAATAAAAACACGAACAGCAGAGCTCACCTATAATAATCCAAACCTGCAAAAATTACCCTTCCTTGCTTGATCTGTCAGATTCATCAGCAGTAAAAATGCAACAAAGTCAATTTAGCATTTTGTTTCTTCTATGGTTTTCCTATCTCTAATGTTGTGAAAGTTTGCTCACAGTTTAATTAGGAGGGAATCATTATTCTGAGCAATTCGATTATAAAAGGTGACGGGATTTTGCTTGTACAGCTGCACTTAGACCTCACATGCCCCTTGAATAGTATAAATTTAAGCATTGTCCAAGGAGCTATTCGTACAATATCCTAAGGTAATGCAATATTATACAATCACTCTATTCGATATCCTAGGAACTTGTACTGTCAAAATCCAAAAGATGATCCCAAGATGGTTTTTAGGGCTGCCTTTTGACGATCTGAATGAGGAAATGATTTCTGCACAGCAGAAAATGGAGGGGAGTAGATCTTGAGCACATGACCTGCCAATTTAGCGTCATGGCTCGTAGGGCAAGTGGGAATTTTCCCGTTTCTTTGAATTTTTTTTTCCTGGAAAGATGAGATACAAGCAAGACATCAAATAAAACAAGGCAGACACAGAAAAGCTAAAAAACAGAAACAACATTAGAGTGCAGATTGTTCTGGTTGCCTGTGAGATCCAAATTCTGCATCCTAACCACAGTCATTGGTTTGTGGGTAGGGATGGCAATGGGTGGGTTTATCCAGGGACCTGCCCGACTTGCTCCTATTAGGAGCGGAAAATAAAACACTGGACATTTTTTTTGAGGAAAAGACCTTTGTTTTTATCATTGGGTATGAATGCTTTTTCAGGAGGAAGAGCATTAAAAGTAGAGTAATTTTTAACGAATCTTCAAAAAGTTGGAGTGGGTTAGGAAATCACTTTGAGAGTGCTCTGCATGTAAATATTATAAAACATATGTTATTAGAAAGTTGGTAAAAATAAAGTTCCTATACCCATTTTTTTATGCTTTGGGTTGAATTAATAAACAAATCTGTATGAACATGGTTCTGAACAAGTCTTAAAACAATGAGTTTGAGATGTGATATGTGTGCTGCCAAAAAAAAACTTGAATCTGCCAACGTTAAAAGTCCTTTTAGTGGAAAAAAGCTTGTTGATGGAAGATGGCAATGGGTCAAGTTTAAATGAGGACCCGCCCAACCTGCGCCTCTAAATAGAGCTGGATTTGCTTTGGTTGTGTGTTGGTTGGGTTCGGGTCTGATATTATATTTTTGCCTCTGACCTGAGTCGAATTCCCTGTATTCACTTCATATATTACTGAGTAAGATTTTGTTAACATAGAACGTAATCCCTAGTGTGAACCCGGTCTCTTTCCTTCATCATCTTGTGTGGGTGCGGCCATCACATTAAGCCTATTATCAAATGTGTGGACCAACTGCTGTCTCACACCCATGTATCTATACCACTCAAAAGGCAAAAGCTACCTAACAAGGCTCATGTCCTATCTCTCAGCTCACCTTGTGCCTTCAATATATCATAGATTTAATTTAGCCCCAAAGTGGAATGCATCCAGCTAGACTACATTTGAGCAGCCGG
This sequence comes from Persea americana, assembly GCA_029852735.1. Lineage (NCBI taxonomy): Eukaryota > Viridiplantae > Streptophyta > Magnoliopsida > Laurales > Lauraceae > Persea > Persea americana. Next base: position 4,464,762 of record CM056813.1, read on the forward strand.
TGGAGATTCTTCCAATAAACAGTATCTCAACTTGTGCAAATTAGTAGTGGCTTTTTTCCTGAATGGTAAGAAGCATCAGTTCTTATCCGGCTGTCCGGGGCCTCTTCTACTTGTATGGGCTTTCTTTCCACGTGTACGGGCTTCCTTCTTTCCACTTAAGTGGGTTGTTTTCCCATGTGTCCGCGGGCTCTCGTTTTGAGTCCCGCTCTCTTGATTGTGGTAAAAAAAAAAAAAAACAACCTTTTGAGAATCTGCATTGGGATTGGGAATCACCCATTCAAATGACCTGATGTGTGGTGGAGATGAGCCTTGCCAAAGGAAACTTACAAGAGTGCAGACATCAATCAAACAAATGGACCCATCCATTCCATATTTAATATGCCAATGGATCATGCCCTGAGATCCTGTCTGCCTCATGGATTCGTCACATGAATTATTATTGTTACTATTATGGAGGACAAAACCAGCCCTAGTGTGGGGCAATTGGCAACTTGCACTGGATCAGACCGGATCCCATTTGATATGAATGTAATGTGATGCCTTGGATTGGAGAATCTATCCATCAATTGGACGTTTTGGATTTTATTACAATATATAGCCTCATAGAGAAAATATAGTTGGTGGTAGATGGGTAAGTCCATGTTCAATAATTATTCCATATTCTCTTTTCCAAGTCAAGTCGTCCTCCTCACCTACTATTTGTGTCTTAATCTCTAAACACTATAATAATGCAAAATGATATCCATTATAGTTTTTTTTTTTTCTCACCTTAATTCTGAGTGTTATAATTTTTTATAGTATATGTTTAGAAAGTAAGGTTAAGAAAATAGATTTCACCTCTTGTAGGACCCACCTAGATGCATGACAACTAGAGCGGAAAGAGTGGGGGTGGAGGTGGGGTAGGGCGGGGCGGTGTCGTAAACTTATTAACATAGCAATCCCCAACACATTTTTTTTTTTGTACCCCAACCAAGGAGACTGGACCCAAGAGGGAGCCCGAACGCACGGGAAGGCAGCCCACATGGGAAGGAACCTACACACATAGAAAGAGAGCCCACACAAATAGGAAAAAAAGCCGCATTCACAGAAAGAGAAGAGATAGCATACCCAGAATTCAAACCCTTAACATCTATGTGAGAACTGTTTTCAATACATTTTTAGTGTTAAAAACTTGAACCAACGCCAATTCCAACGGTTTAGGTGCGTGCGTAAACATGCAACATCCAAGCCACCCAATTTCGTGGGTCCTACTTTAAATTGGCAAGAAAAACTGTTGTGGTGTATCCAATGACTGGTGTTTTAGGTCATCACATGTTCAAACTGTGACCCCACCTTGTGAATGGCCAAAGTCTTGAACATGTATTCCAAATGTTATGTGCTGTGAAGAATGTTTTTTAGTCTGTTTTCACATGAAATATAGCTTCTTCTTCCTGTTATTATTGTTATATCAATGATATTGACCACAACAAGGTAGCCTTAAGCTATAACCATCTACCTCACTTCACTAGGAAAGTGAATTTGCCAAACAAGCGGATTTCCTTGTCAGGACTCGGGAGTGTGAGAAACTTTCATCTCAAGCCTGTTTTGGAAAGGAAATAGACTCCTAAAATTAAAAACTGCAAGAAAAGAGGTCACCCACATGAACCTTGTTTTCGTTTGATCCAATCCATTTTTTTCACATACCCTCCTCCCTCCAATAGATATGCAGTGGACCAGATATTACACAGTCTACGCCTATGAATTAATCATTATGCAACAATTAGACTTTCTATTAATAATTCATACATTTTTATGCATTGATCAATCCAATAACATTCAATGTCACTCTTACAACCAAAAATATTGCACCATGACTTAATTATTGAGGGGTTCATGTCATGACTGGAATCTTTATTCTTTCATGTGGCTTATGTGCGTACCAGATGTGACATCATGGAAACTCTCATTTTTCATGAGGATAAAGCCATTCCCCATTAAAAATCTTTTTTCACATGGATCATGTCTAAACTAATTTTATTTTACTTTGATTCTATCCATTCGATTGGTTTAGTGGTATCTTCCTACTCTAAGGCATCATTATTCACTTAAAACGACAAACTATATGAGGTTTGATAAGCAAAATCAGTCAAGTTAGGTGATTGGTATCTGGCCCTACCACTCAACTCAAAGGCTTATCAATTTCTCACTGTGCACATATGTAGAACTTGTTTGTGCAATAAAAGGATTCTGTGCTTTCTAAATTATTGTCGAAAAATATTTGCTTACAGATGGCTCAGCTAATGGGGTCCAAATAGATTCCTCCACATCAGTGGGGATGCGGTATACCGTAGACATTATAATTTAGTAGTCTTTTAACCATTGATTTCTTTATAATTCAATCCAAATGTGGGTGATGATTTGATGAGAGTAAAATTCATTGTGGTGCCAAATCATGCAGGGATGAGATTATCAAAAGGGCCTACACTGAGGTGGCGTGGGGGTTACGCCTCATGGAGCTGTACTGCACATTCTATAGCTTGTATGAGAACATTTCATATCTTTGTCTTCATAGGAGAGAGGAATTCTACAGGCCTAACCCTCAAAAAGGATACCGAAATCCTCTCTATTAAGGGAAAATCACCTCTATTTTCTATCGTGGAATCCTCTCGTTGTACAAATAAGCACCTATAAGTTTTGTGTGTAGTTTATACATATATAATCTATGATCTCAAATGTTTAATGCACTGTTAAGGATAAATTTGTTGGGACCCAGCTGCTACGTAAGGATGGGAAGCCCAAGAAAATTAATTTGCACTCTTCAATGAAAAGTCCCTTCGTGTTGGGAGTTCTCGAAAGGTGATGCAACTATTTCTTATGGAACAAAATCTCATCTTGAAAAAAAAGGAGAGAAAACAATTCAATGTGGAATTAGGACTAGGATACTAATTTTATAAGCAAATCACATATTATGTTTATAGAGTTCAGACAAGGATAGTGAATTATTAGTAGTAGAGTATTTTTTTTTTTTTTTTTTTTTTTTTTTTTTTTTTTTTTTTTTATGATGACGTGGGTGTCTAGTAGTATTTTGACCTGACTAGACTATTTCCCCCAGCGCGCACATAACATTGCATCACACATGCACCCAATAATTCGAGGGTGGAAGAATGGCCTCTTACCCGCCTAACCAGGGTTCAAACCTGGGCAGGTGCCTTACCTCACCTGAGGCTGTGTTACCTCACCAGAGGTCAACTCCCCTCAATAGAGGATTCCCCCACCTCTCCCTTGCCAAAGGGCTAGGGGCCCCAGCCCCCTAAGCTTGGATGCCAAAGCAAAAAAAATAAAATTCCAGGGTGGGATTTGAACATAATATGTGGGGAGTAAATACTATAAATATACTATAGAGTTATTAACAGGTTTTCTATACTCAAAGGGGAAATATTGTAGAAAACAAACTAAATAAATAATAAGAAAAATAATTAAAAATCTGTTTAAAATGCTAAGAATAATTAATAGAATAAAACATAGAGATTTTTAATAAGATATTGTGAAAATATCACATCAAATTTATTTTACCTTTTTTTTCATTTTTCTTATAATCTTATCGTGTTATAAACATTGATTTTTTTAATACACAACGTGTCTGTGATATTTGTAGTGTAGTTCAACTGCTTAGAGATATAGCTATGTATGAGAGTGTGTAATACGGAACGTACAAATAGACCTAAAAGAAACGGGGGGAGAAGTCAATGTGCTTGTGAATTGAATTTTGAGAGGCAATTTTATGCTTCCGAGGGCGGAATCAGAGGGTGGCTGGGGGTGGCCATGGCCGCCTAAGATTCTCGAAAAAAGAAGAAGAAACACTTCAACTAAGAGAAATCCCTTTTAAACTAAGAGATTCTACGTCAGATTAGTTATAAATAATTTCTTTAACACCTCAGATTACTTATAAATATCCTTGACCACTGGTAATTTTCTAACTTGTTATCTTCCAAACTTCTTGGTGGGGTGTGAAGATATTCTTATAATTTATTAGCAAATTGTGAATGATGGAGTAAAATAAGTAAAGGTAGTGAATGGTGGGTGCAACGATCTCATTAAAATAATGAGTCGAGGTGAGTAGGAAAGTGCTGTAAGTTCTACTTAAAAATTTGGTAAAGACACCCTCTCCCTATATTTTTGAAAGGGATTGTACGGCTTGAGGGTTATAACAAATTGAAAGTAGAATAGCGAAAGCATGTGTCAATCAATCACCTTTTAAAAATGATTTCTGTCGCACTCTTTATCCTGTGTTTGGGAAGGGGGGAGTGGAGGGGAGGGAAAACATGAGGGGAAAGGAAAATGAAGGGGAGTGGAGGGGAGGGAAAACATGAGGGGAAAGGAAAATGAAGGGGGGGAGTGGAGGGGAGGGAAAACATGAGGGGAAAGGAAAATGAAGGGGAGGGGAGGGGAGGGGAGAGAAAATTATTTTTCCCTTCTCTTATTTGGGAAATAAGGGAGGGGAGGGAAATCCCCTCTTTCCCCCCAATTTTGAAGGAAAAATTTGGGGGTAAAATTTTTTTAAAAATTTTACCCCCTAATTCCCCTCCCCCATTTTCCCTTCCCCCTTCCCAAACAGCCCCCCATTTCCACTTTCCCTCCATTTTCCCCTCCTTTTTTTCCTTCCCCTCATTTTACCCCCTTCCCAAACATAGGGTTAGACTACGCAGACTGTGGCACTTTCGTTTTGTTAAGGATTTCACTGCATAAGGTCGACAAAGAGGAACGAGAGGGGAAAGGGAATTCCGCACTTTCTACTCCAACAAGGAAAGATACATTTAGGGCATGTTTCGGTAACGTTCTCGGAGAGGAGTTTTCTCTAGTTTCTTACAATTTCGAGAAAAACCTATATTTGGGGGAAGAGAGAAAAAAGAGAGAAACATCCTCCCAATTCATAAAAAAGCTCTCTCTTCCACTTATTCCTCGGTCTTCACCGCCTTCCGCCTTCCATCGAATCTTGTAAATTGTAAGAAGTAAAGAGATACTTGAGTTACAATAAGTGATTCCTCCTCGATGTTTTCAAACCTGGAATGTAGTTATTATTGAAAAATTGCAGAACTTGACAGCCATGAGACCCCTCCAGATCAAGCCCAGTATTGTGCCGTGGATGAACTTTCAACAAGTCTTGATCTGATAGAGTCAGATGAAGATTAAACTCTTGATTGTAGAGCTTGAATCAAGTTCAAACTCCTGATTTTGCGGAATTCCAATGCTGGTAGGAGATATAGAATCTCAAGAGATGTAAAGTAGCCATGAATTCTAAAGGATTGCTTTGTATAAGAAATATGGGAATCCTTAATTGATCATTTAGTAGTAGCTCTGAGAACATTTTACAGGGTCCTTCCCACATCGGAATGCACAAAATATGGGAATCCTTAATTGATCATTCAGTAGTAGCTCTGAGAACATTTTACAGGGTCCTTCTCACATCGGAATGCACAAAGGTTCTTGGAGAATTCGGTTTCGACACCCATCTTGAACCAGCAGTTTCCAGTATTTACTCATCCTCTTAGAAATCCTTAGAGATGATAGCATGGCTCTAAGAGAATGAATGAATCCGGTTTTACCAAACGTGTCCTTAGAATCAGATCTGCTGAGTCATTTACCTTGAAGAATTGGAATTCTACAATGGAACCACCTACTAAAAATCTGATCAAGCCAAAATGAACCATTTACCATGCATAAGATGTCTCTAAATTTTACAACAGTAAGAGATGGACCCGCCAATATTAGATTGGTCGAAAAATGAAGAATGTGATTAATACAATGTATTATATATTAATATTTTATTAATTATGTTATTCATGTTTGATCAATCTAATGGTCAAGCCAACTCTTACTGGAGTTAGAAAATCTCATATACGAAGAGGCCGGTCCTCTGAGTTGCTGGGATTTTCAATAGCCGGGTCCATTATAAAGTTCTACTCTTTCAACTTGGGATTTCTCTAAGTCAAAGACTTATAGAATCTGGACTGCCCATTGCACAAGGAAGTTCAACTAGTTAACACAGATTTTGCACTGAGTCCTAACCTGGATAGATTTGCTGAATTATGTGATGCAACAGAGTTAGAATTGGTGACCATTTGGGGGCTGTAGGATTTCAAATGAATTTATGCAACGAAACCTTTCATACTGTGTCATCATCTCACGAAGTCTGGAAATAAGTTTATTTTACTTAATTGATCTAAACACACACATGCTTCAAAGTATCTGGACATTACTATCTGGTCAGTCTTTTTAGTTTGTTCATCAACGCTGGCTGTTTGTTGTTTTGTTGTTAATCAATACCCTTTTCAAGCAAAAAAGAAAAAAAAAGTTTATTTTGTTCATTTTAAACAAGGTAACAGAAGGGAAGACAATCTAATAAAACATGGATGCAAAGCAACTAGACAGTTTTTGGATTCTTTTTTATAAGTTTACCTATATGACTCTAACTCTATGACAAACTTGAACGTATAACTTTTGTTATAAAACTAGTTTGTTATTTTAATTGAATCAGAGCTGCCACACTCTGACCAAATGATTTATTTATAAGAACACTATAGTTGAAGCAATTCTATTTTAATCATATGTAATCAAATCAACTCTATTTCAGATGGGAAAACTCTACCGAACACCGATGCTCGTGATAAATTAAGCGCCACATGCCTAAATACCTAGTGTAACCCACCTTATGAGCCATCCATTGTAGTTTTGCCGATTTTAAGTTTGACACCCATCCGAATGGACTAGACCGTTGGATCGATTGTGTATTCGTTTTGGATGGTGAAAACTTGTTGGGCATTGATTAAGTGGTTAGGATGAAGATTCAAGCATCCATCACCATAGACAGATAGGTGGGGGAAGATTGGGTTCCGGCCTTCATTTGGCTACTAAATATCAAGTTATAGAGAAAATTGAAGGTGGGTTTTGGTAGTATCTACAAACAAGCTTAAAAAAGTTGTATCGACTATAACAAATTAAGTCCTCTTTTACAGTCTTAAGGTAAAAATATATGAGATAATTTATGCATCCTCCGGCCTATCATACAGAGGCCATTATTTGAAATAAATTATTCATATTGTTGTGGCCTTTCATTAAGAAGCCTATTATAGGTCACTGGTCTTGAAATAATTTTTTTTTTTATTATTATTAGTATTATTATTATGGCAGTTGACCTAATTGCCGGGATATGTGAAAGTGAGCTGTCCAATCAGGGGTTAACCATTGGCTATAGCTATGGGAGCGGACATGCTATCTACAACCGCTGCCCCTATAGTTCTCGAAAAAGAAAATATTTGTTAAGGGAGTTTTGTTTGCTTTGGAATACATAAAATTAAATATTTAGGGCCTTTTTGTTTGCATTAGAATAAATAAGAGCTGGATACATAGAATTTATATCACAAGTGGCTAAAAATGAAGATCAAATGTGGATTATGTGGATTTCCAAAAACGAGTATCAAGTAGCATTTCCCAAAGGAAGATGAAAAATGAATTATTGGGTGATTGTTGGGTATTTATTTCCCATATTCCTTTAATTTTATCCCCATAAAATAGAAGGTTATTTGATGCTCATTTGGGCGGCACCAAAAATCCGGGTATCACCGCTAAACTGGACCGAACCGGGTGGTTTGAATCGGTTTTATAGTAGATCGGTTCGGTCTACGGTTTGAAAATCGTAGAAACCTCTTAGATCGGTCGGTTATTGGTTTGAACCTCTGGTTCATGACCACTTAAACCAAACTAAATGGTATAATATGTAATTTGAGTATTTGACTACTTAGATTTTAGGATTCTACTTGGCTGACATTCGCAACTTATGCATCTCTTGCGCCTCTTTGGGGGGGTGTCATCATTTTGAAAATTTTAATTTATGATTTTTTAAATAAAAAAATAATAATAAAAATAAACTGTTTAACTAACCGAACTGAACTAATAGAATACTTCGGTTTAGTCTAAGCCCTCTCCATCAGTCGGATCGGATTGATTAATTAAAGAACCAATAGGTTCAATTTGGTGGTTGATTTTAGTGCTAAACCGATCCGAACCGCCCATGTGCAGCCTTTATGCTCATTTTTAAAAATCAACCTTTATGGCACGTTTGTGTACATAACCTTTCGGCGGAAAGGGAAAATTGCTACGTCAGCAAATTCCATAGAAATGAAAACCTCGGAAAAGGATTTCCGTAGAATTTAGAAATTCATGTTTGATGCAAAAAAAAATTTCCTCATTGAATTGGTGCTAATATTGTTTGGTGTGGCTGTGGATTCCTTATAGAAAATCAAAATTTCTTATTTAGTGATATACTTTATTGAAGAAAAATAATATAACATGTATATTATTTATTCAACATCAAATAATAATTTATTTAAAGAAATGAAAAATGAAAGAGTTGTAGGGTTTTTGGTTGAAATGAACAAGAGTGAGGAAAAAAGGGAGAAATTTTCCGAGGAAATCCATTTTCCATACCCCTCATAGGAGACCCATTTCCACCATTATCAAAGAAAATGCTAATGAGGAAGGAAAGCGTTTCTGCGGAATTATTCCACACCAAACGCCGGAAAAATAGGTTTTCCGCAAAGTCATCCGCTTTTCCACGGAAAAGTGTTACACAAACATGCCCTCAATCTTTATTTCAACCACTTATAGCATAAATCTTATGTATTCAATTTCTATTTATTTTAATGCAAACAAACAGGCTATTAGGAATTATGATTATTCAGGTCCTATGTGGTTAGAAATGGAGACCAAATGGTAAATATTTAAAATGACCATTAGATAACCCGCCCTTTAATAGAAATCGAATTTAAAGAAGATAGGAAATAAGCACCCACCCAACCATCACCTTAGTAATGTGATTGAAGATCCCGTCTACATCTCTATCTTATTTCAGTCTCTCCTCACTTCGTACTTCATCCATCACCTCCAGTAGTGGAACGGGGGTTGTGTCATAGGCCATGGCCCTCCAAGATTTTCAAAAAACCCTTTGATGTTTTTATAAAAAAAAATTATAATTTCTTACATATGACCCCTTCAAGATTAAAAAAAAAAAAAAACGCTTATAAATATTTAAAAATTATATGCATTTTTTATATGTGGCTCTCTCAAAAATTATTTTTATGTAGTGTGACTCCCAAGGAAGAATTTCTTGGTCTAGCCAACCAAATATTTAGGGAAAGATTATCTTTTCCCTAAAGTTATTTGACAATTGTAAATTCTTAAGGATTTAGAAGAATGAAAATCTTCATTTTGCTAGGATTTTCATATTTAACCATCCCTATAAGATATGAAAATCCTCATTTAAGTAGATTTGCACACTGAATCATATTTTTCTCAGCTATATACATCGATACACACCAATATCAATGTGAAATCGTTAACTATATATATCCTCAGTGATGAATCTTTATTTCTAGTAAAAAATCATCATAACTATGGGTTCCCCACGTATTATCAAATATGCTCGTAATATCAATGCATTCAAATCCTATGCAAACTAATGCAAACTTAGGGGCATTATTCTTGTATTATATAAACTCCCATTGTACCTTTATTTATGGAGACCTCAGCTTAGAATGCCATTTGGAAATGTAATGTTGTGTCCAAGCTACGTGGAGAGCATCCACACCGTTAAGTTCTTCTAGTGGCAACTATTTAGGAAACCGTAGTCGGTAGCCCTCTCCCTCTGATGTCAGCTCGGTCAAGAGATAAGATAATCAATCCTACACGTGTCGAACCCACAAACCGGATTCCTTCTGAAATCACGGTACACCGTACACGACTAGGTCGCCTTTGTCGTTTCCTCGTCGTCGTTTGCAAGACCGACCTCCGTGATAGCCAATCAGAAAGCGTCCTTTTATTTCTCCTGTGTCCCGCACCGCAAGAGTCTGATGAGCCTGACCACAAAATTCGGACTCGGACTAAGAGCCCACCACGTGCCTGAAAGTGATTTGTTTATTATACACGTACGATCCAAGAAAACGAGAGTCACGTGAGCTACTCCCCAAGTGAGTGGGAACAATTTTTTACTGCCCCCCTCCCAACCCCATGTGACCACCTCCTCCGAGTCACGACGCAAAGCTGCCTGCCCAAGGCCAACTCATCAAAAGCCCTACCACTTTGGACGTGTTCTTCGTTTACATATGTAAGATGATGTCAAATAATAGCAGTAAATTTCTTTTTTTTTTTTTTTTTAAGTTACAGGAGGTTTTCAATTTTTTGGACTGGACTAATCCTTTCAGGTCCAGAGAGAAGCCAGTTAAACTCTAATGTAGCCCTATTGTGATAGTGTAGTTTCGAACCTACAACATTCGGATACAAATCTTGATCTTAAGCCAACTGAGCTACTCCTTAAGATTTTATAATAGCAGGAATAAGTTTTAACAAACCAACTCCATCAAATAATCTTAATCCTTAATTTAAGTATCTTAAAATTTAATAGTCTTTCAATTCGAAGAGCTTAAAATCGAACATTGGAGACACAACGCCCCCAACTTAAAAGACCCTCTTAAAATTTTAGAAAATTTTATAATTTTTTACATATGGCCTCCTAGATTTTTCAAAAAATCCAACTCAAAATTATTATTCCAAATGCATGTGACCACCTCTAATGTCACAGTGGAAGCTACGCAGCTCATCAAGGTCCAGCTATCTACGGATGTTCAGTATTTTTACCGGTGATACCTCAAATGTGGATCTTTTGATATCAACGCAGTGACAATGATATCTCCATCCCTATATTACCTTTCAAGTGAGGTTAGTGACTAAATATATTATCACTCAAAAACCACCTTCCCCTCTTACATCTTTATAGATTGAAAGCCCACTCGGCTCACTATCAAATTGATCATACATGCACCGAGTGACAGTAAAATTATATATAGTTGAAATGAGATTTAAATAATAATAGCACATGCAAGAGGATTAGGGGTTTTTTAATTATTTAGATCTTAGATATAAGCCACACATGGAGGAAATTATAAGAGAGTTTTTAAAATCCGGATTCAAATACCCCACATGATATAGGGCAAGAGATGGAGAAAGGCCATTGATATCCAATCCACTTTATCACATAGAGTAGGAATTGTGGTCCAAGCCAAGCATGGCCAACTGAAATAACAAAGGGACAAAGAAAGGTCTATCAATTTCAGTACACTTTATCATCTTAGAGTACGGACAGTGGTCCCAGAAGCATTTAGAGCGACAAAGACATGCATATGAGCATTTCCAGTCCTGTTTCCTGGTGATTGCCATAGTTTCCATCAGGAGCAAAAGGTCATCTCCTGACTACAATGTTCTTAACTAACTACAGCATTCTAAAGAAAAAGATAAAAGAAAAACTAATAGCAATGATAATAATGTGTTAACAATTTAGGTGCAAGAATTGTTTTATATCATTGTCAACGTATGGCCGCAACAAATGTTTTTACGGGAACTATCCACCTCTCTGAATGTCTTTATTTTGTCGCGAGATTAGATCAGCCAATTTGATTGCGGATGTATTAGCCAAGTAAAGGATTGAGATGTTGTCTATATGGGTGGGTGTAATTATGTAATTAGGTTGGGGTTGGTATGATATTCATGTACCTTCTTTATAACTTTTCTGTCTTTTACTTTTTCAACTTTATACCTGTTTCCTCCTTTTAATAAAGTTTTGTTACCGTTTAAAAAAAATATAGCCACAATGGGTCCATTGTCTTTTTTACTCATAAGATATGAAAATGGGATTTATATATGTAAAATTTAGCAAAAAGTAACTGGTGGTAAAAGGAATATCCTTTACGTTGGACTATAGACGTCCAAATGTAAAAATCTTACATGAAAACAGTTTTATTTCCACAATGTTGCATTATGTATTACATAAATGAAGGCAAACAAAACTGATTACACATAAAAATTATACGTGTGCTATATTTATATATTTAAATGAGTGTAAACCATGTCAAGTGATAGTTATTTTGCAAAATGTCTCACCTAATTAAAAAATCTTAAAACTATCACACCTTCTACAGCTATTACTTATAACAATGGGTTTAATCCATTCAGCTGTTTTATTTACATTGATTCAAAATTTTCTCAGATTAATATTTGGATGAACTAACGATTGCTTAATTTTTGCACATGATTGAATATAAATCTCTCTTAGTCATTTGACAAAAACTATGAATTTGACTAATTAATTATAATCTAATGGCGAGTTTAAGTCCCACCATGATCAAATTGTAATCAACTGTTGAACACTCCCAAGTGCAAGAGTGCACATCATTATAACTTGGTGAGTAGGGAGTCGAATTCATAGGGAGCAATTGAATTAAGCATGGTATTAAAAATTGGCCGATACCGGTTCATATCGGCCGATATGAATCGGTATCGGCCGGTTCCGACACGCTATTTTGCTTGCGATACCGGTTTCGGTATCGCAGGCAAAATATCACCAAAATATCGGCGATATCGGCCGATATTTTGAAAATATAGGCAGAACTGATATCTCGGCCGATATTTTTTGCAAAATATCGGCCGAGATGATATATAATGCCAAAAACCCTACTTTTTTGTTAAAAAATCCTCAATCTTCCTCTTCTTCTCCTCTCCTCTCATCTCCTTACTCCTTAAGGGCTGCAACTACTCTCCATCTTGCATCTTTTCAAATCCCACATTTATTTCTTAAAGAAAATATTATTCAAGCCTCAAGGTAAGAGAAAATCAATTTATACCATTTTATTATGTGTTTTTTGTTTTTTATTTTTAGATGAAGCATAGAAATCATTTGGTTTGTTACTTTGGTTGTGTTCTCCACTTAAAAGTTAGATCTACATACTTTTATGCTAGATCTACTCATACACATGATTTTTAGATTTTTATTTTAATTATTTTATTTTCTGATTTTTCAATATTTGAATTATAATATATCATTGTTTGGGGATTTCATCATAAATATGTTGTTTTAATGATTCATGATCATTGTGTGGTTTATAAATGATTGATTTACACTCTTTTATGCTAGATCTATATATTTAGTATTTTGAAAATGATTTTATTAAATTTTGATTTTTCTAAAAATAATTGTTTTTACTTGTTAGAATATTTATGATACCAAAGGCTTATTAATAGTGTGTGGATGATAGATCTATATCTACTCATAGTCATAAACATGATTTAGATTTTTATTTTAATTATTTTATTTTCGGATTTTTCAATATTTGAATTATAATATATCATTTTTTGGGGATTTCATCATAAATATGTTGTTTTAATGATTCATGATCATTGTGTGGTGTATAAGTGATTAATTTACATACTTTTATGCTAGATCTATATATTTAGGAATTTCAAAATGATTTTATTAAATCTTCTACTTTTTCTAAAAATAATTGTTGTTAGAGTATTACTATTACATGAATTTCTTATTTTATAGGAAGTTAGGAACAATGGTGCGTGACTTAGATCCGGCTTGGAGCCATAGTGAAGCAGTCGGAAGCAAAAGCAAAGTAAAATGTAATTATTGTGGACGAGTCCTCAATGGGGGGATTACTCGATTGAAACAACATTTGACACATGTATCAGGATAGGTGACAAAATGTCATAAAGTGCCACCAAATGTGAGAGCTGAAATGCATGAGCTCCTTGATGCATCTGCAAAAAAAAAAAAAAAAAAAAAACAAGTACAAGCAAGCAGAATAACTGAGGAACTTGATGCATGCAGAGAAGAAACATTTGGTTCCTCCGATGATGACGATGAAGACCCAGAAATGAGGAGGGTTAGGAGAGAAAGTGTAAGGTCACTTCAAGAGGAGGAAGAAAGGAGAAGAATGCAATATGAAGCAGTCGCTAGAGGTAGCCAATATGAGCATGGTGGTGGGTCATCTGGACTGGGGGCAGCGAGTTTGCGTCGGGCAGTTAGTAAAAAACAACCCCGTGTTCGTGAAGATCCAGACATTGAGGAGGTTGAACCTCCTACACATGCACCTCGTAGGCCAGATGTGGTGGGGGCAACAGACCCATTTGCTTATAGAAAACCAACTTCAAAGCAGCCCGGCATTATGAAAGCTCTAAAGGGCAAGTTTGGTAAAGCAAGAGAACATCTAGTAAGGGCTACTGGGAAGTTTTTTTTGCATGGAGGCATCCCACCCAACAAGGCATCTTCTCCTTATTTCACCACCATGTTAGATGCGGCTAAGAACATGGTACATGTATAAAGACACCCACCCCTTATGAGATTGGGCATGTCTGTGTTGAGAAAGAGTATGAGGAATTGCAGGCTTGGGTGTAAACTTTCAAATGGGCATGGAGGGAAAGAGGTTGCACACTAATGTGTGATGGGTGGACGACCATCACACATCGTCATCTCTTGAATTTTCTAGTCTATTCATCTATGGGCACAGTGTTTATCAAATTAGTTGATGTAACTGATTACATCCAAGATGCAAAATATATTAATAGGTTATTGAATGAGGTGATTGAAGAAATTGGGGCAGATTGTGTAGTTCAAGTTGTTACTGACAATGCTGCAAACATGAAGGCTGTAGGAATGTTGCTTATGAAACAAAGGCCAAGGATTATCTGGTCTCCATGTGCAGCACATTGCCTGGATTTAATGCTTGAAGATATTGCAAAAGGAAAAGTCATGGTGCAAGTGATTGGTAAGATAAAGAAGATCACAAATTTTTTTTATCAGTCAGATAGACTCATTTCTATGATGAAAACGTATATAGACAACCATGAACTACTACGGCCTGGCATCACTAGATTTGCCACCCACTTCATTGCCATCGAATGTGTTTACAAGTATAGAGATGGACTTCTTCAATTGATAAAATCACAAGAGTTCATGAATTCAAAATGGGGAAAGAGGCCAAGTCCCATTACAAAAGAAGTATGTAAAACAATTGAGTCCAACAAATTTTGGCCTCATGTGAAGGGTGTTTTGAATGTTTTCGATCCCCTAATAAAGGTTCTTCGATTGGTTGATGGCGATGATAAGCCAACAATGAGCTTCTTACATAAGGCCATGGAGAGATCAAAGTTGGCTATTCAAGCGGATTGTAGATATTATAAAAAGTATTGGAAGATCATTAACGATCGATGGGGACGATAATTGAAATATGATTTACACTCTGCTGGTAAGTGAAGGCTATTTCCTTTAATACTTGAATTATTGTATTCAATTCTTCTCATTATATTAATTTATCATTTACTAAAATTCATTGGTTTTACACTTTTACAGGATACTTCTTTAATCCATAATTTATGAATGGGCACATATTTGATGAAATCCGTTTTGGACTAAAAAATGTGATTGAAAGACTAGCAGAGAATACAGATGAAGCAATTTGGGCTACAAATCAGGTAGGCAGTAGGCTAATTAAGGGAAAAATCGAAAAAGTATATAACATTGTAAGAATGTAAGTTCTCTAATTTATTTCTCTACTTCAACATCTTCAGATTGACATATACAATGTACGTGCTGGAAGCTTTGGAACGACGACTGCGCGAAGAGCCATCACACAGACCAATCCCGGTATTGATTGTAATGTCATCTCTATATTATTCAAGGACTCTAATTATTATTTTATTGATTCTAATATCATTTCTATTTTTATTTTCAGCTAAATGGTGGTTGAATTATGGAGAGAGTGCTCCTGCACTAAGGACGATTGCTATTGAAGTCCTTAGTCAAACTACATCGTCTTCTAATTGTGAAAGAAATTGGAGCACCTTCTCATTTATCCACACAAGACCAAGAAATAGATTAACAATGCAGAAGCTAAATAAATTGGTCTACATCCACTACAACCTCAAGCTCCGGAGTAGAAATAGAAAGAGAAGACATTTTGAGGATCAACGGGATTATTTTTGTCCAATTAATTTGGACTACATCTTTTCAGAAGAGGATACAGTGTTAGGTGAATGGTTGGAGGAACAAGAAGAACTAATGTTAGATAAAGACCCAGAGTTTGAGGAGTTGACGGAGGAATTGACTGGGGATAGGCCTGAGCTAGTAAGGGCCTCAGAAAGGATGGAAGAAATAAACTTGACAATGCAACAAGGGCGCGCACCTGATACAAGTCAATCAAGGGGAAAGGAGGTGAACGAGGAAAGTGAGTCAAGTATTTCTACTTCATCATCATCAGCAGGAATTCCACCTGACTCTCCCGGGGATGGGGGTTATTATAGAGATGATGAGCCTCTCACTTATGAGATGGTTGAGTATTTTCCTGGTGCTACTGAGTTAGATCCTCGTCGTGGCTATGTTAGGCATGTTGGAGGGACCGAGGCAGGGAGTAGTAGTGGGACGGGCCCTGCTGGACAAGGAGTGGGGGAAGGTACTCATGGTAATTATGGGGGTTATGTTGGCCAACAAGGTGCTATGTATGGACAGTATGAGGATTATTCATATGACCCTAATTGGGTACCCCCTTCACCAACACCGATACTTTCTATCGAATAGATATTAATTGAGCAAGGAAGGCTTCCCCCACGACTTCCCCAACGACCTATTCATGCCCCTCATTTTTATTTCATGCCATTGGATTATAACCAGCCATCTCAATTTACAGGGGATCAACATAGTTCATCATCTTATCAGGAACAATCTGAATATGGTCATGGGTATGATAGTGCTGCACAACAGTATGGAGCATATCTTTTTAACCAATACCGGAGAAATGATGATGATGATGATGATGATATCGAGCCTGGGCGATACTCCACTTGGAATTAGGCTATCAATCTGTCATACACTCATGGTATTGAATTTCTTAACTAATTTGTTGATTGAGTTAGTATTAAATGATGATTGATATGTTATCTTTATTTTCTTATATTGTACACTAATAAATTGATCATGAGCATCAATAATGGTTGCATTATATGAAATACTGGAGAAGATAGCGAACTGCGATACAGACAGGACTCATAACTTAAGGTGACCGAGATTTTGATTTATTGTTGATACTAATGGAAAAAAATATTGTTTTCTAGCATTTTCTAATATTCTGGATTTTTTGGATATTTTTGCGAATTTTTTTGGATTAAAAAAAAAATTCACACCGCGACGACCGCGACGGACCGATATCTGCGACCAATACCGATATCATATCGGTTTTTCGGCCCGGCCGAGACCACGACCTAAACCGAGATTTTAAACCATGGAATTAAGTACTTTCCAACTTGAACCCATCATAATTTAGAAACTAAATCTAGATAGAAACTAGTCAAATTACACAGTATTTGTCCAAATAACTGAAATTAAAAATTACAACTTTTCAAATAAGAAAAGAAACCTAAACTAAGAAAACCTTAAGCTATGCAATCCTACTCTAACTAGAACATGCAAAAATAACAAGATAATCAAAACAACTAATTTAATATGATAAATAAAGTAAGAAATCTAAATCTACTTTTTAAAATTTGATTTATGTAAATATCGATGAACGATGCAACCCAAGAGTGTAAACAATGCAATTCTAAGAAAGTTTCCAACTACATACTAAATGCTGTAAAATTTTCTCGGTTTGCTGGATTGCACAACTGATCTACCAAGACCCAAACCTAAATCTAATGGTTGGTATCAACACTCTAATGATGCATGAGTACAACAACAACACCAACAACAAAAAAAAAAAAAAGTGAAAAGGGATTTAAAACGAAAAAGTTATGCATGCTCAAAGATGCTTAGTTGAACATGTTCAGTGTAGGAACTCTGAATTGCGTGACTAAATACCTCTGTTTAAGCCACTAGGAAACTGACTTCACAAACTTATTTTGATATGAAGTTCAGGGGTATTATAAAGACAAATTCCCAAGATTTAATTCTGCGAAATCTCAATAAAAAATAACATTGTTTGCCTAGTTTTCACAGGGTGTACTTTTGAAAGAGAAATAGGCAGAATTTGCTAAAATTGTGCATATTTTTCACTATTCAGATTTACAACTTCATACCAGGTTCGAATTTGGCCTTTTAATCCGTCATTAAGTTTTTGTTTTCCAGCAACTAAAAACATGTTTAAACTCAATTCCTATTTCTGATGAATGTAATGATTACTTTCCAACCATAAATTATGCATGAAACAAAAATATAAAATACATAAACTAATGGAAAACTAGGATGCTTACTTAAAAATTGCTGAAAGATAATATGAAAGTAAACATAAAAAGGTGGAAAAAAGAAAGAGGAAAAGTATGGAACCCTAGATCTTAGAATGTTATTTAGTCCCTAAGCATTGAAAATACTGGCATCTTATCTTTTCTCCTCTCTTTATAGAGAATGGAAAGATACGAGCAACCTTAAGATATGTGCTTTCTCTCGACTTAAGTTGCCTATTTTATTGATTTTCAATGCATAATCCTTAGCATAAGATACATCTACTACGAAAATAACATATCAAAGAACTAGAACTGAGAAAAGAGAGTTACCCACACTAGAAAAGGTGTATGCATTAGTCAAAGAACAGTTTTGTTCTTTGAACTTAGATTACAAGAAATTAAGAACTCTTCTTCTTCATCACTCTCTCAAACAAATCTCTCGATTCATGCCCAAGTAGAACTAGAGCAGAAAGGGATTGAGAGAGAAGGAGTCGATGGGATGGAGTGGGTGTCCACTATTGTGCACTCAAAAGGCTTGGAGTTCCAGCCCCCTTGGTGTTTCTTTTATAGCTTGAGCACCTCCTCTTTTGTCACAATTTGTTTCCTCTTTGGTTTGCTTCTTGGTGTTGTCTTCAAGCAATGTGCCTAAGTTAGCAATAATTTGAATTGGAGAGGATTTTGTTGCTAACTGTTGTCTCTTGGGCTCCAAGTCTTGTCAAATTGAACTCCTCAAAGATCTTTTATGTTGCCGATTTTGGAATTTCTTATAATTCTCGTCTAAAATTACAGCTGATAACTTTTCGAGGTCATATCTCCCTTAATATAGCTCTGATTGACGCAGTCTCGGGTTCTACGGATATCTATTAAAAAAGATATTTCCAATGGTGAGTAAATTGCATTAATCCGACATTTGGTTTGAAAGTTATGGCAATTTTAATCTTTCTATCCTTAAGAAAAATGGGAATAAATTTGTAATTAAAGGAGCTTTCATGTTGGACGTCCATAGGCATGTGGGACCTTTCCTTCTATGCTTCACGATCCTCTTTCCATCTTTGGTGAGTTTCCTTACTTGCAAATTTGACTTTCCATCTCTCCTAGCAAACTTTCTATTCTTGCATTTTTTACTTGACTTTCCAAACTTGGAAACAAATAGAAGTTTCTAGTTCTGACTTCTCTCTTCCTAAGGCTTTCCTTTGATCTCTCTCTCACATTTCATCAATGCAGGCGCCAAGTTCTTGATATTTTCTACACAAATTGAAGCAAATTCAAACTATAAATCTATGTAATAAACTCACATGGGATCCTAAATGCCTAATGATGTACTAATTTGAAAAACTTCAAAAAAATAACACATGATACAAAAAATAAAAAGCATGCATAGATGAAATCAAAAGGCCAATTGGTGTGGTGATTTGATGATGAAAAGTCTTAATTTCATAGAAGTCATGAAAATCAATGAATTTTGGCTGTTTTTTACCTAATTTCCAAATTTATCCTTAAATGCATCAAATCATGAAATCGAGTGCAATTAGATGTAATTAACTTCAACGAAGTCCACAAATGCCCATGAAATGATGACCTAATGACTTAATTTTGTAGACTTATCATTTGTGCTTAAATTGATATGGGTAATAATCTTTTTAACCAACATACTATTTTTAAAGGAGGGTGACACTTCCATATTTGAAAAATTTCATGTGCAAAAGAGGAAAAATCTTATATGGTCATATACATAAAAGGAATATTCATGCGTAAAGAAGGAAAGCTGTGTAAGTGTCCCTCACCCTATGATGAAGGATATGAATGTCCTCGTATACATATATATACATATACATATATATAGGGGCCAGCTCTCTTAAGCTGAAATAGATATAACCAATTTTGATTTGTGAGACCAGCACTATTACAGTTTAGGATAAACTACGTTACAAGTTTAGGAGAGCTATGCTCATATATATATATATATATATGAGACCTTGACTTTATTAGGGACGTGGCTGATCATATTAATATGTGATATGAGACTTACAAGATGGGGTCCACACGTGTGTAATTAGTGTGTAATTAATGTTTGTATGATTTCTAAAATTAGGAGAATTCCTAGGATCAAGGGACTTCAATTGTATATACAAGGAAACTCGAGGTTATAAATAAAAGGGGATGATCACTTAGAGGGAGGGATTGAAGATTTTTGGAGATTTCTTGGTATCTTCGTTCAATTGGTGGGTCATTCATTTTCCATCTTTTTTTGATTCAATTCTTATTAAAAGATTTTCTTTAATTTCCATCAAATGAGAGTTTATTTTTGAATTTTCACCTTTAGTCCTTCATTTTTAGGTACTTATATAAATAAAATCTTAGGCATTCAATTACACAAAAAAAACAAAACTTTGTTAAAGTAAAGCGGCATAAACAATATACTACTTACAACCCAACTTAATTGTAATTAGAAAAAAAACAACAACTCACAACACACATTTTCGATCCATTTAACAATATTTCATACTTCTTAATTTATTAATTATTCCCAACTACTTGGAAATCAATTTAATCTATTAACAAGTCATTCCCACTTAACTTATCCTCATGCTCCAAGGACAAACTTACCACAATAATTTACCAGAAAAAATAAATTTGGGAACCCTTCTCCCACTTCACACGTGCCAAGTAGGCACACCTCAAATCAAGCTCCCGACGTGTACGTTCCCTCTGCCACCCTCACATTCCAGTTTGGCATCCAATGCAATAATTCTCCCCTTTCTCCTCTATATATAACCCTCAGCTTCCCCCTCCCACGCCACAAAGCCATGGAAAAAAAAACCCACGGAGAGATAAGAAGAAAGGCTTTGGTTCTCTTCCACACATCTCTTTTTCTGATCTAGATCTTCCTCAAATCCATACATCTGTGGCCCTTTCAACCCTTTTCAGATCTTGGGTTTTCTTCTTGAGGCCTTAATCTTCCCCCCCTTTTCACAGATTCTGGTTTCTTGAAGATTTGTGAAGAAAGAAGAAGAAAAGGAACTTAGAAAGAGTGGCTTGAGAAGGGGGTTTTCGAAAGGAGTTGAAGGGATTATAGGGTTTTGGGGTAAAACCCAGGTTTGCAGAGTTGTGGGCATCACGGCTATACAAAGAGTTGTCCGCCTCATCGTTCATGCCCGTTCGGTACGACGCAAGGGTTCTGTAGCGCAGAGCAGCCCTTCGCCGCACGGCGGGCGGGGAGCCTTGCCTTCCGAAGGCGGGAGCCCGTCTGATCTCTTGTTCCTTGCCGGAGGAGGCAAATCACCCCTCGTTGCCGTTCCCTTCCTCTTCGCATCTCTCCCTAACGAAGAGTAAGAAGAAGAGGACACCCCCCCCACACCCACTATATTAGGTTCTAGTTTAAATTCTCTACTTAACTACACTTTTTAAGATTAGATTGAGAGAAAAAAGATCGACCCAATTCGAGATTTGGAGATTTCAGCAGCCATCATGTTGAGCATTAAGAGGGTTCCTACTGTGGTTTCTAACTACCAGAGTGAGGAGGAAAAGGAGAGCGGATGTGGCCGGAACTGCCTTGGAAAGTGTTGCCTTCTAGGTATTTGCTTTTATTCCACCTTGTCTGTTTTTTAATCCCTTATTTTTGCTTGCAATTGCCTTGGGACTGATTTTTTTTTTTAATCTACTGGAAATCAGTGAAAGAGAAAAAAAAGAGTCTTTTTTCTAGAGAAAAAAGTGGACAGCCTCTATGAAGGATGTTTATTCTTCTTTTTTTTTTCCCCCAAAAAAACCCCAATTTGGAAAACCTTGTAATTGAAGGTTCTTTTAGTCAAAGAGGCAGAGGGTAATGAGGATCATACAAATTATTGATTTTTTTTGGGGGTCAAACTAGTAAAATCATTAATGGAAATTGTGTAATTACTTCTGTAAAATTGTTTTTCTCAAGACTAAAAGCAAGGGTATACCTCTAGTAGAGAGGTTATTTTCTTAGCTTTTGTTTGGATGAGGAGAACAGGTGGAGAGGGGAAAGTGGAAGTTGTTCAAATTTATAATGTGGGCAATTTTCTCCTCCTGTTTTATCTACATATTCAAATGGTCTGTTGGGTTTGGAGCATGTTGAGAAAATAAGTGGAGGAAGCTTATCCACAGTACAAACTTGAATTGTGTAGGGTTTTCTCTAAATTTTCTCCTAATTCAAAGTGACCCTTTTGTTAACAAATAAAGACTACAAAGAGGGTCCCTGGCTCTAGCTCATCTAGTTAGGGACATCATGTAATGAGTGAGGATGCATAAGTACTGAGTCTCCAATGGAGGAAAAAAGACAAATAGAAAAAAAAAAAAAAGACTACAAAGGGGAATACGGTCTGTTGTGAGAGTCTCACAACATAACTCATCAATACAGTACTGATGGCCCTGTTTTTCCTACGCTATTAGCATAGTGGTTTTAAAAAATTGATCAAAGGGAGCAACTTTTATCATGCAGGGGATCAAGCAATAGTACACCTGTTTTTTGACCTGTTCCAAACAAAGTTAGTTATAATTAGTTCACATCCAGGGGGTCGGGGATCATGAAACAGCCAGTAATGTCGGCCTGTTATCTTTGTTGATTACTTTATAAATACATGTGGTGCATCACTATACCTGTATGAGATACTCCTCATCTCCTTCTGGAATGTGTATATAATTTGTCCATTGTTGGCAAAGGAGGATGTACTCTTTGACAAAGAAAGAAAATAAATAATATAGAATGCAGCGATAACTCAATTTCAATGACTCTCCTCCAGTAGTCCACAGAAATTCTGAATTTTTTTCCTGCTAGAATAACTGAAAACATCAAACTTGTAATGATTGTCCTGAGTCCTAACATCCCTATCACGTATAAAATTATTCAGATGTGTCACTTGGTAAACATGCATTATGCAACAAAGCTACCTGTAAATTAAGACTTTTAAAATTAACAAAAGAAAAAGAATTTAAAACTCTAAATCTTTGATCATTTACGGAGAACTACAATTCATTTCCTTGAAAATGCAACATTATAGAGCTCCAAAAGTCATTTCTATGGAAATTAGATGCCACAGATTTTTCTTGGTTTTGGGTCTCAACTAGGTCTTTGGGGGTTATCTAAACTGAAAATTGAACACAGAGAAAAACATAGGGCACCACGCAAGTGCAGCACGTTAAGCTTACATTTTATCATGATCTGTATACACTAAGTGGATATGTGGTTAGATCATGCACTTTTTCTCCGTCCTAAATTTGAACATGCTATGTTTGCAATAAATGGATATCTAAATAGGTCATGTCTCCCATGTGTTAATTTTTGTTAGGTGCCAAGCTTCCTTTATACACTTTTGGGAAGATGAAGGGTGGGAAGGATCTTAACCATGAGGAGATAGAGGCACAAGGTTTCTTTCTTGACACCTTGCTTCTTGGAGAGGTAAAATGCAAATAAATATAGCCATTTTTCATTCCTTTTCCCCCTACCGAAGACATCTAAGTCATTATTCTGTTTGCAAATTTGCAGTGGGAGGATCGTATGCGCAGGGGGCTTTTCCGCTACGATGTCACTGCCTGTGAAACCAAGGTGAGGTATAGTGCAGTTATTTGTGATCTCTCATTGTAAATGATGAATTAACAGATTTATTATGATCCTTCATGCAGGTTATTCCTGGTGAATATGGTTTCATTGCACAGCTGAATGAAGGTCGTCACCTCAAGAAGCGGCCCACGGAGTTCCGAGTTGATAGGGTTCTTCAACCCTTTGATGAGAACAAATTTAATTTCACTAAGGTTGGGCAGGAGGAGGTGCTCTTCCGTTTTGAAGAGAGTCAGGATGTTGGGGCTTGCTTCGTCCAAAGTGCCCGAATGGAACCTACCAACGCTCCGAGTGTGGTTGCTATTAATGTAAGCAAGGAACAGACTCTTGTCCTTATCATTGTCTCTTGAACGTTTACTGTGATATTTGCTCATTTAAGCTTTTTTGACTCCCATTATCATATTATTCCCTAGTGGAAAGGGAAAAGGCTTCAGGGTCTAGATAAACAAACTTGTTTGTGTTTTGCCGTACAGGTGAGCCCCATCGAGTATGGGCATGTGCTTTTGATTCCTCGCATTCTTGAATGCTTACCCCAAAGAATTGATCGCGAGAGCTTCTTGCTTGCTCTCTATATGGCTGCAGAAGCAGGAAACCCATATTTCAGGCTGGGTTACAACAGTTTGGGTGCTTTTGCCACTATCAATCACCTGCACTTCCAGGTCACTAACATTATTCTCATTCTTTTTGTTTCTTGACAGCAAGAAACCCAAAAACTACATCTAGTTGTTTTCCTTGTTAAAATTAGTTAGTAAATAGAATTTTATCCATCAACAGGCTTATTACTTGGCGGTGCCCTTTCCTGTTGAGGTGTCTCCAACTCAGAAAATAAGCAGTGTGAAGGGGATCTCAAAGACTGAAGTGAAGATTTACCAGCTCATGAACTATCCTGTTAGAGGTCTCGTCTTCGAAGGTGGAGATGCACTGGAAGATTTAGCAGATGCCGTCTCCAATGCTTGCATTTGCCTCCAAAACAACAACATTCCATACAATGTTCTCATCTCTGATTCTGGAAAACGAGTATTTTTCTTCCCTCAGGTAATGAAATATACGTTCATAGACTGTTCTGTTGAATGTTAGAAGCTGGAGAATGAAATTAAACCTGTTTAACTCATTTTCTTCCTGTGTCAAACAAATTGCAGTGCTATGCTGAGAAACAGGCTCTTGGAGAGGTGAGCTCAGAGCTGTTAGACACCCAAGTGAATCCAGCTGTGTGGGAGATCAGCGGCCACATGGTATTGAAGAGGAAGAAGGATTACGAGGAGGCATCCGATGATAATGCTTGGAGGCTGCTTGCAGAGGTCTCTCTGTCTGAAGAACGGTTCCAAGAGGTAAAGGCTTACATCTTCGAAGCTATTGCAGCACATGGGGAAGTTGAAGATAAGCCAGTTCTTGAGGAAGGAGACAAAGTAGAAGCCAGGGGCAGAGAACCCTTCAAAGCCATCCTTCCTGGGAAGGAAGAATGTGTTGTCCTTCAGTAATTAGTTGGTGTGCTACAATGGGGGTATGTGGTCTGTCTAGTTCGTCAGTCCCCTTGGCAAATAAAGCGACAGACGTGTTAGCTGTTGCCCATGTGTGTTTATTGTTGCTGCTTCTGCTACTCTGCGAATGCTTGATTTTCAGGTTTGGTTTGTGTTTCTATTATATGTTTAGAACCTTGTTTGGATTGTTGGTAAGAGTGCACGTGTTGACGTAATCCCCATGGCTTCCGTTTGTATCTTGAAGACAGTAATGCATATGCTAATGTGTGTTGATAATACATCTATCCTATCTTTTATTTGTGGATTGGTAAACATGAACCTGTAGTTAAGAGAGAGACTTTTTTGAAAATGAAAAATAAAAGAAATGCTATCTGCTTGATCTTGTTAACCTTGAGTCATGTTAGGGAAGCAAATCCTTGGGGATTCCTCGTTGGTTTTTAACATTTGAAAACCAAAATTCCTTTTGAGTATTTGGGATAAGGAATCATCATCATCATTATCAAAGCATTGTGGCCCACAGTTATGTTGGGTTGATTTGGGCCAATGAAGTGGGGATGTAAATACCAAAATCTGAAACCCCCTTCCTCTTTAACTCTCCGGTTTGCTCGCTCTTACTCTTTCAGGCTACCTCTTAACCCCTTGCTCTTTCAGGTCGACCTCTAACCTCAGCCTTGCCTTTTTTCTATTTTGCTTTTCCTGCACACGGCGGACTGTAAATGGTCCACTAAAAGGGAATCCCACCAGTTCCGGACTCACAATAGAACAGGTTCCTAAGCCGGCAGATTTTATTGGGATTTGTAGCCAAGGATATTGTCTCGTCCCTTCAACCCATCAAAGCTCTGATTCTTCCAATCAAAGAAATGAGGAGAGAAAATCTTCCATATTTAAGAATCTTGATGCTTCCTGGGTTTGAATACACCATTGCTTGAAGACAGAGAAGCCGGTCAAGGTTCTTTATTTGGTGTAAATATCAGAACTATTTATTTTTTTGGAATTTTTATGAGAACATTCCCTCAAACCCTACAAAGACGGTGTTTGTTGGGAGTCAATACATGGGAAATATTAGACTGGAATTTTATGTACTTGGAAAATTCATAATCTCATACAAAGAGATTCTTTCTATTTCAAGGTGTGACTAGCTGGTGCCTTCCTATGCCAATTTTTGAAAATGCAGACAACTTAAACATTACTTATGCGCTACTGTAACACAACCACATTTCTAATTATTTCTTAATACTATTGAGAAAGCTTACTAATCTTAGTGCTGAGAAAGCTTATTCTCAACATCTACAAACTCTTAATCTCAATTTAACCAATGGCTTTAACGTCAGGCTTCTTAACGTGCTCCTCGGGCACAGTTACAGTGACTACTCCATTCTCCGTACCAGCTTTGGCCTCATCCACCTTGGCATTCTCCGGCAACCTGAATTGCCTCAGGAATTTGCCGCTGCTCCTCTCAAACCTGTGCCACTTATCGTCCTTCTCTTCTTTCTCCCGGCTTCTCTCTCCGCTTATCTGCAGGATCCTCCCTTCTTCGAGTTCCACTTTCACATCTTCCTTCTTCAGACCTGGAAGGTCAGCTTTGAAGACATGAGCTTCTGGGGTCTCCTTCCAGTCTATCCTGGCATTGGCAGAAGTGGATGTCTCCCTGTCCAGGTTGGAATTGGCAAGTGCATTGTCATTGAATGGGAATCCTTGGAAGGGATCCCAAATGTCGAGGGAAGGGGTTGGTTCGTTGGCCGAAGATGCTGGGAATAATCGACATCTTGAGTTGGTCTCTGATTGATTGGAAGATTCACAGAGGATGATGGAATTGCCTGGGATTTAAGATACGTTTTTCTGACGATGGATGGAGAGAAGGTAGAAGTGGCTATTTATAAAGAGGGAGAAGGGAAGTTTCTTTCCCACATTTCTTGGTGTCTCAAAGGGTCTGGATGCTTCTCCAAGCCTCTCCATCTTACCCACTTTGTCCCCACCCAAGGAACTTGCAAGCATGTTCATGGAAGGGTCTGTATGTCTTCAACTCTTCATCACTGAAATTATTTTCCATGAGAATTGAGAAGTAGGACGGGTTTGATTGGGGGATATAGTGGAATCCACTCATGGATGCCACCTATGACCAATCCAAGCTCTCAAAAGTTTCCCTACTCTTGATCTATATAGTAGTAGTAGTAGTAGTAGTAGTAATAATAATAATTTGATGCGTGTCAATCATGAGGAATTTCAAGTTAGAAAGGTCTTAGAAAAATAAACCATCTATCTCATATCACCATGATCATTGATTTAAGGTTCTTAATTTTTTATTAAAGTTATATCTTTTTTTATATAAAATTTAGAGGAACTTACAGGAAAAACTCCAAATTATGGGCGCTAAACAAAAAAGGACCCACTAAAATCGCTCAAACAAAAAAGGCCCTCCTGTTGTTTTTGTCATTTAGCTCTTGGTTGATATTGACTGCCGCATGCAAGTGGTGATGGTCGATATTGGTCATGAAAACATGTATTACCAAAAGTGATAGCTTCAGATAAGGTAATTTCTGAATAACAGGTTGGTCGAGTGGTAATGGTCGAAATCGACCATAAAAACATGTATTACCAAAAGTAACGACTACATCCCCATTCACATCATCACCAATCATCCTCCACTTATAGCATCACCAATGATCCACATTACTCCTCACAGCATCATGAACCTACCTTTAGTGCACAAATCACAACTTAAAACCATGTATTCACACATCTCAAACAACTTGAACACCTGATCACGTTCTCAAAGAAGAAACTCTGTAATGACACATCTCAAATAGCGGGGAACCATTCACAACCTTACAAGCTCATTGTGTTTGGACCTTACATTTCAAAAAATATATACATAAAATATGTTTGAAAATTACAAAATCAAGGAATGAAAAACCCCACCCATATTCTCTAATCTCTCTCCTTCAATATCTCCTACTGAGCAAAATCAAGGAATGATAAACCCTACAACAGTAGCAGACTTCTTTCCTATGGTAAAAAAAGAGAAAGGAGTAGGAAATTTCATTCTCCTTTCTCTATCATTTTATCAAACACCTTCGTGGAGACTTTTGATGTGACTCCTCTTACCTTTTATTCTTCCATAAGCCTCTTTCTTTTACCTCAAAAAAGTGGTAAGAGCCCTAGTGGTAAGAGGTGTTCTCACCTGGCTGCCTATGCCACCTTCCCTCACCCAAGGGATCTCTCACCTCACCTGAGGTCTAATACCCTCACCTATGGGTGGGGCCTCAACTCCTTATAGCTGGGCACCAAAAAAAAAAACGAAAAAAAGCTCATTAGGGTCTGTTAGAAAATTTTGCTATCTGTTTTATTAGGAAGATTGTTCTCCTACAAGTGGTTGCATGTACAGTCCAGCTCTATAGGGCCCATCTATGATTAGTGCAACCCATTTAATGCTCTTGCATCCCAAGATTTGGCATTAGGCCCAATTTTAAGCCCATTGAACATTCACTTACCATTGACTGAATCTAAAATTTCTTTAGGGTTAAGACACCATTAGACTTCAAGGCTTAAATGAATCACTAGGATAATTTGGTACGGTCGAACTTTTGGCTCCCACTTGTCCAAAATGAGACATTTCCATTGACCCTCTTTCTATTAAGAGACATGATCTAAGTGGGCCCAACGAGCTGGACTGTAATTAGCAATAAGTAATTTGCCTGTAGGAGAACTTTCTTCACTTTCTTTTTATTTTTTAGGGTCCATGTTTTTGGCAACTTGTAGATACTTTCTATAGGTTTTACTCCTTTATCCTTTTAGGTTCTTTGTATTCTTTTTGGCGGCTTTTTTTCTTTTAAGCCTTTGTATTTTCTCTCCCCCTTAATTCAATTCTTTTGCACCTTAGCAGCAGAAAAAAAAAAAAAAAAAAAAAAAAAACCACCACCACCATCAACAAGGTCTGATCAAACAGTTGTTACCATTAAGTAAAGATATGGATAAATTGTAAAACTAAATAGTTTAAAGAAATAAATAAAAAAGCAGATGTCATAAAAATATGTTTTATTAGTGAAATTTACAACTTCAAAAAATAAAAAGGAAAAAAAGAATTTTTTGCATATGCCCCTCTAAGGTTTTTATGGTTTGTAAATAGACCCCTGTGGTTTTAGTATTTGTAAATAGACTCCTACTTTTTCATTTCAATACCTTTCATGTCCCTAAAATTGGTAATATTTCCAATGAGCATGGTAATTACCATGTGATTTGTGTTGAGCTTTTATAAAACGGACAGCTTTTCCCTTACATCCATTAGACAAAAAGCAGTATATTATTATTTATAAAAATACCATTATTTTATCCCTAGTCCCAAGTATTTCACTCAATAACTCTTTAATGCACATGAGTCTAATCATGTATTTTAGCACTTTCATCAATCTAACAATGGGTCGTGCATGGATTGGACCAATTATAACCAATTATAAACACAAGCGTTGATTGTCATTGTGATCGATTTGGATTTAATGAAATAGGCCATCTATTGATAAAAATAAATTTGCGTTTGGTTATTCTATCCCATTAAATGTGATTATTAATGTTGCTCTAAGATTTGTGACCATCGGATGGAACTCGTAGGAAATTTGTGAGGCCCAAAATGAGGACAATCTATTAAAAATCAAAACTGCTCAAAAAAATAAATGCACCAATGTTGGATGGGCACTCACCAAATCCCCCTCGGGTTCCTGATGGGCCCACCATCAAATTGACCATATGTATAACACATGATTCTTTTATCACCCATCTTGGATGGGCCCTTACCAAATTCCCCTTGGATTTCAAATACCATCAAATTGATCATATGTGAAATATATGAGTTTTTTCGTAGTATTTTATCCAAGTGCATGTTATTTGATAAGTCTTACCGTGGGCCTAGAACATATTAAGTGGGGCCCTCATGTCTTGTTTCAAGATTTACCCACCTCATGTTTACAAAATACTTACCCACCTGGGAGTTGGTTGAATGGCATAAGGCGTCGGTTTGCTCATCAGGTCTTCTGTTTGAACCCACCCCAAATTTTCCCGGTATGCATTTGTGTGGGTTTAGCAGGCGCCACTCAAGGGATTATTACTCCAGCTGAGTCAAAGACCTGAGATACCTAGGTAATAATAATATATAAAAAGATAAATCTACAGTTGGCTTGAACATATTAGATTGAGTTTTTATCTTTTTCCATCCAACATAGAGGCATTTTTTAAGAGCTGTTCAGGTTTTACATAAATGAGCCTTGTTGTGGATAAAAGATATGAATTTCTTTTGTAATAATTTCTTCAAGCAGTTTTTTTAAGTGGTTCAGATTTAAATAGGTGCGCCCAATAGTAGATAAGATGCATGAGTTTTTTGTAATATTGCTTATTCAAGCAGATCATTTTTCTTAAATCTTATGGTCAGCCGAAAACATACTATTGTTAAATCATGCCATATATCCTGCAGACATTTATTTTGACTGCTTCAAATTATATACAGTTGGGCCCGCTGTGGCTCTTAGAATTATAGAAATGGGATGGATTCTTAATTTCGGAAAATGAGGAAAACAAGATTCATAGATTTTACAAAATACTTCTTGTTGTAATCTGCATGTCCTAAAAGTTTCAATGACATGAACAATTTAAAAGCACTCGTCCGTAGAGTGAATGATTTGAACTCAGTGTCCACAGCAATATCATAATCTTATCTCACTCATTGGGCCCACTTACCTACTATGTAAGATTGGTCTATTTTTAACGTACATAGAATCCTACCTCTTCATGGATTTCCATGATTAGCACAGGTTTTTATGCTAATAGGAGTTGATCCCACCAAAATCGACCATGGATCAATGTGATTGATTAATGAATATGATTAATAATGCATAAAATTGTATTAACCATGTTACCAATCATATTCTCAATCTTACGTGGCTATAGTACCATCTCTTTTTTTTTTTGGAACGATAACGAAAGATTTCATTCAAAGAAAAAAAGGTAAAAAGTACAGAAACCCAAAGAAAAAAAAAGGATGAGGGGTTGTGGGGGAGAAATGCACCACCTCCAACCCCACTTACGTAGTCACACCCACTCAAGGAAGCAACCTATCAACCCACTTACATAATCACATCCACCCATGTAGGCAACCTATCAACCCCTTGCTTGACTAACACATCTGCCATGGAGTTAACTTATCCGACCTCATGATGGAAGGAAACATTGATTCCAACAGATAACTCTCTAATTTCATTTAGGTGGAAATGAAACTTCCAAGGATTAGTCTTTCGCTTAGACACCCATGCGATTGCGTTAAAGGAATATAACTTTCCATAATAAGCATGCCACTATATCTACTAGAAAACAAATGAAGACCTTCAAGAATGGCTAGCACCTCCGCTTCATTGGAATCACACACGCCTACATATTTGGAAAACATAATTAACACCTTTCCCTTACAATTGTGAAGCACCCCTCCAATCCCAGCAAGACCTGGCTTACCCCTCGAACCACCATCCACATTAAACTTAAAGACCCCAAAAGGAGGGGGATACCAAAAGGATTGTTCTCAAAGAGCCACACCCCATGCAAGCTCCCAACTAAAAATAATATTGTAAAAGGTAAAATTAGCGAATCCCTTTCTAATCAAAGTCCATTTTGCATTCCTATGGTGATTTTGGATATTAAATCTGTTGCTGATGATGAAGAACCCCTAAAGATCCTATCATTCATTTCCTTTCAAATTGACTATAAGATAACAAATGGTATCATGCTCCATAAGATTTAGCCACACCCCACAAAGCACCCACCCAACCAAGACTCTGCCACATCCACAATACTCTTCGGGCAGCACTATGAAAAACCGCACTTGCCAATAAAGTTGCTCCAAACTCTGAAGGCTACCTCATATTGAAGAAAACAATGATCTGCGGACTCCTGCTCCTTACCGCACATCACACAGGTATTAGAAATATTGTTAGACGTCAATCCTCTCCTTCTTAGATTATCAACTATGGAGACTTTTCCTGCAATTGCCAACTGATAAAAAGCCTCGACCCGAGGAGGAGCCAAACCCAACCACACAAGGGAAGAAGTGGCCCTATGCGAATGAGTTCCCTCCAAGGCTAAGTAGAAAGCTTTAGTGGAGAACTCCTCAGAAGTGGAAGGCTTCCAAATCCGAGAGTCCTTAGAATCCCTACAAAAAAAGGTGTTAGCAAGAAAAATCAACAGCTACTCATATCGAACCCCTTCCAATGGCCGGAGAGTCCTCCTAAAAGACACCCCCCACATTATGCAGCCATTCCTCACCTCAA
Organism: Persea americana; assembly: GCA_029852735.1. Lineage (NCBI taxonomy): Eukaryota > Viridiplantae > Streptophyta > Magnoliopsida > Laurales > Lauraceae > Persea > Persea americana. The sequence continues at coordinate 4,497,197 of CM056813.1, forward strand.
AGCAATCACTTACGGAAGATTCTTTATTGACTACTAATTTAAAAAGCCTAGGAAACAAGCTACACAAGGATCCTATCCCCGCCCAGTCATCCAACTAGAACCTAATTGCTCGACCATCCCCCACCAGAAATCCCACCTCCCTGTACAAAGTTTCCCCCCTTACATTAGAATTATTCTCAATTGAGGCAATAGCTCTCCAAACACCTGATCTACGGTAGCTAGGCCCAAGCATAGGCCACCACCCCCATTTCTCCTCACCATATTTACTAGCAATCAACCGCTGCCAAAGAGCCTCCTCTTCCTCCCCAAACCTCGACCACCATTTAGCCAACAAAGCCCAATTTTTATTCTCCGAACTGAAGTCCAACACCTCCCTTGGATTTAGGCTTAATCACCTCACTCCACTTCATTAAGTGCAATTTGTGCTTCTCCCCGTGGCCCTCCCATAAGAAGTCCCTCCGAATGCGGTCCAACCTCTGAATCACCACCTTTGACATTTTGAAGAGAGACATGTAGTAAACTGAAATATTGGACATACATGCTTTTATAAGGGTTATTCTCCCTCCTAAAGATAGATAGGGCTTCTTCCATGATGCCAGTTTTCTCTTAAAATTTTCAATCACTGAATCCCATAAAGATTTAGATCTTAGGTTAGCTCTAATAGGCAACCCAAGATAAATGATGGGTAGCTTCCCTGACTTACAATTAATAATATTTGCCAAAGACTGAGTGGTCTCCTCTGAGCACCCAATTCCCACCAACATACTCTTGGAGATATTAATCTTCAAACTTGATACGAATTGGAAGCAACGAAGGATTCTCCTAAGAGCCAGAATTTCATTCCTCCTTGAAGAATCGTAAAGAATGGTATCAGCTGCAAACTGAAGATGCGTGATAACCTCGCCACTCCGGCCCATCTAAAAGCCTCCAATCAACCTCACCTCTTTCGCTTTCACCAAAAGTAAACTCAAGGCTTCTACCACAATTGAGAATGATACCATCTCCTATTGAAGCAAAATATGAAGACATCCCATGCATTAATGCCATTTTTGGATTTTGCCCCTTACGAAATTAGGAGGGGAGAGGGTTGGGGTCAGAGCGTAAGCCTCAAAGACTTGCCGAAGCAAATTTTTATTTTCATTCGAAATGAGCAAAAGCATAACCTTCATGGTAAGGGGAAAAAGTGGCAGATGAATCAAAGGGTTATCAATATCTACTTCTGCCAAAATGTCTTTTTGATAATTACAAAAGCAAAACCAATTGATTAATCTCATAAAGCCATACTGGAAGAAATTATGGAACCTGCCTATGCCTTCAAAAGTTCAGTTTCTTTTTTTTTCCTTTGGAAAGCCCTTCATGGTAGACTACCTGCAAGGGAATTTTTGCTTAGGATCTTTGTTCAAGTTAACCCCCATGTGTGTCCTTTGTCGGTTAGCCCCTGAGCCGGTAGATCACCTCTTTGTTGTTGAGTGTCCCATGGTACATTTGTTATGGCGACACATTAGCCGCTTTACCCATTAGACTCATCCTTGGCCCAATGGTTCTAGTCCTTGTGCATTCCCACAGTATTTTTTGACAAGCGAGGAACAACCTAAACTCCAATCATCAATCTTTCCATCCAAAAACTGTCCTGACTAAAACCATTCAAGCAATCCATAAGTGGAATGTGGCTAACCTACTAAAAGTGCATGCAACACCTAAGTGGACAACACCATCATTGGTTAGAGCCATTTTCTTTAGATTCTTTTGTATAATTTGCTTGTGATGCCCTAGTTACATTTATAAATGTTGTAGAAGTTGTGATCCCTAGCTTTTTATGTGATTAGTCATCACACGTCTTGTAATCATCATTTTCTATTTAATGCAATCCTTTCTCTAGGAAAAAAAAAAGTAGAATGCTTTTCAAAACCTATTGATAGTAGGACTACACAGTCAAATTCGATTCGGCCATATCAGTGTTGTTCATATGCAATTTGATCATCAATAAACTAGATATGGTCAGCCTGTTGCTTGCCAAAGCACGTTCCATTTTTAAAGAACGTTTTTTTGCTTACAAGAAGCTTCTACACAAAGCGTCCTATTTTTCCATCATTAATTAGTATAGGCCCTATATCAATACCCAGAAATAATATAACAGCAATAATAGATGAAGAATGAATGCTGTGGCAAATTGTACAAGGTATAGAAAATGCACCACCAAATTTATCTTTTTTTAGGTGGCCCACTGGCCTGGAGTGAAAATAACAACTTGAAGATCCAGGGATCGATCTCCACACGTGTCACGCTCAATGTTGACACCACTTAACCAAGAGTGTGTTGGCAATTCATCTATATTTACTTTACCCGTCATTATCATTGTGTCCCAACTGCATAAACTTAAATAGTTCATCACCAACCTCAAACATAATAACTCAAGTGTAGAGAGGAACAAGAAGCTATGAGAATGACAGATACACCAGTTGTCTTCTCCATAGATAGACCATCTCTCTACTTCGTGTCATAATTGAACAGAAATGAACAATTTAAGTAGATAAATTAGAAAGAATAGGCTGATGTATAAGACATACGGATGAAAATACAAGTAATTACTTGATCAGATCAATATTTTCATCTCCACAAACATCACTTAAAACAGGGGCCTTATGTCGATGCCTTCAACTCCAAACAGTGTCTCCATGTAACCACCTGCCGCCATGATCAAAGACATCAGTACCTCTCCTTCCACCGCCTCATCAACGAAGAAATCACCGATCACAATCTCCATCCATCCATCACTCCTGCGCTGTGGGACCCAATCATGCCAGACTTCCCATAACCAGCACCTCGCACTATCGGGAACTTCAGAGCAGTGGTTGGATGTAAAGCTTCCCAATTTAATTGAAATTTCAGCATGTTGGAAGTCATACCTACATCCTCTGGTCATGCCAAAGACAAAGTAGGCTCTGTAAGCTGTCTTAGAAGAAAGCATACAAGTGTTAATCTTTCCTTCGACCCTTAACCAACCGACTTTCCATAATGTTAACAACACCGGGAACCTGTATGCAAATTAATGAGATAAAAATGCTAGACCAAGTGAAGGATCTGTTGTCCAAAACTTATATAAGTAATCAAATTTGATCCTCAAATGAAACATTTCAAGATGGTTTCCTTGTTCGTCTCAAGAAAAGTTGTCGGATCATCCAAGACTTTGATGGATATTTGATAAGACACTTGAAGAGTCAGGAGGGCACACAGCTAACCGCTGTGGCCGAGGCCATCATCATTAAAGCCTTATCTAGTTATCCCAAATATGTTAGGGTCAGCTATATAAATTCTATATCATTTAACCACTATCATTTTGTTGAAACCAAAAGCACTATCTTCAAACCGGCCATTAATCCTACTAAAACAATCTGTCAAACATTTAGTCCAGCAACCATTAATCCAACTTATCAATCAGCCAAGGCCTTCTCCTAATCTAAGTTAAATCCATTCCTCAACCGTGGCCAAACTCCAACCAGTCAATCTGCTTATCTGCCATCAGATTAGTAATCTAATTACCTACCATTCGGAACTCAACGTCGTGCTCTAAAGTGAAACAGGATGCAAGATCAATAATGAGATGAAGGCGCAAATGGGACAATAATACAAAATAAGGAGTTTGGAACCTTAAGTGCCTCACCCATCCTCCGCTTGAGGGGTGTGAAACTCCACACCGGGCCTCCCTGTTGGTTATCCAAACTGCTCAAAACAAACACCTTCCCTGCAATGGACTTTTCTTAAATTTTTATCCAGTACGTAGTTAGTCTCACCCTATGATTGAGCATGTAATTTAGGAATATCATATGGTCAATTTTATTGTGGGACCAACTCTTATTAAAGTAAACTTTTGGGATACCCATTGAAGTGGAGGGCCTTCATTTCGAGTGGTTCAAACTTTCAGTAGATGATAATGCAGCCCCGAGACCACGAATGAATAGACCAGCTCCGTAGAGGGATTTGGCCGAATCCCCGAGGGACTTTAAACGATACATCAAGCTCCAATTAAAGCTTGGCGGAATCCTGACTTTTATTGAATCATCAAAATTGTCTCTCCCAATAAAGAGCTTACAAAATATATATAACCAAATCAGACCTCTTAAAAAAGGAAACTAAATCTTTTCTAACCAAAGAAAACTAAATTCCCTAAATCTTCTCTAAAACAATTCAAATCAAATTAGATTCATTATTTAAGCGCTACTAATTATATCAAAAATGCTAGGCTCAATGTGCTGGGTCGACCCATGGCTAATTCGGTGTCTTACAATAATCTCCTACGAAATGGAAAGATAGGGATTGACAAGAGTAGGAAATGGTACTGACCTTGAACCATAAAAAGAAGGCCATGCGCAACTCTCTGGAAGTTCTATACAATAAACAGGAAGCTCCGTTGCAGACAGCATAAAACACCTCTTGCCGGTCATTTTGTCCATTGAAAAACTCTGCAAAGCCAACACATTTATCATCATGAAGACATTTCACTGCAGATCCAACCATTGGTTCATGGTTAATCCTTTAATATGGGCCTAGTTATATTCACAGTGGGGGCCCACTTGATGATAGGTACGAGTTAAGATAATCCTTTTGTTGCCACATATATATGTGGAGCCAACATGTTGGTGGGCCCCATTGAGCCCTTAAAATTGAATACAGAGGCTCTGGATTCCATCTTTTTTTTTTTTTTTTCTCATTTTAAAGAAACTTCTTATTTTTTGCTAGAAAGGAGAATTGTATTAGAAAGCAACCAGCTACAGAAAAAGGACAACAACAGAGACCAAAAGACCACGAGTAAGACTAGGGACCACAGAAAACCAAAACATAGAGAAAATACCTGACCCAACAGCACCCAACGTACAATACCTAATAACAACGACTACAGAAGTCCAGGTAGAGAAAAGCCTGGTCCCAGAATCCACTATAAAGACTAGGTGAATAGCCATTCATTCATCCCATTTGAGGACGTGGGAGCATCCGAGACCTGCAGATTACTCATTTTAAAGAAACTTCACCTACATTAGGATTCTAGGCAGGCAGGGTCAGGCCAGGTCAAGCCCATGGTTGTCTAACGTCTACCCACAATATATGCGGGTTTTGGCCCGTCGAGAGGCCTAAACTACCTAGGCCCTTACATGACCCTCGCAATCCACGGCTCAGCCAAGGCTGAACCTAGGGCATCATAAAGAGAAGAAAATCAATTTTTTAACTTTCATTTTTTTTTTATATACACTGCCATTGTTTTGATTTTATCATTAGTTTAAGGGATTTTAACGAGAAAATTAATCTTAAACCACAATTAAACAGTTTTTTAAAGAAAAGCCATAAAATGACGAGATAATTGTTCATACATTTTTTTGGACGAAATTACTCCAGTTGACGAGATCATTAACTTGGTTGATGATATTGTCAACCTCCTGTAACTTTTTTTTCTTCTTCGGCTTTTCATCTTCTTCATCGATGGTTCCCATACCTGATTGTCTTAGATTCGGAGGGGAAAATGTTGAAACTTGGCTAGAGATTAATATCTATTTTAGAGAAATGAAGAAAAATCAAAAGAAGGTGATGAATGCACCAAAGAAGAAGGGTTTCATAAGTCTTTCACAAATCACATTATAAAGTGGGTTCAGTCCATCCATTATCAAATCCATTCTTAAAGTTAGTTCAAAGATCCCGGATAGACGAAATAAAAGGCACTCTTGGGATCTAAACTTCCGCACAAATAATATAATACCTAGGAGAAAATCTCGCATTCACTACTCAAAGATTGCTCAACATGGCTACTTACATGTTGTTAACAAACATCAAGACATACGGATTTCCCCTAAACAAATGGCTTCAAACTCTAAATGTTCACAAAAGCATACCCAAATTCATCCCCTCTAACCAAGCTCGAAGCCACCGCCAAACCGAGAGAAAATTCTCATTTAGGCATCTCACCTAACACCTTGCACTCCAAACTTGAATTCTAAAAACTCATGCGAAGGGGTAACAAATGCGTCGAAACTAAGCACGAGACCTACACACCTAAGGAAGATCATTATTTGATCATTTCAAACCATTAAAAGAGAATTCTAGGCGGGCACATTGGTGTACGTCTGCGGAAAATCATTTCCATGTAAAAAAGTTTTAACCCCCCTTAGAAAAACTTTTCCATGGGATCGCAGAAAATTAGCTCATTTTTGCTATTTTCCTCTAGGAAAATTGGCTGCATTAGGCGCGGAAGATTTTCCGCTTACACACCTTTTTTGCGGAAAAAGGTGTTGCACAAACGTGCCCTTTGTAGATTAAATCCCAATAGACCAAATCTGAGAAATCCCAAGGTCTTTATTTTTTAGGGGCAACATTTCAAGTGTTGGCAGGGAAAACTTGAAATATCTGCTGACAATTTTAAAAGCGGTCTATGTTGATTAATGTTCATTCGATATGGACAAGGCCCATCGACATCCTATGATTTGTATGGTTATTTTGGCAATGCCAATTTTGTGTGAGGGCATTAGTAAGGAGTATTTGCACGAGAAGGTAGTGACTAGGCCCTATTAATCAGGCACTCAAACGAGGGAAGCCAACTTAGCCTTCAAAAAGCCATTAAAATTAGGACTTCTCTTTTCAGGAAAAAGCCCGAAGGCAAGGCTTAGGCATATTTTTTCGCAATCCTTGAAATTTGAAGGCTAGACTTAGATAGTGCTAGGTCTTGGCCAGGTTATTATTATTATTATTTTATTTATTTATTTTTATCAAAAGCTTGTTTTCTTTAGTATATATGTTTGCCATTGGTATTCTACCTAATGCATAAGCACTGGGTGTTACATGGTTGCTTCCGATCCCTTTTTTTCAAGTTTTGTTACTTCTTATATAGGCTTTTTATATTGCTTCTACATATTCTAGGTATTGCAAAAGGGGGGCTGTGCTCTTGTTAGTAAGGGTGGACTTTTCCATTGTCTTCGGATACCAATTGCCAACCAATTCATAAAGGTTGTTTTTATGTGCAGGGAATATTGAGAATAATGGATGATCCAAATATCATTTTAATTAGATAATTATAACACCCAATTTTAAAGTTTAAATTAATATATATATATATATATATTGTAATTGGAATCTGACAATTGTTAATCGTTAGATCAATGTTAAATTGAAAATAGTGTCAATTCATAGAGGGTAGGTGAATGTAAATTATTTAAATTTCTCAAATTGACCCTGCTGTGAATAGTGAAGATGGAAGGGAAAAAAACTTTAATTGAAATGGGTTGACATAAGGAAAGGGTAAACAAGATCATGTTCTATTGACATTTGACGCTTGCTGCTAGTGTGTGTATGGGCTTTGGCCTGCCTAGGTCCAGTCTTGCATATATTGAGGGTAGGGTAAGGACAACCATGGGCTAAACCTGGCACTTTGACAGCCCCAATAAGGACCAAAGTATACACCCATCTATGCCTCAACAATAGAAGCTGGTCGTCTCTTTTGTGCTTAGGATGTTGTTGATGCAATTGTTTTGTCTGTGCCAAAGTGGGTGTGCAAGAGAAAGGAATTTGATAGTGTTGATTTAATTGATCTTAATCGCACTTAGGCAGCTATATTAAAGTGGGGCAGGGTTGTACTTAACCCCAAGCAAAAAGCTTCATGGATGAGCCCTCCTATGGGAATTCTTAAATTAGATTTTGATTGGAGCTCTGTTAAATATCTTAATAAAGGAGGAATTGGAGGTGTTATTTGTGATTGGTCTGGCGCAATTGTTCAAAGTTTTTTGGGGCCAATGGAGTCTTCGGATGCAAATGAAGTTGGGGTTTTTGCTCTTCTAGTTGGTTGAAGCGAGTTGTTTAGTTCCGGGGGCGGGGGCGCTATATTATTGAGGGTGATTCTTTCTCGGCAATTCAATGGGGATGAGGAAAGTCTTCTTTTTCCTAGAGATTGGAGGATTAGGTGGACAAGGTTTAGGATATCTCAAGTAGATTAGGTGTTTTATTGTATCAAATCTTACGGAAGGCAAATTCAGAGGCTGATATTCTTTCAAATGAGGGAGTTTTCTGCTCTTCTGTTACTTTCTATGTTTGATTGTTGTTTTTCTGTTTTAGCTTTTTAATCTTTGTATCCTGCTTTTGTATTTTCTGCGCAATAAAATTTTTACTGTTATATATAAAAAAAAAATTGTTCCCATTTTCTAAGCTCGACGTGGAGTACAAAGATAAAGTATATGTGTGATCTTAGGAATAAAGATTGAAAAACATAATACTGCGGTAATCTTAATCCAGTCTCACTACATAGATAGAATGCTTCAAAAATTGACCAATTTGACAATCATGGTGTCACAATTAGATTATTCCCAAGCCATAGAACGTTTAATGAATATTATCAATTGCATAAAACCTTATGTATCATATACAGTAAGTAAACTGAGCAAGTATACGAGTAATCCTCGCGATGAACAGTGGATGACAGTTATCCGAGTAGTCAAATACTTGAATAGAACCATGGGTTACGGTCTGCATGATGACTCGTATAGCGATGAAAGCTAGATATCAGATTCAGAGGAACCCAAGTGGCCGAGTCTACAATCAGGTATCTATTTACAGTGAGTAACGCAATTTTGTGCAAGTCTAAGATGAAAGTGTGCGCCCCCATAAATAAAATGGAATCGGAAATTAATTGCCATGGCAGTACTAGCTGGAGAGGTTGAGTAAAGGAAGAATTTGTTGTCGGATACTCCAACATGGAGTAAACCAATCCCAGTCATTCTAATCCAATATGATTAAGAAACAACTATTAAAAGAGTACATAATAGCACATATAATGATAAATCCGCCGATTCATACAACAAACTATATCTAAAAAAAATAAATCACATCATAATCATGCATCACTTATGTACGTAAAAAGCACATAAGAATCACAGGAAAATCAAAGAACAATCATAGACCATCCCAGGAATGGACTGTGTGGGGATGTGGTTGTGTTTGTGGATTGATTTCTATTTCAACGAGTACAAAGAAGTTAGCATGGGTGACACTGAGACTAAGAGAGCACTTCAAAATATGTTCTAATTGTATTTTTTTGAATGGATATTTTCTAATTGTATAGACCTCATTCAGTTATTCCTATGCTTTGAAGTGCTAACTATTGCTGCAATGAAAGGATAATATTCTATAGCTTTTATAGCTGGGGTGTATAGATATGCAGGACCACCCTTGATAGACTATTTCTCTATGAGTATGAAAGCCAGGCCGCTTCCCATGAGAGACAAGGTTACTCTCTAGGGCTCACAAGGCCGTTAACGTGCATGGTTTTTGAGGAACCATAAAGCCTCTTAAGACTTTGTGTGTAGGTTCAAGACTTAAGCTCACCATAGGGCTTTTTTATTTGAGTATTTTCAAATCTATTACACTAAGTGAAGGCTCGAGTCTCGGGATCACTCTATTCACATTTCCTCTATTATTCATGATCTTAGCAGATGTCAATGCACCTCCTCTCATTTATTCTCAAATAATTCGACACGCATATATATATATATATATATTTAAATAAATCCACCCATTCATACAACAAACTATACCTAATAAACAAAATAAATCACATCATAATCATAATCATGCATGAAAATCAAAGAAGAATCATCTAGCCAAAAAAAAAAAGAGGAATATAAGAATCACATTAGAATTTAAGAGAAGAAGGAAGCCCAAGTTTTCCATCCCTGGGCAGGAAAATAATGGTCGTGTTTGTCGATTGATTTCTATTTCAATGAATGGTCCATCAGTTTCAAAGCCTTTTGTAAGATGAACGCATGGACACCATAAGAAAAATAGCAAAATGGGTGGGTTAGAATAGAATGTATGTTGTATATACCATTGTTCCATAGTCGATGAGAATCGGATGGCAGAGTCGAAAGAAGAGCTCTTTATTGGAGGAGATCTGTTGTAACTCCTCCCAGAATGAAAAGTCGGATCTTTCGAGGATACCGGAGCAACCAGACTGCACGAATCCTTCCCATATGTGCTCGGATTCAGAGGCAGAATGGAACAGGCGAGAGACCGCAGAGAGCCTGCAGGTATCTCGAGGAGATGTGAAGGAGAGGATGTGAGAAATGCAGCCCTCCGGCAAGCGGCTGAACAAATCATCGACCTCTTCTTCACCGTCCACGTTCCCTCTCCTCATTATTTTTTCCATGGCCATACAAAACCCAACCCTCGAGTCCAGTATCCACTAGATTTCACATCACATACAATACAAGTGACTGACTGCTTATATGGATGGTGGGTGAACTTCAAATCTACCATCTTATGCTAAAATATGAGGCAATTCAAAACTCTGCTTTCCTAAAAATCCCGATTTCTTAAATTCCATGACAACTCAAATCTATACCATATGTTATTGCCAATTCACGGTGTCCTCCTTTCTTAATATTTGTACTTCCTTATATGTAAAATCCAAATATCTATTCTTGGCAACTCGATCAAATACTTTTATATAAATATATATATATATATATATATTTATATATATAGAAAGGGAATCTCATTAAAACAAACAAGCCAAAAAAATAAATAACAAGGCAGCCAAGATTTTCTTTCAAGAGGGGCAAGTAATAGTTGACTAACAATGGATAGAATAAAGATATTTTTTTATAGAAGCGATCGATAATATTTTTTAGATTTATTATTTTTAACTTACCATCTAAAAATAGATTTTTTTTTATTTGCAGAGTTTTATACTTAATCAAAATAGGATCTATATCAGATTGATGTAGTGTAAACCAATCTATCCCTAACTAATTAATAAAGATCAGTTAATCGGTTATTTGTGATCATTTAATAGACCATTAACCAATGCTATCGAAAGGTAAACGGTCAAGTGGTCTACTATTCATGCTACTTAGAATGAATGTCCTCTTCTTAAGTGGACTTTCCCCGATTTTTATTTTAATAGGAGCCGGGTCCTACCATAAAAATGAGCACGTCATGTCTTTAAATATAAATACAATGGGACCAACTACTATTTTTATATTGGTAACGGTAAATTAAATTAAGGATAGAGCAACCGTATAAAAAAATCTCCGATATAAAGTAGAAACAAATGAAGGAGATGGTACAATGGACCAACTACTACTTCAATCCAAAAGGATACCCAATAAGACAAAATCACAAGATTCAACCTAACACACTCATCCAAATTGCTCAGCTTGACTGCCGATCCCACCTCTGACTCATCAACTTGCACAAATTAATTCAAACCCATCTCTCATATTCGTCGTTTCTCTAGGGACCTCCACCTCGCTACTCTCCTTTTCTCTCAGTCCCCTCCACGTCTCAATCTTCTTGTTCTTTCTCCCTCATCAGAGGACGTTCATGAAAGGGAGATCCCAGGGGTATAAAAAAAGATGTGAACAGTGTACTAACAAAGAGAGCTAACGGGTTTTTACAAAAAAATCAAAATAAAATTCAAGTTGAAATCATAATTAAATAATTTTATGGAGAAATACCATAAAACGATGAGATAATCATTCGTTTATGTTATTGGAGATGATATCATCAATCCAGTTGACGATATCATCAACTTTATTGATCATAACACCGGAGTGTCTCGAAACATGGCTTTGGAACATCAGAACGTTGACAAAATCGAAAAGAAGAGTAAGCAGAATAATACTACTCAGCATTTTGACCCATCTTCAAACTAAATTCTGAATCTGGTCGTTGGGAATGGGGCTGAAAGGTCTAGACCATTGGAAAGAGCTATGTTTCTAGTTTCAAACAAAACAAACGGTGTGGTATTTCGAGTTTCCTAGTAGAAGATATGAATTATTTCGTAAAAGGTGTCAAAGCTGCTAACAAATTCCGGAGAAGCTGTCTTTTAAACTTCTTTTGTAACTTTTCATTTCTCTATGAGTCTTTTAAGTTGTTTATGAGTCCTCCTAGTTTTTAGTGGTCAAAAGAATAATCACATTTAGTTATGATCTAGGAAATTTAAGTCTCTTTTTCCTATACTTGGAGGGTTGTTCCAAGTTGAGTCTATATATTCTTTTGATAATGAAAGGAATAGTCAGTGAGTGTGTTTTGATTTAGCCTTTGGCTTGTGAGAAGAAGGATTTCTTCTTGTTATTACTCTGTATCCCTTGTAAGTTTTCCTTTGGGTGGTGATTTCTGTATCCCTTTGGTGTTCTTGCTCGGGTGGTGAGCTTATCTTCCTTTGGGTGGTGACATCTGTATCCCATTGGATCCCTTTCACCTTTTATCCTTTTTATAGTCCTCTAGTTTTCTTTTCCATCCTCCTTATAAATTCTGGTATCAGATCATATCATCAACCTCCTCCAACTAGTGAGTACAATGCTAGGTGAGTCTGGGTTAAACTAGTGAGTGGGCCAAATTCACGCCAAAAAAAAAAAAAAATAAAAAAACCTAAACATGTATGTACCTAGAGCTTGTCATGTATAAATAATAATGTAAAACAAAAATGATTTCCAAAAGAAAAACAATTCAGCTCCTGATTGTTGGTACATCATACTTTTAATTTCATTATTTGTTAAGGGAAAATCTACAGCAACCTCGAGGGGTAGCTGAATTAGCCTAGGACCACAGTTTGCACATGGAGGTTGAGGGTCCGTAACTGCGCTACCTCACTGGAATCCATATGGGATTTGCCCGGCTGCCCCTGGGCCCGTAGGGATAATTTTAGCCCAAAGGGCTGGGAAACCCTTCGTTATAAAGAAAAAAAGGGAAGATCTACATTTCTGGAGCTCCATTCATGTATTTTAACATTTGAAATTATCCATGGTATGTAAAAAAAATTCTATTCATGTAGTTAATGGTGGACTCAGGATTTTCATTTGGGGGTTGCGGGCCCAAACAGTGAAGTGAGTTTTTGGAACAAAACCAGGATCTTCACGTGGGTTTTGGAGGCAGACGTAGGATTTTTATGTAAAATTTTAAAGCGGAAATAGAATTTTCATTATGGTTATAGAAGCGGACTTAGGTCCAATGGGTGCGTCCGCGCCCACATAGATGTATGTGGGTCTGCCCCTGCGTGTAGTTAAATAACATTGCTTTTGTACTGTAACGCCCCAATTCCGAATACCGAAGATAACGCTAAGGTATCCGAAGTTGGCGCGCTACTTCCCGGAAAAACCGAGAACTTCCAAGATCGTAGTCCGTAGTGAGGTCAAATTTTAAAACTTTTTAAACAACATCATAATCAACAGTTATATGCGGAAGCGTAACAAAAGATAGCGGAAGCAATAGTATCAAGTATATAAATCAGATGTAGAAGTGTGGAAGCCTGCTAGTAATCTCAAAGTGGTTATCAAAATGTTTATACATATCAGTAAATCCACCCATGTCTCACTACAAAATAAAATGCTCTCAAACCCAAAATAACCATATGCACTCAACCCTCCTGTGCAGGCTCTCCATCCTCCGGCTCGACCACTTGGTCAGCCGGCCCCCATCCGTAGTCCCCAACTACGGGCGCCTCATAGATCGCGTCGCCCGCGGGATCATGGTCTGGACCTAAGCACCAAAGATGGGTCAGATCCAAAGATCTGGCAAGGCACCATATGCAGATAATACAAGATGTATACACTAAGAGAGTAATAACAGGTACAGAATCATATGAGTAAACAAGGTACATAATCTAGGCAGTTGAGCAGTAATAGTAGTTTAGAATCAGAAATGTAAAGTATCTAATCTAAACAGACAACAAGGTGGCACATTCACACAAGCTAGATACACCGCGAGATATTATGCCGCGGCCTTCCCGTACTGTAAACGTCCCATATCATAAATAGTTTGTGGTGGGGAAAGGGTAATAACCATGCAAGGGATAACAACCCTGATAACAAACATAACATACAATTTACATAACACCGATCACACCCCTTTATCAGATTAGCCCGGACTTGGTATCACACCGTCCGTCCAACCACAGCTCATCATGATAGCTCTAAGTAACCAGAACATAGCTCCTGCCAGAGATGATCAGTCAACTGGTTGAGCTTAGAACAACTGAGTGAATGTTCAGTGCCGACTCGGGAAACTAAGTACGGGTCTGTGTCTGTCTAGGCTTATCTTGCGTGAGCAAGGTCCTACCCAGGTCTCTAAGAGGTTTAAGGTACAACATGGAACACAGTCTAACAACAAGTCTATGTCTAACAACATTGGATCCACTCTAAGGCTCACAACCGTGGCCTGAGGTAACACAAGTACCATACTATGTTCATTCCTTAAACATTCATCCTATGCTCATATACAATGAGTTAACTGACCATTTATCCTAAACCTCTTCATACTATGGTTTCACATCCCCAATCTTAGGCCGTATGAGGGCCCGCCTAGGCACAGACACAGGTCAATTATTTCCAAACACAACTTAAGGTCACCACTAAGTAATCCTAGATTCAGGTCCTCCAATCTCCATTAATTAATAGGTTAAGACAATAACAAGGACAAGAAAGAAGAATAACACAAGAAGTCCTAAAAACATGGAGTCAAATGGAAATAGACAAAAGACCAGTCCTAGGTAGTGGTCCACTCTTGATTCAGGCCTCATCACATGATTGGTTCCCCAACTGTAGCCTCAGGTGTCCAAAATGGTAAACCTGGTGCTCCTGAAGTTGTGGACACCATGGGCTACAATTAAGGTTCGAGTCAATGATGATTCAAATCCTAAATCCACATTTGGTGGACCCCACGAGTCAAGGCTGAGCCACACCATTGACTCGTGCTTGGCACATTAATGGAAGTTCATTTGGATGGTCAATGGGCCCCACAATCGATCAATCACAAAACCTAGACTAAACTCACAACTTACTGTTTACAATGTTGCTGGGTCGATCTGCTCCACAGGAATCAGGTTTGGGATTTAGCTTGGATTCTGGAATTTTCAGTGTACTTGATCGACCAGGTGGCCAGCCGTCGACCTGATACACAGGTCTACCTGAATCAACAGATTCCAGGCTAAATCTCAACTTCTGCAGTTTTCAGTGTGTCCGGTTGACCCCGCACACTAAACTTTGGGTTTGAGGGAAAATCCAGGTTATATACAAAATTTTCAATTGGGTTCATAAAATACTCATGGCTTATTCTAATTCTAAAATTTAGTATAATTTCCTAAAAGTAAAAATTCTTAAGGGTCCAAACTCCAATTAGTTTCATTAAAGACTAATGAGTCTTTTAATTCTAATTTCTAAAATTAATGGGTCATTTCCCTAATTTTAAAACCATAAGAAAACAAGGTAATTAATGCTCCCATGACAAATGTAATATGGAGTTCTTTATTCCAAAAGATCTCCAGGTCATCACCATTGACCCACCTCACCTCTCACATGTCACCATCATTCTCCATTCTCTCACCTTTATTACCACACAAGACAAGTCAACAGGTCACCTCCTACCAAGTCATCAACAAGTTACCACTAGCCATTCTTCCTTTATCTCCACTACAGGTACTACATCCCAACTGTCCCTGCCACTCAACACACTCAACACAGAACCGAGTTCTGTGATGAAACTTGACGCCAAAAGAAACTGGGCCACTCGAATAGTGGGTCCCACTGATCAATACTCCGATCGGACTCCACCGTTAAGTCGCCCAGCAGTCCCTGATCTTGTGACCGGACCTGATCATGGATCAGGTCATCAAGTGGGTCCCACACGATACAAAGTACACAAAATCTGCCCAGGAGTTCTCTTAATTCCCTACTCTCTCAGACCACCATACACCTTATCTCTTCACTCTCCTCACTTTTCTTTCTTATCCCACACGTGGCATCTCCATCTACTCCCTTTCTCCTCTCTTATCTTTCTTTTTCCCCACTCGTTAGGCTACACAGAACCTATTTCTGTAATGGGCGGTTTCTCGTCAGGTGCATCAGGCCCTTCTGGGAAGTGGGCCACACTAATCAAGGTTCCGATCGGGCTCCACCATCAAGGTCGCCCAGGGCCCCACTAGAAGATGTAGGGGTCTGATCTGCAATCGGTGGCCCACCTGGGCCCCACAATCCCAAAACAAAACTGCCCTCTTTCTATCTTACTACCGTCTGCAACAATATGAAAGCTAAGATAATGGGCCCCACTAATCAAGAACCCAAGATGGGTCTGATCTCCAAGGTCGCCCGGTCACACACGGCGCTGTGGTCGGACCAGATCTACGATCCAATCAACCATTGGGTCCCACCAAGGCCTGTGCCCAACTGAGTTTCTCCCCTTCACTAACGCTTCCTGGTTTTGGAGTGCATGGATGGTGGGCCAAACGGGGCCTACCTCGCACGGGTCCAGTACCTATAGGTTCGCCCGTGGGTCCTCTTTCAGATCTACGGGTCGGATCGATCATCGGGTGGTCCACCTAGGTCCCGGTATCAACTGAATAAACAACCCATTCACCCCTTCACTGTTTCATCTATGGTTACAGTAGCTAAACCCTGGATTTCCCTTCAACCCCTTTATCATCCATCACATTTTATCACATACATATCTAAGACAATAAAAATCACTTCAAGGCTCAACCATCCATCAACCCATCCGAACCATTGATCTCCCAAATGGGTACACCCATCCATCAATGGCCATTTTACCATGAGAACAAGCTCAAGAGAAGATCTAAACTAGCATTATCAAAACATTGAAATGTAATTACAAAAACAAGGAAGAAAAGCATGCTTCTAATGAAATTGCATAGGGTACTTGCCTTAGAGTCAAAGGAATGGAAATTGAGGTGAGAGAGAAGAGAATCCAAGCCTCTATGTGTGTTGTAGTTGAAATTGGGATAGCCTCTAGCCTCCTTATGCTGGGATTTGGGGAAATTAGGGTAGCTTGGGGAAGAAGATAGGCTAATTGAGAGAGATGAGAGGCACTTAGGGTTTTGGGAAATGTTGCAATAGTTTAGGTTTTATAACTTAGGGTTTTAGGTTAATTACCTAAAGGGTATTTTGGTTGCAAATGGAAATAAAATGGGGCCATGGACATTTGGGTAATTAGATAGGGTTCTAGAATATTCTAATTCTCACAAAGCCCTCCTATTAATTCTAATTCTAGCTAAGTCCTAATTAAATCAAAACCTACTAAAATTAAATAAAAGCTACATTCTAAAACTTAGGAATATTATAAATTATACTACTAATTCCTAATAAGTAGCATATTAACATAGGAACTAACATATTGATAATTATTTAATTCAAAGTGAGGGCCCACAAGGGGTGGGGCCTCACATATACAGATTCCACTTCCATATAGCAGCCGCGAGCGTTTAAAATACACAAACAATGAAAATAAGTATTGCAATGACTAGAGTCTGTAATGGAGTGGAAGTTGCTCACTGTTGCACCTTTGGGGCTATGGGTTTGAGTCATGTAACCAAAAAAAAAAAAAAAAAAAGTCTAGTAAAAAACAGAGGCCCTCTATAAAGGAGTCTTAATTTTTCATAAGAATGAGATTAAACAGGTTATACTTGAAGGAGATTCCCTCATTCTTGAGGAGAGTTTGAAAAAAATCAAAGAACCTTTCTTGGGATTTCATGTTTACTTAGACAAAGATTCTTAATTCCCTTAAAGCCTTTGATACTTGGGAAATAAAATTTTGCAGGAGGTCCTAGAATAAAGTAGCTGACCACTTGTCCAAGTCGAATTGGCCATCTTTCACAACTTTTGTCTCCTTCCTTTCGTCAACGGCAAATGAGTGGTACATGAAAGATAAAGGAAGTGTTATTGTCAGAAGTATAGAACTTGAAGAAAATGAAGAAGTCAATAGCTCTTATCTCAATATCCGTCCTAGCAAGGCTGATCTTCCCCTCCATTAGATCTTGTCGCCAAGTGGAGTGCATGCAGTTTCATGGTGTTTTGTCTGGGTTGATTTGTTCTTTCTTGATTTTTGTTTTTTTGTCTGTTTCTTTCCCCTTTTTTTTTCTGTTGCTGTGTAACGCTTTCAATGTAGAAAAAAATGGATAAGTTCTAACCAATATAGGCTTGCAATTCATTTAAAAAAATTATGCATATCTATTGAAAAAAAAAAAAAAAACTTTGGGGGGATTGAAATTCTCTTAAAACCGAATGGGACCTTGGATCAAGGGTGGACATACACTGGAGCAATCCAGCACGATTGCCCCAGGTTGGAATTCAAATGCCCATAGAGTTGAATAGGGCCTTGGAGCATGCACTACATGTCTAAACGTGTCACTCCATATATGTCTGAAGATAGCCCCACATATGTAAAGCTTCGTTGGTAAAAAAATAAATAAAAATAATACATTGCGGCAATACAATGATCCTTCTTCTTCCACCTCTTCTTTCGAAACCTCTTCGGGTCGATTGTCGATCGAGCTCGTCGTTGCCGGTCCCTATGTATCGTGTAGGCTACTGCATCTTCATCTGCCAAATGTATCTTAATCTCCAAATCCCAATCCCAAACCCTGAATTCCCAAATCCTAAGCCCTAAACCACCAAATCCGAGCATATCTACAAATCCAAAGATGACCAAATCCATTCGTGTTATCATGTCTTCTTGTCCCACTATGACTCAAAGATGAAACTCTACTCCCATTATCCAAAGGTTGAGGCTTTGAGAAAGTGAAAAGGGAAAGTGTGAGTGTCCTCAAACTGTTGTTGTACTCAGTCTTTTCTCACACACCCACTCACATTGAATTTGCATCTTCCCAAGCTATAGATTTAGGTGTAGTGACTTTATTTTTTAAATTGGTAAGGAATAAAGTAGTTACTCCTTTGATTTGTGATGAATAGGCAATTTCATGGACAATTGTATTCATTACTTTATAATAAATTTTATATACAATTGCAATATTTTGTGGTTGATGCTGCATATTGAATCCTTTTGTGTGAATGCCTAGAGTCACATCTTCGAAGACACCTGGATCATGAAGTGATACTGTAAAATTAGGAAAGCAATTAAAAAGGCAGAACCATCATGAAGACTGGCTTCTACCTTCCATATTAGGGAATCTTTGAATGATTCATGTTTTTTATCTTGAACATAAGCGAGATAAGATGTATTCAAGTCAATTCTGGTTAATGGCTTTATTGCAACTTGAATAAGTTCTATATGCATGTATTTATATTTTGATTTATGCATGTCAATGTGTTCTAAAGGAATTAAGTGTAGATTTTCTTCATTTTGCTGTATTGAGAGGGTTTCTTCAACTATCTTGATAACATAATCTGATTTTATTTTGAATGTTCATTCTCTATAGATTTCTCTTAAAGAAACTTTAGGAATTGTCCAATCTTGGGTTGATTTTTCTATATTATCAAAACTTATTTCTTCCAAATTTCTAATTGAAATTTTATTTATTGTTGTCATGATGAATGATGATGCAGAAGAAGAAGTTGAAACTGTGTTAGAAGATATTTTAATGATCTAAAAATTCTAGACATTGTTAATTAATAATTATCACCAATCAGAATGATTGGTGGCCTGTCAACAGTTTACGCTACAAAAGCCCTAAATGCTCTCCTGAATAACGGGCAACAAAGGCTACACGACAAGAGGCCTCGAACCCAAACCACTCCTTTTAGCAACAACAATTAATTAACTCTATCGAGTCTTAACAGATCAAAAATCTGAAATGCAACTTATTAACATAGGTTCGATTCAACTAAGCGATCAACAAACAAATAACCAAAGAGAGAAAGTGACATGATGCATGCAATTTTCCAAAAGCATTCAAAGTTATAATGCATTGATAATAGAATATCTTATAAGGAGAGAAGACGAATGTAGCTCTGATACCAAATGACTTTAAAAGATTCACATCTCGGTCTCTTTCCACTAGGTTGTGAGTTGTGACCATATTACCTATGGTTTCCACACCAAGCTGAAAAATGCATCAATGAACTAGGGTTAGAAGGTCATTCAAATAACTGAGAGGGCTTGTGGATTGATGGCTCTTGTCGTTTTAGTGAGAGCCAAGTACATGGCAGAAGGGCTCACAAGGTCCATCAATATTATTAGGTAGGTCTAGTGGATTTGTAATAGAAAAAAATAGTCCAATCTTACATAGTAGGTAAGTGGGCCCAATGAGTGCGATAAGATTATGACAGTGGTGTGGACATTGAGTCCAAATCATTTACTCTACTGATGAATGATTTTATATTGTTCATGTCATTGAAACTTTTAGGACATGTACATCACAGCAAAAAGTATTTGGTAAAATCTGTAAGTCTTGTTTTCCTCATTTTCCGGAATTAAGAATCCATCCCATTTCTTTAAGTCTAAGGACCACAGCGGGCCCACCTGTATATAATTTGAAGCACTCAAAATAAATGTTTGCAGAATATATGGCATGATTTAACACTAGTATGTTTTCGGCTGACCATAAGATTTAAGAAACATGATCTGCTTGAATAAACAATATTACAAAAAACTCAAGCATCTTACCTACTATGAGGCGCAACTATTTAAATATGAAGCACTCATAAAAATTGCTTGAAGAAGTTATTACAAAAGAAACTCATATCTTTTATGCACAACAAGGCTCATTTATTTAAATTATGAGAAACTCTTAAAAAATGCCTCTATGTTGGATGGGAAATGCTAAAAATTCAATCTAATATGTTCAAGCCAACTGTAGATTTATCTTTTTTTATATTATTATTACGTGGGTATCCCTAGCTACGGTCTTTGACCTAGCTGGACTAATCCCTTGAGTGGCGCCTGTTAAACTCACACAAATGCACACTGGGCAAATTTGGGGCGGTTTCGAAAAGAAAACCTGAGTAGCAAAGCCACGCCTTATGCCACTCAACCAACTTTGAGGCGGGTAAGTAACTTGTAAACATGAGGTGGGTAAATCTTGAAACGGGACATGAGGGGCCCACTTAATATGTTCTAGGCCCACGGTAAGACTTATCAAATAACATACACTTTGATAAAATACTAAAAAAGGGGGTAAATTAGCCACAAGTCCCTAAGTACAGTCTTCTAAGGCATCCGGTCCAACAACTTTTTCTCTAATGTCTATAGTCCATACAGCTGGAGATATTTTAGTGAGAGGTCCCTAATATGCCACATCATATATTTTCATGACTAATTTGCCCCTTTCAACAGTTTGACCATAAAACTTTGAATTTTAAAAGTTCAAATTGTCCATTCTCCCTAATTCCTAGGCCAAGTTCTCTCTCATTCTCTGTTGTCCCGGAGAATGAGAGAAAACTCTAATTTTCTCTGCAACTCCGAGAACCCCTTCCGTCTTCTTCTCTAGGAACAAGGGACTTCACTCATCGGCAAAGAGAAAGACAACATACTGTCATCTCTTAGTTACTACTGTTGAATCAGCACAGAGGAGGTCTAGGGCTCTGCTACAGTGCACGGTCTCCGACGAGGAAGACGCAGATCTAAGTTTGCAGAGAAGACAACCAAAAGTTGCAGAGAAAATCAGAGTGGGGGCAGAGGCAGTAAAGATCTGAGAAAATCTCTGGTTTCGCACCGTTGCCGGAGAAAGAGGGCAGTCTCTGCCTGTAGATCGCCGCTTATCTGAGTTACTGCAAAATTTATCTAAGTTTTTTTTTAAAATTTATCTGACTTTTTGCGAGATTTATTTGGGTTTGAAGTAAATTTATCTGAGTTTTGAAACAAACTCAGATAAACTTATATGACTTTGTCCGACTCTATCATGATTTTATCTGAGTTTTTGCGAAATTTATTTGGGTTTGAAGTAAATTTATCTGACTTTTGAAACAAACTTAGATAAATTTATATGACTTTGTTTGACCTAGACATGATTTTATCTGAGTTTGATATGCAGTTATCTATGTTTCCTATGATATACAGATTGCTAGGATTTGATGAAGATCACTATTTGCAAATGTTGTAATATTCAACATACTTCTTGTTTGGATTGAGGGAAAATGAATTAGAGGAAGAAGAAGATGACTCGGACAAAGAAGAAGATGAATCAGACGATAAAGAAGAAGAAGAAGAAAAATAAAACGAATAAGAAGAAGAAGTGCAATTTGATGATGTCTGGTTTTTTGAATCACTTTCCTCCTTTCTCCGAAATCTGTAATATTTGTCCAGACGTTTTGTCTTCATGAAGTTTATAGGATGATTTTCAGCGCTTTCTAATAAGGTGGAGAGGATGTCTAGGAGGGGTATTTTAGAATTTTTAACTGTTAAGAACTTGAAAAATGGACCTTTGCCTCTACGGAAAAAGAACGTAGATCTCTTGTAATAAAATGTCATGTTGAGGGACCTGCGGCCAAATGCCCCAACAAAAATTTATATATTGTACATATAATCAATTTTATGGTGGGCCCATCTGAAATCCGAGGGGAATTGGTGAGTGCCCCATCCAAGATGCATGATAAAAGAATCATGTGTTATACATATGATCAATTTGATGGTATGGTCCCATCTGGGATCCGAGTGGAATTTAATTAGGGCCCACCCAACATGGGTGCATTTATTTTTTGAGCAATTCTAATTTTTTATAGATTGTCCTAATTATTGAGGCACACAAATTTCCTGTGAGTTCTAGCTGGTGGTCCCAAATTTTTTATTAAATAGCCAAAGATGTCCAACAGATCCTTGGATGCTCGATCAACATCGTCATCCATGTAATTAGATCCATAAATTCTTAAAAGGTGGGACCTCGAAGACATTGCAATCTTGAGGCTCTATGATGAACGATCTATTAAAAATGTAAATATTTAAAATAAATGTTCGGTTTCATTTCAAAGGGAGAGAGACCATTGAAAAGCCTCATACTATTCTTTCATATATGATCAATGTAGGCAAAAGTGAGAGATTATTTCATTACTTCCCTTAAAAGTGAGAGATCATCTCATTACATCCCTTTTGTTACTCATTATTATATGTTGGTTTCTTATTCTAAATTGGTTAAAATGCACAGCAGGTTCTTTGTTTTTGTTGTGCGTGTGCGCATGGATGTTTGAAACCTACAATTGAACAACCATGCCACACAAGAAAGACATAAAGGATTTTATGTTGTTCAGCGATGCGCTTACATCCACGACAAGAGAGTACTGATTTACATCTTGACTCTCTTTTGAGTCTACATTACAGATTATATTGTATATATAACATTTACTTTCTTAGCCCCTAAGAAAGCCTCGGTACAAGTACCAAAATACCCCTGACACTGAAGCCAATACCTGGCCAACCCAATGGATGAATCCTGTAAACCCGGAATACAAGGCATAAACCAACAATTTTCGTGAGCAATAAAAAGTGGTAGACATGCTTCCCAATTGCTCAACCGGTTTGGAATTCTGTTATTAGTTGGTTTAAGAAAGGAATTGTGTGGCTTTGAGTGCAGACTTCGATTGATAAATTGATACTTACCGCTGGTGATTTTTCCCGTGCATCATTTTAGGAACTTGATCTTTTATGTTTCTCTTTGCTTTTCTTTTCTTCTTTTGAACCTTTCATTACAGCCCTTTTGTATTGTTTTGCCTTTTTTTAGTGTAGAAAAATATGTCAATTCTCAATTTAAAATTGCAATTGATAAATTAGATTCATTCATTGATAAGTCCTTAAAAATGCATATTTTCATAAACATTTTGGACCATTTTAAGGACTTATTAATCCAAAAGAATCTCATTTAAGAAAAAAACATGTTTTTATGCATTTTGGGTTTATTATAGTGCATTCATGCATAATTTGCTAAAAATCATCATTATTGCATAAAATCACAGAACTTGCCATTTTTTTGGAACTCTATTTTTGGAAAGTTTTACCATATTTTTTTTTCTCATGAACTAAATCAATTCTTCATCATCATTAGTTAATTCAAGTAAGATCATGCATAATGATGTGCATTTTAATTTATGGGCCCACTATCATGCATTTGTGATTTTTATTCAAAATTATTATTTTCAATTAAAATTCACTTTTGCCTATAGGAATTGGATGAAATGGGTCCCACAACCAAGGAATGAGATAAATAAATAAATTGAAAGGAGAAGAGATAGGGCATCCCATGCCCTATATAAACATCACATCTATCACCTAACATAGGGGATTGAAAGCTACAAAGTAGGACTTAAGGAGAAGAGATAGAACATCCCATGCCCTATATAAACATCACATGGGATGTTCTCCCCCTTTCTAATGGAAAGCAGCCCCCTCTAGCCTGTCACGCCCCCGATCGTGAAACCGGGGTTTATGCGTGAGATTAGGGCCAATTAAAATTTTCAGCACATTAATAATCACGGGTCCTAATCATGTCCCAATATGGATCGAAGATCGCTGTGAGGTATAAACATTTCCTCAAATACATAAAACGTATAGCGGAAGCTTCAGAGTACAAATGGTATCTTGAAGTATATAGTTACGAGCAAAGACTGATCATATACATTAACTAAAGTTCAAGTTTTGAAACATTTAAACAAAAGTATTATTTACAACAATAGGCCACATCCAAAACCCGGGCCTAATCAAAAGATGGAGAAACAAAAGATGAAGCTACACAAAAGATATCATGATGGCGCTCATGTACGGGGTCAGTACGGCTATACAATGCCGTCCGTACTATACTCCAAGAAGTCATCAGGCTGATCAGCCTGAACTTCCTCCGTCAACTCCTCCTCAGCTAGGTAGAGCTCGGTACCTATGCACCAAGAGTAGCATCATCAGATACGAAGGTCGGCAAGCAATATATATATGAATCATTCAGATATGTAGAACGAATAAGAGTAAACGAGAAACAAAATCATATGAAATGCATAGCATCCTGATCATAGAAAGTGCATAGCATTTGAATCAAAATCAACTAACATAACCATCTAGCAAAGAGGCAACCCACATAAACTAATACACCACGGGATAGTTCCACATGACCCTCCCGACTCAACATTTGACTTGTGGTAGAGTGGCACGGGATGAACCCCGGCAAGCAAGCAATCAAAATGGATACCAAAAGGCCTAAGAAATCAAAGTCAATCAATATGTATCCGATGGTGTACAGCCATCAAAATAGAAAAAAGTCGTACTGCGCAGACGTTCAATCCAAAGTCCTCACACAGAATGGTGCCCCATCTGTGTTGGGCGTTAACAGTCGAGTGGTGCCTGACACAAAGAGTCCTAAACAACCCATCGTGAAGAGCTAGACTTTCTTGTGTGAACAAGATTCATTGGTCAAAGAGAACTACCTTGCCATCATCAAATCAAAGTCAAAACCATCAATACCGGTAGTTCTCAAACAAGCTTTCCAATTAAAGCCATCTAGCCTCAACACTCCCATCAAACTTCGAAAGAACGAAACATCAAAGGGGATCCTAAATTCATCATTCTAAGTTCTCAAACGTGATCCCAAGACAAAACAAATAAACGAAGCTAATGAACATGAACGTTTCATGTAAATAGTACCAGACGGTACAAACCGGAATTCGAGGCAATAAACGACCCAATCCTAGGTCAATTGTTAAACCTGAAGCATCGTACAATTCTACTCAGTCAACGAAAGGGTTAGGGTGCGCGATACCTGAATAATGATCTTCATGCATAGATATAGAACATGTATCCCGTTGTCCCGTACCGTTCAGGATTGAGTGAAATTGATTCCCGATACAACCGGAGTAACGTGAAGAACGTGAGCTCAAAATGTCCTCCAGATAGTCAAATGAGTCTACATATAGTCAACTAAGTCTTAAAAAGAGTAACCAAGGTTCCCCCCTAAGGTCCTCCAAACCTAAAAAAATAAATAAAAAAAACCCATCCTGCAGTTGACCCGGTCGACCGGGTCCCTACCCGGTCGACCGCGTACACAAGGAACCAGGTCGACCTGGTTCCCATCCGGTCGACCCCAGGCGCTGTGTACCCGGTCGACCGCGTGCCCAGCCGGTCGACCGGGTACACTGCAGTTACAGAACACAGTTCTGTAACTGGCAGTGCACCTGGGCCTTCCTTCCACTTGGTTTTTGGGGGACTTCTTCTTCTGATTTAACACAATTAAAACCCACATATGTCCACATGTAAGTAGATACATCAAGTCCCTAAAAACCTCATCTTATCATCTAATCAAATCATTAATATCCTAATCCATTTCATTAACAATTTCAATCTATTATCATGTTTTCAATCTAAAACAAATCTAAAGAGTAAAGGGTCATCTAAACATCATAAATTATCAATCAAAGGAAAGACAAACATATCAAATCATAAATATACATATTAACTTGCCTTGATGAAGAGCTTAGGGAAATTTCAAGAAGAAATTTGATGAAGAAACTCCTCTAAAGCTCAAGAAAGTTTCCAAACCAAAACCTCACTACAAAAATGAATGCAAAGGGTTGCTATAAGTCTCCCTAATCCATTTCTAATCCAAAGGAAGAAGATTCACTAAGTCTAGTAGCTTGGAGAGCTTACCTTGGAGTGGTTGGTTGATGAAAAACTTGGAAAATTGGATGATTGAATTCTTGAAGTCTTGATGAAGAAGATTAGTGGATTGACTAGTGAAGATGAGCTCTAATTGATCTCTTTGGCAAGGCAACCATGAAGAGAAGAAGAAGCTTGAAGAAGACACAGAGAAATGGAAAGAAGGGATGAAGATGAATGAGATAAGAAGGAGGAATGAGTCATCCGGTTGATGACTTGTTTAAAAGGGATAATTTTGGTAAAATTTGGGTTAAGTCCTTGGTGAGCTAAAAGTGATTATTTGGGCCTCTTCAGCGCGTCGAATCGAAACGCGACAGAAGACTAAAGTTTATGAAATGACGAGACCTATCCAATGCACCCAAACTCACAAAACTCATAATCTCATAAAAACCCCTGAAAACTTCCCAAAATTGCAAACTAGCCCCCTACTCTATCCAAACGCACTCGGACTCGCACGAAACTTCGCACGCGCGATCCCTACGCCAAACCCGACTCGCTAAGACTCTAACACACCTACTAACTAAACTATTACTTAACCAAGCAATTAATTAGTATTAATACGGGGTTAGGGTACGGGGTGTTACAAGCCCCTCTTCACTCCATCCTCTCCACTCTCCTTCTCCTCATTGTGTTCCTCAAGGAGGTTTTGCCCTAAAGCCACACTAATCCCTTGGTATTTCTCATCTAGAAGAGGTTTTCATTTCCATCCTAACATATATTTTAATAATTATTTTTATTTTCCATCTTATGTAAATGAATTTACATGTTAGTAGAAGATAAATATTCTTCTTCTTATGGTTTATGCTTGATGCTCTATTTATGTTGCTTATTTTTGTGCTTGGATTGACGACCCAAGTTTATGAGGGCATATTTGAAGTGATTCTAAATTGTATTAAGAAAGAATTTTTGAGAGGATAATTTCACTACTTGAACTACATTTAAATTCTGCACAACTACATTTACTTTTCTTCGCAACACTACATTTAAATTTTATTAGTTTCACTACTTTTTCTTTTAATTGCAACACTACTTTTATTTTCCAGCAAATTCTTTTATTCCTTGCACTCTAAATTTATGCATAAGTTTATTTAGACTTGTTCACTGCTGAAACTTGCATTAGATTCAACCATAATTTCAATTTTTAAAAAAATTGATTAATGGCCGGCGTTAAAGTGGAGTTCAGAACTTGAATTTCTCATATTATATGTTTAATGTTCTGTCAACAAATCAAGAAAGATCTGAATCTGTCATGGACGATTTCTGCATGGGCATGATTTATTTTTAGCATCATAAATCTGACTTTGGCCAAACATGCAACCAGATTGGTGCGCATCAATTTCGGTTGTGACTCAATTTCATGCATCATGTGGTTTCTTCATAATAATTCATGCATCATAATTAGAAATTGCATAAGAATAGGTTTTTGTTTTTGAAATCACAATGTTTGGGGACTTATTAATAATGCTAATTTCAGACCTGGTACATAGTTGAAAATCTGCACTTTGAAAAAACTGCGCTGTTTCAGCAGTTTTGGTCTGATTGTGTTCCAAATGTACGTGATTTTAAAACCAGGAAAAAGAAGTTATTTTTCCTTGAAAGTTAGTATAATTAAAGTAAGGTAATAGGACTTTGAAACCCAGAATCTCAGCCAAAGATAACCTCGGGAACCGTGTCAGCGAGAGGCCTAAACAGGAGTACCCAGCAAGGTTATACCGGATTTCAGCAGCATAACTGATTCAAATAGGCATCTTGTTGCATTCATATCTTTTTCATCTGAATTCCTTTTTCACTTTTGTTTCGTTTGTTGTGTTCATGAATCATCAAGGTTCGAATTCCAGCCAT
This sequence comes from Persea americana, assembly GCA_029852735.1. Taxonomy (NCBI): domain Eukaryota; kingdom Viridiplantae; phylum Streptophyta; class Magnoliopsida; order Laurales; family Lauraceae; genus Persea; species Persea americana. Next base: position 4,525,379 of record CM056813.1, read on the forward strand.
TAAGTTTTGGTTTAAAGAATCTTAGGTAGGTTCTACAGTCCAGTGAAAACATCCCTGTGCACAGAGTTTTTCATACTAGAGTTTTTCGGAGTACATCAAATTTTTTAGGAACTTTGTCTAGAATTGCATTGTTTGCATGTTGGACCTCATAAATCATTCATATTTTTATTATAATTTGTTTTGGTAAGTAGGAACTAATTTAGGAAACTTTATTTTGATTTTTCATATTTGGTTGTTTGATTTGGGTGTTCTTTTGTAGGTTTTTAGATATTCTAGGACTGCTTTGATTAGGTTTCCTTTAGCAGAATAGGTCTTTTATTTTTGGAAAGAATTGTAATTAAACTTTTTACGTTCAGTTATTTTAGCAAAGTTTATGTAATTTGATTAGTTTCTTATTTTGGTTACATTTAGTTTTCAATTAGGACATGATAAAAGTTGGAAAGTTTCTTAATTAACATTACTTCCTGTGAATCGATCTGATTCACCAGTTTATTACTACATCGTTGCTTTACACTTGGAGCTCACGATCATTCATCAAATAAAATTTAATGGTTCCTAAGGGCTTGCATGATTGCATGGGTTGGACTGCTAGGGGTCAAATGAAACTTATATGGAAATATCCAATATTATCACCCATCCTTCTTACATTTGCTGAAACCTGCTGCAACTCAATAGTTTGATATGGTTGTATCAACGGATGGGCAACGGGTGATGTGAGATAGGCAGTCTGCGTCCCTGCCACTAACCTGCCGTAATTATGGTTGTGGACTGTAGTTTTAATGGGTTGTAGGTCGTGAGTTGTAGTTTGAGTAGTGAAATTTAAAAAATTCAGCCGTGTGAATTGTCACTTTTGGCCTATAGAATTTTTCGACTCCCTGCTTCCAAAATGCATTAGTTGTAAATCTTGCTAGGGACACTATTTGGAGAATTTCTATATCCCTTCACTAGAAATTCTCACATATCCCTAATGCAACTCCACATTAATTGAATATACAAATGGGTTAACCTAAATTACCAACTGAGACAGAGTACTGTTAGTATATTTCTTTTCAATCTCCGCAAAGCACATTAGAAAACAACGAAATGAATTCTCAAATGTCTTAAGGATTTCTCCAGAATATGTCTATACTTTGCAGGTACTTTGAAAGTGGTAAGCCTGTACTAGACTGTTACACATATGCAAATATGGTAGGAGATATTGACTCCAGGAAGTCCTTGTTTTAGTGTTCAATCACTCTATTTCTCTCTGGTGTAGCGAAAGCACGAAAAATAATACACCAAGGAGGAAGATCACCGTCCTCAACCCGATATCAACACATTGACTCCACAAGAAAGAGATAGGTAAATCTTAAAAGAAGCTTCAATTCGTATTATTCTTAAAAGGAAGCATTACATCAGTTTTATATAGTCCCGAAACCCTTGAATTACCCAACATAGAAAAATTACTAAAAATGGTAAAAAGTCAAAAATCACATCAAAGCCCCTTAACCATCCCTAAATAAATTTCTAAGACATTCGACAAAGATTCAGACTCAAACGGGCTAAAAAAACCTCTAAAACACGCAAAACGACAACTTACTATAAATGATTAGTTCTACACAAAAACTACATTTTGGCCTTCGAAACGGCCTGATTTTGTGTCCGACTACACCAATTGCCTTTGGCGGTTGTATAGAACGTAGAGCTCGTCCGTAGCTTCAAAACACATGGTTATGATCCGCTAGAGGATACCAGGATAAAAAGTTGGGACCGTTTGAAACCCACACTATGGATTTAACATTTTGACCTGACTTTTTGTGAGGCCCCACCCCTGGTGGGCCCTCAGTTTAATTTTATAATAATTAATAAGGTATGTTCTATCTTTAATATGCTATTTAATAGGGAATTAGTAGAATAGTTTATAATATCCCTAAGTTTTAGATATAGTTTTAATTTAATTTATGTTAGGTTTGATTAGATTAGAGATTAATTATAATTAGCACTAATGGAATGGGTTTGAGAGTGGGACTTTCTAGAACCCACCTAATTACCCAACTACCCATGGCCCCATTTCAATTCCATTTAGAACCAAAATACCCTTTAGGTAATTAGCCTAAAACCCTAATCTATATAAACCTAAGCTATTGCAAAAGAGCCTAAAACCCTAATTGCCTCTCATCTTCCCCAATTAACCTACCTTCCTCCCCAAGCAACCCCAATTTCCCCCAAATCTTAGCACAAGGAGGCTAGAGACTCTCCCCATTGGCAACTATCACTCCATTGGATCTCTCTCTCACCTCAATTTCCTTTTCCTTCTTCACTAAGGCAAGTACCCTATGCAATTTCATTAGATGCATACTCTTATTCCTTGTTTGTGTAATTACATTTCAATGTTTTGATAATGCTAGTCTAGATCTTCTTTTGAGCTTGTTTTCATGGTAAAATGACCATTGATGGATGGGTGTACCCATTTGGAAGATCAATGGTCCGGATGGATTGATGGATGGTTGGGCATTGAAGTGATTTTATGGTCTTGTATATGTATGTGATGAAATGTGATGGATGGTGAATGGGTTGAAGGGAAATCCAGGATTTAGCTACTGTAACCGTAGATGAAACAGTGAAGGGGTGAATGGGTTGTTTATTCAGTTGAGGCCGGGACCCAGGTGGGCCACCCGATGATCGATCCGATCCGTAGATCTGAAAGAGGACCCACGGGCGACCCTAGAGAAGCGGGTCCCATGGTGAGAGGACACCCCTTGGCCCACTATCCAGCGTCTGATTAGAGGGAGAGAGAACTTTTAGTAGAAAACCAGTTTTGGCTTCGATTGATTGTGGGGCCCACTAGATGATCCGATTGTGAATCGGGTCCCCACATCTGATAGGGGACCCATGGGCGACCTCAGGGGTGGTGGACCCGTGAGGAGTGGGTCCCGTTTGACCCACCATCCAAGCCTCTCAATTGTTGCAGACGGTAGTAAGATAAAAAGAGGGCAGATTTGTTTTGGGATTGTGGGGCCCAGGTGGGCCACCGATTGCGGATCAGACCCCTACATCTTCTAGTGGGGCCCTGGGCGACCTCGGAGAGCAGGTCCCATCATGGATTGGGCGAGTGGACCCCATCATCCAAGTTTCCCAGTTGTTGCAGGCATGAGGCGGATGGGTTCTGTTCTGTGGACAAATTTCTTAACAGGCTGATGGGTTGGAATAGAAAAAGAGAAAAGAGAGGAAAGAAGAGAGAAAGAGGGTGACGTGTGGGGATAGAGATAAGATAGTGGTATGGTAGAATGGGGGTGCATGGGAAACTTTAGCCACTACCTTTTTACTTTTAACTTTGGTACTTTGCCCCCATTTGTTTCAAAAATTAGGAAAAGAAGCCCAGTGATCTTTTATAAACTCCAAACTAGACTTTTGACTTATTTTTGAGATTAAAATAAAGAAAGAGAGGGGGTGATGGCTGGGGCATGTTTTGGATGGGTCCAATTGTTTTGGACTTACTTTAAACATGAGCACAACATATTATTAGTGAATTAATTACTTGACCATTAGTTTAGGAAATTAGAAATAAAAGACTCATTAGTCTTTAATAGAACTAATTGGAGTTTAGACCCTTAAGATTTTTACTTTTAGGAAAATTATATTAGATTTTTAGAATTAGAATAAGCCCTGAGCATTGTAGGAACCTAATTGGAATTCTAGTGTATGACCTGGATTTTCCCTCAAACCCAAAGTTTAGTGTGCGGGGTCGACCGGACACACTGAAAACTGCAGAAGTTGAGATTTGGCCTGGATTCTGTTGATTCAGGTAAACCTGTGTATCAGGTCGACCGGCTGGCCACCTGGTCGATCGGGTACACTGGAAATTCCAGAATCCAAACTAAGTCCCAACCCCGATTCCTGTAGAGCAGGTCGACCCGGCAACACTGGGAACAATAAGTTGTGAGTTTAGCCTATGTTTTGTGATTGATCGATTGTGGGGCTAATTGACCATCCAAATGAATTTCCATCAATGTGCCAAGCACGAGTCAATGGTGTGGCTCAGCCTTGACTCGTGGGGGGGTCCACCAATTGAGGTTTTAGGATTCGAATCATCATTGACTCGAACCTTAATTGTAGCCCATGGTGTCTATAACTTCAGGAGCACCAGATTTATTATCTTTGACATCAGAGGCTATAATTAGGGATCCAATCACATGATGAGGCCTGAACCGAGAGTGGACCATTACCTAGGATTGGACCTTTGTCTATTTCCACTTGATTCCATGATTTTGAGGATTTCATATGATGTTCTTCTCTCTTATCCTTATTGTTGTCATAAACCTTTTAATTAATGGGAATTGGAGGACCTGAACCTAGGATTTCTTAGAGGTGACCCTATGGGGTGTTTGGAGATAATTGACCCGTGTCTGTGTCTAGGCGGGCCCTCATACGGCCTAAGATTGGGAATGTGGTACCCTAGATTGGAGAGGTTAGTCTTTAATGGTTGGTTAGCTCATTGTGTATGAGCATAGGATAAATGGTTGTGGAATGGATATAGTATGGTACTTGTGTTACCTCAGGCCACGATTGTGAGCCTTGGAGTGGATCCAATGTTGTTGGACTTGGACTTGTTGTTAGACTGTGTTCCATGTTGTACCTTAACCTCTTAGAGACATTGGGTAGGACCTTGCTCACGCAAGATAAGCCTAGACAGACACAGACCCGTACTTAGTTCCCGAGTCGGCACTAAACATTCACTCAGTTGTTTTAAGCTCAGCCAGTTGACTGATCATCTCTGGTAGGAGCTATGTTCTGGTTACTTAGAGCTATCATGATGAGCTGTGGTTGGACGGACGGTGTGATACCAAGTCCGGGCTAATCTGATAAAGGGGTGTGATCGGTGTTATGTATATTGTATGTTATGTTTATTTTCAGGGCTGTTATCCCTTGCATGGTTATTACCATATCCCCACCGCAAACTGTTTATGGTATGGGACGTTTACAGTACGGGAGGGCCGCGGCATAATATCCCGCGGTGTATCTAGCTTGTGTGAATGTGCCACCTTGTTGTCTGTTTAGATTAGATACTTTATCTTTCTGATTCTAAACTGCTATTACTGCTCAACTGCCTAGATTATGTATTATGTTCACTCGTATGATTATGTACCTGTCATTACTCTCTTTTGTTGTGTACATCTGGTGTTATCTGCATATGGTGCCTTGCCAGATCTTTAGATCTGACCCATCTTTGGTGCTTAGGTCCAGACCTTGATCCCACGGGTGACGCGATCCATGAGACGCCTGTAGTCGGGGACTACGGATGGGGGCCGGCTGACCAGGTGGTCGAGCCGGAGGACGGAGAGCCTGCACTGGAGGGTTAAGTGCATATGTGTTTTGGGATTTGAGAGTCCATTTTTTTTGTAGTGAGATTGGGTAGGTTAGACTGATATGTATATACTCTTGATATTCACACTTTGAGATTATTATCAGGCTTCCGCACTTTTACATCTGATATATATACTTGATACCTTTGCTTCCGCTATCTTTTATTTCGCTTCCGCATATAACTGTTGATTATGATGTTGTTTAAAAAGTTTTAAAATTTGACCTCACTGCGGACTACGATCTTGGAAGTTCTCAGTTTTTCTGGGAAGTAGCGCGCCAACTTCGGATACCTTAGCGTTATCTTCGGTATTCGGAATTGGGGCGTTACACTTTTTATGATCTTCTTATTCCAGAAATTCTTCTGCGACTCCTCCTTCCGCTTGCAAATTGAACAGGAACAACCTATGGAGAGGGCATTTTGGTTTGTGTTCGAACTGATCACAAGTGGACCCCATTCAATGGATCCTCTTGAATTAGTTGAAGAGATAATGAAGTCTAGCTGTTACTAGAGGCCTCCAAGGAATTCGAACTTGTGGTGGAAAACAATGTCAAAGCATGGAACTTTCCGTAACATGCCACCAATCTCCTTGTGTGGGGATAAAGTGGAACTTGTCCCCACGTGAAGAAGAAACGAGAAGAAAGAAAGCTGGAGAGACTTTTGACAAGCGACAGGCATCCAGATTCCAGAACCTCCATGAGATCTGAAGAGAGAAAAAAAACCTCTTTATAAATAGCGCCTTCTACTTGCGCTCAATCCATCGTCGGAAGAAATTAGACTCCTCGCTCATTCAAAGACAACCATTTCTCTCATCTAACCAACCATCTTTTATTCCAATCACTCCCATCTCTCTTCACTAATTAATCAAAGAAAAAGCCCAAGATGTCACTCATTCCAAGCATTTTCGGCCAACGAACCAATGTGTTCGATCCCTTCTCTCTCGACATTTGGGACGCCTTTCAAGATTTCCCATTCAACAACAATGCACTCGCCAGTTCCAACTTGGGCATGGAGACATCTGCTTTTGCCAACGCCCCGAATAGACTGGAAGGAGACCCCAGAAGCTCATGTCTTCAAAGCCGACCTTCCAGGTCTAAAGAAGGAAGAAGTAAAGGTAGAGATGGAAGAAGGGAGGGTGCTGCAGATAAGTGGAGAGAAGAGCAGAGAGAAAGAAGAGAAGAACGACAAGTGGCACCGCATTGAGAGGAGCAGCGGCAAGTTCCAAAGGAGATTCAGATTGCCAGAGAATGCTATAGTGGATGAGGTGAAAGCTTCTATGGAGAATGGGGTTCTCACTATAACAGTGCCCAAGGAGCAGGTTAAGCAGCTCGACGTCAAAGCCATTGACATCTCTGGTTGAATTTCCGAAAGTGTTTGTGTGATGCTGCTGTACACGAATAAGGGTCTGTTCTGTTTGTTTGTGTGTGTGAAATGTAAGAAATAAAAGGTAATTCTTATGTAAAGGATTTGATGTTTAAATAAAATAGACAGTTTTTCAGTATTTTTTGAGTCTGATCAAGAACTGGGTTTTGAGTAGAATGATTCTTGGGTTGTGGGTATTCTACTTTTACTTTACTACTATGATTGATGAATCCACTTGAGATGGGAATCTAAATCATATGAGGATTTGGATGTCAAAGACCAAAATTCTGGGAATTGCAAGCGCTCTGACAAATTCCATGTGGATGTGGAATTGTGAAAAGCAATTTAACTGTTGGTAAGGTTGGAACAGAGGGAATCGTATCATGAGATATGTATGTAGAAACAGAGAGAGTGAGACTGAACTTTGATTCTCTACACTGGAATTTGAGTTTCCATGGAAAATTTATTCTCCTCTGTTTGGATGGCCATGGGTCGAGACATTTCTAATCCTGTTAATAAATGGACGGAGTTTTGTATTGAGATCATTATTCCTTGCTGACCCACTGGCTTGATCGACATTCCAAAAAGCTGTTCTTTCTCTCCCCTTCCTAGTAGTATTGTGCAGCACCTGGAGGACAGCAGGTTTCAGAAGTCCGGGCTTCAAACTCAAAGTAGAATCCAAAATTATCTTAATTCAGCAGTCGAAAGGTCTTTGCACCTATGGGGCCATCTAGTTTTAAATTTAACTGGCCAAGTATGTTGTCTGCATTGGACATGCTTAAGTTCTTCTCTAACACTATGTTTGGGAAGGGGGGAGGGGAGGGGAAATTTGAGGGGGAAGGAAAATGAAGGGGAGGGGAGGGAAAATTAATTTTACTTTCATAGTAAAAAAGTAGGGAAAAGAAAAGTGAAAAAGTAGGAAAATTACCATTTTATCCTTACTTTGTGAAAAAGTGAAAATGGCAGTTTAGTAAAATGACAAAGATTCCCCTCTTTTCCTCATACTTTTCCCCCCATTTTTTAGGGGAAAATTTTAAGGTGGGCCCCACACGAATTTTACCCCCACTTTGCCTTCCCCGTTCCCAAACACCCTCAATATCCACTTTCCCTCCATTTTCCCCTCTTTTTTTTCCTTCCCCTCATTTTACCTCCTTCCCAAACAGAGGGTGAGGTTGTACGATGATCAATCATCAAGTTATAGGAACTTTTATAAATTTTTTGGGGTTTTTAACAAAAATGTCTTTAAATATGACCATACCTCCAAAATATCCTCAAATTCATTTGATGTCCAAAAGCAACTTATGTTGTATACTTTGATTTTTTCAGGACCAAATTGCCCTTCAACCATTTTCTCACGACAGTGAGACTTGACTGCATTTGCGCATTAAAGTATTTCAAGAATTGTTATTTTTATTTCAATTCTCGAACTCGGTAATTTATTCAAGACATTTTAAGTAGTTAACATTTTTTTTTAAACCCATATTCTAAAGCAATAAACATCGAGGAAAAACTTTCTCAACTTTGAAGATAATCCTCTCCATGACTGTAGTAAAAGGAGGGTTATGAACAGGGAATGGAGCGGAGCCCAAATTAATTTTTTGTAAAAATGAAAAGGTTAGATTTTCTTTTTTGGCAAAATCTCCACAAATTATAGTAAGTATATAGTCACAGTGACTACATTCATTTTTTTAAGAAACTCATGATAGAATGGCTGAACTCATACATCTACAGAAATCATTCCTTCATATTCAAAATTGTTAGTCAATCTAAATGCACCTCCACGTATCGTGTTTTTATTAACTTTAATTATTGAACTATTAAGTGTCTTCTCCACATCGCAAGTTGTTTCTCGACATCGCGACTTAATCATGTTAATGTTCAATTCATACCCGAGCTCAAATATGATGTTAGACACAAAACCCAAGGCTTACGAAAATTAGGTCTCGAACTTGCAAGTCATAACTTGAGCTTGTGAGTGTCATGTCTCGAACTCGCAAGAGATAAATTGAAGGGCAATTTGGCTAGAAAAAAAATTAGTCTCCTATATAAGATGGTTTTGGACATTACATGTATGTAAGGGTTCTTCTAGAGGTATAGGCATATTTGAGGATGATTTTGGTAAAATCCCCAAAACTTCTCCCTCTCCCTCTCCCTCTCTCTCTCTCTCTCTCCCTCCTTTCTTTATCTTTGGATTTTCTTTCTCACAAAATGCCTGCCCAGCCATGTTTTTCTAGATTCATTCTCATAATATATTTGTCTTTTCTATATTATTACTTTAAAATTTATTTATATTAGATTATATATATATCATGATAGGGAGAGGTTGGATTGGGCTTGATTGTTGGATTTGATTCGGATCTAATAACCTAGGCCTAGTGAGACTCAACTATCAGTAGGCTTGAGAATTGGACTGGGCCGCTCAGGCATGGAACGACCCAACACGGAAAAAACCTTGCCTGGTCCCTGGGCTGCGGCACAGCACGACCCACCCCAAAGGCTATATTTTTGAAAAGCACCCACCCCCCAAACGGCTATATTTTTTGTTTTTTTCCTTACCCCACAACAGTTGTAAATGGTCAAATAGGGGGTTTAGTGTCATTTCGCCATTTTTTACCACTATAGTCCCCCTCCAACTGCTAAGAAAAGGTCAAATGAGGGTGTTTCATGTCATTTCAACACTTAGAAAGTCTAAAATACCTCATCCCCTCTCATTTGTCTACACTCATCTATTCTCTAAGCTCTCTGTAAGCTCTCTAAGCTCTCCAAAAAAGAATTTCCAACATCTCAAGGCTAAGAAGTTCTCTCTCTTACTAGTCATTACTGAGGGAGCTCTCTCTCACTCTCTCAACATAATTTCTTATTCATCCCTTCCTCTCTCTCTTAGAGGTATTTATTAGTTTAAAATTTAGATTTATTTAGTATTAATATATAGGGGATTTTACGGAAAAAATCCCGAAATTTGGACATTCCTCAGAAAGGGTTCCCAAATATTGTATAGTACTAACGAGGTCTGTTAGGCTTTTTTTTTTCAACTTTGATAGGAGCGAGCGACGCTAGCGTCGCCCATGCGTCCCTCGTCAGAGCATCTCCTAATGTCTGCTTCTTCCTCTCCTCCTCCTATTTCTAAATCTCATTCACTAATGTCCTCTTCTTCCTCTTCTCCTCCTATTCCTCCTAATGGACCATTTAGTAGATTGGTGTCCTTAATAGAGGAGAAGGAGAAACACACACCTTTAGATTGATTGAAGAAAAAAATGGAAACGAAGCTTAGGTGGAAGGAGAAGAGCTAGAAAAAGATATGAGAAGTGTGCTGAGTGATTGGTAGCAGAGGAACCGCCTGCGGTTTTAGAGAGGGAAGAGTGAGGGTGAGTACTTTGTGTAGTGTGTGCATCTCGCACTGGGTGGGAAAACGCTTTTTGGGTATCAACTAATGGGGAATATTACGCCATCGTAGTAAGGGAGGAAGACGGCGTCGGCGAAGGCGGGGTCCGCCGTGAGACAGGGGCACTCGAGCATCTGACGGTGGAAAATGAGCTCGAGCATGTGGGGATGGGTCCAGTACCAGCTGTGGGACTCATTGAAGGTCCTGGGTCCCAGGCCGTGGTTTGTGATGTAAGGGCAGAAATCGCGGTAGATGGATAGTCAGAGTAGTGGGTCAGCAGATCAACGTTGAAACGAGATGAAAAGTTTCGGATGTAGATCCAACGGCCACAACACTCTCTTGGATTTACACATTAGGTCAGTGGAAGGATTCCATGGAAAAGGAGGAAGAGGAGGAAGACTTTCCCAGCCATGGAAAGAACACAAGAAGGAGAAGAAGATTGTTTATTTGGATTCACAACTATGTGTGCCATGATTAATAGTGATGAACCTAAAATGTCTATTAAAGATGGAGTGAGAGAGATGGAGAAATAGGAGGAGGAAAGGAAGAAGAAGACAAAATACTCTGATTAGCGATGCTAGCATCTCCCATGCGTCACTCATTGTGACGCTATCGTCGCTCAAAATAAAGTAAAAAAATAAAAAAAAATTGGCGGGAGGACCTCTTTTGTACTACGCAATATTTAGGGACTCTTTTCGAGGAATGTCCAAATCTCTGAATTTTTTCCATCAAATCTTCTTTTATATATAATAATAATAATAATAATATTAATATTATTATTATTATTATTATTAAGTTGGGAAAGCCTAGAACTTTCCACGAAAATACCAGCAATTCTTCTGGGGGATAAATCGGGGCCTGCTTCTCCAAACAGAGGAAGAAACCAGAAACAAAACATATGAAGAAGCTTTGAGAAGTATCCAGACTCCAGAGTTCTGAGAAAGAAAATTCCCTTTCTTCACCTCTTTCCTCAGCCTTCTCTCTATAAATGGCTCCTTCCTCCTCCCCTCCTCCCCATACCATCAGTACAATTCGGTTTGCATTTCTTATTAAAAAACTTCCATCTTTTCCTAATCTAAACATCTTCAGTTCAAATCAGTCCTATTTTCTGCTGCACCTTGTTGATCGATCAATTGAAGAAAGACCCATATGTCGATAATTCCCAGCTTCTTTGGCCGACGAACCAACACCTTCGACCCCTTCTCTCTTGACATTTGGGACCCCTTTCATGATTTCCCATTCAACATGAATGCACTCATCAGTGCCAACTTGGACAGAGAGACATCTGCTTTCGCCAATGCCCGGATAGACTGGAAGGAAACGCCTGAAGCCCATGTCTTCCAAGCTGACCTTCCAGGTCAGAAGAAGGAAGAGGTGAAGGTGGAGCTGAAAGAAGGGAGGGTCCTGCAGATAAGCGGAGAGAGGAGCAGAGAGAATGAAGAGAAGAATGACAAGTGGCACCGCGTTGAGAGGAGCAGTGGCAAGTTCCTGAGGCGATTCAGATTGCCAGAGAATGCTAAAGTGGATGAGGTGAAGGCTGCTATGGAGAGTGGGGTGCTCACTGTAACCGTGCCCAAGGAGTAGGTTAAGAAGCCAGACATCAAAGCCATTGACATCTCTAATTGAGTTTCCTTGAGGATTGTGTGATGCTTCTGTCACAACATAAGAACATCTGTATAGGTATTGAGATTGTAAGAAAATGAGAGTAAAAAAGAAGTGTGTATTTGTGGGTGTGTAATGTTATGAATAGAAGTCTTCTCATGTCAAAGATTTGATATTTGAATAAAATGTTTGGATTTTCAGTATATTGAATGTCAGTTTCTCAGGTAATGGCTTTTTAGTAGAACAATTTTTGGCTTCTAGGAATTCTATTAACATGAACTCATCTGAGATGTAAATCTAAACCATAAGCGGATTTTGCTATGAAGAATGATATTCTGGAATCTGGAAGTGCTCTTACAACAGCAACAACAATAATTTAGAAGAAAGAGGAAATTCCAATCCGATATGGAATTGTGAAAAGCAATCCAATTGTTGCAAATGTTGGAACACAGAGAAAAATGTTTTAAGAGATAAATGTATATACCACACATCCATATATATATGCAAGAGTGAAAAGCTATTGTTTGATAACTCCAACTTTGCATTCTTCAACAATTTGCAGATGGTATTAATTTCTTCAACAGGGATATTTGCAGCTAGATTATATGTTATTGAACAATGGCCTTTAGAACTGTGGATGATCTTTGCGTTTGGGACCCTACGAACCTTCTGGGTAATCAAATCAAATTTAAATTATGATGCATTACAAAAGTCAGCACATTGGTTGTTTTCGCTTCTTTAATAGTAGTTTGAGCCTGTTTGGAGAAGAATGTTGTCAAGGGAATTGTGAAATGTTCTATATTTCCATCACAAGTCTATTTTTTCTAATGTTTTAACCATTGGATTTTATTATTAAGGTCCTATTTGTTTCATGTAATTAAATTCTTAAGAATTCTAAGGCTGAATAACTCGAGGGGTTAAAAATGACTAATACGAGGTTAACCTCCCTTGTAATGCAAATGGAATCAAAGGAAGATTGGGAAATGAATATCCATCAACCACGTTAGGAATTCAGTCACATTTGACCATAAATTCTATCTATTCATCTATATTGGTATGCATTTGATCTTCTCTAAGCTGAAAAAAGTGCTACTAATGTTGGACGTCCTTCGTGAGCGGCTTGAATCACATGATTAAGTGGGGTGCTCTGTTCATCTTCAACTATGCACGGACAGTTCACGTGAAACAGAGTCTACCAAATGTGATAACTTATACAAAATATTTTATTTTGTGTCTCCACATGTCTTTCTCAACACTATCGTATCAAAAGAAATTAAAGATAACCACATTCCCTACATTAAGATATAAACAAAACCTATTTTAATAAATCATGTGAAAAAAGGAAAAAGAAGATGAAAGCCACCTGATAAGTCCACAAAATTGTAGTTTTCATTCATCATTTCATATGCATTTGTGAATTTAATAAGGCTAAATGCATTGAATTACACTTAATTTTATGATTTCATGCATTTGAGCATCAAATTCGGAATCTTAGTCAAATTTGGTCAAAATTCATTACATTGTATGACTTTTGTGAAATTAGGGATTTCCATCTCTTTCATCACCCAAAATTTAGTTCTTTTGGCTTCACTAATGCATACTGCTAATTTTGATACAATGTGTTATTTTTGGAAAGTCGGGTATTTTTGGTGCATTAAGTAGGCATGTAGGGTCCCATGCACAGTCCATCTAGATTTATCACACTTGATTATTATTGAAATTATTTAATTTTACTTATGTAAGAGAAATCAAGAGTGGGACCTGCATTGGTGAAATTTGATAGAGATAAAAGGCGGGACACCCTTCATGGTGGGCCTACATATCTTGACATCTTGGTGGAGTTGGAAAGATTAAAAATTCTCAAAGAGGAAAGAAGAAACTTAGATTTGGAAAGATGGTGTTGACTTGCTAAATTTGGAAACCAAAATCAAGAAAGAAAGAGAAAATTAGAAACTTTACAAGGGAAGTTGACTAGTCAAAGTTGCAAGTGAGAAAGCGAGCCAAATATGGGAAGAGAATCAAATAAGAAAGCAAATAAAGAGTCCATACATGCCTTAGACGTCCAACATGGGTCCCACACATCCCATTGCATGCTAAACATAGAAGTTCCCTTAATTTCACAATTATTCTCGGATTTTTCAGGGGCAGCAAATTGAAATGGTCATAACTTTCAACCTAAGTGTCATATTAGTGCAATCTACCTACCGTTGGAAAGCTCTTTTTGAGTAGATATCCGTAGAGTCCAAGATTGCATAAATCAGAGCTATATTAAGGGAAATTTGAAATCGGAAATTTACCTGTTATAATTCTATGCGGGAATTGCAAAAAGTCTTTAAAATTGGCAACATTAGAGATCCTTTTAAGAAGTTCAATTTTCCAAGACTTGGAGCTCAAGAGACCATACTTAGTAACAAATTCTCTCCAATTCAAATTATTTCCAAGTGTGAAGCCTAGCTTGAGTCCCAAGCAAAAAATCTTTACAAATAAGGAAACAAGTCCTAAAAGAGAGGATATTCTTTGCTAAAAAGGAGGCATCAATATTAGAAAACCAACACAAAAGGGGATGGATGATATCTCACGTGCAACACTCACTCTCTCCAATTCCCTTCTTTCTTTTCCTCCTTTCTTGTTTTCCATTAGTGTTTTATTTATTTATTTTATTTTGGTAGCCTTGGGCCATGTCCATGGATTTATTTTGAATGAGGATTTTTGTAAAGGAGAAGTTGTAAAGATGCAATTTTTAATGACAAATCAAAAAGCATGCTTTGCAATGGTAGGCTAATTTTCTTAATTAGAGCTATGGATGAGGGTAAGTAACTTCTTTTTATTTATTTAGTAATTCTAATTTATGTTCCATGATTATGTGCTTAATGATTAATAGGCTTGTCTTCGTGCCTTAGGCAAATCTCCATTTTTTATTTCTAAAAATAAAAATTAGTTTTTGACTACTCATGCTTATTTTGATAGGCCATGCTTAGGATTTAGATCTTTTGATGGTTTATACTTACTTTTGATGGGTAGTTCTTAAATTATTTTTATTCTTTTATGAGATAAAGGAAGTCTTGAGTTTTGAATTTTTATGATTAAAAAGGGTTTTTAAAGTTAGAATTTTCAAATTAAAAACATTGATTTGTCTTTGATTTTAAGTAAAAATTGGACCAAGTTAGGATTACTTGATAAATAATTGGTGGATGCTTATTGGATTCCTATGCTCTAACCACTTTCATTAATTGGTAGATTTCATAGTTCTAAATTAGTCTCTTTCTTTTATTTCTAAATACTCAAAACTTTCTTTAATTCTTAGTTAATTAGTTCTCTTAATCTAAAAGTTTCTTTAATTAGCTCCCTGTGGGTTCGACCCGTTCTTGCAACTGTCTTATCTAGACACCCGTAAACTTACGGTATTTTATAATTGATAAAGATCACATCACCACCTCCACAACACTATCTCTCATTGCATAGAGAATCTTCA
The DNA here is from genome assembly GCA_029852735.1 of Persea americana. Taxonomy (NCBI): domain Eukaryota; kingdom Viridiplantae; phylum Streptophyta; class Magnoliopsida; order Laurales; family Lauraceae; genus Persea; species Persea americana. The sequence goes on from CM056813.1 coordinate 4,540,538, forward strand.
ATCAATGCAAAATCCTGTTCAAAATTTTAAATGAGACTCAATTCCCAACCTAAGGGACCAAAAAAATCAATTTCAAACTTCAAGAAAAAGAACATTAATTTTAAGAAATTAAGAAGAAAACTACGAAGAATATGAAATATATCTCGGGCATGTTTGGTAACAGACAAGGAATCTATAGATCTGATGATTCTTCACTACCACTATAATAAGGATTTCTCGCTAGGGATTTGTATAGTTGAGGATTTCACATTGATATTTGTGTATATCGATGCATACAATTGAGGAAAATAAAGCTTGGTGTACAAATCCACTTAAGTTAGGATTTTCAGATCTTAAGGGAGGTGGTTGGATCTAAAAATCCTAACAAATGAAGACTTCCATTCGTCAAACTCCACAGGAATTTATAATTGCCAAACATGTATTTACCACAACTTTAGGGAAACCGAAAATCTTTTCCCCAAAGATTTGGTTACCAAACGTGACCTTATAAACTTCACATCTCTCGTAGCATAGGAGATCTTCTATAATCAATGTAAAACTCTTTTTAAGGAACAAATATATCCCAATTTTCAACCCAGAGATTAAGAGCACCCATTTCAGAAAATCAGTGAAAAAAAAATGGAAGAAAGAGATGAAACTCGCCTCCAAAACACCTTCTCTCAGTATATTTTCTTCAATCAAATGCAAAACTCATTCAAGAAATAAAAAATATTCTAATTTCTTATTTAAAAGGTTAAGAAAATCATTACAAGAAATCAAGGGAAAGGAAAAAAAAAAGGAAAGAAGAAAAAGAAGATGAAACCCACCTCTAAAACACTATCTCATTGCATAGGATACCTTCCTTAATCAATGTAAAATCCCTTTAAAAAAATCAAAGATATGCCAATTTCTAATCCAAGTGATCACGAGAATCCATTTTTAAATAACAATAGAGAAAGAGATTTTTCCTTGTAACTTAAAGACGACTTTCTTGTTTAGGAGGAAAAAGCATGTTTTGATTGTGTAACAAAAATGCAATTACATAGGGATCACGCAATATAATTGCAATCATATGGTGTGATTGTAACAAATATGCTATTACGCAAAAAATAGAGAAAATTGCCAAAAAAATCACCTTAGATATTCGGTGCACCAAAAAAGCTCTTATAGTTCCTCTATAACAGTAAAATCCCTCCCGCCAATTTTCTCTTTTGTTTGAGTGACGATATTTCCTTTTCTTTCTTTCTCTTCCTCTTCTCCCTCTGCTTTCTCCATCTCCTTACTCCATTTCTCTCCCAGCCCACTACCCCCAACACCTCCATCATCCTCAACACCTCCATCCAGCCACCCCCATTCCTATTTTTTCCTTCTCACGCCATCCATCTTCATCTTCTTCTTGCACATAATCCATTTGAACCCATCTTTGCAACTCACCACTTTATATATTCAAACCCATTCTCATTCCCATCTGAGGCAGAGGAATGCGATGAGGAGGCTGATGGCAAGTCTCTGGACAAGGAAGCATCCTAGCCATGGATTCCAAATAGACCCAATTTAAAAAAATAAATAAAATAAAAACAGGATGATGGAGGAGCAAGGGTTGTGGGTTGGGCAAGAAATAGAGTAAGAAGATGGAGAAAGATGAGGGAGAAAAGGCAGAAAAAAGAGGAAAAGGAAGATATGTGCGACAATATCGTCATTCAACTCAAGACACAAGTGGTGATATCGCTGTTCAAACAAAAGTCAAAACTGGTAGAAGGACATCTAAGGTGATTTTTCTTATAGTTCACTACAAATATACAAAATCCTCTACTAAAATTTTTAAAAGTTTAGTTCTTCTACCATTGAAAATACGTTTAACACGTATTGTCCCATAAAATACTCATTTTTTTTCTACTGTTTTTTTAACCCTTTTGAATGAGTCGAGTACAACTTGAGGAAAGCTTCATTTCTTTATATTCAAACTGATCAAGAGTGGACTCCTAACCACTAAGTTACATCCTCATTTTGGTTGAGCAATCAATGAAGTCCAAGTAGGGTTTCAAATGGGTATACGATTCTCCGATTACCTAGAAGTTCTGACTTTTAAAAAACTGGATTTGAAACCTATTTTAGGTTTTGACTCATTAACGAGTTTGTGTCCAAAACCCAATTTAGATTCCGATTAATAAATGGGTCTGGTTTTGGGTCCATATAGGTTCCGACCTATGGACCCGGGACCTGGCATATGAGTCTTTAATATTGCACATTGTACTTTAAAATCCACTTTTTTTTTTTTTTAATGTATAATACTTGAAGTAGTAGACTTGATGTACTGTTATAAGTTGAATGATATGTTTATTTTAAGAAATATTGAAGAATAAAGAGAAAATAGAAATTATTTTGAAACTAGATTACAGTCATTTAGGTGGACTCGGTTTCGAAACCGGATCCGAAACTTTCTATCGAAATCGGGTCTGGAACCAATAAAATAGGTTTCAATTCAAAACCAGATTTGGAACCGGAGCCATTATTTAAAAAGGGGTTCGGATCCAATATGGTTTCAATCTAGAACCATTCCATTCGCAACACTAAGTCCAACCCCTAAATGCTTCCAAAGGAATCATGGAAAACAAGTTCACCAATTGAAGCATAGAACTTTCCATAACATGCCAGCAATTTCCTGGTTCTTAAAAGAAAAAGAGCAAAGTGGGGCCGTCTCTTACAGCTGAAAGAAGAGTCTGGAAGATCAAAACAAAAGACCGAGAGATCTTTAGAGGTATCCAGAGCCCCCTCCTCTGCTTGGCTCCTCGTCCTTCCATCTTTATAAATAGCAGTCTCTTCCCTATCTCTCCATCCATCGTCAGAAAAAAATCGATTCATAGCTCACCTATAAACAACTGTCTCTCTGTGATCTAAACATTTTCGATTCCAGTCAGTCCAATTTTCTATTCTGCAATCCCTAGTAGGAATACCCATAATGTCTCTCATTCCCAGCTTCTTCGGCCGACGAACCAACGTCTTCGATCCCTTCTCTCTTGACATTTGGGACCCCTTTCAAGATTTCCCATTGAACATCAGTGCTCTCACCAATTCCAACGTGGGCAGGGAGACATCCACTTTTGCCAATGCCAAGATAGACTGGAAGGAGACCCCAGAAGCCCATGTCTTCAAAGCCGACCTACCGGGTCTGAAGAAGGAAGAGGTGAAGGTGGAGCTCGAAGAAGGGAGGGTCCTGCAGATAAGTGGAGAGAGGAGCCGAGAGCAAGAAGAGAAGAACGACAAGTGGCACCGCGTTGAGAGGAGCAGCGGCAAGTTCCTGAGGCGGTTCAGATTGCCAGAAAATGCTAAGGTCGATGAAGTGAAAGCTGCTATGGTAAATGGGGTGCTCACTATAACCGTGCCCAAGGAGCAGGTTAAGGAGCCTGACGTCAAAACCGTTGACATATCTAGTTGAATTTTCAATAGGATTAAGGAGCATGTTAAGAAGGCTGACATTAAAGCCATTGACATATCTGGTTGAATTTTCAATAGGATTGTGTGATGGTTGAATTTTCAGTAGGATTGTGTGATGCTGGTTTTCTCACAAACAAGTGTCTAGATCTATTGTGTTAGTTGAGTTTGTTAAGAGCTTTTCAAATAGTAAATGGTGGAATGGCTATGATTGTATGTGTGAAATGTAACTAATGACTAATAAGAGACTTATGTAAAGGATTTGATATTTGAAATAAAAGATATGGGTTTTTTCAGTATGTTGATATTGTTTCTCAACTAAAGGATATTTGGTGATTCTTAGCTTCTGGAGAGAAAAAACTTAGAAATGGATTCTCAGCTTCTGGGACTGACTCCACTTGTGATCGGAATTTAAATCTTAAGAGGGGCATGGGGTCGAGATTCTGGAATTCACAAGAGAAGGGAATTCCATCCGAATATCAAGGCAGAAGCTGGGACCAAGTAAATCACATGCTTGCTGATTGGAAAAACTATGTAAATCAATTTGGTTTTAGTAAGTTGCTAGAGTCTTGCCACACCATACTACCTAAAACTTAGAGCTGGATTATCTAATGCAAGTGTCATTTAAGAACAGGTTATATGAAGGCACATGTTCATTTCCAGTGTTTGGTGTGTGCTCCCTTCCTCTTTTCTGATTAATCTAGAACCAAAGGGTACTTTAATCAACCAAGGGAACAGACTGGGAGTACCAACTACCAATATATGACCAAAATAGTATTTGCATTACACTAGCACTTGAGAAAAACAAACCCATAGTTATACAGGAGGATGGAAAGTTGTCAGTGCCTTGCTGTCAAACAGGGAATATGATTAAAATGGCAATGCAGGAAGTGCTGTATATAGATTTAGCTTTTTGCCACTCTCAGACCCTTGTGTGCTCCAGCGAGAGAGAGCTAACTAAAAGAGAGATATGGCCATAGCTTGTCTGATTTTTGTAAAGCCAATCTTAGAAAAATGGGATAAAGCTCAGACGATGAAGATGAGGTTTAGACTTCCACCCCTCCATTAAATGAATGTAGTAATGCCACTATAAGAATAGTAGAAAAAATATTAAGATCTCTACAAGTTCATTAGCTTATACATTTGTACAAGTACTTTAATTTATTTTACTTTTGACTTAACTCTATAATGACAATCCATCAACTAATTGCAGACATGGCTAATAGTAACCACAATTCTATTGTGCAAGTGAAAAATCTCAAACATTCCTACATCTGGAATCATGCTCCAAGGGTGAGAACTACAGCAATTGAAAGTGCTTTAACCTATTAAGACTTGCCTTGCAGACAACGTATTACAGCACATTACTCATCCTGTTTACTCTTCCAAAATCCTCAACCAACTATATAAAATATAGTTGGTTGAAATGGCAAAGAACCCTTTTACAACTTCAGAGATGATCTAAGGATGATCTCAGAAGGGTGTCCCTGTCCCACTCCTAGACTCAGTTGGGCTGTACAATGCAGATCTATTCCTTGGTCTGTTCTCTTCCAATTGCTTAACAACTTCATCCATATCAGGTCTCACAGTGGCCACAGGTGCACAACAACCCATGGCAAGCTTCAATGCCTGCACCAATCCGTCCTCCATTGGGCTCCTTATCCCCTTCAGTACCTCCACATCATACACTTGCATTGTAGTCTCTTCCAGCACTGCCAACTTAACTAGAGATGGCAAATCCACAAACTCCCCGCTCTTCGCATCCTTGCCAGGCTTTTTGCCCAGTAGGATCTCCAACAGAAGAATCCCGAATGCATAGATGTCGGTCCTTGAACTGCACTTCTTCATCTTGCTTAACTCGGGTGCCTTATACCCATCAGACTTTGCGGCAGCCACCATCTCATCTGCCACTGCAGGAACCATCAGCTTGTCGAGTCCACATTCAGTTATCCTGGCAACAAAGAAGTCGTCGATGAAGATATTCTTTGATCGCACATTCCCATGGGTTATGGGTGTTTCATGGCCAGTGTGAAGATAGGCAAGCCCACGGGCAATGCCCAATGCAATCTTGTGTCGTCGAGCCCAGTTCAGCGATGGCTTCCCAGCTCTTGTTTCTGAAAACCCAAAAATATTTGTACATGAAGATTTAAGACCCTTCTATCCAATAGAAAAGACATAGAAAGACAAGACAAACTGTCCAGATATAGGGTTTTTACAGGAAGATATCTGCATTCAATTGATTCAGCTAAATTTGATTTGATTTTCTTACAAAAAAAGAAAAATGAAAAAAAAAGAAGTAAAACTGTTTGTGAAAGATGTAGAAGATTTTCTACATGGTTTAATGTACTGATGTAGACGCTGAGATGTCTAATGCAGCAGTGGAAAATCACATATGGGAACTGGTATGGATTGATTCAATACTACGATAATCCATTTTTATTCAGACTCCACCTACAGAGCCTACACACCCTGACAGGACGACAACTAGTCATGCTTGGATTAGGCAAAAGCAAAAGTACATGGTTAATATGCGATAAAATTCTGAACTCCAATTTGGAGAGTAATAGCTTTATCAAGCCTGGAAACTGACAATTGGTTCTAATGTATAGCAATAATGACATTTTAACAACTTAAAACTCAATGCTCCTGATGTTTTCTGTGGTCCATTTGTTGAATCGGGTATTGAATTTTTTGAGAATTCTAAGCAGTACTATTCTATTGTAAGAGCTAAAATTGAAGGATTAAAAGTTAGTACTGCTTGGTGCTTAGAGTCTTAGCTCTTATAACTTTAATACTCATATGACAGAAGTCCCTTTTCTTTGAATACCAAATATGCAAACAAGCCTTTGGCACTAGTTTAGCCCATTCAGATGGGTGTTCTGTTTCTTAATACCACTTTTGGGGGAGGAATAGTAGATGGATGGGGGACAAAACCATGAGCAGGAATCTTATCACAGTACTAGCACTCATAGATACTACTTGGATTTTAGCAGACCAAATACAAATGAAACAGAACAGAATAATAAGAAATGCAGGTTATTAGTAACTTAGTACTTACCATGAAGGAGATCATGAAGTGATCTGCTGGGAACATAGTCATAAACAAGGAGCTTCTCCCCTCTCTCCCCTTCATAGAAAGCTCTGAGAGGAACAATGTTCTCATGGCGAATGCAACCGAGCTGTCTAATAACAGGCAAACACGACGCTCGGTCCCTGCAACTTCCTTCTCTCAACAACCTCAAGGCAATTGTCCCTCCATCAACAAGTTTTGCCTTGTACCTCGCCCCGTAGCTCGTCTTCTCCACCACCTGACCTGTTGCATTCAACACATCATCCTGTGTCAAATGCTCGCCGCCCTGAAACAAGATAAGCTTCCCTTCTCCCTCACCACCACCATTCTCTTCATCCTCCATCTCTGCCGCCTCATTGACCTTCCTTGCCCTGTTCTTCCACTTCTTCCCCTGCACATACCAAATCAACAGAGAAGCCAAAACCACAACGAACGCCATCAATCCGATCACAATACCAGCAACTGCACCCGGATCCAATCCCGAAGTCCCACTGCACTTCCCCAGAGGCGCTCCGCAGAGTCCAGGACTGTTCCCTTGAAAGGACTCTGCGCCAATCTTAGAATTGAATTCTGGCAACACCCCACTAAAATTGTTGTAAGAAAGATTCAATCTTTCCAAACTCAACGCAGAAATCCCCTCCGGAATCAGCCCGGAGAAGAGATTTCCCCCAAGATCGAGCTCCTTCAAATCATGAAAATTCAAGAGAAATCTCGGAAACCCGCCTTCCAATCTGTTATTCCCCAAGTCTAACACTTGCAAATTCCCGCAACTCGCATTGGGTACGGCAGGTTCTGGGAGAAATCCAGAGAGGGAATTCCCATCGAGCCAGAGCGAGGAAAGGCGGTCGCAGAGGTTCCAAATCGACGGCGGGAGAGAGCCATTGAGCGCATTGCCGCTCAAATCAACAGCTGAGAGCGAGGGGCTGTTCCCAAGCTCAAATGGCACCGACCCAGATAACGTATTGACCCCAAGATACAGAGATTGCAAGGAGGAGAGCTCTCCAATCTCTTTGGGGATAGTTCCAGAGAGCCCAGAAGCTGGGAGCTTGAGGGACAGAAGCTGGAGAGTGGGGTCACGTGAGAGAGTGAGATTTGTACTGTGAGACGCGTCTGAGCAGAGAAGAAGAGACCCACTGGAGAAACCCCATTGGAGGCCTCTCCAACTGCAGAGAGGAACCGAATGGTTCCATGAAGAGAGAAGAAGGTTCTCTGAGGCTCCTTGCAGTGAGGGTTTGATTGTACTCAGGAGGAGAGCCATGTCAGACGACTCTGCCATTAAGGAAGAGAAGAAGGACAAGAAGAGGAAGAAGAAGACACAGAGAGACGCCATGAGAAAGGAAAGAGAGCTAAGGAGAGAGAATGATTTATTCAGTAAAAGAGAGGAAACATATGTAATAATGAATACAAGTGTGGAGATGGTTTTATGGGGTGTTTATGGAGAAAAAAAGGCTGTTGTTGGTTGACTACTGCTGCTTTTGTAGGTCTCCGACTTCTGGTTTCCTGATAGTTTTTTTGCATATGACATGAGGGATGTGTGTTTGGGAGGGAGGTTGGTAGAGAAATTGCTAGTTCAAATTGGGAAGGCCTTGTGGGGCATGAATGTGATCTTCAAATTGGGCCATGTACCCTATCATATTGAATTTGATACTTCATTTTTTTCATTCAAAACTTATATTTCAATCATATACATATAGGGACAATGTTCACGTGCATCCTTCCCTCACCATATGGTGAGGACAAATTCAATGGGGTCACGTTGGGCCCCATTGATCATGGGACTTAGGGGGTATGAAAAGAGTCATACGAGATGAGACCATATATCAAGTTTAAGGTCAACTGCAAGTCTCTAACGCCTTCATCCGTAACCCACAAATTTAATGGCTTTATATTAAGGGAAGATTTTGACCCTCAATCCAATGGTTCAATCTAATCGAATTAATAAAAACTCAATTGATCAATTGTAGTTTAGGGAGTTCTACGTATGTAGATGATTTGGATGAATCATAAAGTGGCCCAACTATGTTGTCCCTCATCATAATGTGGTGAGGGATAGATTCACATGAATATTTCCCTACATATAGAGTCTCTCTCGTATCCATGTCGTATTTGGACATCATAGCTTATAGAGCCTACTTCTGTTATATTACGAACTGTGATATGGTGCAATGAACTTTAGCGTGTGATGGTGCGTTAAACTTACTTAGGCTCACCTAGGGCATTTTGTAATCCATAAGCACCTCACATATCACTATCCCCTGTCTAAATGTAACATGGTCATAGATCAAGGGTTAGAATGATTAAACAAACATTTTATACATTGGTGAATCAAATCTAGATCTTTCAATTCCTCACTCCTCTCATGACTAGTGGGGCAGCAGGTGGGCTCCATATGACAGTCCGTGTAGAGTTCCGGACTAGACAACCCCACAAGAGTCCGGATTTTGTACAAATTATATATGGGATTAAAATCTTCATTTATTTATCCCCAAGTTGTAGCTTAGCTGATATCGAATAACGAACGTGAATATTTGAGCCAAGAACGCAGAAGTTTGAGTCTTCAACATTGAATAAAAGGAAGAAAAAACATTTATAGTAAGGGGCCTCTGAAAATGAAGGGCTAGATTAGATCATTTGGTCAAAGTAGACATCTTTAATTCTTCTTGAATCAAATTAAAATTTAGACCCGGCATATCACACTATTGAATTATTTCTATCCTGCCAATTAGAGGCATAATAGTGTTTCATTAGGCCCCACAATGTGAATTGGATTGTCCACCTTGTTGGTCTGACCATTTCTATGCATATAATAAAGGGGTAGGTTTCAACTTTCAATACAAGCCCGCCATGGGACTTGGGGGTTGGTGAATGGCTGAATGTCAAAAGAGATAGGTCAGGCCAGGCAGTTTGTCTTTCACAAGTGGTGTGGTATGGAAGAATAAAGACAGATGATTTAGACTTTCAGCATGTTGGTAGATCAATGATCAAGATGGCCCACCACTTCAAGGAGGCTGATTGGTTGAGTTGTTGGGCCCCGCCGGATTTGAGATCATCATCCAATGGGAACTCATGATTGTGTATTAATTTTGGTGGTCCAGTGACCTAGGAAACCATATAGTTCCTAGTTCCTGCATGCATATTCGAGTAGGTTGTTGGGCCTGCGGAGTTCAATAATGATAAACCAAAAGGCAAGGATGGAGTGGGATCAGCAGGCTGTCTATGAGGTGGGCCCACTCCGGCTATATTTAGTAGGAAAGATCCACACATTTTCAATGGGTCTGATTCGAGCCGGATTTGCCAAAGCCCGAATCCAGTAACACTCGATTCGACTTTGCATCTGATCCAGTGGGCCACACCAGACCCAAGTTTACATCAACGAGGACTGAGATGCCGGGCCTTACTGTTATCTAATCAAGCCTTTGTTGGGCTCTGGCCGTTATAAGTCTTCGGTGTTAACCATGCAGACATTCTTATCCATGAGCCCAAATCCAAGTTCTAAGAGAGATGATTTGGAATCTTTCTGCTGGTATACTGCCATACGAATGATGATCCAACTCACTATGAGGCGCTGTTTAAAACTGGAGCCATTCATACCTCAGAAAAAGGCCCAAGTCAACTGTTTTAAAATAACTCAGGGTGGGACACAAATACATTGGACATGCCCATCTGGAAAGTTATTTATGGATCCCCCAATTACTCAGATACTGAAGAACTCAAATTTAGAAAATAGGGTGTGTCCAAGATGTTAGAAGATATTGTTTTTAGGGTCCAGGCTCAGTATACCATGAACCCAAAAAGCATGGAACCCAAATCTAGTACATGGGCGAGTGGGCTCAGCCCAGTGAGCCCAAAAACAACTGCCAATTGCACTCCAGACGACAAACTCATACCATACCAAGCTTCACCTGTTCTGACAAAGGTAATCCAATTGCTAGGTATTAAGTGCAAGGCCAAGTGGAAAGTAGAAAGTATAAATTCAACGGCCAAGATCTTCTGGCATATGCATGATGACTTTCACTCAGCCTCTCAATTCAAGTATTGTGGAAGATCTAAATGATGTCAAACCTAAACACATGGAGACACCATTATAGGAGCTGATACTACATAAAGGAAATAGAGGCAACAGGAGGATGAAAGAGATTCCTTTATGTCACACTTCACCTTGTTATTCTTCCACTAAGTGGTAGTCAATCATCCACTAACGAAATGCTGTGCATGTGGTGTGAAAAACGCCTGGACCAGGAAAAAGAAACCCTTAAAATGACTGAAAGTTAGAGACTAATCAAGTGGGTTAAACTGGTCAAACCCAGCATAAGGGTGGCCCCACCAACCAACCTAATCTTAACAAGACCCGGATTCTTCCTTCCGTACCAATAGAGATTTCATGTTTTCATTCTCAATTATGAAAAGAAAAACAAATCAGATGATGTTCTTTTTCCTGATATAAAAAAAAATCCGGTGTTGGAGCTATCTTACGTGATGGGGATGGTAAAGTGATTCCGGTTATGCGTAAGATAGATAACGAAATGGATGAAGTGGAGGGCATTGAATCTTTACTGCATTGCGTGGGTTGTAGACAGGGGCGAAACTAGAAAATAGGCATTGGAGGGGCCATTATGGAAAAAAAAAAAAGGAATTTTGGAGGGGCCATTGCTAAAAATGGCTTCAAAATTTTCTTACCTAAAGGGGCTTTTTGAAATTTGAGGGGGGTGTGGCCCCGCCAGCCCCTCTCTAGTTCCGCCCTTCGTTTCTGATGATATGTCACATGGGGGTAGGAGCTATTATTGTTGAAAGTGATTCATTGAAAGTGATGGAAGCATTAAACTCTCATTCTCTAAACTTATCAAGACAGGGCATTGTGATTGATGAGATCACAAAACTATTAAACATTTTACTAGTTATGAAGTGGCTCATGTGGGTAGGAAAGTTAATGAAGCGGCTCATAAACTTTCTAGGCACGCCAAATTTGTAGAGGACAAGAGGGTTTGGTGGTATCAAGCATGCATCAGATTTTATTGAGTCTGAATAATCACTAGTGGTCCAAGTGGGGAAAATTCAACTGCAGGAGTTTTCTCTACTATGGATAGCCAATGGTTTCTAATCTTGATGGTGGAAACAGCAGGAGATAGAAGGTCAAGAAAGATAGCTCTCGTGGAGGACATTTGCAGCATCTCTGAAAAAAATGTCACGGGTACTTTAGTGTTTTTTTGGTAAAGATTAGTACTCTGGTTAAAGAGAGAAAATCCTAAACTTATTATTCTCTCTTTTTTGAAAAAATTCTAATTCCTATGAGCAATTGGCATTTAGTGAAGTTCTTACTAGTTTTTTTGGTAAAAATCCCAATAGAAAAAAAAAAATAAAAAAGAAGAAGAAGAGGGACATCATCTTCTACCACAAAAGTTTAGTGCCCTGTTGGAAGAGAATCTCTTAGTCTGGAGCGGTAGGAGCGGTAGGACAGTACTCGAAAGTTAAAACTTTTTATGTCTAAAGATCAATCTTTGGGTGACTGTGAGGATGAGACTCCTCTTCTAGAAAGTTGTGAGTCATGTCTTAGAAATAAGAAAAGCCCCCTAAAGTTGTATAAAAAGACTGAGAGCCAAATCTTGAAAAATGAAGGAAGAGGGACTCCAGCAATTTTTATTTTTTATTTTTTACAATTTTACCTCTATTTTAGATATCTTAAAATAACCATGTATTCTAGGATATCCTGCAAAGCAAGCTTTTCTTACCACTCATAAATGGAACTATGATAGTTTTTGCCTCACTTTTCTCCCCAACATTTGTCGTCTTCTTGTGAAAGCTTCCCGGCGTTAAATTTGAGTGATTTGGATTTCTTAAATGGCTCTCATTCAAGTGCTTTATAGCAGTTAGCTTAAAGAGTTTCACGAGGGAGAAACCTTCCCAATGCAACAGTGCTCATAGCGCAAACGCTTAGTGAGGTCGACCTTATGATCCATTCAAGTGGACCATTAAAAGGGAAACCCCCTTCCCTTGGATGGTCACTTATCCCAAGCTTGGCACCTATCGGAATGAATGGACCATTGGAACGACTTGCACTCATTTTGGATAGTGAAAACTTTTGAGCCATTGATTAAGTGGTTAAGATAATGATCTGAACCTCCGTCACCATGCACAAGTACGTGGAGGGGAGATCTCCATCCCCAAGTGGGGTGCCATGTGGGCCCTACAAGGATAGGTGTTCGGCATAAGGTGAGCATCTGTACTCAGCAAAGGGGGGCCTTTCATGAGAACTGTTTGAGACAAAACTGTTCTAATAGTGACATAGGTTTTTTTCTCTTTTCTTTTTGGGTAACCTAGCAAAGGGGCTGGGACCCTTTGATTTATGACACAACTCACAGATGTAAGGTGATGAGAACTCACACATGAGAAGAGAGATAGACACGACTTACACATGCGAGGTGATGGAAATTCGCACATACAAGGAGACATAAACACAACTCACACATATGAGGTGATGAAAACTCGCACATGCGAGGTAAAGAAACTCACAGATACAAAGAGGGAGGAGGTAGGGTTCGAACCCAAGACCTCCCAATACAAACTGCCACTCGTTATTACTAAGGCAAGGAGCCGTTCTCCTTTTTAGTGACATAGTTGAATATGTTGGAAACTGTCATGAGAAGCCTCATGGTTAAACAGAATGCAAGTTTCTATATCCATCTGTAAAGGGCCTGTTTGTTAGGATTTTCAATACCCTGCTTGCCCTGTTTATTACTAAGATGAAATATGCAAAACATCTGTAGCTAAGCTGGCAGCACTGCAGGGCACCTATGGGCTTGTAAGAGTCCACTTATGTGGGTACAAAATAAAAAAAGAAAAAAGAGTCCACTTAAGTACTCAAGATTTCAGAGATCTATTTTGAAGCCTGTAGATTTTATTAATGCTCTCTTCTTGACTTGGAGCTCCTCTTGACTTGGAGCTCCACACAAACCATTTATGAAAACTAGTGCCATCTTATCAATTACGGACTCGGATGCTACTTAGCAAATGATAATTGAAAAATGGACACTACAACTAGGGGGCTTACTCCAATCCTGGTCCAAACCTTGCCCATTTGTATTTAGGTTTGGCCCCTTGTGTCAGACCCAACCCAACCCTCCCAAAGAATTTTAAGCCCATGGTTTCAGAACTCATGTACTCTTCCATGAGAATTAGAACTGGACCTGGCCTGACAAGAACTAATTCCTGATGGTACTGGTCTGAAACTCTAGACTCCATTAAAACTTCACCCATTGATATACTGTTCTATGTACATTTAAAAGACCCTAAAAGCATCAAGAACGGGGAGAAAACCCCTAGTACTAACTACTAAATTTTGAGGCAAAACGAAAACAAGGAAAGAAACAATACATTTAAAAGAAAATGGTTGTTGTTGTTGTTGTTGTTTTCTTACTTTTATGTTAGTTTCTAGTAGGAGCACTAATTAAGTAACCAGGTTCACAAGTGTTTTGGTACCTCAAGATAGGGGGTTGGGACCCAAGAAAGCCCACACAAGTGGGGAGAGGAAGCCCACGCCGTGAGAATGAGAGCCCATACAATTGGGGAGAAGAAGGATATCCCATATATGTGGGAAGATAAGCCCACACAAGTAGGAAAAGTAGCATACCTATAAATCAATCCCTGGACAGTGAAGTGACGTGCAGGATTGCCAACCAAATAACCCCTTGTTTTCAGCTAGTGTTAGGCTGAAGTACGCCTCAGTCTCGCATTGCACATACATGCGAGTCTCAAGCCCAGAGAAAAGAAGAGGGTTGTCATAAAAAACTGGTGTCACGATGACTACAGGTTATCTCTACCCAAAACCACTTCCAACCCTCCCTTATTTGGAGAGTCAAGAGTTTAGCCAGACCCATATCCCAGTGTGGTGCAAGAGAAGGTTCAAATCATTAACTAGATTGGAAAAAAAAAAAAAAAGGAAGACCAGAGACTATACTGCTCCATTTGGAGAGGAGCTCAGTAGGCCTAAATGGGCCAAGCCGGGCCTACCTGATTGGTCTTCAAATAGAAGTCTGTCCTGAAGTCCATCCTAACCCAGCCCATCAAGGTATGGGACTGCAATTTTGAGGCAGGCAGACTGGTCTAGAACAGTAATGGAAATGGCTGAAACCATCATCTTTAGAAATCCCCTTTTTTCACTATAGCTGCTTATCATGTAGATAAACTTATATGATATGATGGTCTAAAAAATGCACTTTTAATGGAGTTTTAGCATTAAGAGCGGCCAGCGACCTCTTACTCCAGTGGTAAGAGGCATTATGTTCTTACTTAGCTATCCGGGGCTCGAACTTGGGCAATTACCTTCCCTCACCCGGGCCCTGTTCTACCTAACCCGATGTCTACTTCCCTCACTAGAGGGCTGCGGTCCATGACCCCTAAACTGGGTATAAAAAAAATGGAGATTTAGCATTGAAGATTTGAGGTGTTCTTTTTTAAATATATAGCTGTTTTTGAAAACCTTGGTACTGACAATTTGTGGAGTTCAATTTTTTTTCTTTCATTTTTAGCATGATCTGGTCCATCCATGTCCCGGATTTTGCCTAGCCTTCATGCCTGTGTGGCTAGTTTGGGCTTCATTCTAATCTTCTTTTCTGTTGGGGACTGAATTGTGCATAGAAATAGAGCTCATGAATCAAGAATGCCGGATTAATGGATTTAAATGCATGGGTGAAGCTTGGACCGACTGCGATGCGCCTGTTAGCTCCTCTGATTTTCCAGTGGACCATAACCGGCAGCAGCTAGGAAAATGGATGACTTCTACGTATGTTCGGCAACCAAATCTTTTGGGGAAAAGATTTTACAGCTTTTGTAGAGTCATAGAAATCCATTTTTGGCATTTGTAAATTCTTGAGGATTTCAACCAATGAAAATCCTTATTTTATGTTCGACCTCCCCTCATTTGAAAATCCTCACTTTTGTGGACCCGCACACAGAAACCAATACAACCCAATTGGTTGGGTATCCCGTTTCTTATCCAACCACTTAAGGTTGGGTATCTCCGGGTTGTTTCCCTGTATGTGTGGGTGGTTTTCTCCATGTGCATAGGGGTACTCCTACGCCGGTTGGGTCTCTCATGCGTCCAACCTCCATGGCCAGCACGAAAAATAAATAAAACCCCTCTCATGGGTCCGACCTCACTTATCAAGCAACTAATAATAAAAATTGGAGATTCTTTGAAGATTTGGCTAGCTAAAGAAATTAAGTACTGAGTGATTGAGAAGAATACTTCTTTTTACTCCTATTTCAAAAATTCTCAAAACATATCAGTAGTGACAAGTGTTAACAATTTAATTTACTCCAAATTTCTGGCCTTCACCAAAACAGGCTAAGTACATTTTCCAAGTTTCCAAACTCCTACTAGCTTTAGATATTTAGACGAGCAGAAGTTGAAAATAGAGATGCCAAACATGGGCTAAGTACTTCGTTAAGGCAAATTCAGGTTAAGAGTATTTTAGCTGAGGTTGACCTAAAAGAACAAAGGCAATTCCTCATGGAGATCAGTGAAATTCCTTCCGAGTGATTCATCAGTGAGGGACCCTCCTAGAGGATGTTGCCTCTTAAAATGTTATCTAGCAGCCTTCCCTTCTATTGATGATGGCCCAAAAAGGTCAATACAAGATGACACTTTAAAGGTGAATATTTATATGGTGCTAAAGAGAAAATTATTTCAGAGAGACTCCTTGCCCCTGTAGTAAGGACTCCTCTCGATCTTGATTTCGAACTTGGCCTCCTCCCTCCTTGTATATGTGAGTTGTTACTACCTCACACATTTGTACGATTAGACGAGTGTCAAATTTGGGCTTGATATGATCATTCTCATAATAATTAACAATTTATTATCTTACAAAAAAAAAAACAATTTATTGAGATAACTAATCAGTTGTAAATTGAGAATCCAGATTCCCTAACATAGGCAATTAGAAAAATCCCATGTCTAAGCGTATAAGTCCATCAATGCAGCACCACTTACAAAGTCTAAACCACTCAAAACAATTGTCTCTCACTGTTCACACTTGATGATTCTTCTCTGTAGTAGGAGTTAAGCCTACTGTCAAATTAATCATTAGGAAAAGCAAGAGAAGAAACTATCCAAAACAAAGCTACAAATCGATTGCCCGACTTCGATTGAAGTGAATGTCTGTTTGGGTCTTTGTGGTTATGGCTGCAATACCAGATTGATAGGAACCAAACTCAAAATTAAGAACTAAAAGTTGTGATACCTGTTAAAGACAAGTTCATATTTCATAGATTCTATTATCCATATAAAAAGGTTTTCTATAAGAAAACTGAATGATAAAAGCATTTTTGGTAAACGTCTCAAGAGAGGATTTCTCGCAACTTTCCGTGATTTCGTGGAAAACCCATGTTTGGATCAACATGGAAAAGCTAATGGAGGACCAGAGGAATCTCCATTTGAAAATATATTCAGAACCCCACCCCCCATCTAGGATTAGAAGAATCCACGTACCAGTGGAATTGAGAAGCTACAGTATTCCGGTAATAGTGTTAACAAGGTCCAAAACAGCTACTATACTAAAAATCAGCCGTTAATTCCGTCTATAACTTGAGATATTTGCAAAACAATTCTGACCGTTTATATGCCCTACAGTAAAAAAAAAAGGGGGGGGGATTATTTGGCAGTACGTTTTTTTCATTTTTCTGATTTTTGTGGGCCTCGAAATCATCACCTGAACTATGAATAATTTAGAGGAGACCAAATGCAAATATGGGCCCAGATTTCAATTGTAGATCTATCATGTATTTTGAGATATTTGCAAAAACGTTTATACTCTAAAATATTTTTATTTTTTAATTTATATAGCCTCCTTTGTACGATCTAAACCGTTCAAAATATCTGAAAAACCGAAACTGGTTATGTGGTGAAAGATCAACCCTTGATATTTCATGGATTATGAGAAATTGACTAAAAACTTATGATTGTTGGATCACAAAATGCATAGACTCCATGATTCCTCTCTTCTGCCAAACTTGGAACTATTTTTAGGAAATCCTCTTTGGGGATGGCTTGGTTCCAACAGATCAAAGAAAACCTTTAACTAGGGGATTCCTGTCAATTTACCAAACGTGCCCTAAAAGAACCAAAAGAACCCTTTCTCATCCACATTCATTGAATTCCAATTATTTACATGTTGTGCCATTGACTTGATACTCTAAAGAATTTAATCCAATTTTAACCAAAACAGAGAAAAGAATCTATCCTAATAAATGTAACACAACACCATCTAGAGCCTTCACCATAACCCAACAGCACATACTTTTATATTTGAAGTTAACACAATAGGCATTTCCAATTAATATAGACAACATCTCCCTTTCTTTAATCCTTCCCTACAGCCTTCTTTTTATCCACAATTTAGTGGCCACCATGTATGAGCCAATATAAGCAAAGTAGCATATGTAACATTATGCTGAAAGATGATTGAAGCATGATATATCCAAGAATCTTATACCTACCAACTGTCTCATGGATAATTTGATTGACAGGAATTGACACGTCCACAATTTAGTGATGCAGAGCCCCAAACAAATAGATCATAGAAGAAGGCCCATGTGGGAACATGGCCATGTTAGAGACATTTAAGGCACGTGGGTTGTGTATAAGTGCACATGATGTCATGTGGAAAGGTAAGACATGGAGAGAGAGACAGAGATTAATTCATTAAACAAAGGCACATGAATATAAGGGAGTTGGGGAGATTAATATTAGTGTACAGCTCAGGGTATGAGTTGGAAGGGATGAGTGAGATAAGAGCTGCAGTTGTCCTCACTCACCAGCCCACCTGGGGTTGTGATGAAGTACAACATCTGAATGTACGGGTTGAATCTCTTGTATGTGATTAGAGTACGCAACAGTCTTGGTTATATGTATATGGATTAAGAGTCCTGTTCTTAAAGCGAGCTTAAAGAATTACATTACACTCATTTGGAACTGAGTTGTTTTGCCGGCTACATGAAGGTTTCAGCCTTGACTGATATTGATATTTCATTGATTTAGTACGAGACTTAGGACTTTTTTTTATTGGTCATCCTGAGATTTAAGACTTAAAACAGGATTTTATTTTATTTTATTTTATTTTTTTCTTTATTGTGGTCATAAGATATTAGGTTTCCCAGAAGTGATTGGTATGAACCTTCTGGTATAAATTAGATTGATTTTCGAGAAACAAGAGACCCCATCGGTAAGGGGGTCTTATCTATCACAGCTGCACAGGGATCGATCCCTGAGCAGACGACAGGTTGTCTCACAAGTTATTTAACCCTGAAGTTACCCTGAAGAGTGATTTACACTAATGAAAGTTACCCTGAAGTTCCCTGAAAAAATGTAGCCTCTTTAATTTCTACAGCATTCACATTGATTGCATATAGGGGGCCAACTGTTATTTAAGCTTTAAAATAAAAGGCATCCCACCTCAAAATTTGATGGTAGTAGTGTTAAGTGTGCCCCACAAACAGGCCCATACCTGTTAGGTTTCCTACTCCATCATCCCACAATGGTAGAAATTATGCACACGACGTCTGGTGGTCGATTGGGTCCATGCCAACAATGACCAACCTTGATTGGTAGCCCAATTCATCACATGGTGACAGAGACTTTTCATCTGTTGGGCCTCACAGTCGGCAATGGTGAATATCCACAAAATGCAAAATATTAAAGATTGGGTCCAATCACAAATCATCTTAAATCACTGATCCAACCATGCTTACACTTACATAAAATGGGTGGGTCACTATCATGTCCTTCATGGTTGTAAAATATTTGCCAATGGGGATCATGTGGTCAATACAAAAAATTGACATGATTCTGATGCACCAACATTTACTATCTTGATGTGCACTGTGATGGCTATCATTTTATACGATTAATTAAAATCAAATCACACTGTTCACAGGTGTTCATAGCCATGGTGGGTGAGCGAGCCCATTGGGGCCCACCTAGTGGGCTAACAGAAGGCCACCAATTTCAAATCCAACAAATGATTTGTTTGAGTTTGAAATTGGGTATTGATAGCAAATGTGAGGCCATCACATTTTAGGTTTCAAAGTTTTTTTTATCATAAAAATGAGTCCCATGGAAAATGGGTTGTTTGGGGAAGGTGGGTCCCACATGGGCCTCTTGCCTATTGGTGTCTTCTAGGAGGCAGAGGCACAAACTGATAATTAAAACAATGTGCTGGAGACGTCTTGTTGAATAAAGACCCAAACTGTGGGCCTCATCAAGCAATGCAGGAACTCAGTTGCAAGTCAGAAAACAGTACATGTTAGGTCGATATTGAAATATAGAATGGTTTATGTGATTGGAAGGAAGGAAGAAAAAAAAATTTATATTAAAATCCGGAATCCATCTGCGGACCCCTAATGATGAGATTCAATTCAAAGGTGAGTGAAGGTTTATTAAGTATAAAATTAGGCAAGATATCAGATCTTGAGATGCAAAGAGAAAAAGTGGTCCCAAGTGGGCCTCACAGTGCTCGACTGCACTTATCATTGCTCGTAGGAGAATATTTTCCTATTTTGACGCCCCACATGAGATGTTGCATAACAGTCATTTGTAACTTTTGAGCCATGGATTATCTATGCAAAGCCCATTCCCAAAGTCTTGATCTTCTTTAAATAAATGGTTAAAACCTAGCTTAGCTACTCCAACCATGT
Source organism: Persea americana (assembly GCA_029852735.1). NCBI lineage: Eukaryota > Viridiplantae > Streptophyta > Magnoliopsida > Laurales > Lauraceae > Persea > Persea americana. The sequence continues at coordinate 4,560,705 of CM056813.1, forward strand.
TCATGTAGAAGAACCAATCAAGTGAAGTTATATATTTTGGATGACTAAGTCTAAGTCTGGAGACAATAAACCATGTTAAATTGGAAAAAGTATCATTCTATCTTGTAGAATTAATTCTCTTTCTCCATCATAGGAGTTGGCCGTTGATGTCTAATGAAGTCCATTACCAATTGGTTGGCCACTTGGCCGTTATTGTCCAAAACACCCAAACACCTCAAATCTTTGTCAAGAATTCTAGCAAAGAAACAGGTTTTGAGAATGTATCACACAATACCTCTTCGGTCCCGATCCATGAATTTGAAGGGAAGGAGTAGAAGTCTACTGCAGGTACACAATCCACTTATTGGAAAGTCGAACTAATCATGTGTTACCTCTTTTTGGAATATTTATAAATTTTACTCTAATAAGAGTTGGTTCAATTATAAGATTAAGCATCCAATTAATAACGTGAGCGGCCCTAGGCATATCAAGTTAACGCTACAATACTATGAGATTGTTGGGATCTTGTGCCTTCTCCTATAATTGCTGGTGGGCCCATCTTCATTTCTCTCTATCCATGCATGTAGATGGCCACCTTCAAATTTAACAAAAAAAAAAAAAAAAGGAAAGAAAAAAAAAAGAAAAAAAGATGGCAACCCCAAGCCAAATTCAGTAATGGAGTTGGTCAGATGCCCAACCCATCCCCAAACAACTAGTGCCATATAAAAATAATAATAAATATGAGATGCATGCAGCACAAAATGTCAAGTTTACATAAACCCATCTGGATGAGTAACAATTAAAGGAAGTGTGACAGATAGTTTTGTACATGAATTTGGGCTGAACAACAAACCAATGAAATAATCTTAGCTTTTTGGTTCTCAGCGTCTATGGACAGGTTATTATAAAATCCACCAGTGATGAATGTTCAAATCAGTAGTCAATTTAGGCCTAGACGTTAAGTAAACGCAGTGGAAATCTAAAAATGAGCTTCTTAGTGGAAATCTCTTGGAAATGCAATGGGCTTTTGTTGTAGATATTTAATACCAGATGCGCGGTGTCATTTTTTTAGCTTTAATTACCCTTATTTCTAGTTGTTCCCGTACATTTCTATAGTAAAATATTTTATACTTTTCCAAACTGTAGCTCAACTGGTAAGAGGGTAAATGTATGAATTGAAGTGTGAGAGCTTGAGTTGGTAGAAAGAAATTATATATATATATATATATATATATATTAGCATTAGGAAGAGGCCAACAAAATCTCACATGATACATTCACCAAGATTTTCTCATTGAAGTTACTGAATGCGTATCTCTTCTATCTTAAATCTCACTATTTGCGTAAAGTATCATCAATAATAGAGCATGACACCTCTACAGCACTGATTTCCACTATCAAAGTAAAACAAAGATGATTCATTATGATAATTACTAATGTAAATTTGTTCTTCCTAATCGACTTGTGTATCTATCATATCTTTAAATCCTTCTTAAATGGGATTCAATGATAGTGTGGAACATAAAATAAATACAGGGCACTCCTTCAAAGAGGGCTACCAGATTTTATGCAATTATCAATTGGCACATAAACTATTGAATCACAAGAATGAAAATGTAAGTTTTCCTAACTATAAAAATGTCAATGCAATTTTGTTTAAATAACAAGCTATTTAAAGTTTATTTGCATCACTCCCATTGAATTATTAATATTTACAAAGGTATAGGCCCCTACCATAGTAGCTAAAATGTAATTAAAAGGATCAACAGTGGATATGTAGCCGGGACCATTAAAGCAGATACTTTGGATTAGAATGGTTACAAACAATTTAAACCCGACACTATCTAAAGATCTCCACCTTTAAACCTTCACCTTTTTGCTCTTTGCCCCTCTTCAAATAAAAACTTCTTTCATGTGAATTTCTAAGAAACTAGTAAGAATCTGCATAGCTTTTCCTTGAAATATGTTAGCGAGCAAGGCATTTCTAATAACCAATGTGAACTGAAAATAAGATCACCCACAAGGCCACAAGTAAGTAGCCCAAGGCCACATTTGGTCATAGGATAACCGAAATTTTTTGTGTAGGTGGTATCTGAATTTCCCAAAAGTCTTGTCTACAGGTGGATTTAGAAATATTCAATGGCCCATTTGCATTTGGAAAAGTTGAAATTTAGTGAATATGAGAAACTATTTAAGCCAAGGAGCCTTACATATATAGAGTTCACAAAATGAATTAACAATTTTAAAAGCTTGGGGGATGGGTGCTAATATGCGGTTAGAAATCCCCAACAGCAAGAATTCTAAGATTTTCGCAAACAAACAGGCATGCCCCCCAAAAGAATCCAACTACAAAAAATATATATATAATAAATAAATAAATAAATAAGTAGTGGCCTGGTGGGCCACAATGTGGGTGGCCCACTGACAAGCCTAAGATCTAATGCTCTTTCGATTACACTGGCACACCAGATAGAATTTTACTGAAAATTTTACTGTAAGACCACCAGATAGATTGAGAAATTTACTGTTACACTGGCACGGGAATTGAACCACAATACCTGTCAGAATTCCAGGTAAGCTACTGGAGATGTAGTAGGCAACTGAAAGTACAGGTTTGGAATTGGATGCACCTATACTAAAATATATACAAAGGAGTTCAGTTCTGCTGAGATTAGATTTGGTACTGGTGGGCCAACTGATTGATTTGGTGGGACCCAGTGTGAACATGAATGGAGAAAAGAGATACCCCAACGGCTGTTTGCAGGAGAAGTGAGTGGGTCTTACCAAATGTGAGGTTCCAATCAAGGAATGAAAGAGCTGGAATTTATGGAAAGTGGGAAGATGTTTTGAGGCATTTTTTATGCCGTTACCAACAAATCGATTGCTCAGGACCATAGTTTCTCTCTCTCTTTCGGAGCTAGAGGTCTTGGTATCAATCCCATGTTCCCCTCTCTTTAGGAACCGATGATTGAGTCTACTAGTGCTACCACTTAGGGCCCACAAGGGTTTTACCCGGCTTCTCTCTGGGCTCGAAGGGATTAGTCTAGCCCAAAGGGTTGGGAAGCCTCCGCTCGCAAAATAAAATATAAAAAATCCATGGTGCTCTTCTCATCAGTACAAGTGATAATATGTAATGTATATAACCGCTGGATGGACCCAGACCACTGTCACAATTATTGTTGTCGGGATTCTATCATCTTGGAAGAATATTAGTATTTATTTTTATAAATTTAGGGATTTTTCTCTATGCGAGATTTTCTTTGGCAGACATCCGCAATGAAGTTATGTTGGAAATTGCTCTTGGCCTTTAATCCAAAGAGTAATGCTTTGCATTAATGGTGGGGATTTATTTTCCCAAAGAATGTCTACATGAGATTTGTTTTTCCAAAGGACATCCCATTTGGACGTCCATGGGAGAAAATTCTGATTATCAAAATATTATTGGAAAAATATCATAGAAAACAAATCAACTTTTAATTTTTAAAATATTAAAAATATAACATTGTACGTATTAATAAAAGATTAGAGGCAAAGGATAAGAAAAATGTAAATTCAAATACATGGTGTTGTTAAATAGCATGGTCATATATATACATCATCATCATCAAAGTTTTGTCCCAACTATATTAGGATTAGCTTTATTAATCATGTTATTTTTATTATTATTGTTTTTAGTCCATTTGGGCCAAATTATTGCCTAAGCTTGGCAACTTCGTATCTGTCATATCTATCCTTGTTTTTATCATCCATATCCTTTTTGGACTATCCTTTTCCTGGACATTCATCAATCAGAATAAAGATACCCATACATATCCTTTTTGGACTATACTTTTTTTGGTCATTCATTGTAATTTATCACGTGTTGATGCTATCTCCCAATACTCTCCAATGAGCTCATTTTTTTCTTTTATTATTATAGACTCACATTTCAGCATTTTTATTTCGACTATTCTCATACAAGTCCACCTTTCAAAGATCTAACCTATTCACTTCAAATCGTGGTCTTATCTTATTTCCTAATAAGTTCAACTATTCGATTAAAAAGGTAATATCATTAATTGGATCCAGAAATAGCCAATTAATTACAATAATTGAAAAGGAAATATCATTAATTGGATAAAAATTCAATTAATCACAATAATTTAATAAAAATTTTATAATCTACTAATAATGATCAAAGTAGCCATTAGATGCACAAACTTTTTTAGTTTCATTTTCCTTTACAAGGAACACTCAACTCACCAATCGTGTCCCAAGTAGTTGTTGGGATATTGTTTAATTTTATTTTTTTTTCTTATGTAGGTTCCCAGCCATTTGGGTCCCTACGGGCCCGGGAGAGAAAGGCAGGCAAAATCCCCTTGTGGCCTTAGTGTGGTAGTGCAATTTTGAACCCATAATCTCCTGGTGCAAACCGTGGTCCTATGCCAACTGAGTTACCCCTCGGGATATTGTTTCATTCATTATCACAAAGGGGAATAATTGTGCAACGTCTTTCCGTGGAAGCGGAACATTTGTTTCCTGTTGTGTCATAATTCATTGTTCCGTGGAACTCAAATATAAAACAACTTGCTTTTTTTTTTTTTTTTCTCTAACCGTAATCATAATCATAATGAAAGCTTTATAAAAGAAAGACGGAAAAAAAAAAAAAAAAAACACCAAAATGAGAAGGAAACGAGGAAGTGGGTGAAGGTACAAGAGCGCTATACCACACCGAACTCAAATTACATAACCACACCCATCCAAGGATACACTCTCTCACTATATTTTCTTCATAACACACAGAAACACAAGCCGGACACCCCCTTCCCCCTATGGATTTACATTTCGACGGAGGGATCACACAAATAAGCCCTAAATCGATTTCCAATGCAACGTAAATTTGGTAGACACAATCTAGTTAACACTTCTAACATGTGCCAAATCCAATAGCCAATCTTACAGCTACTGATTGAAAATCATATCCCCATCCTTCATCCTTGATTCCTCGTTTTACGTCCTTGGCCTAAAATTATCTTGAAAGAAAACCATTTCATGATGGCCAGGACATCCCGGCACGTACAAACCCTCTCTACACGTGATCGATCGACACTACAAGACACGTGGCAGATGCCAACGACGTGGATTAGTTACAAAATCCGTTGATGCCGGTCAACTAACCTAACCACGGTCCAACCTATTCGACTCGACCCGGTCCGCTTCTTCTATAAAACGTCTGTTACGTTACGCTTTTCTCTCCCGTTATTGGTTTCTTCTTCTCTCACTTCAAAGACAGAGATAGAGAGAGAGAGAGAGAGAGAGCTCTGCAATGTCAATGGAGAATTCTCTAAAGTTCTTGTTTTTTCTTCTGTTGCTGTTCATTGGGTCTCGAGCCAAAGCCGAGATTTCGGATTTGAGGTGCATTGCTAGAGTTTATCTGTTACACAAAGGTTTTCCATGGAAAAGTTCTTGAAATATGGAAAGATTTTGACTTGAAATGAAGTTGGGTGGTTTTTTTTCTTTTTGGGTCATTGAAGATAACAGCATCTTACTTTACTTGTTTCTGTTGAGGTGTTGGGAATTTGAAAGATCTTCTTTTGAGACATGGTTCTCTCTGTAGGCATCAAGTGTTTTTATCTGAAATAGAGATTTGTTTGGATTGGATTGTTTTCTTTTGGTATACATGGATAATGATTTCAGAGAAAAGAGGAGGAGTTGAATTGATGTTTTTTGTTCTTGGCAGGACGAAAATAGCAGAGTACAAGTTGAAGAACGATACAGTGAAGGAAGCAGAGCTTGGTGTAGATGGGTTAGTTTAGAATCCTACTTTTTAAGAAACTTCCTCTCATTTTTTGGCTTTACTAGATCTAATCTGTTCCGTCCATTTTTTTCATGGTTGTTTTGGGTCGTTAGATATGATTATATAGATCTACCCATATGTGAGTTAATTAGTGCTGGGACTTTTCCAGAGCCTCAGACAATGCCAGCCGTTGATTTGAGATTCATATATGTGAGCCGTTTAGTCAGTAAATTCAGTTTTACTATAGATCTATCACTCTCCAAGGCCTGTTTGTTTGCAAGAATTCTGAGAATTCTTGTTGGGGGTATCATGAATTCCTTAAATATTGCGTCCCCGTAGTTTTTCAAATGGTGAAATTATATAGATTTTGTGTGTGCCCGAAGTGGCATTTCACAGGATTTATTTTACGGATGGCACCATTCAAATGGGACTTCAGAGCTTTGGGAGGACAGCGGTTGTCTTTGTTGTCGGAAATTTTCAATATGGGAAATTCTTGTAAAAAATACCTCTAAGCAAATAGGCCCCCGTTGGAGATTATCATTTTGCAGAGTCTGTTGACTTTGTTTGGATTTTGGATGTTACTATATTAGTAGGCTATTGCAGAGTTTGTTAGGATGTTAGGATGTTACAATATTAGTAGGTTATCCTTATCCTCACCTCAGGATAAGATTAGTTAGTATTTGCTTAAAAATGTAGTATTTTTATTTAATGAAAGTTACGGTGAAATTATAGGAAGAAAGTGATTCTGGAAAGTCTTTATCCCTTCCCGCTCCGCGTAGCACCGAATCAAAAGATTTTCACTAGGGTCATTGATGGGTTCCACTTGTTAAAAATTTAAACCGCATAGAAAGAAATAATGAAAAACTGATACACATGATATGATATGGAGACATTGACTGGTGTTTACTTAATGTAAAAAGAGAGAGACGTCATTATTTTTGTCTGATTATAGATCAAATAACGTTAAATTCACATTTCAAAGAATCTTGTTCTAATTAATTTGATTTGAAAGTTGAAAACCATGTGAGACATGCTTCCTGCTTTTGGGATCCCAAAGACAGAATATTCAGATGATCAGATGAACGGATAAGATCATTGTAACCATTTCCTAATATTTTATTCTGCTTTTGGATGATTGTGTTTACAGGATGGAATGGAAAGCAGAGGAGCACGTGGTTGATGATCCGGAGGGGGTTGCTTCAATGGTGGAGATGTAAGTGCCAACTCTTGCATTGATTTCTTCTTCTGCGTTCCATGTGAGCGCCCTGTTTTATCAATTCAAGTGTTCAGTTCTCTGTCCTCTTTAACCTTCTCCTCGTCTCATTTATTATGTATGCTACTTTGAAAACGTCCTCACTCTACTGGGAGAGCATGAGCCATTGGTCAGGAGCTGAAATAAATTTTAAGTTGCATTTACTCTGAAATTTTCCAAGAGCTTTGATCATTCTACGTCCTTCACAATCACCAAATGAATCCATCCCATCAAAGGGTAATTTGATAGTAGTCTAACCATTATTAGTGGATCGATTGATTTTCGAAATTATAGATGATTAAAAGACTATTTAGATTTGGATGATATTAAATTAAAGGTTAGGATAATTTGATTAGATCTCTTCGAACCATCTATGATCAACTGCTACAGATAGGTACTCATTTAGGTGGAGATCTTGAGTTGGACTGCAAATTAAATGAAGCAAGTGATTTAACATTGTTCTCAGCTCTAGCTCTGTGTCCCAGTTGAGTGTCCCACACTAGAAGAACATATGTCAATAAATACATCTACCTTAGGTTATGGGCAAGCTTGGGGTCTTTTTCTTTTTCTCTCTCTCTACACTCACACTACCCAAGTCCCTATCCAACAATTCTAGGAATTGATCCCACCAATGGGCTACTAATGAATTGGTGAGTTCGACCATCACACAAGCTTATGGCCAAATTGTTACATTACATTGTCGATTTAAGTGGGAGCCCAACTATTATTGGAATGCGATTTGCACGGGTATTTTGGTCCCTCTAGATTTTTTGAGGACCGCACCATCACGAGGAGCTTCAGAAGTAATCTGAGAGGATCCAGAGCTTTAAATGTTAGAAGTGAGAAACACAGGATTGGATGCAAGCTACTGATTCTGTGTTACGTCTTTCGCTTCTCTTTGCATTTTATTTGTACTCGACAGTCCTTTCACGATTTAAAACACTGCATTTATTTCCAACAGTGGTACAGCAGTTTGGTATATACGGCTGGACATGCCATTAAAGCCAAGTGATTCTGCAGGCAGCCCCATCTCCAGTAGACTCTACCCATTCGCCACTCCATGTCCATCATCTATTAAATGCTGTGTGTTTACACACCAGGGTTCAGAGAGGCACAAGACCCCAACATAACCCATGAAAATAGGTCCTGCTTACTTGATCAACATCCAGTCTTGAAGAGAATATTTACTGCCACAAAACAGAACATTATTTTACTGTTACTGCTTTCAACTTTGGATCATGACTCTAGAATAATTAGTTACAATTGCAACAAAAAAAATTAAAAAAGGTTCACTTAATCTCGTTCCTAATCTAATTTTTTGAGCAGGAGCATCAGAAACAGCACTGCAAGGAGGAACCTTGGCTTCCTTTCCTGTGGCACAGGCAATCCCATCGACGACTGCTGGCGCTGCGATCCAAACTGGCAATGGAACCGCAGAAGATTGGCTGATTGCGGAATTGGCTTTGGACGCAATGCAATTGGAGGTCGCGATGGGCGCTACTACGTGGTCTCTGATCCTGGTGATGATGATCCTGTGAACCCACGGCCAGGGACCTTGAGGCATGCTGTGATCCAGGACAGGCCCCTCTGGATCGTGTTCAAGCGCGATATGGTGATCACCCTCAAGCAAGAGCTGATCATGAACAGCTTCAAGACCATAGATGGACGTGGGGTCAATGTCCACATTGCCAATGGTGCATGCATAACCATTCAATATGTGACCAATATCATCATCCATGGAATTCACATTCATGACTGCAAGCCAACTGGGAATGCCATGGTTCGCAGCTCACCTACTCACTATGGTTGGAGGACTATGGCTGATGGTGATGGTGTTTCCATCTTTGGTGCTAGCCATATATGGGTCGACCACTGTTCACTCTCTAGCTGTGCTGATGGCCTTATTGATGCAGTCATTGGATCCACTGCTATCACCATTTCCAACAACTACTTCACTCATCATAATGAGGTATTATTATACTCCCCATTTCTCTGTTCTCAAATTGCTCATCTTACACTCAATTCTCAAAACTGTAAGAATGTTTTTTTTTATATTTTTTATCATGATAATTCATCCATCTTGAATGCAACTCAAGCGTAGTAGGCAGGGCCATGCTGGGTATTGACTTAGCCCAAGCCTGGCCCAAATAGCATATGGGTAAGATTAAGAATGAGCCCAAACTCGCATATTTACGTGGGCAGGTCAATCAGGCTTCAGCTTGGCCTAGTACAAGTCACACCGCCAACATCTACATCAAATTCTCACCTGAACGTGCCCATGATTTAAAATAATGGTTATCACATAATTTTCAGATGAAACATTGGCGCTGTTATGCTCTGAGTTCTTTTCAATACAGTAGAAAAACTTTGAACAACTTAGTACACATTAAAACTATCAATCTCAGCTGCTAGCATAATGCATTTGGAATTTTCTGTTTGATTAGTAGAATTAAAAAAAAAATTCAGCCTAAATCACCATTTTTGGCCTTTAGAATTCTCCAAATTCCAGCAAAGGTTGGATTGTATTTGAGATTTCAGAACCTGTTGGGCACAGCATTATGGAGAACTAGTCATTCTCTCCAACAGGGATTCTAAAAAATCCTGTGAAAAGATAGGTACTTCTAGTGTTACATGATTGCATCTACTTAAGCTGTGTTATTTTAGACATTGTTATGGCCAGAAGTCACTGTCAGAAACAGTTCTTGCTGCAATGCATATAACATGGTGTGTGCCTTTAATTACCTGCCTCTCTGATTGAGATTGCATGTTACTAAGAGCAAAGAAAGGCATATCAAAGCTACCATTTCTCAAGTTTTTAAATGGCTGTCTGCCTCCTTAATTAATACTTCAAACTTAAGCTAATTCTGTTAGAAAATATATGGCAGGTGATGCTGTTGGGCCATAGCGACTCCTACGTAAGAGATAAGGTGATGCAAGTGACCATTGCCTTCAACCACTTCGGTGAAGGTCTGATTCAAAGAATGCCAAGGTAATAAATGACACAAGTAAAAGAAAACAAGCAGCAATTGTATTTCTTCTTCAACTTCTAGGCCTTGTTCTTCCATCTTATACTCTCTATTCTGCATCCAATAATTGGGACCACATTGTTTTTCGCCCTTCTATGATACATACTGCTCCAATTCTCCTTTGAGAAATGTACAACTTGGAACTTTGGGAAAATGAGTGTCTGAATACTTGTGAAAATTACAGGTGTAGACATGGGTATTTCCATGTGGTGAACAATGACTATACTCACTGGGAGATGTATGCAATTGGTGGAAGCGCCGATCCCACCATCAACAGCCAAGGCAACAGATATCTTGCCCCTGCCAACCCCTTTGCCAAGGAGGTAATCCAGTTTCCTTCTCTATTTCTCACAAATCTAAATTTAGATTGCATTTTACAACCAAGCAATTTAGATGGATCTGACTGGAGAAATAAATAAAAGAAGAACAGTAGCACCTCAGCCCCCAGTGTTTCTACCTGACTGACAGTTTCAAAATAATCCATTTGCAATCCCCAACCCATCATCATCATTGAAGCTTTATCCATCCATCTGAAGTCTGCTTTTGTGAATTTCAAATGTTTCTACCAAGTAGGAGTCTCTAAGTATTTTTGCCTGTGATGGTTTTGGGACATTATTGGCGCACATAGTACACTAGAATTAGTAGTGAGGACAAGTACGATGGATTGTGCCGTTACCTAGAATATGGCTTTGAATAGGGTTGAGTGGAAAAGTAGAACTCACCGAAGGTAAATAGATGGGACTAGGTTCAATGATGATGATAAAACTTTAGAACATATTATACAAGAAGAGAAAAAAGAAGTGTAGATTCTTCATTTTAACTGTTATAAAGTTAGAGCTGAAATGGTTCCAGTGCTACTTAACAGCTATGGATTAGCTTTGTTGGTGCAATTTATTTATTTCTGGACTGGTTGGGGCAGGTGACGAAGAGGGTGGAGAATGACCAAAATGCATGGAAGAGCTGGAATTGGCGTTCGGAAGGTGACTTGATGCTAAATGGCGCATACTTCACTCCCTCAGGCAACGGAGCTTCATCAAGCTATGCCAGGGCCTCAAGCCTAGGGGCTAAACCATCTTCCATGGTTGGGTCCATCACATCTGCAGCAGGCGCTCTATCATGCCGTCAGGGTTTCCGGTGCTAATTGCAATGATTGGGACCCTCTTCATCTTGCAGTGTGTACATTTTTCCGCGCAGTCAGAACAATTATTCCCATTCCTTTCTGCTCTGTCTCATCAACCTCAGCCTGCGTCTCTACTCTAATGGCTCTCATGAGGCGGGCGCAGAAGCGTTGTTGCTCCATTGCTTCAAATTCCATTATTTCCCCTTTCTGCTTCTTCATCTTCAATGTATTATTGAAAGATGTGGATTCTTCCTCTCCATGCTCTCCATGCATACTAGAAAATGTTGTGTATGCCAACTGTTACATATGCATTGCACATAGGGGGCAATTGTAAGAAGTACTTTACCAAAGCAAGTCCTTTCTTCTTCAAATCAATGTTTGTTTGTTTCATTGCCTGCAGCCTCCTTTCTTTCGTTAGTCTTTTTTTTTTCACATTTTCACATTCTAATTGTTGGTATAGTATGAGTTGATAATGCATGCTTTTAACCAACTGAATCCGTAGGATTTATAAGCAACACCTTTCTACCAGAGGGACCAAAAGGTAAAGCCGTAAAGATGAAATACAAAGATTCACAGGGGGTCAATTGAATAATCTTCCATTTAATAGGAAAACACTCAACCATTGGACTAGTAAATTGAACCATTGGAAAGTGACGATCCCATCTACATCTCCACCTTAAGACGGCCCTTCAATACAAATCAGGCAAATAGGCCTTAAGTCGTCAGTGGAGAGATAAGGCTTTGATCATGATGAGGATGATGATTATGAAAGGATGGATGGTTAATCTTCCTTTTAGCACGGATGGTTATAACAAATTGATGGCCATCAATTGGATGGATTGATAGTAACATCAGATGATTTTTAAGGGCCTAAATGTTGGACTGCAAATCGCACCAGCAACATAAGCAGTGGGGACTATGATAAAGGGGCGCCCCACTCTTTCTTTGGTTGTTTTCTAAAGGAAAAACTTTAAATTTCCCATGCATGTTTTGGTCTTCTTAGTTTTTGTAAATCTCTTATCTTCAAAAGGAAATCATACTAGCTATCTGAAGTGTGGGAAAATTATTTCCATGGAAAACCATAATGACTAGAAGAGGCTAGGTGTACAACACTGTAAAACATGGTTTTAAAACTTGGCCAAAACCTAAAATGCATAAAACTTTTCAGCCATCATCAATATCCATTTTTAAAAGGTTTAGTCCAAAGCAAAACTATATATATGCATATAGATTATGCAGTAACTCTGTTCTCACCACTTGTACAATTTATTTTGTTATTTTTTTTATATCTAAAACGCCCTAAAAGCAATTAAAAAATGAAGATTGTACAATTTTTTCTATTTTGTAGACATTTGATGAGTTATTATTTTAGAAAAAGAAGGTTAAGATAATCTGAAATATCAATCAAGAACTCACTAATTGGCCAATATGTGGAAGTATTGATGTTGACCAGTATAATTTCTGAAAACGACCACTTTTAGAATGATGTTCTGAATAAACACAACATCTCCTATCCTATCAGGACAACATCCAAAAGCATGCATCTTCACACTCCTTCAATTCATACATTGAACACTAATTTTTATTACCACCCGTGCATAGATCCAAGGCCAAAACGACCCAGTGCTCATGTTTTGGGTATTAAATTGTTAGGGCTTTTAAAACAATGCTTTGTAGTTTTTTTCTCCTTCGAGGTACCCCAGTGAAGGGGACTGGGACCCATAATAGCACTCACATGTAGGAAGAGAGAACCCACACAAGCGGCAAGGAAGCCCACACAAGCAGAAAATGACAGCATACTTAGGGATCAAACCTTGGGTAGCTAGTTGAGATACGAGTTTCTCAACAATACTTTGTAATTAAAAATAAAAGATTAGGAGCGGAGATTTAATAAGAGTGGGGCAGGTCAACCATTTAACCCGCCCATTTCCATCCCTACTCGTCACCTCTTTGACTGTTGGGGGAGTGTTCATCTGCCGGGTTGGGTTGGAACAAACCTTGCCCAAGCCTGGCCCATTAAGTTATCGCCACTAGTATTTAGGCCTCGATGCATAGGCACTGATCATTCATAAATTACATACACCCTTTGTGGTCACTATGTTGGGCCATAATAGGCTTTAAAGAATATACAGGACTGGTCGAGCCCACTTAATAATTAGACCAGAGAATTAGGCCCAGGTACACACACAGGTTTAAAAGAAAAAGTTAAAAAGCCCAACACGGTCTGGTCTCCGGATGGCTCAGCCCATAGCTTTCCTAGTTGGGTGACTGGATGGTCCTTTAAAGAACCCGGATCCTCTACTGCTAAAATGTACGAAACAATAGTGGTTTCACGATAGGACTGTGGCTTGAGGTTGTGGGGATCATTGGTCCTGCTAAATATTAGAGGGCTTTGTTATCTTACCAGTAGCTAGAAGTAAGGTACATTAGATGTAAGCTGCGGTTCTAACAACCTTGCACATTCATTTCATGATATTAGATTGGATAAAGAATCCTGGGTGGTACATTTCTGGGTCCAAAGGCAGTTTCATTGTAGATGTTGTGTCTATTATAGATGTTGCGTCCGCTTTAAGCCCGATGGGCGTACCCTTGTTTCTGAGCCCCATTGGCGGGCCCAAAATGCACTATACTGGATAAGGAGGAGTCCACACATATAGCCCACTCACATGAGCAATGTTAGAATATTGTTAGATTTCAATATTGCAAACCAAAATGTTATTATATTATAATATTCTATTGATTATAATGTTTGGCAAATCTTACAAATTTTCAAGGAACATAAATTTGAAGTGTTTGGTAGTTCTTGTTTCTTTTTATATATATATATATATATATATATAAAGAAAGATAATATTGTAATTCCTAAAACAAGCTGTAACTATAGAACTCCACATGGACTGATTCATAGTTTTGGTAGAAATTTAAAGAAGATTGTAGAATACAAGCATAACCTAAATCCAAAGAACATTAAAGATTGTAGGTAATATTTAAGTTCTTAATCATCATTAAACTAGACATTGATAACACGGCCATACCCATGGTTAGAAAAAATTAAAGAAAAAGAAAAGAAATATAGAGAGATAGGATGAAGTGATGAGTGTGATTCTGACAGTAGCCCATTAAGAGATTCATTTTTATGTTTTTTTTCTTGTTAAAGTTTTCCACATAAATCTCCTTTTGTCCATGGAAAAGGAAAAAACTAATTCTCATTGGGAAGGCGAAGAAGAAAACCCAAATGGCCAAAAGAACAAAATCAGTACCCTGCAAAGATCTTACCATTGGCATCCATGGCTGGTACTTGGCCAGATATAAAAACCTATGTATAAAATCCCTTTGTCTTTGTGGTAAGATAAAAACATATTGGAGATGCACTCAACCTCCAACAAAACTCATTGCCTTCCTATTTGGTGATGATATTGTCCACTACACATTGGCCTAGATGGCCTAGCATCAGTGATCAGACTCAATCACCCCATCACAGATATTGTCACATATTTGACCTTCTCAGTAATCTTCTTTATAGTTCATATTTGCTGGTTGAATGGAACCTGTAGGCGATAAAAATCACCCACTTAGATTAAGATGTAGGATTTGGGAAGACCGAACGCTGAGAACCTGAAAAGGGAAGGAAAATGGCTTGGGTCAGAGCCCCTGGCTGTTGTGAGCCGAAGGCACTCCGATGCCTGAGTTAGCTTTGGGAAAACTAAGCAGGAGGAGGAAGAAGAGAATGAGAAATTGTGAGAGTTCCAATGCTGGTGGTTCGCGTGTTGCGTACCTTCATGGGGCTGATCCCATGTGTATATATAGATTCCTCGTTCATTCCCTTTGTGAGTGGGGGTAGGTGGGGTAAGGTCCCATCAGGTCTTTCCCTGACATTCTGCGTTAGGTAAAAAGGGCACATCCCATCAGCAACTTCCATGCTTTCGGTAAGTTGATGTTAAGGGATAATAAATCTAACTTCTTATCGTCATAAATGAGCGATCCTATCGCCATAAATGAGCACCCATATCTGTCAGGGTGTGCCCGTACTTCTTACAGGAGTGTGATGGCCCACTCTGCCTTCAGTACTTTTATCGGGACCAGGAATGGTCCGGCTGGGCTGGCATTCAGCTGGCACTTATGCCGTGCTGCCGAGGTGAGTAGCGCTGAGCTGTCACTCTTAACCGAGCTGCCGACCGCCGAGCGGGGGAACCTCTTGAGCCGACGCTTTTTGCCGAGCTGCTAGGCTATGATTACCGAGACCGAGGTGAAAGGCCAGTGCTTTACTGTGGTTCTCGCTTAACCTCGTCATTACGGTATCTTACCCACACAGAACCGATATATTTTGCTTTCAAGATAATGCGAAATAAAAGGCAAAGGAGTTTTAAAGGAATCCCGCACTTCCCAAGATTAGAATGTACAAAAGAAAATATACAGAATACCCCTCTAATAGGAAATCTTTTGCTTTTTTGAAGAAATCTAAATATTGCAATAAATTTTATAGCGTTACCAAACAAGCCAAATATGTATGTCAAGAAAATAATAGATAATTTTCTTTAAAATAGTATTTTCTGAAGCTTTCTCAATATTTTAGGCTTGCAACCATTAGGGGACTTTTGGTAAGCATCCTCAGTGAGGATTCCTCATAGATTTTTTGTGCTCTCGTAGAAAACCCATGTTTGGTAATACAAGAAGACCTTCATCAACGAATCTGTACATCACTGTTCTTGTGTATTTTCCATGTCAGACCCTCCCCACTCTGAAAGACAAAATTAGTGAATGGGCAGAAAGGCACTTCTACAATGCGCATTGCGGCAATATAGGGTTCACCGTTTTTTTTCAAAATCTGACCTTTTCTTGGCCCCACAATTAAGATTTGAATCGGTAGTATTATTTAAAAGGCCCAAAACGGGTAAATATCAACCATTGATTGTTCACCAAATTGTTCACGTTCGTACTATTGGATGTCAATTTCTGAGATTCTGTGGGGCCCATTTGCAAAATCCAAACCGTCCAATCTCTTCAAAATGCCTAAAATGACTGTAGGTCCAAATTTGGTAGCCTGATTTAATATGGATCATGAGAAATTGGCCAAAAACTATTGACCGTTGATTTCACACAAGGCAAAAAAAAGGATGAAAAACAGTGTGTTTTTTTTCAAACTTTTTGTTCCTTTGGGCCCATAATCTTGATCTAAACCGTGAGCTATCTCTAGAAGGTAAAAAAACAGCTTGTTGATAAAATTTCAGGCGTTGATCATGTCTAGATATCGAGATATTTGCAAAAACGTCCAGATTCTGAAACATTAATTTTTTTTATTTTTGTGGGGCCTCTATGCATGATCCGAACCGTTCAAATACACTAGATGGCCCAAATTGACTTTTAGTAACAAGTTGAGGTCCTGATTCGTCATAGATCTTGAGTTATTTCAAAAAAAAAAAAAAAAACTTACAACTATTGTATCACATATTCTACTATTGGTGGGAATCATCTTTCAATGCTAAACGTAGAACTCTCTTTACAAATCCTATATAAGGATGGCTTGATTCCACTGGAACAAAGTAATCATCTGGAGCATAGAATCCCCTCCTTACCATGGATACTTACCAAACGTCCCCTTAAAGATTTCTCTAGAAGTAAGTTATATTAGGGAAAACCTCAATATTTTAGGTTTGCAACCATTAAAGATTTCTCTAGAATCAATCCAATAATACTTAAATATTGCATGAATGAACTATCTTAAGCCTCCAATTTAATAAAAGGTTGGTCTTTAGTGGGAATCACAATTCTCTTATCCTTTTGCCTTTCTTCTCCGAGCTAAATTAATATTTATGTCTATCCCTTGAGTCCTTGACCTTTAGCATAAATGCAAATTTCTTAAAAACTTGGTCGACTCAAATAAAACCAATTAATAAAAAATATATATGGGATAAAAGATTATATTATTATGGTCAAGTGGGCCACCCAATTAGCCCAACATCTCCCCAACCTTCTTCTGGCATTGTGCTGGTGTGGATGATCTAAGATTTTTTCTTCTTTCATGATCGAACCCACAGTGGCTCTGGGCATGTGGAGTGGTTATAATTTTTTAGCATCTATGAATCCACCATAGAACCTCTGCAATGCGTGTGGATGAAATTCTCATATGTGAAACTTAAAAACAAATCATCAAATGATCATCATCGTTCCATTAACAAATATGTATTTTATAAAGGAGGCAAAGTGGATCAGAACATGACCATCAATAACCCTAATCTATCTGAAATTCAACTTCAATTAAAATTTTATTGATCCATGTTAAAGAAAATACTAATCTACCGCCAAATTGAGGCTTGGGGAGAGCCCCAAAAATCTTTAGAAACCCATTAGAGATTTTGAAAACTCTATGCATTTTTTCACATGTGACTGCCAAAACAGAAAAGTAAAAAAAAAAAAAAATACTTCCTAGAGTGGGCCTCTAAGAAATTCTTTTGGGCCCACCACTGCTTGTGGGGTTTCCATCCCACAAAATTGAAATCTTTTCCAAATTCAATTCCTTTGTTTCGCATTTAATACATGCATTATCCATGCACATACTTTTTTAGGTAAAGGGATCCACACATGCATGTACAAAAGATTTGCCCTCGTAGTTGTAGAATAAGATGTGTTTAGGCGTTTCTTACGCTTTAGTGCCAGCCCTCAAGACTTATCCTCCCTCTTTTATTTTTAGCTATTGGAGGGTTGCCAACCCTTTGGGCTGGACTAATTCCTCCGAGCCCAGAGGGAAGCCGAGTAAACTCCCTTATAGCCCCTGTATGGTAGTACAGTTTTGAACCCACAACCTTCGGACTTATCCTCCCCCTTCGAAAAATAGACAGTGCCAGTGAGAAAAAGAACCAAAATAGGAAGTAGTGATAAGGACAGAAATAAATTCATTTCCTGCAATTAGATACATGAGGGACATATGAGACAGGGGCCCAGTTGAGACACGTGTGATTGATAGAGGTAGGACAAATTTAAATTACAAAATGGTAGTCTGATGAGTATGTTTCAATGTACACCTCTCTCTGATCATATATTTTTTGTATAGAGATTATGAAATACAATTTAAGGATGTGAAATGAAAGGTCACATATGTGGAATCCTTTAACACTGTATCATATATACAATTTTAGGACCATTTTGCTTGCATTGAGGATTGCTGCTAGGATGGTATTCATATCCCCAAAATGGTGTCCAAATAGATTCACTATTGCAAAATGTGCTATCACATTGATGGTATCATATGAAATTCTTACAGAAATTTCTCTCAGCAATCACCTCCAAATGTTTTCCAAACGCAGGTGAAGTTCGTGGGGTTCATTAGCCTTAACATAATTCAAGGGGCTCTGAGATTTTATTAAGTTGTTAGGAATCTGATAGAACTCTTCTTTCGAATAGGAGTTTTAAGGCCCAACAAAGCTGTGATATGTCTAAATCTTAAAGATACATCCAGTCATTTATAACAGCTTGGTCACATAATCCATCCGGAGAAATGAGACAAAGCAGGGGAAGAAGAATGTGGAGTGGTCACAATCACATGCAGCAAGAGGTGGGTCTTGCAGTTGTGTACTTCAGGTCCACCAGTATCTTCTCCCTAAACTTGATTGACCAATATGGACCCCACTTGTAGAACCTGACAAACTGTCCTCATGTCATCTACACCCTCCACCACACGTGCACACCTCACCTCATTAAAAGGCTGATTTCTTCTCCCTGCTTTCCATATAGACCACTGAAAGCAGACAACCAAACCACTCTCTCTCTCTCTCTCTCTCAAGAGTCATGTCTCAAGCCTTACTTCATCTCTCCTACAACCACCAGCCATGCAAAATACAGGTGAAATCTCCACCTTCTTCATCTGCTATCAGGAGGATTCAAGTACCCCAATCCAAAACAATCAGCAACCCACTTGAGAAGACAACCCAAAGAGTAGAGGCAACAAAGCGGACACCTTCATCAGCTCCATTACCATCCATCCCACCTCTTACTTCCACCACCTCATCCCAACTCAACTCATGTCAAAAAATCGCCATCGCCGCCTTCGATGCCTTCGAAAACGCCGTGGTGGTAGAAATGGAGAAGAGCCGCCACCCTCTCCCAAAAACATCAGACCCCACAATACAACTCGCCGGGAATTTCGCTCCGGTCCCCGAATCTCCTGTCCAGCACGACCTCGACGTCGTCGGCTCCATCCCTCCCACCCTCCGCGGCGTCTACGTCCGCAACGGCGCCAACCCAGTGTTCCCTCCCACCGGCGGCCACCACCTCTTTGACGGCGACGGCATGATCCACGCCGTCACCTTATGCGGCGATGCCGCGGCCCCAAGCTACAGCTGCCGCTTCACTCGCACAAACCGGCTCATGAGCGAGGTGGCTCTCGGGCGAGCCTTCTTCCCCAAGCCGATCGGCGAGTTGCATGGCCACCCTGGAATAGCTCGGCTCGCGCTCTTCTACGCACGTGCGGCGGCGGGGCTTGCCGACGCCAGCCAGGGCACCGGAGTCGCCAACGCCGGCATGGTCTACTTCAACGGCCGCCTCCTTGCCATGTCCGAAGATGATCTTCCATACCATGTTGTAATCACATCGGATGGTGATCTTGAAACGAAAGGACGGTTTGATTTTGATGGGCAGCTGAAATCAACGACGATGATCGCGCATCCGAAGGTGGATCCCATAACAAGGGAGCTCTTCACTCTCAGCTACAATGTGATCCAGAGCCCTTACCTCAGCTATTTTCGGGTCGACCCGACCGGGAAAAAGTCCCCGGACGTGCCCATTTCCATCGGACAGCCGACCATGATCCATGACTTCGCCATTACAGAGAGCTCGATCATCATACCCGACCACCAGGTCGTCTTCAGGTTATCCGAGATGTTTCGGGGCGGGTCGCCCGTTCTCTACGACCCGAACAAGAGGACCCGGTTCGGGGTCTTGCCAAAATACGACATTGACGAATCCAGGATCCGATGGGTCGATGTACCCGACTGCTTCTGCTTCCACTTATACAATGCATGGGAGGAGAAGAACCCGGTCACCGGGCACGAAGAGGTTGTCGTTCTCGGCTCACGCATGTCGCCGCCCGACTCGGTTTTCTCGGGCTCGGACGTGCCATTGACAAGCAGATTGTCGGAGATCCGGCTCAACTTGACGACGGGTCGTTCGACCCGGAGGGAGATTGTGCATGGAATCAACCTGGAATCGGGTCAGGTGAACAAGACCCGGGTCGGGAGGAAGACCCGGTTCGCGTACCTTGCGATTGCGGAGCCATGGCCGAGGTGTTCCGGGGTGGCGAAGGTGGATCTGGGATCGGGTCAGGTGACAAAGTTCATGTATGATGAGGGCTGTTTCGGAGGGGAGCCGATTTTCGTGCCGGGCATTGGCGGGTCGGGTGGAGAAGACGACGGGTATGTGTTGGGCTTCACTCATTGTGACGAGTCGGGTCAGTCGGATCTGGTGATTGTGGATGCCAAGGACATGAAGCAGGTAGCAGCTGTTAAGCTGCCTTCTAGAGTGCCGTATGGTTTTCATGGGACATTTGTAAGTGAAGAAGATCTTGAAAAGCAGGTGTTGGGTCTTTAGTCAGGAAGATGATAGCATGAGAGAATTGATGATATGAGAGGTATAGTTTGAATAAAACTAATAACAGATTAATGATATTTTCTCTACATCTCCTTTCTTTAAAAATAAATCAGGTAGATAATTAGGTAGAAAGAGGATGAAAAATGATTTTGTGTTGATGCATCAAAATGGTATTTTAGAAAAGTTAAAGGGCACGTTTGTATAACATTTGCATTACCATTTCTAACTCATCCGTATGAAAAGATTTTGGATAGGATTGAGAATCTGATAGCTACTATATTGGCACTAATTTTTGTAGATTAGTATCCCTCTTGTATGGGTTTGTGTCCAATTTTGGAGTTGGGCTTATTATCAAATTGATTATATATATATATATATACGGGAGATGCTCCTATGAGAGCATCTCTCACCTTGCTATGAGAAATAATATGGGACCCCTAACATTTAAGTTGTTGGCATTGGATATGGATGTGAGGGCTCCCACCTTATCTCTCATAGTAAGGTGAGAATACAAGATACATCTTCCTATTTGGTGATTATGTCCACCACACATTTGGCCCGGCATCAATGATCAGACTCAATCACCACATCACAGATCTTGTCACATATTTGACCTTCTCAGTAATCTTTTTTTATAGTTGATACCCGCTGGTTGAATGTAACCTATATATTTTGCTTTGAAGATGATGCAAAATAAAGGCAAAGGAGTTTTAAAGGATCCCACACTTCCCAAGATGAGAATATGAAATTTTTTGCCTTTTTGAAGAAATATAAATATTAAAATAAATTTTACAGTGTTACCAAACAAGTCAAATATGTATGTCAAGAAAATAATAGATAGTTTTCTCTAATATAGCATTTTCTCAAGCTTTCTTCTGTATTCAAACAGGCCGCCCGTTTGGATGTTTACAGAATAAAATATTTATAGATTTAAATATTGCAAGAATAAAATAGTATAGAATACAATAATGCAATATTATAACAGTATAATATTTTTACTGTTTGGTAATTTTTGAAGAATATTACAGATTTTAAATTGAGCAGTTTGGAGGTGTTATGATTAAAGTAAATCACATTATAAGAATATCTTTTTATTAAATATTTTAATTTATATATAATTTATCACATCTAGATAAAAAAAAGTAATGTGGTAAAATAAAGTTTAACTTTCATGTTTTTACCATCAGTTACTTTTCTTTTATCATCTAAAATCATGATAAAGTATAGTAAAGTAAAGTCAATAAAAAAATAACTACTGTATAACTCCCTCTCTCTCCCAATTTGCTTTACCACTTACTTTATCTGACCTTACTTTACCTCACCTTTAACCATGATATGACATCAATTCTTATTTTACTTTACCACACCCGTAAATAAGTTATTTTTTATTTACCATATAAAACTACGATAAAATGTGATAAAGTAAAGTAAAGAAAAGAAACTACTTTCCCATTCTTTCTCACTTTACTTCACCATGCACTTTATCTCACCTTTACTTTACCACACCTTTACCATCTTGTGAGATTTACTTTTACTTTACTTTATCATATATGTAAACATACACATTATAATGGATTTGGTGAACTAAAATCTTTACTTTACTCTACCACTTTGTAATAGTCATTTTAAAAGATTCTTATCTTGTAGAAAGTTTTCTACATGGGGAAGTTGTAGGAGAGAATATTAAGCTTTTTGAAAGAAAAGAATATTTTCTTCAAAATTTTCTTGAGTTACCAAACGCACAAGATTTTATTCTTTAAAAAATAAAAGATTATATTCTAAAAAATATTATTTTCTTGTGCTTTCTTATTCATCCAAATAGGTAAGTAATTAGGAAAAACCTCAATATTTTCGGCTCGCAACCATTAAAGATTTCTCTAGAGGTAAGTTATATTAGGGAAAACCTCAATATTTTAGGTTTGTAACCATTAAAGATTTCTCTTAATTCAATCCAATAACACTTAAATATTAAGTGAATGAACCATCTCAAGCTTCCAATTCAATAGAAGGTTGGTCTTTAGTGGGAATCGCAATTCACTTTTCCTCTTGCCTTTTTCCTTCGAGCTAAATTAATATTTATGTCTTTCCCTTGAGTCCTTGACCTTTAGCATAAATGGTAATTTCTTAAAAACTTGGTTGACTCAAATAAAACCAATAAATGAAAAAAGATATGGGATAAAAGATTCTATTATTATGATTGTGTGGGTAAAACACCGTAATGACGAAATTAAGCAAGGATTACAGTAGAACTTGCTGACCACCTCGGCCTTTGTAGTCACAGCCCGTCAACTCGGCAGCTCGGTCAAGAGTGCCAGCACGGCAGGGCGGCTCGGCAGCTCGGCGTGAGTGCCAGCTCGGCACAAAAGCACAGCACGTCCAAGCCATTCTTGGTCTCGGAACGCGCCCTGACAGATAGGAGCATTCATTTATGACGATAGGATTGCTCGTTTATGGCGATAAAAAGTTAGCTTTATCAGCCCTTAACATCAACTGACTGAAAGCATGGAAAGTGAGGATGGGATGTTCCCTTTTCACCTACTGCTGCCTGTCAGGTAAGGATCGATGGGACATCACCCCACCTACCCCCACTGACAGAGAGAATGAACGAGGAGTGCCTGCATATAGGCACTGGGGATGACCCCATGGAGGTACGCAACTCGCAAGACTGACCACATCGTCTCATTCCCCTCTCCGGCCTCCTCCTGTTTAGTCTTTTTCGAGAACTAACTCAGGCATCGGAGCGCCTTAGGCTCACGGCAGCCAGGGGCTCTGACCCAAGCCTTTCTCCTTCCCTTTTCAGGTTCCTCAGCCCCGTGGAGGTTCCCGGCGTTCGGTCTTCCCTGATCTAAGAGGTTCATCTCCTCAATCTAAGTAGGTGTCGTTTTTACCGCCTACAGTTTGGTACCGTCTGTGAGAATCACTGAACGAAAAGCCTTCCAACACCATGCCTCCAAAAACCAGAAATGGTGAAGGACCCTTCAAGGGCAGGGGACCGACCATGCAGCCTGTGCTGGCACAAGGTCCACCCCCCCAACAGAGAAGATCAGGAGGAAGGTCCCCTACAGTCCAGTCGGTATCACTGTCTAGGGGATTGACGATGCCTTTCCTTCACAATGTTATGCCTCCAGAGCAGCCCCACCACGGCTATGAGCACGCCAGGCGAGGTGACAAGTCAGTCACCAGGCTGCGTGAAAAGTCAGCAAGGGCTGGACCTCAGTCCCACCATCAGGCCAACCCTGAAGAAGACGAAGATCCTCGCCTAGAAGAGATCAGAGCCCAAAACCGCCTCATTCAGGAGCAGGACGAGCTTATCCTACTGCTCAAACAGCAGCTCCAGGAGAAGAGGAGGGCCCGGAGCCCACTTCATGGGCGCAGCCACGCCTCGGGTCCTCCACCCAGGCATAGCCAGGCTCCTTTGGGCCACGGGTGAGACCTGAGGCACATCCTCGACAATAAAAGGCGTGATCGGATCCACGGAGAAGAGGACTCCAGCAGCAGCCACGACCGCGTGGAGCCAAAGAAGCAGCGGAGGATACCAGAAGACGAAGAGGAGCTCAAGCAGTGGATCGACCGGCAGGTCAGGCAGACCGTTCGCCAGAATATGGAGACTGCTGGTATCGCTCGAGACCAATGCAGCGCCTTTGAAGCTGAAGATACAGGCGCATCTCCTTTCTCCAGGGAGATCAGAAAGTACTCCCTCCCCGAGAAGTTCAATGTCCCGAGGTTCACCCCGTATGATAGAACCTCGGACCCTGCGGCTCACCTCCGACACTATGTCCAGAGGATGTCGGTCTGGGGGGAGGACGATTTCCTGAACTGTCGAGTTTTTTCCTCCAGTTTGGGAGATCTCCCCCTACGATGGTTCTGCTCACTCCCAGGAGGCTCCATCTCCAGTTGGCGACTGCTTCAGACGTTCTTCCTGGAGAAGTTCCAGGCCCACCGCGTCATCCCTAAGACCGATGCCGACCTGATGGCCCTCCGGATGCGAGAGGACGAGAATGTCACCCAGTTCGCCCGTCGCTTCTGGACTGTTTACAGCCAGATCGAGTGCGCCTCTGAAGAAATGGAGGTGAAATCCTTTCAGCTGGCCCTGCGCCCGGGCATCCAGCTTCGGGCACAGCTGGTCATGTATCCCGTAGTCACCATGAAGGAGCTCATGGCCCGAGCAAACCGGTTCATCCGGGCAGAAGAGGACGAGGTCCGCGGGCGGGAGAACTTCGGCCTCTCCCAGAAGGGCCGACCACCCAAAGGAGACACAAACAACAGGTCCTCCAGGAGGGAGGACCGCCGCAGAGACCCGTCCCCGGATCGGCACGGGGCCCGGTCCTCAGATCGTCGACGGAACCCCTCCACCTCTGCCACAGCCTCGGGGAGCAGCAGGAGGGCCGGGAACGATGCCGCCACCTTCAAAGTGGTAAACACGATTTTCAAAAAGCCCATCTATAAGCTCCTCCACACAATAGAGGCACAACCATTCTTCAAATGGCTGCAGCCCATGAGAGGTAACCCCTCTTCCTGAGACCAGGGCAAGTTCTGTGCTTATCACAAGCAGAATGGGCACAGGACTGATGAGTGCAAAAGCTTCAAGTCTTACCTCGAGAGCCTTGTGAAAAAGGGGCACCTGAGGGACTACGTCAAGGAGGAAGGACAGGACAGCAGCCGACCTCTGCGCCGGCATGATAGCGGACAGGATAGTGAGTCGGAAGGCATCATCAATGTCATCCACCTCGCTCCCCCAGTGAGGGGAGCTCCCAGGCCCGTGCCGAGGCCCGAAGAGCCTCCCATCAGAAGCAGGTGTTGACTGCGGCGCCAGGACCAGCTGCAAAGAAGGCCAAGACAGAGGGTCCCAGAATATGGTTCTCCGACAGGGATCTAGAGGACGTAGAACTCCCACATAACAACCCTCTGGTGCTCACCTTGAAGCTGCAGAACTTCTTGGTTCAGAGAGTCCTTGTCGATCCAGGCAGCTCGTCCGAGATCCTGTACTACGATTGCTTTCAGAAGCTGAAACTCAAGGACGAGGACCTCCAAACTGCCCGAACTCCTCTCGTCGGCTTCAGCTCAAAACCAGTGTACCCGAAGGGGAAGATCTCCCTCAGAGTCCAAGTAGGAGGCGCCTCCAGGCAAGTTGACTTCCTGGTCGTCGACGTCCCCTCCCCGTACAACGTCATAATGGGAAGGACGTGGTTGCATGGCATGGAAGTTGTGCCCTCCACCCGTCACCAGAAGCTCAAGTTCCCCCTAGAGAACTCTTCCGGCCGGACCGACGTGATCACTATCAGAGGCGACCAGCATATGGCCAGACAATGCTTGATGGCCGTGCTGCCTGGAGAAGCCGAATCATCCCAGGTCCATATGGCCGAGCTGGACATGGAAGGCGAGCTTGGGGATGTTGGCAGGGCTCCGGCGCAGAAAAGCATCGAGGACCTCACCGAGGTCAGGATCGACCCCGCCGACCCGAACAGATTTTTTCTAGTCGGAAGCCAGCTCCCCGAGGACAAGAAGACACAGCTGCTGGACCTCCTCCTCGAGAGTAAAGAGATCTTTGCGTGGACGCCTTACGAGATGCCCGGCATCGACTCAGCAGTCATGTGCCATAAGCTGAATGTGGACCCTAACCACAAGCCCGTAATCCAAAAAGCTCGCCGAACCGGGGTCCCACAAACTGAGGCCGTAGCGGAAGAGGTCGAAAAGCTGCTCGAAGCGCTGGCGATAAAAGAGGTCCACTACCCGCAGTGGCTAGCCAACACAGTAGTGGTTAAGAAGAAGACGGGGAAGTGGAGGGTCTGCGTCGACTTCACTGACCTCAATGCAGCCTGTCCCAAAGACAGTTTTCCCCTTCCAAAGATCGACCAGCTCATTGACGCCACTGCCGGACACGACCGCATGAGTTTCCTCAATGCTTACCAAGGATACCACCAGATACCTCTGTTCGTACCTGACCAAGAGAAGACAACCTTGATCACACCCCGGGGCACCTACTGTTATAAGGTGATGCCCTTCGGGCTAAAGAACGCATGGGCGATATAACAGCGGCTAGTGACCAAGATGTTTCAAGCACAGCTCGGGAGGACTGTGGAGGTTTACATCGACGATATGGTCATCAAGTCCAGAGAATCGCAGGACCATTTGGCCGACCTCCGCCAGGTTTTCGGCATCCTCCGCCAGTTCCAGTTGAAGCTAAATGCATCCAAATGTGCCTTCGGTGTCGGCTCCGGAAAGTTCCTGGGGAGCCTGGTCACGAGAAGGGGGATTGAAGCAAACCCTGACCAGATCACGGAGATCCAGGAGCTCCAGAGCCCGACCTCGGCTAAACAAGTTCAGAGGCTGACCGGCATGGCTGCCGCGCTCAATCGCTTCATCAGCCGAGCTTCCGACAAGTGCAGGCCTTTCTTCCAGCTCCTGCACAAAGGCTCAAAATTCCAATGGACGCCGGAATGCGATCAGGCCCTGCAACAGCTCAAGTGCTACCTCTCTTCACCTCCGCTACTGTCGACCCCAACCCATGGCGAAGCACTGTATCTGTACCTCGCGGTCTCGGACCACGCAGTGAGCTCGGTGCTCATCAGAGAAGAAAATGGCCAGCAGAGGCCTATCTATTACACCAGCAAGATCCTGCTCGACGCCAAGACCTGGTATTTACAGCTCGAGAAGCTTACCCTGGCGCTAGTCAGCGCCTCGCGGAAGCTCTCCCATTACTTCCAAACTTTCACTATCGTGGTCGTGACCAAGCACCCACTGAAGGCTCTCTTCCGAAAGGCAGACTTCTCCGGTCGAATCTCCAAATGGGCTGTCGAACTGGGGCAATACGATATCAAGTATCAGCCCATAACGGCCATCAAAGCCCAAGTTTTAGCAGACTTCATTGTCGAATTCACTTCCCAGAGTTTGGCGCCGACCTTACTCGACACCGAACTAGGGGGCCATGAGGATACAGAGGCAGCAACCGAGACAGAGCATGAACAGTCCTGGAAAATCTTCGTCGACGGATCCTCAACGTCCAATAGGGCTGGTGCTGGCATAGTCCTCCAGTCTCCGGAGGGCCTTGTCATCGAGCAAGCTCTAACATTCGGCTTCAAAGCATCCAATAATGAGGCCGAGTACAAAGCACTCATTGCCAGGCTGAACAGTGCCAAAATCTTGGAAGCTCGACATATTGTGGTTTTCAGCGATTCCCAATTGGTGAGGAACCAGCTCAGCGGAGACTACCAGGCTCGGGACGATAGAATGGCGGCCTACTTAGCTCACACGAAGGAACTCCTCTCCCTGTTTGAAAGGACCGAGATCCGACAGGTCGGCAAAGAGTCCAATTCCCATGTCGACGCCCTTGCTAGCCTCGCCTCAGCTGTCGAGGCCGGTAACAGAAGAACTGTCGAAGTAGAGACACTGCACGAGCCCAGCATCGAACTACAGCGACCGCGGCAACTCATGTGCGTGGATCTTGGTCAGAGCTGGATGGACCCGGTCATCGCCTATTTGAAGGACGACCTGCTGCCCGAAGACAGGTTGGAGGCACAGAAGATTAGGCTGAAAGCAGCCCGGTTTTGGCTCTCCCCAGATGGCAAGCTCTACAGGAAGTCGTTCACCGGACCCTACCTCCAGTGCGTCCACCCGAGCAGAGTCGACAATTTTCTTTACGAAATTCATGAGGGGATCTGCGGCAGCCACATCGGAGGTCGGTAACTCGCCTACCGAGCAATCAGCCAAGGGTACTGGTGGCCGTACATGCAGAAGGATGCTCAAATATATGCCAGGAAATGTGAGAAGTGCCAGAAGTTCTCACACTCTCTCCACAAGCCAACGCAGGACCTAAGCCCTCTATCCAGCCCGTGGCCTTTTGCTCAGTGGGGCCTAGACATTGTCGGTCCGCTATATCGAACTCCAGGGAACAAAAGATGGCTGATAGTAGCTACGGACTACTTTTCAAAGTGGGTCGAAGCGGAGCCTTTGTCCTCCATCACCGAGCAAGACACGAAGAACTTTGTGTGAAAGAACATCATCACGAGATTTGGAATCCCTCGAACTCTCATCTCCGACAATGAGACCTAGTTCGATTCCAACTTCTTCAAAAGCTTCTGCCAGGAGTACGGCATCCGAAACATCTACTCCACCCCGGCGTACCCACAGAGCAGTGGCCAGGCCGAGATCTCAAACAAAGTGATCCTTGACGGACTCAAGAAGAGACTCGACCGAGCTAAGGGGAGGTGGGCAGAAGAGCTTCCTAGTGTTCTATGGGCTTACAGGACAACTCCAAGGCGCTCCACCTCAGCTACACCATTCTCCCTTGCCTACGGCATGGAAGCAGTCATTCCCCTTGAGGTCGGAAATCTGTAACCAGGGGCTGAACGACTTGAATATGGCTTGAGAGCTGGATTTCGCGAAAGAACGAAGAGAGACAGCAGCTATCCGCCTGGCCGCCTATCAACAGCAGTTGGCCAGGGGATACAACCAAAAGGTCAAAGCAAAAAGATTCGCGGTGGGGGAACTAGTCCTGAAGAAAACGCTTCCTGGCGACCGGAATCCTACAGAGGGGAAGTTGGCACCAAATTGGCAGGGGCCATATAAAGTGCTATCAACGGCGGGAAGGGCTGCGTACAGGCTCGAGGACATGGAAGGCAAGGAGCTGCCGCGACCATGGAACACGATGCATCTTAAAAAGTACTACTTTTGAAAACATGTAAAAGGGTTCGAACAGCAATAAAAGTGAACATTCTTGAGAAGATCTTTTCCAAAATTTGCTTCCAAGTTATGCAGCTCGGCCGCGATGCCAGCTATCTACTCAGGGTCCGGTGACAGCACCACCGCGCGGCTCGGCAGCTCTGTTCAGAGTGCCAACTGTCCTCAGCTCGGTGCCATCACCAGCTTTGGCGGCACAGCCATGAGCACCACAGGGTCCGGTGACTGCACCACCCCGCGGCTCGGCAGCTCTGTTTAGAGTGACAACCGTCCTCAGCTCGGTGCCTGCACCAGCTTTGGCGGCACAGCCATGAGCGCCTCAGGGTCCGGTGATAGCACCACCCCGCGGCTCGGCAGCTCTGTTCAGAGTGTCAACCGTCCTCAGCTCGGTGCCTGCACCAGCTTTGGCGGCACAGCCATGAGCACCACACGGTCCGGTGACTGCACCACCCCACGGCTCGGCAGCTCTGTTCAGAGTGCCAACCGTCCTCAGCTCGGTGCCTGCACTAGCTTTGGCCGCACAGCCATGAGTACCTCAGGGTCCGGTGACAGCACCACCCCGCGGCTCAGCAGCTCAGTTCAGAGTGCCAACCGTCCTCAGCTCGGTGCCTACACCAGCTTTGGTGGCACAGCCATGAGCACCACACGGTCCGGTGACTGTACCACCCCGCGACTCGGCAGCTCTGTTCAGAGTGCCAACCGTCTTCAGCTCGGTGCCTGCACCAGCTTTGGCGGCACAGCCATGAGCACCTCAGGGTCCAGTGACAGCACCACCCCGCGACTCGGCAGCTCTTTTCAGAGTGCCAACCGTCCTCAGCTCGGTGCTTGCACCAGCTTTGGCGGCACAGCCATGAGCACCACAGGGTCTGGTGACTGCACCACCCCACGGCTCGGCAGCTCTGTTCAGAGTGTCAACCGTCCTCAGCTCGGTGCCTGCACCAGCTTTGGCGGCACAACCATGAGCACTTCAGGGTCCGGTGACAGCACCACCCCGCGGCTCGGCAGCTCTGTTCAAAGTGCCAACCGTCCTCAGCTCGGTGCTTGCACCAGCTTTGGCGCCACAGCCATGAGCACCTCAGGGTCCGGTGACAGCACCACCCCCGGCTCGGCAGCTCAGTCAGAGTGCCAGCCATCCTAGCTCGGTTCCGGCACCAGCTGCGGCGGTAAAGCCAAAAACGTCCAAGAACACTGACTTCGGTACTCTAGAACACCTCAAGGGTTATGGACGCTGATCAGGACCACGGTTCATAAACTAAATCTCGGTCATGGGCAGACATCCAATTTTAAGAGTTATAAGGAGTTCGGTTATCCAAACCAACTACTTAGCGAATAAAGCACAATAAGATAGACGTCGACCACACACCCATTTCATCAGAGACAAGGGAAATGAAAGCCAAAGAATGCGAAGAAAGTTTCTGTTTCATTAATTGAAATCCTGATTACAAGACGGATAGAAATACGATGAAAGAAAAATTACAAAAGGGTCTCAGAGGGCTGCAGCTTCCACATTGCAGTCAATCTCTGGAGGAACCTCGGCCACGACCGCACTGGCCTCGGGAGCGGTCAGGGTGGCTTCAGAGGCGGCCGCGCTAGCTTCAGGAACGCTAGCCTCAGGAGTGGCGGCTTCGAGAAGGGCCTCGACGACCGCGGGCGCAGGGGAGTCTTCATGGTTGGCGCTGGTAGCCGGAGGAGCCTCTGGAGGCGCCTCGAGGGCAGTGCTCGCCTCCGGGCAGGCTTGGAGAGGGAGGCAAGGGGAAGCCCGAGACACGGCTACGAGTTCTGAGTCCGAGCGAGGGAACCTTGGGGGGTTCCTAAGGAGAGGGCTATTCTCAAGGACCCCAGCCTTCTTCAAGGCTGCTTTCCATCCGAGCTCCCAGGCTCGGTCCCGGATCCCTGGCAGCTGAGCCTTGTAGTCAGCTGTCAGTCTGCCAACCTCCTCCCCCATGATGGAGTTATGCTCAGCCAGAAACTCCTCCTTGAGCCTGGCTTCTTGTTTCGCCAGAGCAGACTCGATCTCGGCCGCTTTCCCCCTCAACGCCATCTCCAAGGAGCCTTGCGCCTGGTTCAGCTGAGAGAGGAGCCTCTTGTTTGTCCCCCTGACATCCCGCAGGTCCTCTTCCAGCCGCCCCACCTCGGTCCGGAGTTCGTCAAGCTCAGAGGCAAGATGGAGGTTCTGGGTCCCTTCTTCCTTCAGCTCGTCCCTGAGGCGCTCGACCACGACCTGGGACTCTTCGAGGTCGAAGACGAGGCCATCATTTCTGCCTACCTCTTCTACCAGCATCGCCTCCTTAGCCGCTAAGGACGCCCGCAACTCCTCCCCTCTCGACCACCCATTCCGCCTCCCTGATCTCGGCTGCGTCCAGCCTCTCTATGCCCATCTGGCATTTCTGCAACAGCTGCAAGAAGAGAACCAGAAGTCAATAAAAGAATACCGAACTAAAAGCTTTGGGGGGGGGATACTGCACTTACCGATACCAGCGAGCGCATCGAGGAGAGCAGGAGCGACTCGTTGTCCATCCTAGCCCACCTCGCTATGTCCTGAGGAAGGGCGCAGGCACGTCCCAGCGCGGCGACCACTTGGGGATCGGTCGCACGGTCTATCTCGGCCAGCTGCCTCCCCAGTACTTCCTTGATGGCCTGCCTCCCCGGAGCCAGAGGAGGGGGCGAGATCGTTCTGCCAGCAGGTGGAGGCGAAGAGGGGCCAGGCAAGGCCTCAACCCTTGCTCGCTTCTCGGGTCGCCCCCCCTCAGTGACCTCGACGGAGCGAGCCCGACCTCCAGCCCTTGTAGCGTGATCGGGGGATGAGTCGTCCACGACGATGGTCGCAGGAGGCAAAGCCGAGGCAACCTCGGCCGTAGTTGACTGAGTGGCCTCGGTCGCGGCTGCACGGACCGTCTCGGCATCTGGGGCAGGAGTTCCACCCGCAACGGCCGGAGGCGTCACAGCCACTGCCTGAGGGGAATCCCGGACCTCGCCTCCGATGTCCCCGAAGGCCGCCGCAGACAGGTCTTCTGCAGCATAGCGTTGCCCGCGTTAGCGTAGCATTTCTCCCTCCTCTTCCTCTTCCTCGGAGCTGGGAGATGCCGAGCCCTCAGACGAGCTGGAAGCTACTAGCCTCTTCCTTCGCGAAGGCCGGGGCTCGACTCCCGAGGTCCTGTCAGGCTCTGCGACTGGAAGTGCTGGAGCACGGTGTCCAGACTCAATTAGACGTCCAGTAGGAATCGCGACAGTCACTGCCGCCGAGCTGGGCACCGCGGTCATCGCTGATCCTAGGCTGACGCCTTCCCCGCGCAGCACGAAGTCTATTCCCGACACCCTTCTGGAGGTGTTGAAGGATCTGTAGTGGGGCACATACCCCAGGAGAGACCACGCAGCACGGCAGTTGTGACCGCGGTAGTTTCTCGCCTTCTCGTGCCACGCACTGTTCACCCTCCAGTGGTTTTTCCTGGCGAGCTCCCTCTTTTCGCGAAAATCTGCATAGACCAAAAAAATTGTGTTAGAAGTCAGGAGTAGAAGAGAGAAAAAACTGCAAAACGAAAAGACTTCGGTCTTTACTTGGTGGAGTTCCTATTTTTCAAGGAATCCGGACCGTGGTGCTAGGCTCCGCTTCATCGAACACCCATCCTCCTCTGACGAGTACTCGGTCTTCGCCCGTGTATTTGTTGGAATCCTCCAGCGCGGTCACAAACCTAGTCCGGCGGACCCTCAGCCGGAGGTAATAGGTGTCCATTTCTGCGGATTTGCAGAGGTCATACGTGTCCTCGATGTCCGGGACACCAAGGCCGATATCCAGGATCTCATTCAGCCGCACTACTCCCATTATAATTTTGTATCCATTGGGAAGTAGTTGGCATGGGCACAACCTCCACTCCCGGAGGCAGTCCCTAACCAGTGGATGAAGGGGGAAGCGGACCCCTCCTTCCACTACGGAGACCAGCCATCGCGGTAGGCGAGGCCATCACCAGGGCCATCTAGTCTGACCTCCACATTGGCGGGGATCTTGTACGCATCCCTAAAATAGGCTATGGAACCTGGGTCTCCTAACAGATGCCTATAGATCCCCATTCTCAACCCAGACGAAAGTCTACCTAAAAGAAAAGACGAGAGAAGTAGAAAGAAGCCCTACGAAGGAGGACTGCACAAACAGGATCGCTGGAAGTTCGCGGACGTTGAAGAAGTTTTCTTGCAGAGCGCAGTAGAAATTCGAAGAAGGTAAAAGAAAGTGAAGACGAAGGAGACGCCCTGATTTATAAGGGCCAGAGACGTCGTTTCGGCTTTCGAGAAGAGCCTTTAAGAGGCGTCCCCTTAGTCAGCCCTAACGTCCCATCTCGCAGCCCTAACGTCTTCTCGAAGTAATTACGTGGCAGCCAAAAGAGGCGACATGTGCCACCATCGGCGCAATATCTGAGGGCTATTAAATATCCTGGACAGGCGAAGAGACATCTTGAAAGGGACCGTACGTTAGCGACGGCCACCAGGCTCAGGAGGGACCTTTCTGATCCGAAGCTCCTCTGTCCCGGTAACTCCTTCCCACACGTCAGTAACCCTCACTCGAGCTCGGTAGCGGTGCCGGCCATACATACACCAAGCTTCCGACCTCCTCGAGCTGGAGGACTCTCAGAAGTCAAAAGCTAGGGGGCAATTGTGTGGGTAAAACACCGTAATGACGAAATTAAGCAAGGATTACAGTAGAACTTGCTGACCACCTTGGCCTCTGTAGTCACAGCTCGGTAGCTCGGTCAAGAGTGCCAGCACGGCAGGGCGGCTCGGCGTGAGTGCCAGCTCAGCACAAAAGCACAGCACGGCCAAGCCATTCTTGGTCTCGGAACAAAATGCTGAAGGCAGAGTGGGCCGCCACCTTCCTCCGGGAAGTACGGCGCGCCCTGACAGTTAGGAGCATTCATTTATGACGATAGGATTGCTCATTTATGGCGATAAGAAGTTAGCTTTATCAGCCCTTAACATCAACTGACTGAAGGCATGGAAAGTGAGGATGGGATGTTCCCTTTTCACCTACTGCTGCCTGTCAGGGTAAGGATCGATGGGACCTCACCCCACCTACCCCCACTGACAGAGAGAATGAACGAGGAGTGCCTGCATATAGGCACTGGGGATGACCCCATGGAGGTACGCAACTCGCAAGACTGACCACATCGTCTCATTCCCCTCTCCAGCCTCCTCCTGTTTAGTCTTTTTCGAGAACTAACTCAGGCATCGGAACGCCTTCGGCTCACGGCAGCCAGGGGCTCTGACCCAAGCCTTTCTCCTTCCCTTTTCAGGTTCCTCAGCCCCGTGGAGGTTCCCGGCGTTCGGTCTTCCCTGATCTAAGAGGTTCATCTCCTCAATCTAAGCAGGTGTCGTTTTTACCGCCTACAATGATCATGTGGGCCACCCAATCAGCACAACATCCCCAACCTTCTCCTGGCATTGCGCTAGCGTGGATGATCTAAGACTTTTTTCTTCTTTCATGATCGAACCCACAGTGGCTCTGGGCATGTGGAGTGGTTATAAATTTTGGCATCTATGAGTCCACCATAGAACCTCTACAATGCGAGTGGATGAGATTCTCAGATGTGAAACTTGAAAACAAATCATCAAATGATCATCATCGTTCTATTAACAAATATGTATTTTATAAAGGAGGCAAAGTGGATCAGAACAAGACCATCAATAACCCTAATCTATCTTAAATCCAACTTCAATTAAAATTTTATAAATCCATGTTTAAGAAAATACTAATCTAGCACCAAATTGAGGCTTGGGGAGATTTTGAAAACTCTATGCATTTTTTTACAGGTGACTCCCAAAACAGGGAAAAAAAAAAAAAAAAACCTTCCTACAGTGGGCCTCTGAGAATTTTTTTTTTTTTGTCCCACCACTGCTTGTGGGGTTTCCATCCCACAAAATTCAAAATGTACTATTGTCCATGAGCAAATAATCTTTTTCAAATTCAATTCCTTCGTTTCACATTTAATACATGCATTATCCATACACATACTTTTTTGGGTGATAGGATCCACACACATGTTGGGTGATAGGATCCACACACATGCATATACAAAAGATTTTCCCTCGTAGTCGTAGAATAAGATGTGTTTTAGGAGATTCTCATGCTTTATTACTAGTCCTCAAGACCATGGTTAAAAATCGTGGTATTGGTCACGGTATCGGCTGAGACAAAAAACCGATATGATATTGGTATCGGTCATAGCTATCATTCCGTTGTAGTCTTCGCGGTACGAATTTTTTTTTAATACAAAAACATTTGCAAAAATATTCAAAGAATCCATAATATTAGAAAATACTGAAAAACAATATTTTTTTTTCCATTAGTAACAACAATAAATCAAAATATCGGTCACCTTAAGTTATAAGTTTTGTTTGTGTCGCAGTTCGCTGTCTTCTCCAGTATTTCATATAATGCAACCATTATTTTGGCTCATGATCAATTTATTAGTGTAAAATATAAGAAAATATAGATAACATATCAATTATCTATGCAGTATTAATAAGTCATTAGTATTTACTATTTAGTGTCATAAATACTCTAACAATTATATTTTTGTAAGTAGAAGATTTAAAAAAAATTCATTTTTCTACACCCAAAATCATGTATATAAGTAGATCTAGCATGAAAATGTATAGATCTAATTGAAAAACACAACACAAACCCAAAAATGACATATCAATGACCTTTTCATTCATTTCTATGCTTTATCTAAAAATAAAAAATAAAAAACACATATTAGTAAAAATAAGGGAGTTGAGTTGATTTTCTCTTACCAAATAAAAATTTCTTCATGAAATAGTGTTGCAATTTTGAAATATGCAAGAGAATGAGCTTTGGAGACATGGCTGCACTAAAGAGATGAGGGGAGAGGAGAAGAAGTTGGGGGAATAGGAAAAATGTTATAAAAAATTAAGGTTTTTGACCATTACTCCAAAATATCGGCTGAGATATCGGTCAAATCGATATTTTGATCATATTAGCCAAGATCGGCCGATATTTTGCCCTGTGATACCGAGTCCGGTATCACGGCAAAATATCGTCTCGATATCGGCCGAGATTTTGATCCATGCTCAAGACTTACCCTCCCTTTTAATTTCTCTTTGAAAAATAGATAGTGTTGGTGAGAAAAAGAACCAAGATAGGAAGTAGTGATAAGGAAAGAAATAAGTTCATTTCCTGCAATTAGATACATGAGGGAGGCATGGGACATGGGCCCAGTTGAGACGCTTGCGATTGGTGGAGCCTTTATATATATATATATATATAAATATAGAGAGAAGAGAATATTCATATGCATCCATCCCTTACCATAAGGTGAGGGACACTTCCATAATTGGAAATTTTCATTTATAAAAAAGGAAAAGTCATATATGGTCATATGCATAAAATGGATATTCATGTGTAAAGAGGGAAAGCCATGTAAGTATCCCTCACCCTATGATGAGGGATGGATGCACATAAATGTTCTCCATTTATATATATAATATATATATATATATATAGGAAGAGAGAGAGAGAGCAAGGCTCTCCTAGGCTCGAGGTTAGGATTAAATTTTGTAAGCACATGCGTGTATGCCCACCTTTGGTCCATTCAAATGAGCCAAACACATGACCCTTCTAAATTGCGCATGTCCTCCAACTTTCAGTCAGATTTGAAATTACTGGACCATTGGATCGACTATGTATTGATCCGAATTTACTGTTGACCATTAAACTTTTTGGCCCATATGGAGATAATAGAAATCCCGATTGGGGCTAGTTTTTTTTCGAGAGGAGGATCCGAGGGAGTCCTTATAATCTCTCCATCCCCATCCCCATGAGGCTCCCCAAGTGGGCCTCACCACACACTTGAGCTCATCTTATCTTAAAACTAGAGCTTAGGATAGCTGGCCCTATATATATATATATATATATATCGTTTATTATTATTACTATCATGCGAATTGATTTTGATCGCTATTTTTATTAACTCAGTATAATTTAGATAAATATTTTTATTATTTTAAATGTTACAAAATTTTAATATCATTTATTATATTGCTCATGCTAAGTACGGGCGTGTTTTGTGTTTTGTTTTGCTAGTTAAACTTTAAGACCGTTAAATCAAGCAATCCGATTGGGCTTACTTTTGCACAACTCTAATCCATAAAAAGGTCTTTCCAGCCATCCGATCAACAATGATTGAGAAGCATCCAAGTGGGGCCGGCCACGAACCAGACTGCATATTGTACATCATATGCGGGCTTCCCGCAGGTGAAAACATTCCCTACATAATCCTAGGCCTCAAGCTTGTTGATAGAGATAAAATCAAAACTATCAGGTGTGAGGCCACTGAGAATCCCTGGCTAAACATTAAACTTGTAGGATCAACAGCAAAATCACCCAAATGAGATTACACTATGAACTACATCAGTATCAGACAGTATCCATCAGATCGACCCAGCCATAACAACCCCAATCTGAGTCAGGTGGTGATGCAGGGCTGCCCCATTTCCGGCCCACATCTCTTTTGGGCCAAACCAAGAGCCAGAAATGGAACTGAGTTGCACAAACGTGGCCTTAAACAGTTTTCACTGACACTTGAACTCACAGAGACATTGTAATTCATTAGCATAGTTTCTGCTTTCACTATTTATTTTATCCTTGATCAAACACAAGTACAATGCTGAGCATGCATCCAACAGTATCAGGTATCTCTAAATCATGGATAACCTAAAACAAAATGCACCAATAGGTTAATCCTAGCCATCCAATCAATGAAAGCCACACACCAACACACACAATTCTAATGTGGGCACTTTGCCCACTCTTTTCCATGGATTTTTCTGGCCGTCAAAGGTACCGTTGCCCTTACAAATTGCCATTCAACAAGAGCCCTCTTTTTTCATCTTTTGATCAGTAAACAGCAAGTTGTATTACATCAGAAAGTGTATGTGCAGCATGCAAAAACACAACTGTATAGAGAAATATACCTTATGTATGCACGGATAATACAGTCCAAAGACCAATTCCCACTAGTAAGGAAGATTGCTCTTTGAAAACACACACTTCTTTTATTTATTTATTCCTTTCTTTGGAATATGAAAAGGAACATCATTAGAACAATGTAATTACGTTATCATGCACTCTCAATAACTATATATGTATGAAATCCACTAATTCAATCTGGCAGGTGTTATCAGGATCCTTATTTCTCTCAACTTGATGTGGACCCTGATAGGACTATTTCCAAACAATACAATTTGATGCACAAACCAGTGCAACTAGTGTGAAAATGGAAGCAGCATTGCAAATTGAACGGTCCAGATTGCATGCATGAGTTTCAGTGCTCAGAAATGCAAGTTTTATGATATGGACCCAACTCTGGATCCTTCCCCATATTAAAAAAATATAACATTTATAGGATGCCCCCGGTGGCCAACTTCAGACCAAACCAACCTCAATTACAAATCTGTCACATATGACACAACTCAATAAAATAAAATACTGAAATATAATTTAAATCTGGATCTCTATACCCATTTCCACAAAAGCAAAACACAACTATATTTAAGAAATTGTCACTCTCACAAGAAAAGGTTCGACAATAATCAAGGTTTCTAGAATAGGCACCATTAACAGCAACTAGAAGATGGTAATGTCTCTTAGATTTATATTGAAATTTATATTGAAGAATCTGCCATCAAATGGAAGTGAATGACAACCCAATTTGATGACAAGACTTTCACCTATATGAATCAGAACGCTTTGGCTTGCTTTGAATGACTGCCTCAATCTTCTCCAGCACTTCCGGTGTCAGCAATGGAATAACGCCAATGGCCTTCATATTCTCTTGAATCTGCATTGGTGAAAATTTATTAATCCTTCAAACTAAATGCAAGCAAGTGGAGATGAGATCTTTCTTCTTTTCTTTTTACTCATCAATTCACAGAGAGATTGTTGAGTATAAATATACACAAGTGCATGCACACATAGGAAAAGATTTCAAATTCAAGAGGGAAGGCTGTTAATGACAGCCGTGGATTTGGATCTGGATGGAGTCATCTTTGATTTTTGAAAGAATGGGATTACTCGAAGGGGCTGGATGAAGGGAATGGCTAACAGAAACATCCACCAAGTGTAGGCCTCGTCATGTCAATGACACGGTCGGAATTCAGAAAAGGTTCCGATATGCTAAAAGCAACCCACACAAATCCAAGAGTTAATAGCTTTGGGCACCCACAATCGGAACAGAGCTTTTCTTCAAAAGAAAAGATGAATTCAGTAAATTACTAGTTAAAACTTTAATACATAAGGAATTCTTCAATAGCAAGGAGGAAGATTAAAGAGAACAACAACAGAAAATCAGTAAGAGATTAAAAAAAAGGAAGAAACAAGAGCATATGACTATTTCGATTTACAGACAAAGTAACATTAGTGTTTTCTGGATCATTCAAAACAAATCTTCAAAATACAAAATTCGGGTGTGATGTACCCTAAAATGGATAACAGATGTTTTGTGATCTCCTAGACCAAGTGCCTAAACTTCCAAGTCAGTGGCCCGCAAGAAAAATAGAGCAAATTTTTCCAAAAAGAAGAGATGAAAAAACTGAAGAATTGACAAGATGATCTTTTTATATGGCAGGGTTCGTGGAAGGGTTTAGGGTTGAGGGGAGTCAGCTGAGATGATTCCTCCTTAGGTCGTCCATTTATGCATTTCAATATGAGTCGTCAAATAGTGTCTCAATATTACCTTAGTTTAAACCCAAGAAGTAACATATTTGCAATGCCAAGGATTTCACATTTGTGCGGCAAATGGCCTAACTTTCCATGCAATTTTCTTTATTCTGTTGTGGAGCTTTTCTGTACGGAAAGTGTAAAGTTTAGGGCTGACTTTCCACAATTCCAGAAACACATTTCTCATGTGGTGGTGGGTGGTAGGTTTGGAAGCTGCTTTTACGTGCTCCTTTCCTGAATGTCTCAAAGCCCTAATTGTAGGTTTCCTGTTCCTAGCAAGTGAGGAACAATTCCAAATGTTCAGCAGTGGCAATACAATTAAGCTGATATGTTCACCAAAGCTCTTATAAAACAGGCATCAAAATCTATTCAAGAAGCTGGAGTTGGAATACAGCCAATAATCACTCTCTCTATGAGGTATATCATTATCCCATCGCCAATAAAATAGCGAACACCAGATATCACATGAAATTCTCATCTCCAAGGATTACCTTAACTTCTCCTTTAACGATAAACAAAATAAAAGTTCGTCATATTAATTAAATAAAAATTGATATCTATCAAATAAGACAACAATAACAAGAAAATTGGAAGAAAATGTGCCCTATAATGAAGCAGAAACTAAAAATATATTCCATAATCATGGAAGT
The DNA here is from genome assembly GCA_029852735.1 of Persea americana. NCBI lineage: Eukaryota > Viridiplantae > Streptophyta > Magnoliopsida > Laurales > Lauraceae > Persea > Persea americana. Next base: position 4,601,489 of record CM056813.1, read on the forward strand.
CCTGCCATATTAATCTTCTTTGTCACCCACGCAATGCATATGACCAAAGAACACCCTAATTTAACCCAGTTATAGAAACATGCCGCTTTGGTAAATTAAGCCAAAACTAAATGCAAATGAATATAAATATAAAGTGGTCTGCCTAGTGCACTTGCAAAGTCAGGAAAAGAAGGTATATCAAATTTACCTGACTCTCCTTTGTAGCACCAGTAATAACCGATGACACGTTTGGATTTGAAGCACACCATGCAATTGCAAGTTGAGCTAATGGCACATTAAGCTCCTTGGCAATTGGTTTGAGACCGTTAACTTTCCTCAGAACGTCGTCAACAAGTGATCTGCTCGCAAGATTCTACAAGATACAATTGTTTTGAGACTCTACAGAGGCAGACATTAAGAAATGAACTAAACTCCTCTACACAGATTCAAAACCATAAACAACAAAAGTGAAGGCATCTCTTTTATACAGATTCAAATATTTAAACAGTAGGGTCTCCACATTCTTTCATCATATTCAGCAAATTTTCACGTGGAAAAAATGGTTCTTGTTTTCACCTTTGTCACTGAACCTTTAGAGCTTGTTTGTTTGCATTACAATACATACGATTTATGCCTTAAATGGTTAAAAACAAAGAGCAGAGGTGAATTTTCAAAACTGGGCATCAAACAAATAAACTTCCCTTTTAGGGAAATATAATCAAAGGAAGATGGGAAACAAATAACAAATGAAGATGGCTGGTTTTTTTATTTCCCATTTTTCTTTCATTCTATTTCCATAAAAGGTAAGGTTATTGATGCTCTTTCTTTTTTAAAATTCACCAACAGTTTCATTTTTTAACTATTTATGGCAAAAATCCTATGCATTCAATTTCTATGTGTTTTAATGCAAACAAACAGGCCCTTAGTAAAATAATTCTTTAGGATTTTTATGGACGCATCTGACAGTTTGAATATGTTATGTTGGTATTTACTTAATTACTTTAGCCATGCAGTGGAGTCATGGATTGAGATGGATAACCCCAGGTCCTATATGGAAGTAACATCAATTTACAATGAATCAGTCAATCAATTAGTAAGTGATTAGGGGAAAATTAATATCACAATGAATCTGCAGAAATATCTCCATTGTTTTGATAATCTGAAGGTCTATCTATTAGATTGTACTCCTGGGTCTCGGTAGTCCAAGGATCTGTTTTTATGGTATCAGAACATGATACTCGCTCACAAGCCCTTTGTGAATGACAAGTTTTTGTATCGGTCATGATAAAAAAAAAATACGCACAGGATATAATCCCTACAATCAATACCCTATACTGTGTCAAGTCACCAAATCCACTAGTAAACTGCCTCCTTACCGGCATTGATGAACAAAGCAAAAATCAAATCTCTTTGCAAGGTTTTGTTCATTGCTGAAAGCAAAACCAGTTCAAAGGTTCTCAAACCCTTTTTGCTAGCACAGAGATATCACTGTTATATTCTCCCTCTACCAATAGGTTGGGTGGAGTTGTTCCCAATTTATCGCTTTTGCCTCGTTTTATGTCATTACATGCAAATGGGGCTTTGGAAGTACAAAGTACAAGAAAACTATTATATAAATGATATCACTCCATCACCGGAGAGTATTTGTATTCAAAACCCCTTCAACTTTGCCAACAGTTACAAACTTACAATATCCTGCCTCTATTTTAAGATTAGATCACACTGAGATCCTTCTTAAAATACCCAGCCATACCATATTGAACGAAACTGAGTAACAGTAGATAAAGGCTTTCGGTGATTGTCTTATGTGTCTCATATCACAATCATTACTAAAAATTATATAGTCACACTTGGAATAATCTAACCATCAAAAGTCACAATGGTGAAAGTGTTCCAGAAATTATTTGCATGAAGTAGGGCTTCTAAGAAAGTGTTCCAGAAATTATTTGCATGAAGTAGGACTGTAGGAGGGATGTGATATGTGTATGTTTTGATATATATATATATATATATATTTATACATACGAGGCAAAGCTCTCCTAAGCTCAAGCTTAGGATAAGGTAAGCTCAAGTATTTGGTGGGGCCCACCTGGGGACCCACATGGGCATGGGGACGTGGGGGATTTCAAGGACTCCATGGGACCTTCCTCTCTGCAAAAAATCAACCTCAACCGTGATTTCTATCATCTTCATCTAAGCCCCAAAAGTATAATGGTCAAAAGTCCATTCGGATTGGAACATAGTCGATCCAACGGTCCAATAAATTCGGATCTGACCGAACATTGGTGGACATGTGTACTTCAGGGGGGTTGTGTGTTTGGTCAATTTGGATGGACCAAGGATGGGCCCCACAAGTGTAAGCTTACGGAATTTTCTCCTAAGCTTGAGCTTAGGAGAGCTGCCCTATATGCTTAGGATAAGGTAAGCTTAAGTGTGTGGTGGGCCCACCTGGGGACTCACATGGGGATGGGGGATTTCAAGGACTCCCTAGGACCATAGTTTTCAAAATCGGAATCGTATCGCAAATCGTTCATACCCATGAATCGAATCGAATCGTGAATCGTAGGCTTTTTTATTTTTCTAATAAAAATAGAAAATAATTAAAAATTAAAAGAAAACGACATAAGCAATTATTCATAACCATCCATTTTTCCATTTATAGTAGTATAAATATAATAACAAGTCAGTCTATCATACAATCATATCAAGAACATCATGACATATATATATATATATATATGAAATAAATGGTGTAAATAGTTAAATAAGTTTAAAGTATCAATATATATTATTTATTATCTTTAAATTAAAATATAAAAATAAAATAAAATCCAAACCATCAATCTTACACGGTTGGATATCTCTTAAAGTTAAGAAAGTGTTCATGAAGAAAAAAAACCAAAATAGATTAAAAAAAGAAGAAGATATAAACAAGCACCATACGAACAGTCGAATGCTTTGGTTAAATGCATGTTCTTTATTCATTTTTAAAACCTTATCAAAGCTATAAAAATTCTTACGAGGTTTCGTTAACTGCTAAATAACTTTTTGAAAATACAAGCGAAAAAAGAAAGAGATAATAAAGACAGAAAAAAAGTAAAAGATTATTAATATTAGCTTATTAGCTATAGCCACTCTCGCTTAGTCGAATCGCTTGAATCTTAAGATTCAATGAAATGAGTATCGAATAGTAGGATTCACACCTGAATCATAAGATTCATTTGTAAATGGGATTCATTACATTGATACGAATCGTTGTCCTTAAAATTCGGGATACAAATCGGGATTCGGGATACGAATCGGGATTCGGGATACGAATCATAGGATTCTGATAACTATGCCTAGGACCCTCTTCTTTGCAAAAAAATCAGCCCCAACCGTAGTTTCTATCATCTGGGTCCCAAAAGTCAATGGTCAACGGTCTATTCAGATTTGTACACTGTCGATCCAACGGTCCAATAAATTTGGATTTGACCGAAAGTTGGTGGACATGTGCAATTCAAGGGGGTCGTGTATATGGGCAAGACTCTCCTAATCTAAAACTTAGGATAAAATTCCGCAAGCTTACGCCTGTGGTGCCCACCCCTCTTCTATCCAAACGGACCAAACACACAACCCCTCTTGAATTGCACATGTCCACCAACTTTCGGTCGGATCTAAATTTACTAGACCGTTGGATCGACAATGTACTGATCTGAATGAACTGTTGACCATTAACTTTGGGGCCCAGATGAAGATGATAAAAACTACGGTTGGGGCTGGATTTTTGCAAAGAGGGTCCCAGGGAGTCCTTGAAATCCCCCCCATCCCCATCCCCATCCCCATGTGGGTCCCCAGGTGCGCCCTACCATACACTTGAGCTTACCTTATCCTAAGCTTTAGCTTAGGAGAGCTGCCCCCTGTATGTATGTATGTATGTATATGGAAGACATTCATGTGCATCCATCCCTCACCATAGGGTGAGGGAACTTTTCCTTTTTGCACATGAATATTCCTTTTATGCATATGACCATATATGACTTTTCCTTTTTTGCACATGAAATTTCAATTATGGAAGTATCCCTCACCCTCTGGTGAGAGGTGGATGCACATGAATATTCTCCTCTATGTGTGTGTGTGTATATATATGGAAAAAAAAAAAAGAGTGAATAGAACCAGTACTACCAAGTAAAATATACCATAAGCCACAAGACTTACCTTATAGTTTTCTAGTGCAAACCGACTGTCGGGAGGTATTGAATCTTTGTTGTATTTTCCAGTGAGCACTCCTGATGCAAGTGGGCTCCAAGTGGTAAGACCTATACCATAGTTGCTGTAAAGTGGTTGATACTCAACTTCGACCTGTGTGCCAGTGAGTGTACATATAAGCTTAACATTATGTAGCAGAGTGTGTCAAGAGTTCCTCAATGGAAGTTTTAACAGTAGCAAAGCTAAACCAAAAGAAAAAAAAAAAAAAAAAAAAGTATCACCAACTCCTACACCTATTTGTGGAGAATTAGAGCTCCTCGAAGAGTTATAGCTTTTTGTCAGTTGTGGGATTAGAAAAGATTCCAATCATCAATCATCTAATGAACAGGAAGCATATTATTGTAACAGTATGCTTATGTGACATGAAAAATGCTCATCTCCTTGCTTATTTAAAGAGCGAAATTTTTTTTCCTTGGAACATGCAAATATGGTTGTTGGTGAAAAACTGGAGGTTTTATTGCTATCATTCCACCGTATTACTTTTTTTCCTTATTGATGGCCTGTGGCAAAGATTGCTTCATGGGCTATTTCTAGAAATGGGTTTCCAGAAATTTCAACTTTTGATTTATGGAGGTGCTGGACAGAATTGTGTGGTGTCAGTTCAGCCATTTTGCGAGCCATCTCTAATTAGGTTCCTCATAGCTTCGGTGTTGTTAAATGCAGGTCAATGAGAGAGCCTATGTATATAATGTGAACTGGTTTATACTTTTAGGCTGAATATTATTTGTCTCCTCTGTTTTTTCTCTTTTCACAATAGTTACCATTTCAAACAGAACAAAAGGGAAAACACAAAAACAAAACAAAAAAGCTTTTCTACTCATCCCTTTTTTCCCATAAGAATGCCAATGAAACAGAAAATAGTTTTAGAACCAACAATCCTCAACGACAATAGTTCAACTTAAATACTCATCTTAATGCTAAAAATAGCCAGAAAATAGAAGCCAAGACCGATAACCCAGAGTTAGCCACAGAATCTAACATAAAACACAAAGTAGTCAAAACTATGTTGAAAGAAGCAACATATACCAAAACTATTCAAGCTATTTCCAATTAGATCAGATAAAGTGAAAATGATGTTTAGAATAAACATCCTCACTACTGTAACAAAATTGACCACCATTCACCATCATTTCACCCAATTCAAGAGCCATAGTCATAACTGAGGCAAACCATCCCCAAAACACAAGTATGAGAACAACCATATATGCTGATGGTGGTGGTGATCTCGAAAAGAAAGATATTCAGATCTTGGTTGAGGGATTCCTTCAATCCATAGATTCCCACCCAATTCGCAAATCTCAATGAGAATTCGTTTTATGCAAGGACAAAATGAGATCTACAAAAAGCCTAAAATCAACCACCACCAAACACCCATATCTACAGATCACAAAAATAAAACAGTAAACCAACCCAAATCGAAAACCCACATATTCTAACTATACAAACAACAACAACAGCAACAGCAACAGCAACAAAAATCTTCACAAACAATATATGCAATTGCTTATGAACTAGAAATCTGCCGAAAAACAGAAAAGGGGAAAACCCCATTACCTTGTGTCGATTGAAAAGATTGTACTCAGGCTGCTCGACGACAGGACCAACAAGATCGAGCCTCTGCGCGACCCCCCAGGCCTCAGTGATCTGCTGAGCAGACCACTCACTAGTCCCCCAATAGAACGCCCACCCATGATCGATCACATAGTTCATGGCTCTCACGGTCTCCTCAATTGGGGTAGCAGAATCGGGACGATGGCAGTAGAGGATGTCAACATAATCCGTGTCCAGGCGCTTGAGCGAGGCCTTGGTTCCCTCTACAATGTGCTTGCGAGAGAGACCCTTGTCGTTGGGTCCTGGTCCACCCCAGAAGATCTTGGTCGAGATGACCAGATCCGATCGCTTCCACCCCAGTTCACGAATCGCCTGCCCCATGATCTCCTCCGCGCGGCCATTGGCGTAGACCTCGGCGTTGTCGAAGAAGTTGACGCCGTTGTCGCGGCAGCACTGGAGGAGGGCTTTCGCCTCCTTGACGTCGACCTGGTTGCCGAAGCTGACCCACGCGCCGTAGGAGAGCTGGCTGACCTTGAGGCCCGATCGACCCAGGTTCTTGTACTGCATCTCCGCCTTCCTCCGATGCTGCCGTCCTTGGGTTTTTGTGGTTTGCTTGCCAAGCGTTTGTGTTTTTGTCTGAGAGAATATGGAAAGACACGGCCCTTTTGTTTTAGGAGGGAGAAAGGGCTATATACGTGTATGAATGAGGACTGTGTGGAAATGACAGAGGTCGGTGCGAAGGTACTGATGCTGTTTCTATAATTGGAAAGCTCCTGTTGCTTTTTTGTTTTTGCAAGTTGCTTGAAGGTGGAAACGTGTTTGTACTTTGTACACGATGCAATGCTTTGCTTGGGTCCCCTCTAGGAAAGGCCCAATGTGCGAATTGCATTGCAGACAATGTGGATTGAATAAGTTTAATCAAGTAATTTTGAATCTTAGGTCATGTCTAATTTCAGGTAATCGAGTTGAGTTTGGAACCCTAGGAGGTGTTTGTGTAGCCCCCTTTCCCTCTGGACATGGTTTTATTTTTGTTAGCGTTTGGTAAGGCGATGATTTGAAAGAGAAAAATGTATTTTTAATTGTATTTTAACACTGAAGGGGATCCAGGCATCGTACTATCGCAAGGTTTCTCTCGCGTGGCTCGTGCACAAATGACTCTTTAAGACATGTTTGTGTGCGTAATTTTATATTGAAAAGGTGTGAGAAGTGGAAAACCTTTTTTTTTTTATACTACAATAAATTTTATGTTGAGTGCAATTGGGATTTAGTGATGAAATGTAGAAAAATGAATCAAGTTTTTGATGATTCCACGGAAAATCGGTTTCTATGGGAGGTTGGACTTGGGTTATTTCTTTACTAGAATTTTTTATAGGAATTTGTCATGATGGGATTTTTTATACATGATATGACATCTGATCCTCTAGTATTTGCAAATGTCATATTTCTGCAAAAGAATTCCAAAATCCTAATTACCTAAACTTTGTGGAATTTCTAGATACTTAAGTACAAGCAAGCATTCAAAAATTCCAAAACACCGAAGAACTTCAAAATTCTCCAAACATAAATTCTAGTTAAAACATAGGCCTATTTATGAAATGTTAATATTTTTTTCATGGAATGGGGATTCCTAAAGAGCTCTCTTGTGCAGAGCATAAGTGGGTGAGTGGAAGTGCATAGTGGGACTTCCAATTGTAGGAGTCCTCAAATTTTACATAACAGAAGAATTTGGTCCCACTATGTGAGGATTAGGCTTTGATGATGAGGAGGAGGAGAATTTGATCTCCCATGAGATTGAGCCCTATTAATGATCGAATTAATGTTGATTAATACTTTATAAGATTGTGCTTTATACCTTGTTAGCCCAGCTGTAAAGTTCCTCTCTCCCCGCTCATGCAAAGAGAATGAAAGACTCGAAGGATCCGGACAAGACCGAAAGCGACAGGAAACGAGAACTTTTGGTAAATTGATTACGGTCAAGGAATCTAATTAATGCACCAAAAGTCATCTTAGAAAGATCTTAATAGAAGAAAAAGTTCTCTAATTTCAAGGGATTGCATGGGGAGTCCAGCTCTACGTGGGCCCCTATTGATCAGTGAAGCCTTTTGGATGATCTTTTCATCTCAAGATCGGGCACCAAGCCTAATTTTGCCCCGCCCCACCAACCCAAACTTTCATTGACCTAGATCGAGTTTCTGAAACTTATACGGCCAAAAATATCTTTAAAATTTAAGGCCGTATAATTGATGACTGTGATAATTTGGTGGAGCTATGTTTTTCTCCACTCATGAGTCTGGATTTCTTATTTCAATGAAATAAGGAAATACTATTTTGGCCTATTTCGAGCGTCACCTATACAAAATGTGAAATAGGGAAATACTATTTCGGCTTATTTCGAGCGCCACCTATACAAAATGTGATACTGGCTATTTTCATTCTAAAAAAGTAATTGAGAATGCACTTAGCTGACATCACATTTTATATAGGTAGCACTCATAATAGGCCAAAACGGTATTTTCACATTTCGTTGAAACAAGGGATCCGAACTCGGTACATATATAGACATACATGTAAGTGAATCTCATGAGATAGACCCATATGCACTCTGCTCATAGGAGGACATTTTCGGCGGGCCTTGAGGGCCAGCCTATTGGTTCCAAAAGCTTGGCCGGCTATTGCCACATTAGACAAACACATGTTGGTGTGCCCATTTTGGCTATCTGACTGCCAATGACGTCCGTGTGGATGTGGAGACAAAGACTCAGTTTTCTCCACCTGCTTTCTTCGCGTCCAAACAAGCAAAATACGTTAGAAAGTGGTAATTCAAGGAATTATTCCTATTACAGAGGCTAATCTTTGATTAGAAAAAAAAGAAGAAGATCAAAGAAAACATTATGGGGGTAATGATTAGATGAACAGCCTGTATTATTTCAAACGTGGCTGTGCCAGCTAGTAGCCCACAGTTTTTAAAATGCTTAACCATGTGGCATTCTCAATAAATGGCCCTCCAAAAGGTTGAGCAACTGGTAGGAAAAGTCAGGTGGGCCAGAACATCAATAGAGAGAGAGAGAGCTTCTAAGATCAAAGCATGCACCCGGCTCTAGCACTGGATAAAACCCTGAAAAAGGGCTAATGTATTGTAGCACCTCATTTTGGCACCTCCGTGAGCAAAATTTGTTTCAATATTTACCCTAATTGGACTACTTTTGGTAAAATAAGTTTAAACCCTAAGGATAAATTCCATCCCATACATTCAATGAGCCATTAAAGCCATGCTATTCATTCCATTTTACATGTGTAAACGTGACACTACCCCATTTGGAGGTCAAGATGTGAGATAATTTTGTAGGTCTTTGGTGTTTTAGTAATGTTTTGATTAAGATTTGAGGAAAACCTTTGCGTTTGAAAGATGTTATTTTAACCCAAAAAAAAAACCAAAAAATGAATTTGTACTAGAATTGAAAATTGAACTTTTAATTCTTTTAAAATTTCACTTTTTTGAGTATTTTTATTGAATCTTTGGGGGGGGGGGGTGGGGGTGGGGCGCACTAAATACTTTAAGAAAATGGATATTTGCTTAATTAAAGTTAATGGAAATTAGCTATTATATGGTGCTGGTTTTTTTTGTTTTTTTTTTTCCTTTTAGATTGAAATTGAGTTTTCTAAAATATCCAGACATTCTGATTGAAGATAGTATTGTAATGACTTTCTAAAAAACTACATTCGGCTTTGAGAATTCGAAATAAATACTTTTTGGTGGATTTAGATGTTTTTTTGGATTTTTTTATGGTTTTCCATATCAGTCATGTTTCAATGAGATTTGGTTTCAACTGAGCATGAGTTTAATAAAAATTTCGGACAGTGGACATCGATTAGGATCCAAGTTCTGCTATGCAGAATTTCAAACATATTTACCTTAGATTACATGCATGATTCTGAAGGGTTTGGGCTGGTTAAAAATTCTACAAAAAATTAGAGGAACTCAGAATATAAGTATATTAACTCCCATTCAAAATTGGGATCAATCGGAACTGTAGAAAATTTTGGGCAGTGGATCTAGATCGGAACCCAAAAGTTCTGGATTGCTTACTTGACTTCATTTTTCTTATGTTTCTTTGTTTATAGATTTTTACTCAATGCATGAAATCCCTTCTTTACCTTTATCTCTATATTTTATCGACGATTGAACCTAAATTACCCAAATTAATAAGATGGTTGCCAGGGGTATTGCAATGAGTGGTGACCGACAATCCCTCACATTGGAGGTAGTCACTCAGCATTATGGCTGTTTTCCATGACTGGCGATCACAAATTTTACCATTCATTAGATTAGTCAGGAACCTCGTTTCCCACTTACCCGGGGTCGGTCAATAAGCAGTCTTTGGAGAGAAGGATAACTTCTACCTCCCTTTAATCCAAAATCCTGAGAGTGGTAGTGATTTCTAGAGTATATAACAGGACATTCGGCGATTATGAAATTGATCGAAGCTGTCCAGGATCTCTGAGGTTGCAAATCAGTTTTGATAGAAACTAGTTTTTTTCTCTAGCACCAGTTTTTTTCTTCTCTTTGCTAATACAATCTTTAGCTATTTCCCTTCAATCTGTCCTACCAGATATATCAAGGCAATAAACTCATCAACCAAACCAGCAGCTAAAGATGTTCTAATATTCAGGAACATAACCACCCTGGTGATTGATGTAACCATCCTAGTCTAAAATAGGTTACTGCATCCCTTGGGACTTAACAGTCCTACTTTGAGGTCAACCATCATTTTCAGCAGAAATAGTAAATTAGTTGCAATGCAATGGATCCCAACACCTGTGTTGACACAGTGATGTGTGGATGATTCGAACATTATTCATGAAAGAAAAAAATTCCAACGATAAACGCACAATGTCACAAAATGTACAAACTTTTGACGTACCAAGTCTGGAATAAAAAGTAAGAAACAACGCAAAAAAAAAATAAAAAATGATATACTTTGAGCCCAGCCAACCCCGGATGCTGTGAGCAAGGTCTGGGACTTTGGTTCTCACTCTCTCTACTGCCTGCCCTTGGAAGTTCTTGGTGCGAATGTTGACATCAAGCATGGCACTGTCATCACCACGAGACAAGCTCTCTATGGTCTTCTGGAGAGCTTCTCTTCGAATTCTGCGTGCAACTAAGCTTTCAACAACTCGCTCCAGCTTGTGACTTGCAAGCTCTACTTCTAGCTGGGCGCTATTTACAGCAGCCGGTTGATCGACCATCTTTGCCTCCAATTCAACAATGGCCCATTGGTGCTCTGCAATTCTTATTCTAGTTCGATCAAGATCCTGCGTGGCTTCATCAATCGAGATTACTGTGAACTCCTTTCGCTCCATATATGATCGCTGTTGGCCTTCCGGCTCAGTCATGACAGCATCAACTTCTTCAACAGGCTTCTCAAGCTGCTAAGCATAGTATGCCGCTGCTGGAACTGTCACAATCTGCCTTAGCTCCTCAACAATATTATATATCTGAAGAAACGTAGCCTCGATCTCGCTGATATCCAGCTTGGCATCCCTACATATTGCTATAGAGTCGGTGACAAGGTTAATCATGTTGAATGCCATCTCAAGCTGCCCTGCATCAAGGAGTTGAAGCAAGAAATCAAATGAGCTCTGCATCATACGCCTTGCAGAAGCGATTCTATCCACTTCTGTGCAGGTCCTCCATTCTTCAAATATCTTAGTACCAGAAGTGGAAGGTGCATGATTCGGGCCACTCATCGACACTGTCCCCGACGAAACCATTGCAGGAATGGTAGCATCCTTGAATATTGATGCTTGCACTCCTGGAGCAGTAGACGCCACACAGCTTATAGTAGATGAGACAATGATAGGCATGGTGACAAGTCCAATTGTGACTGTCGTTGCCCGCTCAAAGGGTAGCTGCCTCAGCACTAGGTTTGGCTCCTCTAGATCAATTCTTTTGGCTACATCAGATGCTATGTTGATTGGCTTGTATTGATCATCATCACTGCTGCTATCAGAAGAAATACCTTCAGATGAAGAAGATGGAAGGAGGATAAGGTTTGCATATAAAAGTAAAATTTGGATAACTAAGTTATGGAACAAGGACTTTAGACTATGTTAACAATATTCGTGCTACTTTTCTTACTTAATTTGGATGTAATGCATGACATGAGATCAACGTCAAGAAATTAATGGTGTAAAATGATAGCAAATATTGGTTCCCCAATCCTACAATATTGATCTTTGAACTAATGCATTTTAGTCAAATAATTGAGTGTTCAACAATTAAGAGTTCCTGCACCAATCTGGACAAATGCAGGTAAAAAGTTCAGTCCAGAAGAAGAGGATGATTCGACTTGCTACTTGAAATATAGGAACTTTGACCGGCAAGAGCATGGAGTTGGTCGATGCAATGAAAAAAAAAAACAAGAAGAGTTAATGTAGCCTGTCTACAAGAGACAAAGTAGAAAAGGGATAAAGCTAATGAGCTAATTGATGGCTAGAAACTCTACTACATGGTAAACAATGCTAGAAATAAGGTAGGCATAGTAGTTGATAAGGATTCAAAGGAAAAGATTATGGAGATGAAGAGGTTGGACAAAGAGGAAGGAAAAATGCATATCATTAGTGCCTAAGTACCCCAATTAGGATCAAATGAAAGTGTTAAGAGACAATTTTAAGAGGAGATAGATGATTTAATATGAGAAATTCTAACTAATGAAAAATCTTTCCAAGGATGGACTTAAATGGGCATGTAGGAAAGGATATTAAAGGGTATGACAGAGCACATGAAGGACAAGCTTTTGGAGAAAGGAATGAATTAGGAGACACTATCTAGGAACTTGCATTGGCATTTGACCTTATAATAGCAAACACTTGCTTCAAAAGAGAGAGAAACATTTACTAACCTATAAGATGGAATTAATAGGAGCAAGATAGACTTTTTTCTAATGATCAACTAGCTTGTAAACACTATTAACATTATTCATAGAAAGAGTTTGATCACACAACATAGAATAGTAGGTTTAGATATTTGCATTAGAAGTAGAAAGAGAGTGATGGAAATAAAATATGCCCTAAATAAGGTGAAAAGACTTGAAAGGGGAAACAGCAACAACATTCAAGGATGAAGTGATCGAGGGTTGAGGATAAAATTTAGAGAAAAAAAACTATGATGAAGTGGAATAAAATGACTGACTGTATCAAACATTATGGAGTTTCGTTTCAGAAAAATATAAAAATTAGAAATATATAAGATTAATATTAAAATTTAAATATATGATTTGATACATTTAGTTTATTCTGGTATTCTACTAAACCAACTTATAATATGACATGTATGATGTAAACAATTAAACAAATAATAATGTTGTCAACATAACAAATTAATGTCATCATTATGGCCCATCAATATGGCATGTATAATAATGCTGTCATTACAGCAGCCTAGAAGCAAGCACTGAGCATTAACTCGAAAAATTCAAATAATCCATTCATTTTGGACCGAATTAAGAAAATTCATCTGACCGAATATCTAGGCGGATTTTCTGAAACGGGGTTTTGGGTAGGTGGGTGGGTGTGTGTGGGGTGGGGGGTGGGGGTGTTTGGGGTGTATTTGGTTCGTTTTAATGGACGAGTCAAAATAATTCGAAAAATTCATCCAAAATAAAATGAATTTCATCACTACGGATGAATGACCTACAATGCAAGTTGGTCCTACAATGCAAGTTGGTCTACTAT